>JAWNLB010000070.1:8550000-9175000 GCA_035041595.1 Drosophila basisetae
CTTCTGCGCAAGAGAGAGAGAGAGAGAGAGAGAGAGAGAGAGGGGGAGAGAGAGAGAGAGAGCGATCGCAAACGTTTATTTCTATTTTATTAGCTAAGATTTTGTATTAAGAAGCGTAAAAGTTCTCCCATATCTATAGAGACGCTCACTGCTTCCCATGGAATTTAAATGATTCGCATGGGGCTCTTTGTCAGTTGTCGACTGCCGCCGGTTGAGCATCAGATTTGAGATAAGCAAATTTTTTATTTTCTTATTCATTAAATCTCATCATCTCGCTGAGGTAGGTCGCCGGAAAGTCGTTCGTTACGCGCAGTTGTTATTTCGTCGCATCAGCGAACTGAGTGGTAAATAAAATCAAAAACTATAGAAGCACTAATACTATAGATATTACTTTATAGTCTTTGATGAAAGTGATTTTTGTGAAAATTAACCAGAAGTTGGCGATGTGTGCGAGTGCTTTGGTAGAACAAAGAATAAATTCATAATAATAGAAGCTGGTGTAACTCTGTTAATGTGAAGGGTTTCCCAGACATTGAGTGATTTCCCATGTTCAATAATAATTTAAAAATTGCCAGCAAGTTTTAAAGCAAGTTTTAAAGTTCAATAATAATTTAAAAATTGCCAGCAAGTTTTAAAGCTCTCGTAGTTTGCTATTAAAATTGTTTTGCATAATATTAAATGCATAAAAAGCTACATTAAATGATTAAAATGTAGTTAAGTATATACATAAAAATGATCATAATAATTTATGCATTTACCCATTTATCAATATGGGCTATTGTTGCCTGTTATTCGTAAAGCAAAAGAAAAAGAAATTTCCATAATTGCAAATTACACAATTTGTGTAAACGATTAACAGGTAATCAATTTAATATTTCAATTACGTTTTGTCTCAGTTCTGTTGCACTCAGAAGGCTCTAATTGGAAGAATCAACTCACCTTGGGGCAATCAGTATCCAATATTATTTTTTGCCAGATGATCCATTATTGACACGTGATCGTGCAATAAAAGAAAAAATGAGCGCTAATTAACACCAAATACGTACACACAATTAACATGTGGCTGCCTGGTGACAAATTGCGAGCAATTTTATTTTGCCAAAACATATTGGGGAGCAAAAAAGAAAAGAAGAAGAAGAAAAGAAAAACCGGTCTGATTAAATCAAGTGGGAATTACACAAAGTAAGCTGCAGTTCACTAATTCTGAGAAATGTGAAAAATATTCTTGAAATGCAAATGCAAGTTAAATTTAATTGTGTATTTGCCTTGAGCAAATGAAAATGAATACTTAGTGGCAGCTATCCGCCTAGAGTAGACAATAACTGGCAGTATTTCTCTCTCTCTCTCTCTCTCATATATATATATATATATATATATGATTGCCACCACAAAAGGTGGCAAGTTGTCGTTGCCAGCAATAATACCAATTATGGGTACGTCGACAACATCGAAGACAGGTGGGCAATTTTAGCACTTTAGCCAAAATCAGACCGAGGACAACATCCTGTCGTTTTTGGTCCTGGTTGTCTTGTCAACTTTTCTCGCGCCATCTCAGTTGTTGCCACTCTCCGGCGCAATCAGCGATTGTCAATCTTTTGTGGCAATGCTTGGTTTGTCATCGGCAGCGCTATCGTTGCGACAACACGACTTGCAACGTTTCTGAGCCCGGTGTGTGTCTGTCTTGGGCATAACGGCTGTTGCGGCTGCATTTTACAATTTAAACGTAATAGTTGCCAGGCGAAGGGAGTTTTGTGTAGGAAGCTGGCAAGCAGGTTGCAGAGCTGACGTTTACTTTGACATTGTGCAGGTGTCGATGCTTTTGCCACTTGAGTTATGCATGAGCTGTACACCAGCAAGCAAAGTGGCATAAATGCTGCTTTCTGACAACGACTTCCGCACGTATATATATATATATATATATATATATATATATATAAGTGGCAAGTGGCAACAAGAAAACAGTAACAATAAGGCTACATAATTGAGATTCCCATCGGCAATTAACGGCAAACATTCATGCATACACTGAGAGATATAAAATAGAGAACGTTAATCTTTAACCAGATTTCGAAATTATTATTACAAAAAACGTTTTTTGTTATCATGAAAACCCCCAACATAAGTAATTACAATGGCAGGTGGATCTCAACTTTAAATTGGCTTAGATTAATATTTTTGAAAATTATGGCTCACAGAATACTGGGGACGTCCTTAAAAATATATTCTTAAATACATCGAAATTTTCCAGTTGAAAGAAATTTAGTTCTAATTCGAAGTGCCCAACTTTTTGGAAGTAAGCCTCATTGAAATAAGAACTTAAATAATTTAAATAAAATTGTACGCTTATTCGTAATACAAAACTATTTTATTTACATTTCTTGTGATCGTGAAATCTAAGCTGACTCTTGCTTGAATAATCATATTTAAACGTGTCTTTCGCTGTTTTATTTTTTTATTTTTTACACTCACAACGGGATACGAAAATGAAAATCACTTGATTTCTAACCATCGGCGGGGAAATACATAATGAAATTAAAAAATAGGTCAGCAATAAATCAGCAATTAAATATCAATGTTCAATAGTAAATTCTCTTGGAACAATATTTAGGCTATACTCGGATTTAGCGTATCGCGTTTCGCGCAGTGTAAATACGTGCCCACAAAATTGGCATGCAGACACATTTAAAACATTTAAACCTGTCAACTACTTGCAGCAGGCACGCAGCTGCAGCACCAAAAAGTGCAGCTAAACAGCAGCAACAACAACAACAAATCGGGAGAGGCAGCAACAACAACGGCGATGAGTGAGAATAAGTTGACACTATGCGGCGGCAATGCTAATGCTAATCCAACAGGGCCAACACACACCAAACTAGACATACAGGATCTCTCCGAGGACTGCAATAATGGGTCGTCTGGAGTCAACGGCGGGAATGTGGGCGAGACAGGCGAACAACAAAATGCAACAACTGCAATCATTTTAACGCCGACATCATTAAATTCAACAAACACACCGCCAAATACTCCCGCTGCTGGCGTCCCCTCCAACAACACCAACAACACCAACAACAATATCAACAACAGCAACAAAGACAGTGGCAACAATGGAAAGGGTTATCCAGCGCATTGCGAGCACTACAAAGGACCAAAATGGTAAGTGAAATTCACATAAGGGGACAGGAGCGGCTTCCAAACATTTTTGCCTGGCCAGCGAAACCCGTGTGTCTGTGTGCGTGTGTCTGTGTGTGTGTGTCAGTGTGTGTGTGTCTGTGTGTATGCCTGTGTATGTGTGCGCATTTGCTTAACCCTTTTGAATGCATATCCGGAACAGACAAAGCAGACCTCCACATTCACATTCACATCAACATTCACATTCACATTCACATCCAAATCCACATTCACACTTGCATTGCACGCGTTTTTCGCATATCTTTTTGTTGCTGAGCTGAGTTTGTTGTTTATATTTTTTTATTTTTTTTTTGTTCTACATTGCATTTTTCGCATTGTGTTTTTTATTGTGTGTGTGTGTGTGTGTGTATGTGTGTGTGTGCGTGCGTGTGTGTTTACAATGTTGCCATTGTCGCCAGTGTCAGTGTCGTCACGGCCACTGTCGACAGCAGGAAGCACAGTCTGCGCCAGTGTCTGGGACCAAAATTAAGTGGTTCCCCCTGATGTACTGCCTGCCTGCTTAGCTTTATTGTGGTGGCACCTTCTTTCAAGCTGAGCGAGCGTTGAGTGTGATTGTTGTAGCTGGCAATATTTATTATTATTTGTTGGATCAATTGTGTTTCTCTCGATATGCAGGTATGCAATGATACTCTCCAGTTTCAGTCTCCGTTTGCTAATGGCTAACCATATATTTTGCTGTCTGCTTTGAGTTGCTAGCAAGCCTCTAATTAAATGTTTCGATATTGTTCACACAAACTTCTCACAAATCAAAATGTTGGAAACGTTCTGTAAAATGAATAAATAAATTTGTTTGAGATTTTCTGGCCAAAACTTCGGCAACCTTTATGTCCTTATTATTATTACAAGACTTTCATGTCCTTCCAGCTTGAAACGTTAATTATAATATCATATATTTTAAAAGTATAAGTGGTTCCTACTAAACTCTATATTCAAAACTATTTTAAAGCTACATTTGACTGCTGTCTCCTTCTGAAGTTATTGCGTTAACAATTGCTTGACAATAGTATCCCTCTGTATCGATTCCCCCCTAAAATCCATTTATTAGCATAAGAGATGTGTTTAGATGTGGTTATAACAATGGTTGAAGTTTACTAAGCAGTTGACTAGAAGTGATTTCGTTTATTTGGACAGATTGATAAGCAAAGCAAAGAAGCTGTAGGCATTGTTGATGGTCTGCTGACAAGAAAATAAATTATAATCTTCAGGTTGTTGCAGCTTATTATTTGATAATCCTACCTTCATGAATATGGGTAATCCGATTTCAAAAAATCCACCAGCTCTCAATTTAACAGGCCGCTTGATGAACTCCATATAACAGTTGAGCGCCTTGCGCGTAGATACGGAATACATCAACCAATTGGTGTTGAATACACTATTTGTGAGTCGATGCGCTTCCACTGTGACCTCGTTGCCGCAATAGCAGGGCAGAAATATCTGAAGTATCATCACGGCCACAAACTGAGCGATGGTGATTAACGGACCCGGATTACCCTGCAAGCCAATCTGCACAAGGCGATACCCACTGAAGCAGATGATTAATGCGCTGAGCACCACCTGGGCGAGGACATAGGGCGACACCAGGACCTCGCACTGTTTTGTCAGGCTGCGAATATGCCTGTGTAGTTGAAAGATGCAGCGTAATTCCGGCAGTGCCATATTTTCCGGCATATCGCTCAAGGCAAGCAAACGACGACCTAACAATTTGTAGAGTACAGCGATTTGATACATGAAATAGCAGCCCATCGTGTCCAGCAGGCAATTCGAAAGGTAACACAATGTCATCGCCAGGATATTGTAGCCATACGCATAGAAGTAACGCTCACGTGTCCGCCACTCGAACGGCACATAAAATCCGAACGGTAGCTCGTATGAATCCTGGAAGAGAACACCTAAAAATCCAGTTACGGCGACAGCCGTACAACCTCCAATATACGTGTAGAATATGCGCTTAAAATTTCGCTGCTCTCGCTGCCAAAACTGAATATCTTTGGATTTTGGCAAATTACACTTGGCATAGCTATCGAGAGCATTCATAAAGTTGAGTGCCTGTTCGCCCCTATACCAAATGTTGATGACTTTCACGAGCAATGCCAACTCTGTCAGTGACATGTACAAAACATTCGCAGCCTGTTCCAAATCATCGGAGACAATAACTTCCAGCCACATGAGTGCTATATACGTGAATGTCAATGGCAGATGCAATACGAATGGGTAAATACCCTTCAATTGCCGCCAGTTGCCATCGCTCCATCGCCAAATGCCCAGCCAGCGTTGTATCTGAAGGAGAGCTCCTATTGCGGATATGAGGTCCTTTGATTCTGTCTCTGTCATCTTAAGTCGAACTATCAAAACTCAGTTATAGGCTCGCTGTCAAAATTGGAGCTGCTTTTATAGACTTTCCTCTGACTGAATCTCATACAAATTTTATAATTCCTATCTACTACATATATATATATATATATACATATGTATACATATATATGTGTATATGTTTATGTATATGTGTAGAAGCTAACCTCGAATCCTTCACCTTTTCACAAGTTCTACATTTTCTAGTTCCCGGTTCCCAGTTCTGCGGTTAAAGCATTTCCTCTTCGGAATATTTTTACATTGCTTTTTATTGTTACGCTGCCAAAGAACTAGTTCATTTCATTCGTGATTTGTATTGATGTAGCCCAGCCCTGTTCTCTTTTTTTTTTTACATAATTGTTGCACATATTTACAAATTTAAAACCAAAGCAATTACAATAATTAAACCGATGACATAATAATTGCGATAATTTGTTGTCATTCGTTTATTGAACAAGTCACGCAATTGACTATCCGAAACATTTCCAATATGTTGGCCCTGAATTTCATTCAGTTTATGGCTAACTCTTGCTGGGATATCAACTGTCAACAATTGAAAATCTGTTTTGAGATTTCATTCTCTCATTTTGCCATTGGCATTTTTCAGAAAGTTGAAGCCCCATCTAAGAACTATGCTGAAGTCCGGCAAACTTGTAATTTAATAAAATTGATGTGCCTAAACAATTTTACATTCGATATAACAATAAAAGATTTAGATTACAGAATTTGCTATATTTATTTGTAAGTATTTGAAAGTCCTTACGGATATGATTTGTGAATTCTACCAGTTTCATTATGCATCTACGAGTATTTATTTGTTTACTTACGAATGTGTTCTTCAATTTATAAACAAATAGTGGTTTTCTGCTTTAGTAGTATTTATTATTATTGAAAAGTGGTTGAAACTTGAGCATTAACAAGAAAACAACTTAGTCTAGAAATGTTAAGAATATTTGTAAGCGTTTATTTGGAGAAATTCAGCAAAACGGCGAAAAAACTATAAGCATTATTGATGGTCTGCAAAAACAATAAAACGATTATTGAAATAAGTATTAATCTTTTCAAAAATGACAAATCTTAGCGAACCTTCACAAAGATGGGCAGGCCAACTTCAAAGAAATAACCTGCACGAATTTTTACTGGACGCTTTAGATGCTCCATGTAAGTAATGAGTAAATTACACGTTCTTTTCTCGCACTGCATCCAGCTGGTGTTGTAGACCTCATTGGTCAGCTGATGGGCATAGAACGTGACCTCATTTCCATAGTAGCAGGGCAAAAATATTTGCAGAACCATCACACTGAGAAACTGCAGCATTGATATAAATTGGCCCGGATTGGCCATGATGCCAACATGCTGCAGCCGATAGCCGCTAAAGCAGATAATAAACGCACTCAAAATGATTTGCGAAAGGATATATGGCGAAACGATCGCCTGGCACTCGATAGTTAATCTGCAAAGAAAATGTAATTTAATTACTATACGTACAGCAAATGACATCCAAGTTGATTTTTAGACCTGCGTGTGCGATCATGCAAGTTGAAGATGAAACGCAGCTCCTGATTAAATTTCATCTCATCGCGCACTGCATTCAACGCTTTTAGTCGCGTGCCCAGCAAGCGATACAGCAAGGAGACATGGAGCAAAAAGTAGCAGCCAATACAGTCAAGGCATACATTCGCGATGCAGGTTAAAGTCATTGCGATCATATTGTAGCCAAAGGCATAATAATAGCCATGCTCATTTCGCCACTCGAATGGCACAAAGTAGGGAAATGGCAGCACATATTCCTCGAGGAATAACACTCCCACGCAGCTGCTGCAGATAACGCCTAAACTAACAAGTTGATACACATAAAATAGCCACTTGAAATGACGCTGTTCCCGCTGCCAATAGTTGTCCTCTTCCTCTGACCGCAATTCATATTCGGGAGAGTCCTGCAAATGCTTCATTAATTGCCTGGCATTTGTGCTGCGATACCAGATATTCAGTATTTTTACAATCAACGCCATTTCGGTGATGGACATATAGAGTACCTTTTTGTAAGACGGATTATAACTTAAATATTATATCTATAGTGTAAAATCGAAGAAAATTGATCACCTGACCAGCCTCCTCCAAATTGTTTGATTCCAATGCCTCTAACCACATTAGTCCAATAAAGGTAAATGTAATTGGCAAGTGCAAGAAATAGCGAAAGTTTCTCTTGAGAAACACCAAAAGCCACGATTCGTCTTTGTTTCTTATTGGCCAGGGCCACAGTCCACAGACTTGCAAAACACTCAGGATAAAATTGATACCTTGTGTGCGTTGCGATTGGGTTTCCATTTTGATTGATTCTAGTCTTGGTTTGGACTATGCAACGTGTTTTTATATAGTCCTTTGCGGTAACCTGAGGCAATTAGCGGCAATTAGATGTTCATAAATTAATCAACACGACAGCACGGAGGGACACGCTTCTTGTTGTCTAGACAAAGATTCAAACAGTTTGTTCAAATGTGTTTTTGTTGATTTGAATACTTGAAGGTGGCGTCACTTGGTACTCCATTGGTCTCTTCTGTCCGAGCATGTTGCACTGCTGATGATATTTCTGGGACTTTGGACATTGGCATTGGCATTACTGCCGGAATATGCGACACCAAATACGGCCATCATGCGGATTATATTGCTGTTTGTCGGTGCACAAATATCGGGCATATTAGTTGGCTTTATCCATCTGCCCGATATGCTGGGCATGCTCTTTTTTGGCGTCATCTACACAAATGCTGGCTTTGCCAATTTCGCTGGCTATGAGCGATTTGAACTATTTTTAAGGTACGTTTTCTTATATTTGAAATATTTTCGTAAATATTAAGTTGATCCTTTGGTTATCTGCAGAGAAATGGCTTTAATCAATATTATGCTGTTGGCTGGCCTGGGGCTCGATGGCAGCGCATTTAAGCGCTTATGGCTTATGATTATGCGTCTGACGCTGGTGCCAACCATCGCTGAGGTGGCCGTAATCGCTGTCTTGGCCTATTTCACATTGTCGATGCCCTGGCTGTGGGGCATTGCGCTGGGGTAAGTATTGAATGAGTTAGTGTGCCGATTATGTAAATTAATCACATCGTTTGTTTTGTCACACTAAGTCTGGTCATTACAGCCGTCTCGCCCAATGTGGTTGTCACCGTAATGCTAAAGCTGAAAGAGGATCGTTTGGGTCTAAATAGCGGCATACACACACTTATATATGCGATGACCACGTGCAATGATGTCGTTGCCATCTTCATGTTTGGCGTCATAATCAGCATCATTTTCTCCACAAGTACGTGCCGTCCCTCAAACCAGACAACATTCACACATTTCTATATATATATTTATATTCACTTGCTTACACATTCTATCTCATTCAGGCTCGCTGACACAAAAATTATTGCAAGGACCCATTGGCATTGGTATTGGACTTGTTTTTGGCTATCTATATGGCATGCTGTTGCACTATTTGCCGTCGCGTAATGCGGTAAGCATTGAAGAGACACCACATAATTGTTGGCGACGCCACGTACATCTCAGAATTGCACAGTTCGAGCGTTGTTATACACCCAACAAAATGGGGGGGTTCTATTGAACGGAAATCATGGTTGAACAAATTCTAAAAGTTCTGATCAAAACTAAAGCAACAAATAGAAATAGTAATATTTGTGCAGAATTGATACGTTTACTATATTTTTAAGTGTAAGCAGGTTTTCTGGTAGATATAGTATGATTGGGGGAGTTTTGAGTACAGTTCAGATCTGCTGTAGTTTTTAACAATTTTTAATTGAAAGGAAGTTTAGCCAAGGATCTGCTAAGCTTCTCCTCCTCAAATACAAAATTCAACTAAGATTATTTATATACCTTAAGCCCATTTAAAAAGGGTTTATTATATATATAAGTGTTATAAGTTGTGCAGCCCATAAAGTATATGTATTCTGAATCAGATCTCAGAGACTATAAGAGCTACAAATTTTAAATTTTGAATATAATCTCTCATCAAGTTTATTTTATGTCATCGAAATTATAATGTGGAACTAACAATTCCTATGCTACATTTATCATAACAATAGGCAAATACCAAAATAAAATGTATGCAATAGAGTAGACTTTTGGTTTGAGTGTGATTGAGCATACTTTCGAGCGCAGCAGACTAAAAATGCTCATTCAGTAAACACTTGCGCACTCAATCAGGGCATTTAACGACGCAAAACGCGAGAGCTCGACACTTCAATATCATCGGATAGTGTAAGGCTTCAAAAGCTATCATATATGCGACAGACTCTGCCACTATCTACCCATGTGTGCGAGTGTGCGACTGTGTGTGTGTGTGTGTGTGTGTGCCTGGGCGCATTTTGCATAAAAACACACTTACATACCTCGAAAGCGATGACATCGACTTTGGCACTGGAGCTGCCAACATTTGCGACGACAGTTATTGCCGCCGTCCATGGAAACTTATGGCAACTGGGTTGCAAGGATGCTGCGATGCAAGCAGCAGGAGCAGCGGCAACTCCAGCTACGTTGCAAACCACAAAACTCATTGCCGCAACTTACACCGCTAATGGTGCGCATAATCAAACGCCATGGGTGGCGTTGAGCTGAATGCCTTTGAACTCTGTCTCGTTTCTACTCTTTCTGATACACACACACACACGCACACATATACACACACACACACATGCTCAAGTACTATGCATGTAGCACTCATAACTTTTGTTTTCCTCTTGCAACTTCCACGGGCGCAGCACTGCGCAAAACTGCAGTATGCACGAAAATTTCATGCTGTGCTCCGCTCAAGACGTGCCGCTTCCTTTCATCCTTGCAACCCGCATCCCTGCATATATTTGTACAGCAACCAATGCTATGCATTGCGGGTGTGTGTGTGTTTTGTTTTTGTTCGCCATTACACTACTGCCTTTATTTTATTATAATAATTATGGTGCGATCTTAAATTATGATTTTGTAGTCACGCATACAATATGCAATTATGTTGTGTTTTTTAAAGCGAACAGTTTTAACGTAAATTTCGTATAAATAATTAATTAACTGGCGATGCATAAAGTTTACATTATATGTTACTCTAGATACGGTTGAAGAGTTTTCGCTGGCTGTGCCAAAAATTTGAGCTGTGACCTACAAAACCAAAGCGAAAAGCTATGCAATTTTCTCTCTTCTTATACAGTTCGAAAGCTTTAAACATGTTGAGCAAAAGAAATCGAATAAGGCAATGTTCTAAGAGCAATGCTGTCATTTTCGTATTTAGATATTTTATTTGTACTTAAATAACAGCATTCTTCTCTAACAGCTGCCCCCAACTTATCTTGTATATTTTGTAATTTTTTCTTTCGATTCTTTGCCATCGTTTGCAGGTCTATGCAAATGGCTTGCGCTTTGTTTTGACCATCTTGGGCGGCACCATTGCTGTGATGGGCAGCCGAATTATTGGATATACATCAGCTGGTGCCTTGGGTTGTGTCATGATGGCCTTCATTGCTGGCATCGGCTGGAAGAGGGAGGAGCTAAAAATGTCACCACAGCAATTGGAAGAACATCAAATAGTAAGTGTCATTGCTGCTGTCTAATTTGAATTTCTATCTTTAAGATTAGATATTGTGATTAGATCAGATCTTCAACAAATTAAGTAAATCAAATTTGAGACATGTTCACTCAGATTAAAAAACGATAGAATTTTAAAAATAGTCAATAACAATTTAAACAAATTTCTTGCACATGCTTTTCTTCGTTTAATGATTCACAAAATTATAAGTATTTTTAAAAAGTACAAAATATTTAAAGCCATTTGAATATATATCTTTACATATATTTTATAAATATATACTTTTAATATTTAACAATGAACTATTTATGTTTGATTGAATGGGTTTGCCTATTAGAAGTGAATAGTATATTTATAATATGGATGATAACGTATAACTTATGCCTGATTCATAGCTTATTTCCATTCCTTATATACATTATAGGCAAGTGTACCCAAGCGGCTTGATCTGCTGTGGAAGTTTCTGAAGCCAGTCTCCTTTGCGCTCATTGGCAAGGAAATCAATTTCGCCGTGCTTGACGGACGAGTTGTCGCCTATGGAACGTTGCTGGTGCTGCTCGGAAGTTTGGTAATTAAAATGACCGACATTTTGTTGCGGCTTGGCGGTCCGTGCTGGAGTTTAAGCATCCAATTTGCAGCAGAAATGTCCAAAAAATTAAAATGTTCCTTTGCCGCAATTCAAATGTTACCTGCAGACAAACGCAACAACTGCACAAAAAACCAAAAAAAGAAAAAATCCTAACTGGTTGTTTTCTCTAATTTTTTTTTTACTTTGTTTGCAGCTCCGCTTGGCTTTTGCATATTTATCCACATATGGTGGAAATCTGTCCAGAAAGGAACGTGCCTACATTACAATTTCCGGTTTTCCCAAGGCAACGGTCCAAGTAAGTTTTACCATTTCGCATTCTATCATGTCCATGTGGTGCACCGGTCCAAAGAATGGGGGCAACTTTTTATTTGCCGTTTGGTTTCGTTTCTGGACATTGGCCCAAACTGGATTTTGGCCAGCATTTGTTTGGGTTATGTTGTTTTCCTCAAACGCCAAAGTTATACTTGTATTTGCAGATCATGTTGTCGTGGCTAAACTCTTTTGTTGCTTCTCCTCCTGTTCTCGACAATTGTCTGCAGTTGAGCCGCAAGTGGACATTTTGTTCTACTCGCCACAGTGTGTGTGCCAGTGTGTGTGCATGTGTGTGTATGTGTGTGTCTTTGTGTGTGTCTTGTGGCATACGCGCTTGTGTTGCGCTACACGTATGCGGTTAGCCGGAAATTTAAATGTTACATTTGCTAACTTGGCAAACTGCTGCTTCTGTTGGCGGTTTTATACATGCTTCTTATTGTAAATTACTTTGCATTTTTCGGACAGTTGTCCTTGCTAAAAAAAATTTTTTTCGCCTAATATGCGGTCTGCATTACGCTTTTTGTGCATTTCTCACTGTCCACCTTTTTTCTTCGTCCGCGTTTTTTTTTTGTGATTTAATTAAAATTTTTATAATAACATCGTTTACATCCAGCACATCAAGTATACGCAGCCTAACCAAAACTGTGCCACTTTGTTTTTCTTTTTTTGGTTTACAGGCTGCCTTGGGTCCAGTTGCGTTGGATTTGGCACGTTCTGCGAGTATTGCGAGTGAATTAGCATTGGCGAACAACGTGCTCATAATTTCAGTTCTGGCCATTATTTTCACAGCGCCATTGGGTGCCATTTTGATGCTACGTCTTGCGCCGTTCTGGCTCAAACATGGCGATACGGTGGACACAGCTGAAACGCCTGTGACGCCAGGACCACCGGGATCAGGTCCTGTGAATGATGTCGGCGAACTAACTTTAGTGAATGCTCAAAAAATGTGAAATTAAATTGCGGAAGAGCAGTGAATCGTTCTTGTGGCAAACATACTATTCGACTTAATGCCAATGGTATTGCCAAAATTGATTAAGGCATTGGATTTTGGGATCAGCTTTTGAACCGTTTTTGTATAGCCTAATTCCAACTATGTTTTATATTTACTTACTAACACATGAACTGTACTTATTAACTACAAATGTACTTATTTGCATTTGCAATACACAAATTCAGTTTAATGAACGAAAATGTGTCTAAATCATTTTCAATTTTTTTTTTTTTCTAAATTAGCTTTTTGCTGTGCACAGAATGTCTCAGTTAAGAAGTTATAAAAGTTGTTTAAATTGCTAAGGCCAGCACTAATCCCAAAATACTTAAAGCACTCCTAATAAACACAGTATTGACAACAAACAAAAAGAAAAGAAAGAAAAACTTATGCAGAATTCACAATCGGACAGTAATTTAATGGCTTTGAATTTTCGGCACCTAATTATGAAGAGATTTGTGTTAATCTCGGACCTGGATTGTCGTAATTGGTTTTTCAATTAATTTAAAGGGATTTAGATCCTTTGCCCTGTCAACGAATTCAGTGGTGTGTGTTATTGTTTAGGCAGGCTGCTTTGTTTCAACATTAATAGTGAATAAATATGTTTTTTGTTCTTGCGGATTTGGCCAGCAAGCAAAAACCGTACTTGTGGACTCATTATTAAACTGATTTCGTGCACAAAAACCAGAGAGAACGTGCTGATTATCAGGTGACGATGATTAAATACTCTGCTAAATTATAATGTTTTGATCAAAGACTCAATATTCGGTGATTATTATTAAGTAATTGCCAAAATGATAAATGCAGCTCAAAATCTCATTTCAAATTTAATCGTTTTTCAAACAAAACTATAAATATAAAACTCGTTTATATATATATATAAATATACATATATATATAAATTTTTAAGCTGAATGAAAATAAATAATAGTTAGAAATATTTTCTTAAGAAAAAATCGTTCCAAAACTGAACACTTTTACTTTTGAATGATTCACAAAAGCTTTGTCAGGACTAAATTAATAAAAAATGGTAATAAAAAAGATTTCAATTAAAATATATTTTCGCAAAAAGAGACAATTTTAATTGGAAGCAGTCCTTGCTGATGCGTCCTGCTTCTTGATTGCCAATATTGTGCTGAAAATTCAGGCGCTGCAGACAGAATGCACCTGTATTGTTTCTGTCATTGTTAATTCTACTTGCATGATGACCGACTATGGTGAACTCCAATTGAGGCTAACGGGTATAACACATTTGGATTTCTAGAGCCACAAAGCGGAGTTAGCAGAGTGAGTAAATGAAAAGTAAGTAAGAAATTCATCAGTGCATGCCATTTTTTTGTTACTCACTTTTATTGCTTGCTCAGTTGCCTCTTCTTATACTCTTGCAGTTGGCATTGGCATTGCTAATCATATAAAGGACGCATATTCTTATCAATAGTCTAGTCGTTATATATATATCTATATCTATATATATATATATCTGTCTATATGTTTCTGTGAAAACTTGGGTGTCTGCTACACATAATGAATCTTGGAAGTCAGCAGCATTAAGAACAATCAGTGGAAAAATGATTTATTAAGTGAACAACTTAATTAGTTACTAAAATATATAGATTAAAGAATGATCAACTCGTGTTTAATATATCGTATGGCAAATTATTATTAATATTGGGGGACTTCATGCACTGCGATCGTCTTGTATGTCTTCAGAGGTGAACCAATGTTTCCCTAGCTTTTTTTTTATTTTGATAATTTATTTATTATGTGTTCAGATTGATTTAAGTGTTGCAAGGGTATGGAAACTTCGTTGCGATGAAGATAGCAATTTTTGTCTCCATTTTTTATATTCCATTCTCGTTTTCTGTTATTTGTGGCGCTCTTCTGCATCGTGTGGAGGAGCGAGTTGAAAACTGAAGGTAAATTAGTGTTATTAAAATTGCTGCCCAGAAATAATTGCGCAACTAAATGAGAATTTTAATGAAAATTCTTTGGTTTTGTTGCGCTATGCCTTTGCCACCTCTGTGTGTTGTTATTATTTTTGCTTTTATTTGCATTAATTCTTTTGCTGTGTATTTATAAATGAAACTTGAGTCCGTAAATTCTACCGAACCTTCGTTGCTCTTTGACATTAGGTTGCCGCTCTTAGAAATTGTATTTAAAATACAATCTCGTTTCCACTAGTGACGTACGCGAAATTTATGTATTTATAATTTCTTTTGTGACATGAATAAGAAACCGAACAAAACAAAGTAGCGAATATAAAAAGAACATTTAAAATTTGCAGTTTGCGCATAAGCAATTGAGTTATGTTGCCATTCAGTCACTCTGAAATGGTCCTTTGGCATGCCCGTTGGTATAATCCTTCAAAAAATCATTACGCTTATCGCAGCGCATTTAAATTGCTGTAGCTATAGATCAAGCTTATCAGCGCAGCAAAAGTATTTTCCTGTATAAAATAAATTCCAGCAGTTTATTATTATAATTCGCATGCCGAATTCCAACAAACTCTAGGTCATATGCTTACCAACAGCGGCACCTGTATAAGCCACCGCCCATTGTAATGAAAAGACAGCCAACGCATAGCATAAAAAAAAAAACCGAAAAAACAACAAATTTACATACAAACAAGAATGGCAAAAGAGTGCTGAGAGAAAGCATTAGCTGGCGAAAATCAAATCAAAAAGTTCACAAATATGCCAAAAGCAGCTATGGAAAGAACAACAAAAATGTATATATATATATATATGTATATTTATATATATATATATATATATATATATATATATATATATATATATATGTATGTGTATATGTACAACTGTGCAACAAAAATTAAGTTATAAAATTTTAAGGGCCGTATGCGGTTTAATTTCCAAATGCCACGACAGGATCCCAGACACAGGTGGGCTGGCCAGCGTTAGGGGCGTGGCCGGTTTGAGAAATTTTTGGTCTGAGCTGATTACCATAAATACAAGCGAACGTAAACTGAAGTCGCCGGAGTTGCCGCTGACGGAAACGGAAATCAAGAAAACAAAAAGAATGAGCTCAAATGAAGTCAAACTTGCTGGTCGCTCAGGCAATTAATAAAGTTAGTTGCGTTTGCTTTGACGGTTAAAATTGTGAGTTATAAGCCCGCAAAATTATGGCTTACAACAAAAGCAAACAATTAACATGACGAAGACACATAAAATGCCACTTTGCCCGGTTGTCCAACCATATTAAGTTGGCCATATTAACATTTTGGTAAGCACCCCTCCCCCTCTGTGTGTGTGTGTGTGTCGAAATGTGAGTGAATCACGTGATGCGACTCAGTTTTCTAGTCTAGTTTTTGTCTACGCCTGTGTCATTTGTTAATGTTTAATATAATTTTGTACTCTTTGTAGTCGTAGTCTTCTTGTTGACTCACACTTACTTACTCACTTAGCCAGGAACGCCATGGGCCTGGCTAACAGACCGACAGGGTGGTTAATCTGCGGCCAGTTTATAGTTAAGTTAACATGCTTAAACATCGCCCAGTTATTTTCGTGTAAATTACTTATTTTTATGACTTGTTGTCCCTTGAGTTGTTCTCGTGTTAAAACTAGACAGAATAGCTGGCAGCACGACAAGCCCATTCCATAAGTTTGCCAAGATGTTTGATGACTGTTGTATAAATGTTTTCTTTTAGCTTTATTATTAACTCATAATTGGAGTGTGTCTGTGCTATGCAAAGTTGACTTTTATAGGGGTTTTTCCAGCTTTTCAGCCTGAATCACCATATCTCACGGCAACGTCCACGACTGTCGGGTAAATAGCCGGGCTGGCAGGGAAAATCAATCATGGCCACCTCCATAATTTTCTCGGTTGTTGCTCCATCCGACGTTGGTTGTCTCGTCCGGGTGGATTCGTAGTCGGCCAACACTTGGGTCTCATCGAGTTCCACGCACTGATTTTGCTTGCCGCGAATCTTCTCGTTGTTGGGGCAATCGATGCGTTTTAGGCAGTATTTAACACAGGGCCGAGGAGCCGCAACATTTGTCAGCTTCTTGCCGCATGAATAATGCGCAATGCAACCCGGATCCACATGTGGCAAGTTGTTGTTTATATAAAACGGTCGGCGTGCTTTCTCTGTGGTAGTTGTTGGTGTCGTCGATGTTGTCGCACCCCGATGGAATATGTGGCTCAGTAAACCACCGTCTGCTGCACTGAGCCAAATGCCAGCACAGAGCGACAATAGTAATAGCAAAAGTTTCATTTTTGTAATGTTTACGCTTAGAGCAGTCGAACTGGAATTGAGCTTGTCTCGGTCTCTGCTATTTTCAATTGATGATGTGTTATCAAATGAGCCGATAGCCTTTTAACCGCTCGACCAGACGAAAATAAAGTCAAGCAAAAATTCGATGAGCACTCTTTTTTTTTGTCATACCCTGTTAGATGAGGAGAAAATTCCGCTTTTTAAATGCAAATAATCTTTGTATCTTTCTACGACGAAATTATCGGTATAAGAGGTGGTTTACGAAAAATGATTAACAGCTGTCAAATTGAAAAGAACAGGGAAATCGATAATGTAGCCCTAGACTAAGTACCACAAAATTCAAACAATGTACGGGGTATCTGCTCATGGAGTGACCAGATTAAAATATTCTCTCATTGATTCTAATACTATTACGTGACATACTAGAATAATTTTCAAACGATTTGTATAAAGCAGTATATACAAATTACATATATAAATAAATATATATATATATATATATATATATATATATATATATATATATATATATACATATATATTTCTTATCAGGTAATCAAGGTTAGTCGATTTACTACGAAAATGAGTCTGTCAACTTTATTTGAACTATCAAAATTTGGGTTTTTTTTAAGGATCAGAATCCAATAAATACAAATAACGAAAATAATAATTATAAATATAAAATTAATACTAAATATAATGAGCTTTATAATAACAGTACATATTGTACTAACAGTAATATATATGGGACAACTGCTAAGAGAATTTAAAACTTCGACATTGGAGTTCGTATTTTGAACTATTTGATAGAGGAGTTGAAATTCCGATTGCTTTGCCAACTCAACAAATATATTTTATTTCATTCAAATACCCAGTTAACAACGCCAAAGTCCTCCAGATAGTATGTTTATGACGTTATCAATGATAATAAGTGTGCGTTGAGGATGCTATTTCTGTTCGTGATGGTTGGAAGTTTGTTTATTGGCTTTACCAGCTGCAGCAAAACTATTTGAATAATGTATATTAATCGTATAGGAGAGCTGTCAAAATTAATTTGCAATGCACTCGCAGAACAAGCACAAGAATATTGATGATGATTATGCGTACTAATGAATGTGTCTGCCAAACGAAATGCGAGCAGATGAAAACAAAGGCGTCGAGCTTGGCATTAATTCCACTCTGAGCAGACGAGTAATTGATGACAAGAGCGCTCATGCTGATGTTGATTTTGATGTTGATTTTGATTTCAATGTTGTGTTTGTTGCTGTTGTTGTTATTGTTTTCGATGTGGTGCTCGGCAATAACTTACCGAGCGGTATTCCCCGAAGGCATCTGTCTAATATGTATTAACATTTATTGCTTTGCTTGCAGATGCTGTGCGTTGAAAAACCAATGTGAAAGCACTAGCAGACCGGAAATTGCCAAACACTGATACTTCCGCCGGAAATAAGCTCAATTGTTGTTGCTCTTTATGGTGTGAGTCTAGTTAAACAACATTTCGTACATTCTGTATATCACGGTTCAAGTGTTTTACAAATATTTAAGAATAGTTCAGTGAAAATTCCATTAAAGAGTGTTATTTATTATTTTGATCTCACATCATATTTTATAATAATTTACTATTCTATAATAAGAATAGTTCGGCGAAAAGGACTCTAGTGTAAATGCCATTAAAGAGTGTTATTTATTTACTTAGATCTCACATCGTGTTATCAGCAACGACACAATTCACATTCATATATGCATGTGATAATAAATTATTTTCTTAACACTAATTCGCTCAATATACAGATCAGAATCTAAGTTAAAACTAGCTAACTCCGCAGCTAATAAAACCGAGTGCAAAAAACTATAAAAATAATAAAAATAATTTAGTGACAAAACTATTCTTCTTTACAGATAAATACATTACAAAAGCGCCTTCCAATTATAATGTAAACAAACAAGAAACCAACACTAGAAGACAGTCAAATGAAAAATACAAATATAGAGGAATAAAATATTTTTGTTTTGGTCAGTCGAAGTACGATTTTGCATATCTTCATCGTTTGATATGAAAAGGAGGACTTCTACATTTATCTATATTGGTAGAAATAAACTGATAAAGGGTATTTTTTAGTCGAACACGCTCCACTCACACGTCCCTCCTTGTTCAGTTTGTGACAAAGGATGTGTTAGAGTGCGAATAAGGATATGAATGAAGTGCCACATTTTCACGAGTTTGCTAACCCACAGTTTGATGCCATTTTCTTTTTAGAAGTCGTATTAGTTTTCTCTTGTCTCTTTTTCTCTATATACTCGTATCTCCTCCCTCCTGCCTGTGTCTGTAGTCTGTAGTTTCTCTAGACGTTTATCGTCTTTGCTTTTGTTGCGGCCTGGTTTGTTCTTTATGCTGTAAGTTCAATAAATAAAATTAGTGCTATAAACATTCGTTTGCCAATGGCTGTCGCGACGATATGTGTTTCTTCTTTTATTTCTTGGCAGCTGCGAGAGCTTGTCCTTGAGTACACAGAAAACAAACAATAAAAAATAAGTAAAAGCGGACCAAAGAAGAAGTGTTAGTTGAGAGTATTTATTTTACTCATAAATCCGAATATATCGAATGTTTCGCAGTTAGTTTAAAAATCAGATAATAATTCGATTCGTTGTTGAAGAGTTATCTTTCTATCGTACTTGAAGTTAAGAAAAAACCCTTCAGTGCATAAGAGCGTAATATTCCATTCAATTTTTTTTCGGTGTAAATACTATTTGCAAATCTTTGGCAATTGACAACTTCTTACAATTTTACAAGTTTACTTATGGAATTTATTTTCATTGCCAACACAGAATTCTTATTCGAATTGCGTCGAATACTTTCTACAAATCTGGTGTAAAACTATTGGCAGGTGACTCGAGTTGGTTTGTGCATTCGCTCTAATTCACCGGATTTTCAGTTGCGATTATCTGAAAATGTTTTCAAATAAAATCCAGCTCTCAATTTTAGTTTTTATTATGGTACGTAATATGCAAAATTTATTTACAATTTCTCCATTAGAATTTAATGTGCGATGTGTATCATGCAGAAACATGATTATAATTTGCAGTTCAGTGGCCACTAAATTGCAAAGCTAATTGCCAAAATAAATTACATAAAAATATCGATATACAAGTGTATTGGCGTTAAACACATTAATAATTCGCATGCCATGTTTGAGCACAAACGCAGCGCACCAGCATTTAAATCCATATTCGATTGTGGCCATATCCTTAAGTGGGTGGTCAGCTCTGTGTGTGGGCCCAAAACGTGTTCAACAGATTAGACCAGGAGAGAGTATCTGGTACCTGCAGTACACACTGTGTGTTGTATCTTGATTCACGTTTGCCACCAATTTAATTGCTGGCAAACACAGTCGCCCAAAACAATTTCGACGATTAGCGTCCGGAGTTGTTTCACATTGAATTCAAATGGAAAATGTCCATGTTCAGGCCGGGACGATAACAGCAATTATAAACTAGTAAACTATGACAGCTTAAATGGGCAATTATATTGCTATTTTTTTATTGCTTGTGGTCTACAATACTGATTTGTTTACTGCATTTGCTGTTTGCTTTATTATATCAGCATGAATTTTAATTTGAAATTTGTCACAAATGCACCGACAATAAAATAATTTTCTAAACAACTTTCAGGTTTGCAATTTTCAACGATAGTTTATTTGGTTTGTGCTTAAGCTAATTGCTAATTAATTTTCGTTTATCGAACGTAAGTTATTTGTTTAATTATTTGGCTAGTCATTAGGCTAAAAGGGGGGTGGAGCTTTGAGTGCCTCAGTTTCCGGATTCAGTGCGTATAATCAAAAGCAACTCGACTGCAAGCCACTCTGTAGTGGCGTGGAACGCCACTTGAGCTCAATTAAAACCACACTTGTATTTGTATATGTATTTGTTTGTACAACAAACACACACACACTTGACCAGCCGAGCGAATGGACGACCGCAGGATAGCAACTCTTTCCTAGTTCTTTGACTGCCTTTCATCAGCACCGCAATTGCCAGTGAAAAGGAAGTGGGTGTGCAGAGCTTTCAGTGCTGGTCATTGTTTAACAATTAACCGCAAATTGAATGCAATTAAATAAATAACGGTATTGAACCTTTATGTAAACGCTTGTAGGCGTCTCGTTGTAACTTTACCTTTGTTATGCCAATACCAATCGTAAAGTAAACATACGCACTCCTCCCATTCGCACCCAACTGTGTTGTACAAATGAAATGAAATATTACGTATACGTCACATTGGTCCATTTGCCAGCTCTCTCACACACACACACACACGCACACACACGCACACACACACGCACACACATACATTCACATACATGATCAACAATGGCTCCTCGGCACAGTTGAGCCGACTACCGACTGCCAACTGCTGTTGGTTGAGTATTTGTTTAAGGTATTGTTGTAATTGTCGCTCAACTAAAGGCAACTGGAAACTGGCAACCGGCAACTGGCCACTGGCAGCTGCAGTAGGGAAACGCAATTTATTTAAGTTGTTGGTACCAACAACTCAACTAGCAGTCGCACAACAATGGGGCCACGTGCCAATTATTAACAGCTCCAAATGGCTATAAAGTCCTTATCCCATTGTAATTGCTAAGCGTTTTATTGCGTTCTAAAGGATTGTGAAAATACTGCCATACTCTCCATTTACATTGCATTACGCAACAAAAAAAGTAAATCTGGAAGACCATAAAGTTTATCAATATATATATATATATATACAAAATTCCTTTTTTTAGTTGAGCGAAAATATGTTCTTACTTCTGTAAATACGTTAAAATGTGGCTTTGTTTAACTTTTCAGTGAAACTTTAAGCTTTTAACTTGAAGCATTAAATATACAAAAATAAAAAAATATAGTTTTAAATTATAAATGAGGTCACCAAACAATTAACAGTATTCAAGCTTACATTTAAAAACTGTTTGATTTGGATTAAATTGCACTCCATGTTGTTGTTAATAGTGCTTGGGCACAAAGTCCCAACAGTTACACTTACTCATTGTAATTTTTAAGTGTTTTCCATAATGAGAGATGGTTGGATTGCCACACACTCCATTTCGATGAATAGCTAACTTTATTTGTTTGTCAACTGACGATCTACTTGGATTTCTTTCTTCAATTAAACTGTTTTTGTTTTTGTTTTGACCATATAATATCAATCATATATATAACAGAGTTGTAGTCTATACTTTTCACATGCAATGCCCAACTTATTTGACAAAGGCAATGCAGCTTATTGCTTGCATTTCAATTTCGCTGCTGTTAACCTAATATATACACACACATTCATTGAGGCCAGGTGGACAAGGATGCGCCCATGTATTCCAAGGAAAATGAAATATTTGACAAAAATGAATGAAAAGAGCCAACTAGCTGACACGAAACACGAAGCGCAAAAGTCAAATGTCAGCATGACATGCAAAATTGTTGTCATACATTGAGGTTTGTTTGATGTTGCGACACACAGTCGTGACTATGTTGCTGGTTCTTCAATTATAGTACATCAGGTATACCTGTATACATATATGAGAAGGACATCCTTCGGTTTTGTTGTCAATTTATTGGCTGGTGTTTGCTGAAATTGAATAGAATCGTTGCTGGAAAAGTGATTTAAAACGAAATTGTAAATTTTTTTGCACCCAAATGAGTTGCAAATTACTCATGAGAGTGCAACAAAACAAAAATATAATAATAATAAAGGATAATAAGCACTCTTGTAGATATGACAGTTGTACTCAATTTTTCTTTTCTTTCTTTTCAGAATTTCGAAAGTTTTCTTTAAATAATAAATTTCAAAACGAAATCTTTTCTATTATTGAGAATATTTAAGTATATTTCTTTAAAATAGGAAACCCGTTTTTTAATCCTAAGACATTTATTTTTTTCGTATATCTAGAAAATATTGCTAAAAACCAGATCTTGTTTTTGAGTGTAGAAGTTTGTTAAAAGAGCCACTCATAAGAAATGGTTAACCGGTTCGTTTATTCCCGGAGTGTGATTTGTTTAGTCCTTATTTCTTTATTTGTTGTGTGTCTTATGCCTCTCCGTTGCTGGACCCCTTGACGTTGGACTTTTGGTTGTGGCTCGTCTCTTGCTCATTAATTGTAATTGAAGTTTGTAATTAAAAAGTTTGTCTGAAGCGTGGAGTCAGTCATTAAAACGAAACGATTCAAACTTGGCAAACAGGGCAATACAAGCAAGCTGCCAAGAGCAGCAGCCTAAAGATGGTAAACAGAGGGTTTGAAAGAAAGGCTGGAAGGTTGGAGGGTTGGGCGGTGGTCGCAGGTGTCCTGATAAGCTTGGTCTGGGTATTAGATTTGATTTAAATGGTGTGTAAACGTTCAAGGACTTTTCGTCTATCCCAAAGCTTTATGTGACCACAATTGAGTTATTGGGATTATTAGCATTTGGTTTCATTACTCAGGCATTGAGATATTGTATAAGATATTTTGAGCATGGCTAATAATGCCTTGAATTTATTTCATTTCGTGCAGCTACATGCACTGCAGTACACTTGACAAAATCACAAGATAGTTTTACTGAAATCTAAGTTAAGCACCGTAGAACAGCGAACGAGATTCTTACTTTGAGAATATTTCCTCGTGGTATATTAATTAATACAGACATTTATCAAATTTATAAATTGAAAAAGCTAATTAAAGAACAATGTAAATTAAAATTAAAAAATAATTTTAATAAATCTAAATCTAATAAATCAAAAATAATCAATACCGAATAGTTTTTACTTACTAAATAATTGTTGTTCACATTTTAGAATACAAATTAATGTGTGACTTATTTTCTCAGAGTGTCTCTCTAGTTTCTCCTTAAAAGGAAAAACAATGGATTCACCGAAATCAGGGCATGGTTAAATGACTTCATACACATTTTTCAGCGTTGAGCAAGAAGACAGCAATCTAATCATGAATAATGTGTCACATATTCACACATCACGTCATCTCAAATCGAGAATATCCTGACAATAAAATCACAAAAAAGGACAACACAAAATCATAACAAGCTTTCAGACGTGATCCCGTCCAAAGGCTAAAACCAAAAATGTAAAGACCCATGTGTTTGGGCCATATAAGTTGTCGTCATATTAAATATGCGTGTCATGTCCATTTGTTAGCCCCTGTTGTCACCTTCAGCGTTGGCGTTGGCGTTGGCCTCGGTGTCGGCGACGTTTGCTTCAGTGCACCGCGTTTTATGTTTGATTTTGGCAACAAATATAGCAGGCTAAGTAAGAGGGTCAAAATCACATTGAACCCTTGTGACGAGACTAGGCTTCTGAGGGAGCACACTCCCATAAATATGTCAAGCCGTTGGCAGCTTTATCAGCATTTTGAAAAAAAAAGAAAAATCAAAAAAATAGAAAAAATTTTGACACTGACTTTGGTATTGACTTTCCCTGGCCAAAAGGCGTTGACTACGTTTGCATTGTTAACAACTGCAGCTGTCTGATTCTTGTATGCGGGCTGCCCCCTCTCTCAAAACTTGGAGCAAACTTGAACTTAAAAGAAAATTCGTATACCTATTCTTATCAAACGCAAGAAATGCTGTAAATGTTGGAAATGCTGTTGTGTATGTGCTGTACTTATATGATTGATGACAGTCTCTTAGCATTTAATTTTGGCACAAATATGAAAATACTTTCTCTCTAAGCAGCAATTTAATGCATAGGTTTTATTATAGCGTCTAATTTATATCCTACTTAATTGTTTATGGCGAGTGATTCATTGGTGACCTCGAAATTATTTTTATTCTTTTCAGCATAATATATGCTTGTTTAACTAGCTTTCTTTTCCTTCAGTATCACTTATTAAGTAGAATGTCCCATTCATGTAAAGGAATATATATATATTTTATGCTCGGCATTTGTTGCACAATTAAATGCTATGTATAAAAATGATTTTTATTGCTCGTACCTTGTACCAGTCACATTCAAGTGACAGGCAAACAGCTAAAAAAAAACCTAAAGTCTAACATTATAAATTA
Organism: Drosophila basisetae; assembly: GCA_035041595.1. NCBI lineage: Eukaryota > Metazoa > Arthropoda > Insecta > Diptera > Drosophilidae > Drosophila > Drosophila basisetae. Next base: position 8,575,271 of record JAWNLB010000070.1, read on the forward strand.
TAGTCAGCCAGAAGCAGGAAGACGCTGTTGAACAGAAAATAAACTACTCTCTGGGAGCCACTTTTGACTTTTGTTGGGTGGCTAATTTTGTGCTTGTGGTGTTTTAAGATATTTCTTTGTTGCTTAGGCGGGGAACAGATATTGCGCATACGTTTTCTTTTATTAGGTAACTAATATTATGACATTGGGGAAGTTGTGGCACGCCTCATCGCAGTACTTGGAAAGCAGCTAACAAATTGAGGCTATAACCTTGGTAATAGCTAGCTGGTTTTTTTTTTCTGTATGAAATGCTAATTTGATTAATCTCCATTGCATTGGTATGTCTGTTTTTTTTTTTTATATTTATTTACTTTCAGCTGGGAAGCAAATTAATTTTCCAAATATTTGCGTGTGGCCTGAAAAATGCTAATTTTACGAGTATACACAAACACAAGTGTATTTTAGCAAATGTGAACTAACTATTGCACATTTCCTAGCATTTTTCGGTAACCACTAGGTATGTGTATAAGTCAGGTGGTTATGCTTAGCTTGGCTAGTGCCCAATTAGGATAATCGTCGTCAGGAAATGTTAATTTAAATGTGAATGATGGTTTCCACAGCCTTGTAAGGGGGCGGAGGGGGTTGAGTCGCAGTTCGTGACGTGACAGTTGCGTGCGGCTCTGACGCGCGACAGACGTTCAAAGACTGTAATGCGATTGGTTTGTAGTCGTATTTAGATGGCATAAGCGCTTGGCTGAACTTAAACTGGAATTAGATTCTCTCGTGACAAGCGGCCATGATTGCGGCATTGATTGAGTAACAGTTCTTACAGCATACGTAACAATTACAAGGCACTTGAGCGACTTCAACACACGTGGAATTTGACGCCCACTCCCCGGGCAGCATCTGTGGCAAAGGACCAGCTAAATCTCTTTTGTATGCACCAACGCGGCTGTCAACTTGATGTACGTGAGACTATCTATTTAGTTGTATTTATATACTTATCTGGCAAGCACATTGATTGTTCTCTTTTGCTTAAACCGATTCTAGTCAAAGCCTAAGCAGCTTACGAAAATACTGAGAAATTGCCGCAACATGTAACATTCGAGAATTTTACTTAAGCTTTTGTTTATGTCTAGCGAATGATAACTCCTACACGTCTATATATTTTTAAAAGATTTTACAAATAAAATGATTTGAATACTGTCGGAAAAATACTCGATGAACGAATGATTTGTCGTTTGGGTTGTAAATACTCTATTTGGTAATTTGATGGTATAATACTTTACCTATATATCCTTCAAAGTATGTCTAGTTTTCATATACCAGTACATAAATCCAGAACAGTTTTGGTGTCGGTGATTGATTAATAATTTCCTAAAGCAAAAACTAATGTCCTTCAAAATTTGTCTGCTTTTCAGGTATACCCTGAATTAGTACTGTAAATGCTTGGTAATTGACTAACAAATCTCACAAAGAAAAAAAGATCGCCAGTGACTCGTAAAGAATTAACTTTATTTCCGATTTCAGTTTTCGGAAATTTCTTACAAATATACCAAATGACTCAGCAATGCTTTGACAAGGCCACATTTACAAATGTTTGTTCGGCATGCATTGCGATTTTCATTTAAATTTTATCATGACAATCTTAAACTTACTTGTACGAGTATATAATAATCGATTCCGAGAGCTAACAGGTAATTATAAATTATGTGAATAATCAGGCCAATATCCCTTATGGCAAGTCGGAAAAATCTTATCGCAACGACTAATGAACTAACGCCATTAGCTGCCGTTGCGGCAACGGCAAATAACGGCACACTAAAAAATAAAAAAAAAGGGCAAACAACCCGACATTAAGCAATAGCAGTGGTGACATGGGAAATGGGGGTGGTAGGGCGGAGTTAAAGCTTAATGAAATTCCGTAGAAACATGTTCTCGCCTGATAAGCTACCATTGGTCAACTGGCCGCTGCAAGGTGAAGCCGACGGCATGCAATGTGGTGCCAAATGTGCACCACACAGGCGAAGTCGCGGAAGCGAGCGTGACGTCGCTAGACTTGTGGTGAGGGTGGTCTCAGAAGGGATGGCGAGGTGTTGGTGTGGTTCAAGCGCCAACATAAAATATGAGAAACCACAAAGGCACACGGTTCAAGTCATTTTAGTGTTGTAAATAATTTTACATGGCAGTCCCGTGGAGGGAGGCAAACAGGAAAAAGATTAAATAAAGGTGGGGAGGGGGGTAACAAAAACCAACTGTGAGATAAATTTTAAACCTAAAGGATTAGCCGCTTGCTCTGTGAGCAGCAAACTTGGACAAGAATTTAAGGATGTCGTCTTTGTTCTCAGCTATAGCCAGAGCCACAGTCCTCCAACCCAGCCTTAACCCGCCACAAGTTTAAGGCATTTATGCTAATGAAAAGAAAACGCTTAACGCGCAACATTCAACGCAACGCAACACTCACCACCTGGCATTGGTTTCAACAACAATACAAGCGTCATTGTTTTATACTGAGGCAAGCAGCAGGCACCAAGCAGGCAACAAGCAGGCAACAAGCAGGCACCGAAACGATTCCGTCGCATCATCCTGCGCTGAATTTTATGCAACGATTGCCAGAGAAGGGGTAAGCGGTAGGTGGTAAATAGTGAGCAAGGAGAGGGTTAGGTGGGGGGGAGACATCCATTCCTTTGCTGGCCTTTGTATACGCAAACAAAGTACGAGATAAACTTTTGTTCTGCCTGAACTTTGCCGTCGGCGACGAGAATTGGCGTCGCCGCTTTTTCTCCATTTTCGTGCTTTTCTTTCGCTTTTCCCTTTTATTTTTGATCCTTTTCTTTTTTTTCGCTGCTGCTGTTGCTCTGGTATTGTATATGTATTCTTTTTTTGCTCACTTCCATACAAATCCTGTTTTTGTCCACATTTTAACAAAATGAGTTAAGCATAATTCAAATTTGACTGGCACAGTCCGACTGCGGCCAACTTCGGGAAATTGTTTTCAAGTTTTTCCATTCTTTTCTACTTGAAAAAAAATGTGCGCGGGTCAAAAATAATGAAGACATCAACAATGGCAGAGCACAATACATATGCCATTACACAATATGGATGGATATTAAAATTGGCATCTTGGAAATGCATCGGCTCTCAGTTGTCTTGCCTTAATTAATTAACGATGTCTTCCGGTTAAGAGCTGGAATCGAGAAATCACTTATATAAAAAGGAAATATCCTGATAATATTAGCACAGAACATGCGGAGTTTTGCGAAATAGTAGGGTGGCTTATACAACACTTATTTACACTCCTCGTCACTTATATAGACTCTATTGCAAATGCTCATAACTGGAAAGCAGAATGATACAAATTGTTTCTAGTTTCCTTTATGAAACTAATCATTTTTCTCTGCGGGAATTTTATAGTTCTGAAACGAGCCTTTATATGTTTATTTGCTCTTAATGTTCGAGTTCCTGGAAACCCAAGTTTTTGCACCCCCAAATGAAATATGGATCTTTTTTGCATTTTGTCAACTTTCTTTATTTTTTTAGAAAAAATTCTTCAAAAGCGTTAAGAAAAGTTTTAATCTAGTATTAAATAGGACAGATCCTAATTTATACTGAACTTTGGCAAATTATTGCCAAAAAATGTAAACAATTAGTTAAACTCCAATTAAATTACAATTACTGACATACTTGGTTTGAGAACAGTGGACGGTATATTATTATTATTTTTTATTATTGCTGTAGAGACGGTGCACTGCAAACTTATATGTTATATGCCCAAAGCTATATCTTAGAGCCTTTATTTCACTAGTATTTAGGGTGCAAGCCCCTGGCTTTTCACAGTCTACACATTTCTATACCATCTTTGAGACAACCTTGTAGCTGCAAAACAATGCCAAAATACTCCTATTTTAAGTTACTTACATATCAAGATAGGTTCTTTTGATACTAACAATGCCTTGAGAGAGAGGGAAAGAGATTCATACGAGTATATTTATTCAATTTACCCGCATTTGCTGCAATGTCTGTGGAAAATGTGTTACTGTGCGCAATCAGGCAAAAAGCAAGAAAAATAAAAAAAGCCCACCATCATTTTGCCAGACCAGACCAGCCCAGCTCAGCCCAACCACTTAGTCTGAGCCACTGTGTGGCCACAACCACAGCCAATGCCTATGAATTATGTAAACCTCAAGCGGCTAACGTCATGGACACGGTCCCGAATCTGCCTGTCTGGAAAAAATCAAACAAAATCGATTGATGTACAAATTTTTCTTAACATCCGCAAACAATTTGGTGCTGCTCGCAGGAGGCTGCCGCCTTTTGATTTGTGCGCCACACAAATGAGTGGGGCACACGAGGCCGTTAAGAATGCTGCTTTTGGTTTTTGCTTCATTGGCAGCCTGCTTCTAAATTATGTAGATTTGATTTAGCATAAAGCTTGCGGGAGTCTGTTTGGTGTGTGCCTGTGTATGGCTGTTCTTCTTTTTGTTTTCGGTTTTTTTTGTTGTGTTTTTGTTAGCATAGAGAGGATCTTTGGCCGACTGACGTACAACATTTTAAACCGTCATTAAGCTGGGCCCATAAATATCAGGGCGCCTCCTCTTCTTCAACGGCTTTTGCTTTTGACTGTAAAATTATGTAAATTTATTTGGCCATAGCATTGCCCTTTTGCTGTTCCTTTAGTTTAGCCTTGTTGTTGGCCACTGACTAACTGGGTCGATGCTTGTAAATTGTACTGAATTACAGACATGGCTAACACACTGGGTTGCACTAGCTAGTTAAATTTGTTGTTGCTGTGTATTCCTACTTCGATTTTAGTCCAATTCCCGCCCATTTCCTTTACTCTCACGGACTTTTTCCTTCTCACCCAGCACAAAACCAAGTTTTCTCGCGCTACATTTAAGAGAGAAAAATGTTCTGCAGTTGGGAAAAATCAAATCAGTTGAAAATTAATTTAATTCGCGCTTGGCTTGCAAAGTTTTTCCTTCATGTAGCTTTATGATTTGCTTGCATTTACTTTTTCTTCAGTTGGACGACAAAAAAAAAAAAAATAATAATGAAAAAAAAGAAACAAGCAAGATGCAAATTTTTAATTATAAAAGTTTGAATTGCAAGCGCCTTGTCGCCCCTGTAGCCAGTCCGTCTGTCAGTCCGTCAGTCAGTCAGTCAGTCGGTGAAAGAGCATAAAACAATGCGTTCCATTTGAAATTGTTGCTAGCGAGTGGAAAAGCAGACGTTGGTTGCCCTTGCCAATTGCGCTATTTTACCAATATTAATTATGATTTCGTTTTCACAATTTCGTTTTGCAAATTTTGCAATCCAAGTGTAAATGTGAAAATGTGAATGTGTCCTGAGAGTTGGCTTGAGGAGCGCAACTTAATTAATTTTACATTGTTTTGAGTTGCGAGTCGCGAGTTGGCTGTCAGAAAAGTGTTCAAATGATAAACGAGCTAATTAATATGCGCCAAAAGTTTCCCCGAAAATGTCTGAAACTATAGCTTGTGGCTCTACAATTCTGCATTATGCGCTAAGCAAAATGGAAAAAAATTCCAATTTGCGGCAATTGCAGCACAGTTCTATCAGAAATTTACCAGTTACTAAGTTCGGTCAACGACTTGCCAGCAAGTAAGGGGAAAGAATGTTGGAAAAAAGAACTGCACCAGCTGCATACGCAAATTTCATTAAAATTCATGTGAAATATATTGAGACTTGCATGCATAATGGTCACTAAGTTTGAACTGTTCACAAACTTGTGTCAAGTGAGCTGCGCCCATTTTCTACTTCCTGCCCCACAAACATACACTGACGCACACACACACCCACACACACTTTGACACCCACAATCCTTGCCCTCAAATATGCAAATACCGGCATGAAAAGCGAACACTACGCCATGTTGCAAACTTCAAATAACAGAAAATTTCCGAGAGCGGGAGAACAAAAAAAAAAAAGACCTCATCGGTCTCACTTTAGCCTTTTAATGCATTTCTCTAAAAATGGAGCTCAAGTAGTTGTGCGCTCTATAAAATTTCATGCATAAACTTTGCGCCAAATGTAAAAGTTTTTATAATTTAAGCCAGGCACGTATGCGGTGTCCAGTGCACCCGCCCCAAAATCTACTTAGAACTGTTCCTACTAATGTCCTCAGTTTGCTGCCACTTATATGCCATGCTTACGAATGCTAATCAGCCGCTGGCTGGTTCCGATTTAAGCACTATTGATGATGTAAAAAAAAAAAAAAAACAATATTAAATTAAAGTGATGCTGCTTTAAAATCAAGGCGCATAAATATATAGGTGTAATTTTAATAATTTCAATATAGTCTACGCATTGAAATAAATAAATACGAAATAAATTATAGCGCGAAATAAATTTGCGTCTTCAAAAAACAGTTCTAGGCATTATATGGTTAAGACTCAAAGTGGAACCCGGGTAAACCATAAATTAAAACCAATTTGGATTTTTTTTTTATTTTACATCTAATGCTTTATTTTGTATTTGAATAATTTGGAGATGTTTGTTATCATTAATGTTTCTTATGCGCAATAATCATACAATGACCACCATAATTATCATAGAGCTAGTTAGTAATTAGTGGATTTTGTAAATACTTTTTTTTTTTTGGTTGCTTCTGAAAGCTACCTAGCAATGTGACCTTAGATTGAGACAACTCGTTTTGATGAAGTTTTTGCATTTGCATTTGCATTCGCTATATTATGTTTAATATGTATGCCGTTATTACAGTCTAATGTAAATATTATTAAGTGTCTGGGTAACTCGATGCAGGCTGCAAAATGTCCATTTGTTAATGCTTCAATTACAGCAATTTTATTCATACACATTTAATTTCCATCTATTTTTTGTCTATGTGTTTCTCGAAGTACTAGTACAACTACAGAAAAGTCATACTAAATGTACTAACAAATATATATGTTCAAAATGAGGGCCGATTTCAGATAGAGTTTGCTTTCGTTTAGCTTGGCCTTTTGTTTGTCTTTAATTTCATTTTTTTTTGTTGTTTTTTTTTTTGTGGCTTTATGAATATTCCAAATATACAAATTCACAATACATACGATCGCAGTACAACTGTTTAGGTGCAAAAGCTGATCAAATGTCAATGTTCTTGTATTTACAAGTACAACGCAACTAGCTGACCAATTTTGTTTTTTGTTTTTTTTTTTTATGTTTATGTTTATATTCTGGTATTTAATTACGTAATCTGCAAAAATGCACATTTAATTTTTGTATTTATTTGTATTTGATATTATGGTTTAGTTTAGTTTCCTTTGCTATTGGTGGTACAACATGTTTGCTTAAATGCTAATTTACATTGAAAACGTTATTCTCTAAATTGATGTTCTTGGTGCGCTTAGAACTATGTTGAGCGAAATAAAGAATACAAATAAAAACCAAACAAACACACATATATAAAATAAACCGAAATAAATTTGTAAATATTTATATATTTTTATGTGTATATATATTAAAAATACCTTATGGCTAAACAAATTTTACAGTGGTGTTCCGCTTTAGCTATTCATTGGTATATATGAATTGTTGGTTTCATTTTCGTTTTGGGGTTTTAACTAAATAATATCACTATATATAATATTTGCTTAATTTACATACACATATATTATTTATGCTTTGTAGTTTTTATGAAGTACGTAAAATGTAATTCACATTCAAATATCTAATGCATATTTACATGACCTAGTTCGACTGGATTATCCTAGTACTATGGATTTACTGTATGTATATGTATGTGTGTTCGTTTATTGCATGGCGCATTTTGCATTTCATATTTCTCTCGCTTTGTTTATAATCGCATTTAATTTTTCCACTCCGCTTTCAAACGCTAATTAAATCTCTGACAAAATGCTTGGAAAATTATTTACATTGTAGATTTTGAAGAGTTTTTGCATAATTTTTAGATAAAATTGCACAAAAACCATTTGGTATCCTCTCTTTGGTTTCAGTTTTCTGTAGTTAAAGTGTGCTAAACAATGTATTGTATCTAAATTGAAGTGTTGAAAGTGTCAAAGTTAAAGGTATACAAAATATAACCGGTGAAAATATAGACGGAAATGTGAAATGGATTTTGGGCTTAATCAAATAATATCATATCATAGTTTACATATCGCATTCATACTATTTGCTGGCATATTATGTAGCTTTAAATATACATATAACTAATCTCAGAATGCAAGTTGCAATGCCACATTCGATGGATACATTGCGTCATTTTAGGGCACATTGGCCGCTTACCCCAAGCCCAAACGGAGACTGTCAAATTGAGTGTTGCGCAAACCAAAGACAATCAATAATGCACCACATAGAAGCAAACAGTGGGTTAAAGCATTCTGCAGGCTGCTCAGAGCACCACTGTTGCTGCGAGACTTGGAGCTGGCAACCACCTCGGCATCCTCGGGCGCAATGTCCATGCTGTTGCTGGCGACAATAAATTGGAATATATCGCTGACCTGCAGGATGCAGAGTGAGTGCAAAAAAGAGAAGTAGAAAAAAATGACATATTTTATTTAATAGAGATTATGATGGCCATGCCCCCGTGCAAACATATTTGTAACACAATTTACCTCGTTCCAACCGTAGCGATTCTTGGCCTGCACAATCGCCTCGTAGTAGGCACCTGGATGCAGATGCTTAATGGTGTAGGACATGATATGTGTTAGAGGTTCCGAGGCGGGACGATGTTCGGGAGTGAGTATAAAATCATGCCATCTGCCTGGCTGTTGGAATGTGTCATTCATCTGAAAGCAGCATGAAATTATATTTATGCTGGCAATGATTTCTTCTGATTTTTGACAGCTGGTCTTTAATCAAGCTTAAGACTGTCATCGCTGAACGTAATCAGCCAGATTTCTAGCTGCAAACTACTTAGCAGTTTATTGGAAGAAGTTGGAGGAGTAATTAAGTCAATGATAACTCATAAAGCTAATTAGATTTCTAATGTGACTTGGCGTGGCATTCGCGATTCGTAATCTTTGCACTAATTAACTGAAAGTGGTATAAAATATTGGTAAGTTTCTAACTAATGTATTTTTATTGGGCTACTCAATTTGTTGGTTTGGCTTCACGTTTTCGAATTGAATGTTTGAATTTAGTTGTATGTTGATACTTTGATTCAAGGAAAGAGGTATAGAAAATTGGTATGCTTCTAACAATCGGCTGTTCTCACATTCTGGTAAAGTTGACAATTGGTGAAGTTTGCCAATAAAAAGATTCTATTTCAAAAGTTCCAAATTTAAAAGTAATAAAAAAAATTATATAAAAATTGCAGTAATTTCCAAAAAAAAACTTTTCGTTTATTTAAGAGACTTCATATTTGCCCACAATCACAACTAAATCTATTAAAAATTAGCTATTAACAACTTTATTTCATATATGTGAAAACTTAATACGTCGAGTTCGTAGTTTTGAAGATGTTACTTACCAGTACTCGTCGATAGAGGAGGCGCACTTCTTCCAGTGGGGGGTAACTGTCGATCTTCCATGTCAAATTGTAGCTATCCGAGGAGCGACCCCATTTCGGTGAGTAAAACTCAGCCGGACCTGGCCGACCAGATAGTTCCATGTACTTGCGGGAACGTCCCAGAGAATTATCAGCTACGCAGCTATAAATGGAATAGAAAATATAAAATATAATTAAATCAGGCGAAATTCATCAATTTAATGCTGGATTCAAGGACAATTTTCGACAATGCATAGTCGAATTTCCCGCTCTCCTCAAACATTACGACAGTGAATTGCACACATAACCCGCTAATCAGAAGTTTTGGCATTGGATAGAGAGAACAACTCTCGTGGGATTTGTGGCAGTAAGTCATGCTGTGCAGTGTCAACTCAAATAACCCAAAACACGTCTATGCCAGAAGCCACTCGTTGTCAGAGACAGGTGGCAATGGATGGATGGGTATCGAGTTTGTCCAACATTAGAGTTATTCTTGCCAGAAAACCTTTCTTCATGAAATGTTGTGTCAATGTGGCGAAACTTCCGTTTCTTTAATATGTTTCAGACATATTGACATTGATGTAGAAAACTTGTTTGCCCATTTATTTTGGCCAAGACACAAGAAAGCATTAAAGTATATACATCTAACAAATAACACAGAGGGGGAGAGAGAGAGAGGGTGCATAATATAAGCCCAGGTAGGATCTGGTCGTCTTTCGCCTTCTTATGTTCTTTTGTTGAAATAAAGTTGTTGCAAAAGTTGCCAAATTGACTAAATCGATGTTGTGCAGCAAAGTTCTTGTGTATTTTTTGTTTTTTTTTTTGTTTTGCGTGTCGTACAAGTTATCTGTTTCTGGTGCTCTCACTTACCTGTAGTTGCCAAAGTCTTCCTGCTGAATGTGACGTATGGTAAGTGTGTGTCGATTGGCTCTCGTGTTCATAATTCGCCTGTCTGTGGTTTGTATCGGAAAGGAGTTCTGATACCAGGATACCTGCATGATGGCAACGAAATATAAGTTAGTGAAGCTGAGAGAGACTAATAAAATCAACTCAATAAAAGTTAATATACTACTAACCTAAAAAAAAACGTGAAATAAATAAAGTATAAACCGAAAACACATTGACAAACGTCTAAAAATAATTACAGCAAAGAGTGCCCTAAAAACGAGCTCGTTGCATAAAGACAACTGAGCAGAACAAAACAGATGGTTATTGTAATCTTAAAAGTTGCAGCAAGAACAAAAAAAATATGTATAAGCTGGCTATACTATACTGTAGCACAACAATGAAACGATAACGAAACATTAAAAAACCCAACAAACCGTTGCGACTGGATCAGCGTAAACAATGCAAACGAGTTTCGCCTCAAATCCCTCACCAGAGTGTATCCACGATTTCTCCACTTGAATATCCGGCGGATCTGTGTACGTAAACACACACACACACACACACATACAAAACACGCAAAGAGAAAATCAATAAGTTAAAAATGGTGGCACTGTCAGACTTGAGACATCCATTGTATATCAGAAAATCAAAGAGGTATTTTAATTGTTGCCGCCTTAAATCAATATTTCCAAATTCACGAATTAAATTTCTTCAATAAATAGTCGCTTGTATTTAATCAACAATATGAGTTTCTGTTTCTTAAAACTACTTTAATTTATGAGAAAAGTAATTCTGGTTGTGGATAGGATAAGCGCGCAGATTATATTTTTTTGAGTCTGGTTTTGCTTTTAAAAAGTTTGACCTATATTTTCGACTTACTTAACTTGTTAGACCTCATATCTAATTTTCTCTAATATAAACATTTCTTTCACACTTACCTAAGTTGGCAGATTCCAACTCATTTTTTCTTATATATGTATATAGATATTCAATATTCATATATTTTACACTTATTGAACTTATTAGATCTCATATCTAACTTGATAACTCACACTTGCCTAACTTGGTATATCGTACACCTAATTTTCGTCTAGTCTTTAATATATCTAGTAATGTCTCTCACTAAATTGAACACTTCAATGGTAAACTTGCTGGTAGATTGCTGCATTCTGACGTTTCTTAAATTTTATATATATTTTGTTCTACTTACATAGGACATCCAGACGCATATCAACTGTAACTGGGTCGCCGACTCCATTGTCGGCGGTGCATTGGTAGACTCCTGCTTGCTGACGCTCCAACTTGTCCAGAGTCAGGATGGGTCCATCGCCAATTCTTGCCGGTGATTTTCCAGTGCCGCTCTGTTGGTAAATCATGTAAAAAAGTTGTAAAATTGATTCGCCTTGCAGGTTATAAAAGTAAAGTCATCGAGGTGGATTAAAAAATGTCAAAAGTCAAATGCACTTGGCAACCAAAAGTTAAAAAGGTTGGGTGAAAAAAGGGATATATTTTGACTCTTGAATATGCGGTGCAAAAGTCAACCTGCAGTTGTCCTCACGACAAAACTGGATGTAAACACAAATATCGAGAACACGATGATATTGGAGAGGAAGCAAAAGATTCTCGTACTTAAGTCACAAAGGGCCAAGTGGGAGTCATTTCTCGTCGTCTTTCTCGTATGTAGCCCGTCAGTCAGTCAGTCAGTCAGTTAGCTTTCGCTTGAAGAGCGTCTTGTCTTTGACAGACCGACAGACAGACAGGCAGACAGGTTGGGCCATGTCAACGCCAGCGGGGAACACGTGTTGATGCCTGCTTCTATAAAAACAAAATCGTGGCAAGGATTCTGTTGGGGTGGGCGGAAATGAGTGTAGATTGAAGCGAAATTGAATGACATACAACTGTTTGGGAGCGTTTGGAAGTCAACACATCGAGCCAGAGCTGAGCTGTAGCCCATGTCGAGAGCAAAGTATGCAAGCACACAAATCGAACGGAAATGTCAAATGCGCCAAAGTGCAGCAAGGCACAACGAAGAATGTTTGAATAGCAAAAAGGGTCGGCGAGTTGGCAACTTCCCAGACACAAGTTCCGCACTTGTCTCATGGAAATATTGCCAACACTCTGCTGAAGTCGAATTCATAGTAGTAGGTCGTTTCTGTTTGACATTTGACCAGCTAGCTCAGTTTTGTCGCATACTTTTGTGGATGTATGCAAACAACGAATTCATTACTATTCGGCCACAACTACTGTCTTTGATACACTAGGTATACTAGACATACATGCATACACTCAAACAAAAAACTCCTTGAATTTTAGAAAATCGCTCTGAATACTAAATCACTTTACCTGTATCTAGAAATAATTTTTAAATATTTTAAATACTTTTTCAGAAATATATTTCTTAATATTATAGAATATTTGTAAAAAGTATAAATGCAAATTGCTATTATTAGCCAAAATCCTTATTGATATTCAGAAAATATTAATGAAATTAAGAAAACAAAAATTTGGGAATATACTTTTTGAATAATAAAGTCAAGGATTCTTTTTCTGGGTGTATATACAACATATGCACATGAGAAACGATGTCCGAGTAACTAGAGAATCAGTGGCCAACAGAGATATATGCAATTTCTGCTCGTTATTGTCTCCATGGCAATGTAACTTCAATCGTAAATTTGCTCTATCTTACACCTGTTACTGCAATCTTTGGTTTATTACGTGTTTCTTTGAGTTGCTTTGCGTACATACCTTTTTGGTCCAGTAAATCGACGGCACCGGGTTACCAGAACCCTTACACTCCAGTGTAATTGGTCCACCTTTACGAGCCTGCAACTGGCCGGATGTGGGAATAGCACGAACGCTGGGAGGCACTGTATGTGGCGGTAAACAATGTTTTAGTTTGGATATATTAAACAATAAATAATAAAGAGTTTTGTATATTTCAAAATCGAAATAACACTTAAGATATGGTATAATTGTTTAACATCTATCAGAGGACTTACCCAATATTTCGACAGTGTGGACTTGATCACGATTTATTTTGTCACTGATTTGGCAAACATAATCCCCAGCATCTTGTGGCTCCAAATCGGATATCTCTAAATTATAACCATCTATCAGACTTACGCGGTCATCCCTTGTTACCATAATGTTAGAGGCGGTAAGAACATTTGAGCCACGACGCCACAACAGGATGAAATTGCCTGCAAAAAACAAATGATACACAAATAAAAACAGAAAAAAGCTGTGAGCTGTGTTTCAAAAACAGACTTAATATTTGAGGCGGATACGAGATACGGCTGCATATGCTGTTCTCGCTGTTAGCTGGGAAAATTTATTGTAAAACGCCACAATACAAATATAAAGCCACTGACATATATACACTCAAACAATACATGCACACTTCGAAGAAGCTAAATAAATGACATTGAGGCAGTCAGAAGGCTCAAATTGTAGTTGTAGACAAACACTCACAAGCACACACACACATACTATCCACACATACACATACTAGACACACACATAAGGCTATCTATCTAAAATGCTATTCCGCCTAGAATGGCCCCATGTCACTTTGTTTGTCTGCTGAGCTGTGAACATTCTACAGATTCCCTCTTGTTTGGCTATCCAATTGCCGGCAAGCTTCATTCCGCTCGTGTGTGTGTGTGTGTGTGTTTGCATGTGTGTGTGTGTGTGTGTGTGTGTGTGCATGTGTGTGTATGGGTGTGGGTGTTTTCATCTATTTTTTAGTGTGTTTACTCATATAAATGACATAATTTCGCAGATGTTGCTAGCAGATTCTTTTCTTGCTTTTATTTATTTTTTTTGCTTATCTTTTTCTTTTCTTTTTGCATATTTTATACAACTTACGGTTTTTATTGCCATTACCACAAGAGGCAAACGTAAATTTGTTAAACGGGATTACATGCCGCATAATACATATACTTATTAATTTTATGTGCTCAAGACTGAGAGTGTGTATTAAAGATATATTGCCAAGGGCAGACATTGTGACGCATACAACACACAGTTGTAAGTTTTGTTTTTTCATTGAAAATAAATATTTATTGTGATAGTAAAATAACCAATAGAATATCTTAGGTTAGGTTAGGTTGGCCAATAAAGCCAAATTAGGGGGTTCAGCCAGAAAGGGGTTCTGTCAGATGCATTAATAACTTTCGGTTTGACATTTTCGAGGATATTTCATGTCTTACTGCTGGGCAGGACGAAAATAAGTGCTTTGTAGATCATTCATCTTCCTTTTATGTGCAGCTACTGCAGTAGCCTTTAAAGTACTTTATACAAGAATTTAGAATCGCAGACATATAAAGTGGCGAGAAAAAATACCACCACTGTGACATATTTTCTCTCCTTTTGGAATGCTTAAAAATATATATCAATTTTTTTTTTTATATTTTAAGGAAAAAGTGGCAAAATGTCGCGAAACAATTGCATTATTTGCATATTCTTTTTGGAACGCCTATTCCGATTTCATGATTTAAGTCTTATCTTTCCACCAATTTGGCAGCTATAAAAACGTATACCTTAACAAACATTCTTAAAAGAATGGTGCGATAATTTTTTAGCGGCTTTATATATGTCTGTGTACCATTAACTCTGTGCAAGTGGAATTAAGTGCGAGCGACCGATTTTAACATGTACACATATACATAATACATAATGGAAAAATAATCACTGCATTACATTTTTATTATTATTAATACCGGTTCAAGGACACATACACATATACACTTAATGCCCTTTGCAGTTGGTCATTTGTTTGCTTCCTTCCGGTTATTAACTGAATATTTAAAACTCGAATGACATCTCAATAACAATGTTTTTTACGCTGCCTAATGTGAATTCGCTTCAATTGATTAATATATTCAGTACTTCAATGGCCAGTCTGAACTGCCCTCGAGAAACCGTTAACTGTAATTCAAGTGTAATATTGTCCCGTATTTAGCGCGTGTAAAATGCTGACATACATTTAAATTGGTCGCAAAATTTTGTGTAAAAGTACTTTGGGCGCATCAAAATAACCCAGTTGAATATGTATTATGGGATCACGTACATGCATGTACGTATGTAGATATATATATGTATATATAGATATTCATTGGGCACCGGAAACAGGGATAAGAGTTGGCACATTGAAAGTATCCCCAAAGCATTCATTGCATCCATTCCCCCGCTTCATTGGTCGCCCATAAAGCCAACTTAAACGCACACAATCATCTTTTTATTGTTTTCGATTATTATTGAATCGGATTGAGTTTTTCTCTCAGCGCAAGTGTTGTCCATTTGTTTGGCGGGAATCCAGCTGATGGCAGGCAGGGGTGGATATGGGCGGTTTTATTTGCCTCTCATTTTGTCCCGTGTCCCAAATTTTATGCGAGTCTAATGGTTGTGCGTACGTTGTTATTGATATTATTAAGCTCAGACAACAATTTTATGCATTGGTCCATAAAAATTGTATTTTATAACTCTTCAATTTCGACATATGAATGTGAAGAGCAGTTCAAAAAAGGACACGGGCTAGCAAATTGGACACTTTATTTTTTTTTTCTTGACTCACCTAGAAGTAGTCAATAATTTATTTTGGGAAAATAAAACGGATTGGAGATGCTAAGGCACTTGTACACCTGCTTACAGTTGTGTGTGCAAAACTTGTTAAAGGAAGGTTTGACAATAAAACTAAATTATATTTTACAGTTTGGGATATCGGGGTATATCGTAGTCACAATCACTAAAGTACTACATTCTTACTTGGCTATTTTTATGGCTGCTGGAAAGTGTGCTTTTTATATGACTACATATCTGGTGTATTCCTTGCGTGCGTGGTATAGTCTGATTTCAAATGTTCTGCTATTAAAAGAATTATTTTCCCCGGTCATCGTTTGTGAGTTACTGAATTGCATGATGAAGGGCTTCATAGAGCATTTGCTACTTAATTTCTTTAATTGGATTTCAAATGTTTTGCCTCGGAGCTCTTTGTATTTTTTTTTATACAATGGTGCCAATTAATCGATGTTTCGCTTGTACCTCATTGGCACTTTTATTTGCGATAGGTAATTTAACACTGCAATCAAACACTCGTCACTTCCCTCCACCCTCACAGTCTGTCACGACTAATGCGGATTAAACGCAGAATAGCAATAAAGTGAACAATGGGACAACGATTGCAATAAAAACATTACATATATGTTTAACGCCGGCCAGTCCCCAACTCCTTGGTTCTTGTTTGCTATGCCATTAGTTCGATTATTTTATGGCAAATATAAAAGTTTGGTTTGTTGGCAATGATATACAAACACTTTTCGACTACTACCAGCGATGTGTAAATAAAAGAAAACAAGAAAGAATAGTTATCTTGGGTATGCCAAAGATTACATATTCAATATTAATTTATTTAACTATAAAATTGAAGTTAAATAAAAACACTTTAATATAATTTCATAGATGTTTATGGATGTTAGCCTGCCTCGCGCAAAAAGTT
Organism: Drosophila basisetae; assembly: GCA_035041595.1. Classification (NCBI taxonomy): domain Eukaryota; kingdom Metazoa; phylum Arthropoda; class Insecta; order Diptera; family Drosophilidae; genus Drosophila; species Drosophila basisetae. Next base: position 8,592,103 of record JAWNLB010000070.1, read on the forward strand.
TGCTGTCAGGTTGTTGCACGGATTCCGTTGGCATTGTCATCAATGTTCAATTTATTTTCAATTGCGACGGTTAATTGAATTTTATTTATAAGCTTGTCAACAGCAGCGCAGCAATTAAAATTCGTGACAAGTTCCAACTTAAATATAGGGCCTGTTAAACTGTGTTGAGCCATATGATTAATGATCATTGTTTGAGTGTAAATTACATTTAAAATCTCTGTTTATCTTTGCGATATGATTGCAACGAAGCAGGCAAATTTTAAAATATTTTTGGCATCGTTGCATTATTTCGTTCATTTAACATTTATTTTCGTCATTCCGCACAATTCAATTTATGTTGTATAAATTCCAAAAGAAAAAGTATTCACAGAAAAAAGAAACTTATGCAAATCAAAAAGTTATTTATATATGTGTGTATATATTTAAATGTCAGTGCATGCATTTCGTGAAATTCAAAAATATTCTTTGGCTTAAATAATTTTAAAACACACTCAATAAAGTTTACTACTGGCGTTAATTATCCATCCAATTTGATTTACCCGTAGTGTATGCAAATAAATAAATGCTCATGGCCATAAATTTATAAATGCCATTCGATAAATATTTTGTTTGGCTGTGCGGAGGTGTAAAGGGGCTAGGGCGAGGTAGGTGGGCGTTGCAAGGCAACAATGAAAGCACATCGAACGACAAGCTGTTGACAGCTGTTGGATTCGCATTGTGAACATTGAAGCTGCCATCATTGTTACTGGCGTTAACAAAATTTATTTGGAGAGACATTTTGCCTAAATACATTTTCATTTAATTTTGCATAACATTTGCTACCTGAGCGGTCTTCGGTAACAATAACAAAATTCACAATATATGCAGCGCATCTATTTCGCTAGGCTTCATTTTAGTTATCGAATTACGCATGCAAATATTAATTTCGTCATATTAATTATTATGCGTCAGCTATTCACACCGTAACAACCATGCATAATTTACTATTTTCAGCAATGGCTTACTCACCCAGATTCTCCACCTGACAGGGCAGGACGAGCGTATCTCCAACCACGGCTCGATAGGTGTGTCCCCGGGACAAGAAGCGAGGCACCGCCACAGCCTGCGAACTCGAAGCAACTGCAGCGGGCTGCTGCGCATTGGTCATTGAATGGGTGCTGCTACCTGTAATTAGAACAATATTATTAATATAATGTACGAGTATGCTATGCTAAATGTGTGCTTAGTAATAAAAAGAGGGTAACGAAGCAGCTGACGAGCAAGCAAGATGGATTGCAGATCATCATCATTTTGTGGCATCGGAAAACAAAGACTTCGGAAACAATTGAGAAACGAAGAAATGAAGAAAGACATCTACGTCAATCGAGTTGGGCAGAGGCAGCAGGTCAAAACTAAGCCAAATATAGTTTTGCCATTTATAATCAGAAACGACTTATACAAGTAGCATGAGCAGTAAAGAAGTTGGAATACTCTTGACAGGATACTACAAACTAAGGAAGTCTCCCAGCTAAACTAGATATAATCATATTAATCTTAATGTCGGATTGCGTCGTCTTAGCCAAAAGAAGATGTGGTGTCCAAAGGAAGACGGGTTTAAGTTCAGAAAATATAAAATTTGATAGAATTTGGTACTTAATATCGATGTTATATTACTTTATTGTAATGTAGAAATTACTTTTTAAGAAACACAAATATTACATTTATAATATTATTATTATTATTATCAGATCTTAAAAAAGGGATTTCCCTTTATTCCACAAATATAAATAATTATGAATAAAGTTTTACGTTTCTTCTTTCCAAAAAAATCATTATTTAAATTTAAAGTTTTCTCTAAAAGAAATTTTTTATCATAGACTTCTTTCAAATAATACTTTTTTCTATACTCTTTTCAATCACTCCATAATATGCATACATTAAAATAAATGTATATAAAAAAAATCTCAATAATATTTGTGTTTCGAAATAAAGTTACAAATTCGAAATTGATTTCGGTAGAAAAGAAAAATTCTATTTATTTTATTTGTATTTCTTTTTTTGATCATATCAAGGTGCGCATCAACGATTATTGAGAGGCAAAAATTTGTTTCCAATCGAATGGCTTTCAATTAGCATAAAAATATAGCATGGTGCTATTGACTTTTATGCTCAGCGCACATGACTCCCAGGACACTCATAAATATTTGCAGTCGATACTGACGTGAGTATGTGTGTGCGTGTGGGGTATACTCAGCGAAAGAATGTGGACGCACTTTCGTGTCCTTGGGGCACAATTTGGTGTACGTCAGCATGAAGAGTAACCAGGAAGCGCCATCTTAAAGACAGTTTCAATGACATTTTAAGATGGCCTGAAGTAGCAAGCGAGCTCGCTGTTTTAGCCATCTCACGTCCGCCGTTGGCATTGGCGACAAATGTGCGCAGCGAGCCAGCAAACGTCTACTCTGCTCCTAAACACTGAGCGTTGATACTTGCAGTTCTTGCTCCTTAGTCCTTAGCTCTCTTTGGCACGGCAACGCAGCGTAACAAATTTGATTACAATAGCAACAGCAACAGCAAAAGGCAACACCAACACCAACCACCCCGAAAACATGATTCGTGTAAAATAACCTTTGGCCCTAAAAGACGCCCCTGGGTGCTGGCCGGTACTGAAAAGTAAAAATAGCAACATCAGCAACGCCGACTAACAGCTAAGAAAAGGAAAAAAAAAAGAAAAAACAAGAAAGACAAGCAAGCTTTGACTGCACTTTTGAATTTTTATGATGCCCAGACTGGCACCATTCTTGGCACCACGCCCAGGCACCGCCCACGCCCTCCATCTTAGATGATGTCTGGGTGCTTTTTTTGGCCTTGTGCGTTCAACCTGTATTCGACTAGCCAGCTGCGGTTGCATTCCTGTGAGATACTTACGGGTCATCGTTTTATAGCCGTAACACAAAAGGAAACGACAACTCTTTGGTCACTTTGGTCATTCTGTTGGCTTGGCTTTTGTCACCAGCACGTAAAATTTGTCGACAATCTTCCAGTTGACACAGCAGGAGGAGCTCTGCCCGTCTGTTTCCGGTGGAGCAAAGGATATGCTTACGTAAAGTTTAATAAATGTTGCAACCAAATGGAATTTGTGTGTAAAATCACTCGCCACATAAAGCATTTTTCAGAACAGTACAACAGTACAGTCAGCAAAATTAATACAATTCAAACAGTTATTAAATTACCTACTATATTGGAAATATTTTTTATGATCTTTGTTGAATAATTTATATATTTGGCATTTAAAGGATTAATTATCCCAAAATATTCATTGTGCTTTCTGTTCGGGCTCTTAAATTTGACAATACAACTAAAATATGTGTTTTAATTGATTTAATATTTTGAATAGCTGGCTTAGGTGCATCTATTAGTCGATCTCTTTTGACAGGAACAGTCGTTGTTGGTTACTTTGTCGTTTATAGAAAGTTTATCTTTAATTAATTTTTTAAAGTGTTTGCATTTTGTACACACTTGGCCAAAAATTGTTGCCTGGCTGCGTCAAAAGTCACAGCAGGTGCCTTTGAATCTGTGCAGTGCTTTCATCCCTTCCTAAATACCAACTATCTGCACTACTTATATATATCTCATGTAAAAATATTCCTTGTTTGCACTTTACTTGTCTGTCGCTTAAGGTTTTCGCACAGTTTTGCATATATGAACATTTTATGCAAAATTAAGTAGTAATCCCATCCTCACCCAGCCTCCTTGCATCAACAAAATGGACATTTGAGGCAAGCGGCACACGTTGCAAGCTGGTGTTGCACATTGTACTTCTTCATGGCAAAATGGTATGCAGACAGCCTTAAATTGCATGCATGAAATGCATAAGGAGCCCAAGCAATTTAAGTTGGCAGACTGAGAGAAGTTTTCAGTATGCGCAAAGAAAAACTGGCATTTGTTGTCTGGCACAAAGTTAAATCTTTCACATTTTCAATTTCAGCCGACCATCCTTGCAGAAAACACTAAGCAACACTTAAGGAATTACAAGCATAAAGACTGCACTCATCTAAAAAAAAAAAAATTATTTGAAATTTTGCTTAATTTTTTAAGAAATATTTTTCTTACGAAAAAAAAAGATTTTGTAAAATTTTAGTTTAAGTAATTTTTTTGTACAATGAAAATTATGATCTTAGTGTTTTTAAGAAAGATGTAGCTTAAATATTGACAGCAATTCTGAGAAGTGGTGAGAAGAAATTTGATTTTCTTTGATATATTTGTTTTTTTTTGGTTAATTGTTGCCCATCTATTTTTCCGAGTGTTGAATGCATGCAGCGCTAGATGCGTGTTCTCTTTCCTTAAGAACTTTAAACAGGTTGTACCTTTTGCGGCACGCGGTGCAAGCAGTGTTGAAGAATGAGCTATAGAGCATTTTTGCTGCTGTGCGTTTGAAACTGGAACTGTGTCACACATACGCAATGGAGAACGGCTAGCAAACTTCAGAATGCTTTTAAAAACAACACATATTTATGTATATGTGAGCTCGTCTCTTAACCACAAATGCTGTCTACAGCGCTGCCACACAATAAACTCGATTTGGAAAAAAGCGCAGTTGTTGCTTGAATAATTTATCTCAAACGCGCACTCATCCGCTCAAGTGTCATCAGGCAGCCAGGTGGTTGGAGGAGTCCATGCTTGCATGCAGCACTCTTACACAAAGCTCTGTTTGTTTCCCATTGGTGGTGGGTGGCAGTGGTAAGTGCAAATGTGTGGCTGTGGCATTAGCGCTTGCATTAGTAAATAAAACGCGTGGCATCCTTTTTACTGTAGGCCTTTGTTTCCTGCCCGTAGGCAACAAAACGAACATTTCTACAGCTGCAGCAGCATGACATTTGCATCGATTTGATTTCAATGCGAATGGCACACGTGTCAAATCCACTCTTTGCTGCAACGCTGATGTACTGAAAAAATGATTCAGAATTTTATACGCAACTTGTATACGAATGGTTTGTAAAAGAACGCTTAAAACATCCTTAAAGGCAGTGTTTGATTACTTGCAGGATGATATAAAGTTTTAATTTTTAGTACTCAATACTGGTATTGAATTAAAATACAACTAAATGAGCTTGGAATTTATTTAAAGCTAGTACAATTTTCAATTTAAACGGCTTTGATCTTATTTAAAGTACAAAAATGTTGGTATCCATTGTGCTCAGATATAGAAAGGTTTATATTTTGTAAAATATTTTCCATATTTAGAAATACATTTCGTACTCATTACTTACTTAGAAGTTACTTCTAAATACCAGAAAATTGTTGTAGTTTTTAAGGTGTTATTTTTCTTAGTGTATGTATTCAAAGTTCTTAAATGTATCGTAAGCAGCTGTTGCAGCTCGCAAACAGCGAAATTGCATTCGCTACTCAGTTGCGGCTGCATTGACGGTTTTAGCTGTGAATTTCGATATACATACAATTATTTTTGGCTGCTGTTCCCATTTTGTATGCGACACACTCCCCTAACCGATATATCGTACACCCTGTGACATATGACTGGAATAAATCTAGCATTTATTCGTTTTTCATTTTACTTGTGGACAGGACACAGTCCGCAGTGCGAAACAATGAAGTCGCTTCATTATTTTAGTCGTATGCATTACACACGCACACACACACACACACACACACACACTTGCATACATGTGCACATTGCAACATTGCGTTGTGTTTGTATCTTTTCTCATTTCCGTTGGGTTTCGCTTGCAGTTGGCACACTCGACAAAACTTTGCACGGCTTATGCGGTTGAGTTTACATGCCACAACACCTTTTTCCAACCGAACATTGGCGATGATGCTATGGGCAACATGATGTGTACGACTTGTGCACCAACAGCAACACCTTGTTTACAACTGTAAGTCTATCTATTAGTAAGAGCCACATTTTGTTTCATTAAAACTTCGGACACATGTGAGAACATGTCTGTCTGTCTGTCTATCTATCTGTCTGCCTGTCTGTCTGTGTGTGTGTGGTTGCAAACGTGGTGTGTTTGTGATCAGCATCTTTGCATGTTTTCCTATTTGTTTAGTGTTTACTTTGACTTATCATTCCATCTGACTTTCAGCAAATGCCTTCTCTCTATTTGCCTTCCATGTCTTTTAAATTATGCACATAGCAGAAGTGTGGAACAGAGAACAGCAGCAAAAATAAAAAAATAAAAACATATAAAAAAAACCGAGCGAAGAAGAGTAAAACACTCCAGAGAGTAGAGATACCCTCTCTGCATGAAATATTATTTTATAAAAATGTAAACACTTCTTTACTTTACTTTAACTGCTGGCATTAAATATAATCAAGTAGTCAAATTTTGATAATTTGCGAAAATGTGCGACAAGAACACATATGCCGACTTATTATTCATATGAGATAAAGTCAATATACATTCCATGTTTTGTCAAGAATGAATTTGTAAAGAGAACGCACCCTAGATGACTATGGAAATCTCTACACGGTTATTGGTTCCGATTTCCTGATTATCAGAATATCGCCATATAGTTAGAAAATATGTGCTTATAATTTTACTTATTGAAAATGCAATTCTGATAAGTAAAGAAGAGTTTTCCGAAAAGTAGGAATTTATTTCGTACATCCAGAAATTCATTTTAATAAGCAGCATTTTTTTTTTTTGGTTTTCAATGTAGTTCTTATTTTATGGGGCCGGAAATAAGTCCTTTAACGACATAGTTGTAAGGCTCCTCGCAAGAGTATTCAAAAGGACAGCAAAAAAAAAAGGATGTTCATTTCCTCGCAGGCAAACTGTTTGCTTGTTAGCTCAGATTTCCATGCATATGGAGCCAAGTGCCGCTGGCTAAATTACCACAACGCCGACAGTCCCCGCCAACATATTGCAATTTTTTTCTCGTTTCGCTTCGCTGCTGTTGCTGTTGTTGTTTTGCAAATGCATATTTAATGCATGGAAATTATTAACGAGCACGCTGAAGAAGAAGGCAGAGGAGGGCAGTGCCTGGAGCGCAACTCTATTGTTTCTTTTTCTCACACCTTTTTATTGGCAGTAATTTGGGAGAGTGGCTTGGGCACGCCCATTGACATAACAAAAGCAGCCGCCCACTGTCTGCCTGCCAATCCCTCCGTCCGCCTGCTGTCAGTTGCAGTTCGCAGCATTTGTCAAATGCGTCCCGTCGGGAAAAAGCTAGAAAACTGGTGTAAAAAAAGCTGTTGTCGGCTTTTAAGCGTTGCCAGCAGAACAATTTCGTTGCAATTTCGAAAACCTCAGCGCAATGTCATTCAAACGATGAATGCCTTTCACCTATCAGCCACACACACAAACACACAGACAGGCAGCATGTGTGTGTGTGTGTGTGTGTGTGTAAATATGCAAATGTTGCCAGCTTGGAGTTGCTCTTCTTCTTGTGCTGCCTAGACTCCTCCTGCAGGATGTGAACCAGTCAAGCTTTTTAGCTTGTCGATAGTCAATCTATTCGTCTCTCTAACTGGTCTCGCATCTGAAAGCTGTCAGTCATTTGTGTGTGTGCGTGCGTGCAGTGTATTTGTATTTGTGTTTGGCAACGCCTGGCAGAGATGCTTGCGCTAAGTCTGTTGACTTTTATGCACATATCATTTGCATAACATTATTTATCCATCCGCCCAGCGCATTAAATTTTTCAAATTCCAAATAAATCCCGCAAGTGAATTTCGTTTTTCTCATTTTTTTTTTCTGCACGCCATCATTTTTCTTGGCAGCGTCCGTGCAGTACTTACTGTACTGCACTTTGCCAGCTTCGCGTGCATCCTGCTTGTCTGCCGTTCAAAAATGTTGCCCCTGATTCTGCCCCTGCCTCTGCTGCCAATGCTGCCAATACTGCCACTGATGCTTCAGTTGATGCCTGCTCAAGGTGGCTTCTGACACTGACAGTTTCTTCATTTGCATGTCGGGCTGATCCCTGTTTGATTTACGCCTTTTCTTGTGTGCCCCTGACAACTGTGCCAATTGGATATATGCGCAAATCGGAAATTGAATGTTGCTCATCACATTTTTTCCCTTTGTCTTTTTTATTTCTCTCCATTTTCTCCATTCTTGTGTGTTTTTACTTTCTGTTCATTGGTCGGATTATTGCAAATGATTGGCTTAACCTTTGCTGTAATTATGTATTTTTCGCACTTTAATTAAGTGGTTTCACAGATATGCTTATCGACTTTCTACCTTTTGATTTTTTTGAGTTTTATTCGATGGTTGAATGCGTACTGCTATTAAGTTATAATGAGCTGCTCTCCGAGCAGTTTTTTATTTTCTTTTTGACGGTAGGATTATTTGCAATACCTTACTTAAATTATATCAAATTATACACTATAATAATAATAATATTAAAAATCGGAAAGCCGTTAAAATTTCTTTTTTTTTAAATTAGAAAGCAGTTAAAGTTTATTTTTATTGCTGCTGACCTTGAAAAAATCATAAGTCGTTTGCAATTCCGACCTACTTAGCTGTCAGTTCACATTAATCCAGAGATGATATTTTCAAATTGGATACGCGATTAGTGCTCCATATATATTGGGTTCATGCCATGTAAGAGATTATTAATTTTCTACTTCAAAGCATTGTTCTGTGGTCTGAAAATTAAAGCAAAATTCCAAATGAAATTGGTTGGAAAATTCCCATAATGACTATGCCGCATTTGTTGTAGGTCCCCACTGCTCCTCCCACTCTGTGACCAATAAGTTTTCACGCCTAAGCATTGTTTACGGAACATTTAACAATTGCAGCGTCAGCGAAAACAAAAACACAACTCATTTGAAATGTAGAGAAGATGCGGACTTAAAGTGGCTTTAAACAGCCGCTGGACACATACTTAGTGAGAGGCACTGTCGAGCAGTGTAGAGCGGTTGTGGAGGCAGACGTAAGATATCGCATTAAGAATTTAAATTAATTAAATTAAAATGCATGGTGTATGTGGTTGCTTCGGTTGCTTGCTTTTTTGTTCTATAGATTCGACGGGCTGTAGGACGAAAGACGAGTCAAGCAATTGGCTACATTGTAAGGAAGCGCTGGTGGTGGTGGTAAGTATGCTGATGTTGCATGCCCCGGACACATGCCCCGGGTTGTTAAAGCTGCCACAGCATTTGCATAAAGTATAATGGCCATCATCCTGACTGGGCTCGCTGCCTGGCTGGCTGGTTGGCCCATTCAATTTTCCGCTTTTTCCATGCCTGCTTTGCTCAGGCGACAGATGGACAGTTGGAGAGACAGATGAAGAGGCGGACAGTCGGACAGACCGGCGTCGTCTTTGAACTTTTCACAATGCTCCCGTCTTGGGCTGTCCTGAAACATTTGTACCACACTTTATGCAGGACATTTCCGCGCCGCATGTCCAGTTCCTGGTTGGATTCCAAGTGCTGGCTGAATGGCTGGCTGGCTGGCTGGCTTGCTGGATAGTTACTTTGCTCGATTTCGTCTTGGCTCTGTTTATTTCCGCTTTTCCATCTGGCTTTGTTTCCTGATGACCGTCTATGGCGCGTAAAAAATCAATTTACTTTTATCTGTTTCAGTTGCTGTCTCTAGTCTTGAGAAATGACATGAAAATCACAACTTTGTATCTAATTGCTGCAATTTGATTCCGCGTTAACCTTAACAGGCCTTTGTGTCTGTTGTATGTGTTTAGTTTTGCATATATCGTGCCAATGATGTTAATTTTCAATGAATACGATATTCGAAAAATGACTCCTATAACGAATAATTAGCCACGTTTAATCACCAAGAATATATGCTCGGCAAAGCAAATGCTGCAAATGAATATGTTTTAGTTGGCCATACAGTGCCTCATGGTTGCATTCCGCGCTGCGGGTCACTCGGTTTAATTTATTTGCTTATTAAGCTTTCGTTGACTTTCGTCTGCCTGGCTCGTACACTCAGCAAAACATCTCTCTGATTTTTAGAAATCTGCCGCACCTTGGTGCCTTATTATTCCGAAAGTATATTTCTAAATTCTAATTATGTTCATATAAGTTTTACTAGTTACTGAATTTCAGTAAGCATTGTTGTACATCTACTATTTTGAAATATTTTCAGTTATATTTAATTACATTAATTTATCTAAATTAAATATAATATAATATAAAAATTAAAATATTTTTATAGCTTTCGCCGCGACTTTCATGTTGGCTCAACTTTATTTTCCAGAGTTTACATATTTTGGAATGGTTTTGTTTTTGGTTTTTTAAGAAATTCGACTGAATAATTTGCGGTCTGTTTGTACGGCTTGTGCGCAGTTTACCCATATGATTTAATGAACATGGTCAACAAATTAGTTGAAGAGCTCGCTGTACATATGCATATTGATACATACATCTATATATGTATGTTTGTACTTTGGCAGATACTATTTGTTTGTTTGCGCATCGTTTTGATAATGTGCACAATTAGCGATAATTCGATTGGTGTTGTTTCAGCAGCCTCATTTGATAGCAATACCGGACAATCAATAAAGGTAAATATGTATAATGTGCTGAAACTTGATTTTGCGGCCAAGTTGGTTTACATTCCACACACACGCACACGCACAAGCACACAAACACACACACATACACAAAAAGCAAAAGCAGAAAGAAAATGCATATCATGCCGGAAAAGAAACTAGTCGACAGTTTTTTATGCCCTTGTACAGGGTCTTTCAATTTTGTTTTCAAATTTGCAACGTTTTAAAAAAAAAAAATGTTTTGAAAACAACACTAGCTGAGTGAAAATAGCCTTATAGCCGGATGTTCCTAGTAAACTTTCTCATCTTAAAAGCAATTTAGATGCAAAAAAGATATAGACACATTTCTCTTTAACGTAACCCTTTCCATAATAATATAACTATACATATGTAAAATATACAGTTTAAAGTCAAATCTTAAACGTGAATAAATAAATATTTTCAAAATATTTGTGTAAATACAAAATCTTTTTTTTTTTTAATATTTGTTACAAACAAAAATAAAGAATATTGAGTTCGCAGCAAGCCTATAAGTAAAATATATTTTAAAAGTACAAAAATATAGTAGTATTTCGAGTTCAGCACACAAGTTGAAATATCAGCAGTGTAACTCTGCTCTACAAGAGTATTTTGTCGTTGGAGTGCACAAAATAAGGTCTCTCTCTTGTTTTTAGTTGCAATGTAATTTGCAAGGACTGCACGTTCCGGCTCACAACATTCTTATTTACTGTAACGCATACATTAGATGGAAACTGTTTTCCACAATTTTGCAACGCATACATTAGATGGCAACTGCTTCCAACAAGTCGGGATATATCAGGCAGCCGCCTCTGTGCCCAACGTTCCATAACTAGGTTCAATTTCTCTAAAAATAATCACTTGAGAAGGCAGCATGTGAATTTTCTCAAGGACACTCCATGTGGTTAAGGCTAGATTTGTCTCTGACAGCATTGAGCACAATTTAAAGGCAAAAGACCACACAAAGTCGAGATTTAAACGGTAGTGTTTATTGTTTGTAACATTTTGTGTTCCTTATATTCTTTTTCTTAATTATTTCGACTTAAAGTTGAGCATTATTTGTTCGCTTAAGTTGTGGAGCAATCAAATTGATAAAGCAACACAAATCTGTTGAAAATTGGGTCGCACACACACACACACACACACACACACAAACATGTCAATGCGCATACAACGGAAGTGTGTACAGTTGAATGGCGACTGCCAAGTCCAGGCCGGCCAAATGTTGTCTGTACAGGAAGCGGATACGAGCTGTGCACATAAGTAGAAAGGAAGGATGCAAGCGCGCCATTCTCAAAGAGCGGCCAAAAATTGTTGCCACCAATCCAATCCCAATCCAGCCCAGCCAGAGTTTGAATTTGCTGCAACAACCATCGTGCTGCTAAGTCAACGCAAGTCTCTTACCTGATTGTACACGTGAGGCACGTTGCAACTGAGTATCTTCGTGTTTGCACTCAAAAGAAAATAAGCTTGCAAAAATGCATTTAAAAAAAATAAGTGTGCAGCTAGTGAGATTGACTACGAAATACCCTGAGCCCGGTTGTCAAATATATTTTAATAGTTTTATTGTCAAATTTCGATAGTAAAAAGATTTGCCCACTCAAATTTAAGCATATTTGGAAGAGCTCTAATTTCTTATGATAACCTGGTTGTTTCTCATTCGATCTTTATGAAACTTGAACAGCTGACCGAAATGGTTTTTTTTTATATCAATTGGAATGCTCGGTCAGACTTATAGGCAGACACGCGAACATCGCTATATTAACTTGACTGTTGATTCTGCTCAACAAAATATACACTTTATGTGTTCGGTGATGCCTGTTACATACTCTTGCACAAAATTATTATACCCGTTTTACCCATTTTTTATGGGTTCAGGGAATAAAAAAGCTGACTTCATTTACGAAGTGAATTTGTTTATATTATAAACTTTGCACTTAAGAGGAAAGAAGAGAAAGATATATTACTAAATAGTATATGTGGAAGGGTTTTTCAAATCGTCAGTGCATTTTTCCTCTAAAGTGCAGTCTTCTTTATAAACTCTTACGTTTATTTTTTTCCAAGTGTATTTGTGTGTTTATCCTGCGTAACACTTTTCAGCTTTTAGTTTGCTTTTAATTCAACATCGAAAATGAAATTCGAAACTGTGCCAAATGTTTGCACTAGTAAAGATTCATGCAGAACCGCGTTTACCTCCTGATATACGAGTATATTCAAACAAGAACCAACTCAATACACACTCAAACACAGGAAGCGAAACTAAAGTCGGCTTCGGCGGAAGTGAAATAGTTGGCAGCGATTTTTTTTTTATTTTCATTGAAAACTATCCAGTGCCTGTACTAAATGTTAAGTTCTCGTTTTTTATGGCTGGAAACAACAAGTACTCAATTAAATCGATACTTAAGATTAAGTGTATTTTTACATGAATTTGGAATCATATCTACACTCGGTAACAAAAAGCATCCTGAGAGAAATCTCTCTTCGATATTCGTCCAGCACAAAATTGTCTCAATTAAGGACAGGCTCTGTAATATCCTGAAATATATTTCTTAATAATGGTGGTTTTTCAAATAATATCATTATTGAAATTCAGAAAATAGTAATGAAAGTTGCTCTATCGACTGCTATTTTGTAGCTTAAAATCGTTGGTTTCTTAAATTAAATTATATTATATTCTGCGCGATTCTTTTCGGAGTGCATATTTTGTGATTTTACCCATGATCGGATGGCTGTCACCAACAGAACTGTGAAAAATAAATTGCAATCTGTTCAAATTAATTACACTTTTAATTAGCGAGGCTGGCTCTCATATGTTTGCAGGCGTGTCAGCTGGGAGCTGTATTTTAATTTATAGCATGGCACTTTGATTACAATTACACAAAAACAAAAAAGTAAAACCTTTTGAAAATTGCCTATAAATGAATAATAAATAAGGTAAGCGTGCGTTTGTTTATGTTTGTTTTTGCCATTCATTTAATTAAGTGCTTTGAAACCCCGAACCGAAAACAAAAATAAATATAAGAAAAGCTTATTTTCAGTGGATTAGCAATATTAAGTTGTATTAACAAATACAATAAATTAATTAACATATATAGGTGTAGGCAATGCGCTCAATACAAAATATTAAAAACAAACACACCAAAGGCAAATCAAAAGAGTATTCCTGCTAAATGAATTTATTAATAATTGAAATAGTGCGAAGGCTTCGGGCTTTTCAATAACGAATAACTTTCGTTTGAGTTTTATGAAAAGGTCATTGCTTCCTTTTTTATACACTGAGGCCATTCCAAATGTGTAAAAAGGGTGTAAGGAGTTGTGCAATAGAATGTAACAGGCAGAAGGAAAAATTTCCGATCTCAAAGACAATAGTAGCTGGCGGCTTCAAGCTTTGAATATGAAGTCTCGTATACCAAGCTCAAATCTAATTTATTTCATTTCATAGATAACTGCCTCTGGTAATAAAAATATAATATATTTAACAGTTGGTTTGAGGGTAGATTTAAGTCTTACTTGCTTCAGTGAATAGTTGTGACAAACTTGTGCAATGCTTTTTGACTGGTATTCTTTGTAATTGTATTTGACATTGGCCAATGGCTTTGTTGTCGGGTCTATTCGTTGCCTAGTTCTATAAAATATTTGCTCTAAACATGCACGCTTAATTTGCAAGAGAAGAAAAAAAAACGAAAAGAAAAAACAGAAAATGAAAATATAACGTATTGTTTTATTTTACCGTGCTCTTTAACGTACGCCGTAGGCTGATTTTTTGGCACGATTGCCAACGACAAATTTTTTTTGTGTTTTTTTTTTTCTGGACTGCTTCCAACTAGAACCCACTTAATGTGTGTGTTTGCCATTTGTCAAAGCTCAAATTGTGCCAGTGTTGTGCAGGGCATCAAAGGGTTAAATCTTTGGCCCTCTCCTACACTAGACATATGCATGTGTGTGTAAATCTGTGTGTATGTGTGTGTGTGTGTGTGTGTGTGTGTGTGTGTGTGTGTGTGTGGTAGTACGCGTGTATTGCATATGAAAAAATCCTGCGGCTAATAAGTGACACGCGTCGATTAATAAAACTGTATAATGTAAGGGGGTGTAGAGGCAGCTTACAACATACACATACACATACACTTTTGGGTGCGGTGGTGGGTCTGGTGGGGTAGGGGGGGGGTGCAGGGTGGTTTCTTGGCAGCCGCCTGCGTGTGACGTACACTTAAGGCCCATGTCACATACAACTATTATTATTATTATTATGTAAAGCAGCGTTACAAATGTTGTATTATTACCTTGAGGGGGAACACGGCTAACTCAGCTCGCATTACTTGCCTAATGTGATTGCCCATGTAGGGTAATTGGGTTTAAAATATTTACAGCACATATTTGCTGGAGCTATGCTACCTGGATTATGCAAATGGCTTGTAACCAGATATGAAAATTAATTTAGTATTAACACGACTCGAAGATAAGTTTACTGCTGGCGGTGATTTGCTTCGGCATGTGCAGCTTGCATTTTAAATACAAAATTTTGACCTGTTCTAAAAATTGTATACTTGTAGGCTTAGTTGATTGCAACTTTAAAGTATACGCGCAGAAAAAAATATTATAACTTTATGGTATACTCTCAGAAGAGATACAGAAATGGTAAGTAACCTTATTATTTACATGAGACGGTAGGATTTGAAACAATAACATTCAGTTGGAAGAGCACATTTAATGTTTATTTTCTGAGTTTCATAAAGAATATGAATGGAATAACGATATGTGCCTACTTTCTACTTATTTAAACATTTTAAATAAGAAATATATTTCTGAAAAATAGAAAGCCTCTCATGATTTTACTATGAATGAAAATTATTCTGTATGTGTATATATAGCATCGTATATAGTAACATAATTTATAGCTACAAAAGATGTACACATGTTTAGCTGAACGTTTTTCTGAGTTCAAAAGACTCTTTGGCTCTGTAGAAAGAGACTCCAGCCCTCATTCCTATATACACAGGCTTTTAAGATATTTCATTCATGTGGTAAGTTTGCATCGTTCTAGGCAATAAATTACATTAACATTGTCCGCTTGCTAAACGATTCCCTCATTATGCTCTGCAACCATTCCCATATCCCATAGCCCAGAGCTGCACTTTGAAGTTGAGCCCTGGAGCGTGTTTTTGTTAGGTGCTGCAGCTGTTACAGTGCCTCCAAATTGTTTGCAGCTAGAACCCCAAACAAACCCAGAATGGTTGCAAAAAACAGAAGCCATTTTGAGTTTGTCAATCTCTGCCTGAATGAGCCTCAATACTCCACAGTGCCTGTATACATTGTGCTTAACAAGAAACTTTAATATTTTTTTTCTTCTCCTTCTGTGCCCAACAACAAACAGCAAAAGAGAAAAACAGAGTCGACAATTGGCTCGAAAGAATGCCAGGCAAATATTAACCCAGGGCTATTCATTAAGTGGTCCTTTGCTCACATGCTGTAGTCTAACATTTCTTTGTTTTTATTTGGTTTTTTTTTTTTGTGCCTTACTCCTTTCGCCCCTTTTCTGTATTGCTGTCCTTCAGACATATAGCCATTTAGCTGCAGCTACGTCACTCTCCCCTCTGGTGCATTGAAGCCCTCATTGTTTGTGCTCGATGAAGCTATTGAGAATTGTTTAGGGCGCTTTGCACACACTGGCAATGCTCCCGAATAATTTACTTAATTAAAGCCCAGCGACGTATTGTGTATTCAACTTCTATTGGCAACGCTGTAGTCAGTAAAAAAAAAACGATAATATGTGTGGCTTGGGTCCTGGCAAGCTCTGGTCACACAAAGTTCGCTATACTATTATTTGCGCTGGAAATGAGTTGGCATTTTATATAGGTATACAAGTATATTGATCTGCCTGTCCGTGTGAATATGAACATACACTAATGGGCAAGTTACCTGAACTCATTTGGGCCAGAGTCAGAAAAGTGTTAACCTTTGGGTGACTAGAATATAATTGCAAATCGATAATAAGCTTGAATAAATGTATAATTTCAATAAGTCATATTGTTTGCGATGGCCACCGATCAAACTATAAATGTATTTTGCTGGTATATGATTCCTTTGAAAGATTAATCAAGAAATCACAAACGTCAAAGTCTCCCACAATTCTAATGATGGAATCCTCTCATGCCTAGTGAGTTTAGATTTGGAATATAGCGTCTCGTTCATCACTCACAGATGAAGGTTATATTATTTTAAGCATATTTACATATATAAAAAAAAAACAATATCGGGCAGTCTCGATTGCAATTCACATTATATATAATAAGCTGATATTATTGTTTCCATTTTCAATTATTAAGCCGTTGTGTTCTCAAACAAGTTCAAGCTGCTGCTTACACATTTGATTACTTGGCGTGAGATATTGTTCTTATCATAGCTACTGAAGTTATGAAATCAATTCTCATTCAGTTAGCTTGAATCTTAAATGAGTATTTTGTACTTGATTCATAAAATTATGTTATTATTATTATTTTTCTTTTTTTTTGAATTGATTCAATAAGGAATTGAGAGCAAATTGTATACTTATATTTGAAGTGGGCACAGTTTATGTTGTTCTGAGTCTGGGCGCTGATAAATATTTGTTGTATTGTTGACAGACCCACAAAAGTAATTTTGTATTTGAATTCTGGCACTTCTCGTTCTGAATAATGCTAACAATAAGTCGGAGTCATTTCGCTGCCACCAACAAATTTCACATTGCCCCAAATTGTCTTTTGCTGCCTACAGCTGTCGTCTGTAGGCATTAAAGGCGCTTAGTTGTCATTGTTCAGTATTCTGTTGTCTGTTTTGTCCCCGTCTCCCATTCTGTCCTCTACTGCAGGATGTTTACCCATCTGGAATGTCTGGCGTACATAAAACGCACCTGATGTGCAAAAATTGCTTAATTGAAACATAAGCCGCTATAATTTTGTCAAGCAACGCAACAACGGCAACAAAATATTCAAATTTCTGCTCTGCATATTAAGAGGCACGTTCGCCTGACCCCTACACACACACACCCTCTCCAGCCTCTCCACCCACTTTCACCCAAGGCTTGCAGATTTTTTGTCTGCGTTTCGTAGTTGAAATTCATTTGACAGCTGCCCCACAATTAAAAGCGCTTAAATCAAAAAGCACATCAAGACTTTAAATCAGTTTTGTAGTTCCCAAGAATGTCGCTTAACCAACCTTGAATCGAAACCCAAACCAATTTTGTTTGCTACCCTGCATAATAAGCTACACTTTATGGTACATCAATTTCATAAACACTGAAGAATCTCTTCTGGCGGACTGATTTTGAGCGCGGAGCAATCTTGTAGAGCTATTTGGGTTTTCCCGGGTGACTTTCTTTAAGTTGTCACTGTCAGGTTTGGTTTTCTTCTTTCGCATCAATGTCAGACTGAGGGAAAGTTTTTGGCTCATCTCGTGTCTGGAGAATATCATGCTTATCAGACAGCACGACAAATTCGCGACTTATCTCCATCTGTAGCCTACAGCAATGATACACCTTGCCACCCCGTTCTCCGTTCCCCGAGGCGGTTGTTTTATTATATCTGTTAGGCATTAAATCAGAACTCGCTGCAGGACGAAATGTAATGGAAACTTTATCAACTGTTGCACTCAGAAAAACAATTTACTACATATTGAAACCTTATATTTTGTAGAAATAGTTTCAAATTATACGAAAAAAATTTGTTAGAGCGGTTTATTTTTAGATTTTTCAAAATGAATTTCCCAATAATAGAAACTATTTACAAAAATAGAAATGCAATCCGTTATTTCCAGAAAAAAAAACATCTCTGAAATTCAGATATTATAAACGAATTATAAAAAGAAATTTTTAAAAAATTTCGAAAAATCTATTCTGGAAAGATATGTTTTTTTTAGACCCAATCTTGTCTTTTAGAAATATAGTTTCTGAATAATAATTTGAGTTTCCCTTGACGCAAGTTGATCTAAATATTGAAGATTTTATGAATTTTATATTATTGAAAATAAAATAATCAGTAAAAATAGTTTTGGATGTTATTTTATTTATAAAAATTGAGTGCGATTTTTGAGTGTACGCATTTATTGCTGTTCTGGGTCGATTGTTGCTGCTCGTAATTCATCTACGGCTTTTGTCTGCGAAGACGAGGGCGTTGTTCTGTCGCTCGATTGTGGACCCCGTTGCATGGCAAGAAACGAGTACTCCATGTCCCGCCCTCTCCTCTTCCTTCCGCTCGGCAGCACAAGCAAAGGTAAACTCTCCGTGCGGTGTTTAGCATCTTAATTTGGTTTGGTGGGGGTGGGTCTCGTCTCGTGCTGATAAAGAAAGCACTCAGTTTACGGATACCCCAAACCACGAGAGTGTCCCAGGGGTGCGTCAGGTTCTGACTTGGGGCATGGGCGTTGTTGTCACACTTAAGCTTTGATTTTTTGGCCAAGTAAACATTAATATCACTTCTCCTGATTGCCACACACACACACACGCACTCATCGAGAACACATCAGCAGAAAGTTTGCAGTCGAGCAGAAGGAATTTTTATCAGCAACCGCAACTGAAAATGTGTGTCAAGAAGTAAATTAATTTAATCCGAGTTCTCTATACAAGCAACAAGCAGCATCTACTAAAATTAAACTCAATTTTGGTGTCAATTTCAGTTATTTGAAATTACAAAGTGCTGTCAACGTAATCAAGGAATTTTTTAGCAACTATATATAGATTTATATATATACTTATCCCTCGGTCGACATATTGAAAATGTAACATTTTGAAAGCTAACTTTAAGAGTAAGAATACAATTTATTCCTTAGGTCAAATTCCTTATTGGTTAATGAAATGAATTACAATTTAATGAATCAAATACTAAAATGGGTTTAGTTTTTAAATGTGGCAACTGGATATATAGAAAACATTGTTATTTTTTATAATACATTTAAGCACATAGACTAAATACAGAAATATTATATATATCATAAAATCAACTTTAAATATAGTTTTAATTATTGCCTCACATATTTATTTATTATATTATTTTCAATAATTTGAAGTTAAAAGTTACTTGAATTTTTAATTCAGCCTGTTTAATACTGCATGAAATACATGAACATTCTCAAGTGTTTCAAGTTGAATACATTCTAAATCTCTTTTTCTCTCTCTCTCTCTCTCTCTTTTCCTATCGCTCTTTACTTCACTCCCTTTCTCTCTCCTTCAACTGTCTGTTTAGAGGAAAAAAAATATAATAACAAAAACAAACTGAAAAGGACTCCTTAGGGGACACCCACGTGGAATAGAAAAGAGACGAAAAAAAGTATATGTATTTAATATTCAAATATTGTGCGTCCTTTGGGATGATTGGGACGCCGTACATTAAAAATTACATCCTACGAGGGACAAATATCATTCGTTATTTGTAAGTGAATAACAAAAGAAGCCAGCATTTTCCTTAGTGGCAACACAATAAATGCTTTTTGAATTTGTTCTTATGATCTCGGCTCATTAAAAATGTGTGTAAAATTAGTATTACGATGCGGTAGTTGTGCAAGAAAATTAGTCAAAAGACAAATTATTTTCAAATCAATGCACTTAATTAACTACAACGATTTTGAATTTGATTTCAGTCATCCATCATCGTTGGTGAAGAAATATTATTAAACATTTACTCAGCATGTTTTTCTGCTTATTGAGAATTTGCTAATTGAAATGAAATGATGAAAAATTGGATCAAGTGAACTCAAAATGAGAACTGCAAATAGCCCGTTATATAAATGCAAATTGTAAAACAAAGCCACGCAAAGCAAAAACAACAAAATGCTCATCTATTCAGTCGTTGCAGCTGCGAATGCAGATTTTTAAGTTATAAGTTTTTTCTATTGCAGATATATGAATGCATAATTATGCACATTTATACATGAACATACATATGTAAATCAAATATACAATTTTTTAATTGAAGATAAAATGTTGGGAGAGGCTGAGGCGACCGAGAATTGACTGAGGCAACTACAAAGGTACTGAATTATTTGCAATTGATTAATTCATAAATTAAAGCACATCGAAAATGTGGTGTGAAGGGTATAAATCTTTTCTGGACTGTGGAATAACCAAATTCCATTGTTAACTTTGTGACCAAGAAATTACGAGAAACGTATGTCAGGCTGTGTACAGAGTATCTCGTAGTTGAGCACTCTTGCTTCATGTAAAAGTGTTTTTGTCTTCCAATTTGGCACCGTTAAATTGCATGAATAAAGAAAACTACAGTTAAAAATGAATATAAACAGAAAATGTGGCCACAGCGAGAAACTTTTCCAATTTGCGGACACACTCCCACACACAAAAAAAAAACACACACACACACACATATATATATATTTATTTATATATGTGTATAGATAGTCACAGCACGAGTAAGTCAAGTAAACAGAAGGATATGTAGTGATATAGGCAAACTGGAAATGCACCTGTGTCCACTCTAAAACTAACACACACACACACACACACTCATGCACACATCCTAGCTAAACTCTCCAGCTTCCAATCAGGCAAAATGGTGACCTGACCACCAGCAGGCACCAAAATTGAGAAAGAAACTAATCGAACTGAAATGCTCCAAACGATTGCCTCATTTCTCGAGAGTGCGCAAAGCTTTAAATTGCAGAATTTCTTTCTGTTTTCCTTTTCCTTTTCCTTTTATTTTTCTGTTGCCGTTGCAAACTTGTGCGGACTTTCTCAAACAAGTTAAAGCGTTGCCCTCACTTGTAGATAGATTAGCTCTACGGGATTTCAGATTGCTGTCGCTAAAGCAAAACTGATAATTAAGTAGTTAAGCATCGAATTTATTTGAAGCTACCTTGATGTTAGTTGGCATATTGACTGCCCTTTTATGCAGCACTTTTTTGAGACTGCTTATGTTCTGTGGAGAAAAAATTAAGTATCTCGTTTCCAAAACTAAGAAAGAAATTGGTTTTGCTCGGATTTTATTAACAAATTCAAATAACTGACACTTTGGTGTTTGCTTGTGTGCTCATAATTATTTATTATTACTTTTATAGATTATTTTTTAGTTAAAATACATTTTAAAAGAAAAAAAATGTTAAAAATTAATTTGCTTAAAATTAAAGTTACAAATTATACAGTTTAAAATTAAAAGGAAAGGAAAAGAAAAAGCAAAGAACAATTAAGTTTTTATCTGTGATCATTTATTATTTAATGCTATCTATATTATTTAATATTTGTTTAGTGTGGATTAAAGCTTGATCACAAACTTTAAACGATTGAAAAATGTTAAAGTTTAGTATTTGAGTAAGCTAAAACGATAAAATTGTGAAAAGAGAGACAAGGAGACTCTCTATTAGAAGGGAGGGAGTAAATTGATTTAATATCAGGTTTCTTTTTTACTCGTACTGGTAGGCGGACATTTTTCGCTCTGTATGCAAACAATTTGCCCACGCAAAAGGCTAATTAAATTCTAAAAAGCAATTCTCACACAATTTGCATTTTTTCGTTCCACTTGCTTTTAGAGCCTTTCATTTTGTTGGTCGCAGCTGATCCTGGACAGTGGTTTTTATAATCGCCATCTAAATGATGGAAGAAAATTGTACAGGCAACCTTTTCCCTCTGTTTTTCACTTGCCTTTTTAATGCAAGCCATCATTTTGGCAGAATTCCCAGCGAATGTTTTACTGAGCAAGTCAGCAGAGCTGATAATGCTAAAACTGGAACACACTGAATATTCGGCAAGATGAACAAGTTGGCAATGTTTCTGTTAAGTTTCACTGGTGTTTTTAAGGTTTTTTACATACATATATATATATTATAAGGCGCTTTGCTCTCGTTTAATACTCTACCTTTTTGTTTCTTTATTGTTTGTTTTGTTGTTGTAGTTGTTGTTGTTGAACGACTCCGCACGTTCCGGTTTGCCTGTTGTCCGTCTGTCGGGGTGTCTGTCATTACGGCGTCGTGGCAAAGTCGTAAAGTACATTTTTTAATTAGAGTCACGAGTAAAACAAAGCAATTAGTAAGCCTGTCAGAGCAATCCTTTTCTTTCCTCTTTTTGTCCCCACCAATTTCTTGGCTTCATTCTGTATTTTTTTTAATTTTGTTTTGGTCAAAATTTAAGCGCGGCTGTGTGAATTATTAAAAAACAAGTAAATTACGTTAAAAGCGCAAATTAAAGGAGCGTAACCTTCTCTTGAGCACGGGTCACAATTCTTTGCATTTTAAATGGGTCTTTCAAATAACATTTGCACACCATTAGCGGTAGCTCAAGTTGCCTCGATAAATACAGTCCCAACTTGAATTGTACAAAATGTTTGACAATAGCATTTAATAATCAATTGACTATTGATGAGCTTCTTCTTTGTGAAAGTAATTAAAGTACTCCAGCCACACAGGGTGTCACAGCTCTCTAATTACCTTCAGGCAAGAGCTCGACTTAAATATGTATTGTATCGGTTGAAACTGATTAAAATTAGATGTGAATAGCTAATTAGGTAAGTACAGATAATATGTATATATAGTAATTTGATCAATATGACAATACATTTTGGCTTATAACTTGAGTGTTTTCTTAAACGGTATTAATGAAATTAACACAATTGATGATATCGGTTAGTGTTTGATGGTGTCTTTCACAGGTGTTCTTTTGATCAGGCACTTATGCATTTCCTATGGATGCAGTGCAAGGCGAAGCGTGCAGGACGACGAGTGGCCTTTGGTTTATGGAGTTGGGTTGAAAGTTTTGAACTTGCCACCACTTGCGTGACTTGCAACAACAAAAACAACAAGAACAACAGCAAAAAATACGTAAGTTATTAGCAGCAACGGCTCGTTGTGGGTTGGTCGGTTGTGTTGTGGTGTTTAGTTGTTGTGGGCGTGGCAGTTGGCTTTTAGTTTATGGTTGCGGCATTTGTTGTTTGTGTGTGCGTGTGTGTGTGACAAACACACAATTTTTGCGTTCAGATTTGAACTGGTGTTGTGACATTTTTCGGGGCAAGCTGCTGGGAGAGTTGGTTTAAGCAACAATGGGCGTTTGGATGTATTGTGTTTTGCCTGCTTTATTTTATTTATTTATATTTTTTTTCTGCCTTTTTTTGGGTTAGTTTCTGGTCGCAGCTGCAGCATCCGCCGTGTACAAAATTTATTACTTGCAAAATATATATTTTTGCTTTTTTGTGCGCACTGTTTACATTTTATATATTTTGTATGTTTTCATTTTTTATGCGTTTCACGAGTTTTCTGTGGCAACTCCAATAAATAGCTCGTAGTTGTGGCCAGACTTTAAGTGGTCGAAACTGCACGTTGCCCACTTTTAATACCATCAAACACACTCACACATTCGGAGCAAGTTTGATTGTTTGTCCTGTCTGCCATTTAATTCAGTTGGCAGGCAGAAGAGAAAACATTGTAAGCATTTGTGTGTCTGCTGGCTAATAAAAATGAAGATCAAATTAAACCAAATAAAATTCATGGCAAGTCACTATGTATATATATATTTATTTATATGTACGTGGACACAATAAAGCATATTAATTAAGCATTTATTTTATTTGCTCGTTGCTAGGCAGTTGCAAAGTGCTTTTGTGTCCCAGGCACAACTGCTAACAGCATTTTCGATGACTATTATGGCTAGGACAGCAATTGGCAATCTGGTGAGAGCTACGTGACAAAAGGTATATTGTAGTCACAGCTAGCTTTCGAAACATATTTAATTGCAAGTTATATATATTTATGTAATATTGCATGAAATAAGACAATTGTAGTCGCAAGAATTTGTGCAACTACTCTTAAGTAGCTTAAAATGACAATTTTAATTTGAAATTCAATCAGAAATTGTCATTTAAATGAATGCATAGTTAAATGACAGCTTGGCACCTGAAATGAGTTTGTTAGCTCAAATTTCCAATCACAAGTTCTCAGAAATCAATTGACGAAGTCCTTTTTGAAGGCTATTTGAGTTAGTTACTCTCTGTAGCAGGCACTCTAGTCGAGTGCGGTTTTTCACAGAAGCGACACACCAAAAATTGAACTGTATTGATTTATGATGGAGGTGTGCTCCCTACTACAAAAAAAAGAAAAAAAAATAGAAAACAAACAAAACTTTGTCCTGGATAGAAGGCTGCGCTTGTTCAAAGTTCAATGAAGTATGGACTGGTCGAGAGTGGACCAATTGGTATTGGTTTGGTTTGGTTTGGTTTGGTTTGGTCACAACTTGGACTTTACTGAAGTATGCCACAAATAATAAGTGGTGTGTGCACAATAACAACTCGGGCTTAAAACTTTGTCAAAGTCAAACACAAAGTCGACGAGCTGGGCAGGGTATCTGTGAGGGCGTGAACTCGTTGAGCATTAGGAGTGCATTAGCTGATGATGCATTATTAATGTTCAGCCGTTTGATGTGTGTGTATGTGTGTGTATGTGTGGGTGCTAGTGTGTGCCAGTGTGTGGCGATGTCTGCCTGTCTGTGTGTGTATTCGTTCTCAGCTCAACCTCAATATTAATTGGGTTGCTTGGGTTGATTGGAGCAACACAAAAGCGGTTTTAGACTTGTCCATTTCATGCCTGTACCAATTATGAGACAAAAGATAAGTTTCAACATGTGCGTGTCACTCCCCCATAAATAAATGACCCCGTGACCTGTTGCATGACGCCCCGCAAGTTAATTACTTTGATTTATTTGTAAATTATTTAGCTGCTTCTGCTGCTGCTATTGTTCGTATATGTGTGGTTTGTCACAGACTTCAAATTGTACTTAATTACGATTCCATGTACTTTCAAATTAACAATGTTGACCCGATGACCAACAAAAGAATATTTATATAAATATATAAATGTTCCACACCTTTTGATTAAAAATCATGATTGTTAACTTGTTGGAGGAAAGAGCAATAATAAGCTGACCTGATATTTGAGAGATTAATCCAAATGAAGTAATGTAAGATGGCATTTCATTAAATTTACGACACAGTCACATCAAAAGTGCGTTGACATGTGTTGAAAAAATAAATCTAAATCTAAATAAATCAAAAGTCTGTTTAAAATGGGGGGAAAAAGTTCATCAAAATATGCGAGAAAGCTAATATATTGCTGAGGTTGAAAAACTCTCGACTTTTAGACTTCTGCAAAAATAATCAATATTATAATAACTAGAATAATTAGAAGTAAATTATAAAATGATAATAAAATTGACTGTTTCGATTAATTAAATTAGATTTTAACTATTGTCTATTGGCTTTTTCATTTCTTGTTTTTTCAAAGCTTCGTTTTGCTGTTGTAAGACATCTCATTATCTTCGTATGGCAAATTACCAATAACATGAGTGATCCATGTCAGTTTTAAGTCAATGTACCTTTCTCAATAAAAACAAAGCTCAGATAACCAATAATGTAGTCATTGCATAAGCTCCAGTGTAATTTGCGAACTTCGATTACTTGACTAAATTTTTTTTTTTTGGTTTTCGTAAATTTCAAAATGCAAAGAAGCTAATTTTGTTGTGAAGCTATACTAAATATATACATATATATGTGTATACATACATAGTTGCTACTGTTTTGCCTGTTATACATAGATGTTGGCTGACATTGTCGTTGGCTGCGTTGGCACAAAACACAAAAATATCTTTTGAGTTTCCGTTCTCAATATTTACGCTTCGTTTCGGCTGTAGAACTTTGTTATTAGAAAAGTTTTAATGTATTTGGAAAAGGCTCGAGAATGAAGGGAAAACGCAGCACAACAAGCCAATACATGACCATTGTATGAGTGTGCGTGTGTGTGTTTGTGTGTGTGTGAGTATGCATACATATTTATATGCTAAATCAGAATGCTGTTCTCGGCCTTTGTCCTGGCTTGTGGCCGAATTAACTATCGACAAGTTAAGTAAAACTTTATAAATCCAGGTTAGGCAGCTCGGGCTATAAACATTTAAATAACTTAGCATTTGGCAGTACTGGCAAATTAAATTCTGACATCAATTTCAACTTTGATGAACAAATTTACCCATGTGAGATGGCCATAAATGCTTTACTCAGCCTGATGAGCAAATTTAAATTTGATTAACTTGACACACAAGATCTCCAATTGCAATAAGAATCACTTTGAATTTAATTTATATTGCTGTTATTTTGATTTCAAATGATCTGTGAATTAACGAAATGAAATCCATTCTTTATTACCGACTTACAAGTTGCCAAAACTTTTAAAGCTATTGCAATACAACTAAAATATCTACAGAAGGAATACGTTAGCGACTTCAGGCTAATTTTTTCAAAATAACAACTGAGATAAACTGTAAGAATATAATATTCATACAAATTTGAACATTGATTTAATATATTCGAAAATTCCGTTTGCTTCTAACAGCTTAAAAATTCTTAGTCGGTTGACTTATTTGTGGATATGTCCATACACAATAAAATTCATATTTAATATCTGCAGCAGCAATTTCAGCAAACAGCTGACAACGAACCACTCTTAATCCAGAAATCTCAAAAACGTTCAGTGTTAACAATGTGATTTTCAAGAGATTATAATTTATAAAGAGATTTATGTGTCAGCCCCAAGCCACTGATGTGACATACATATTTATAACATATAACATATGTATGTTTGTAGGTTTAAATGAAATGCCACAAGATGAGCTCATTGTCAACTTTATCAGAAATGTTGATTTACGCTCGAGGCATAAGCACTTGGATAATACTTGGAACATTGATGAGCTCAAAAAAAAAAAAGGAAAAATAGAATCAGGAAGAATGCTACGAGAATGCTACCCTCAAGCCAAGTCCTTAACAAATATAAATCGCACTATTCTTAGATAGAAAGACGAACAGAAATAAATATATATTTACATATATATATATATATAAATATATATATATATCTGCCTGTTAAATACTTACTATTCATACCCATTTACAATTTGTGGTACGAAAGGGCATGAAAAGTTGTATAAATCTAGTTGTATTGCCAAGTTCAAATTCAAGGGCCGTCGAAAATGTTTATTCAAATTACTTGAACAGAACTGAAAATGTGAACTCAATCAAATATCACATTCAATTTACATATTACATACTCAAATAGAAATAGAACTTAAACCTTTATTCTTAGTTACTAAGTAAGTTTATGCGCTTTTTCTTCCGCTGCATCGATTTGTTGCACTTCTTGCCGAGCCTTTCGCATATACGTCTTGTAATAGAAATCAAAGAACATGGCGAACATAAAGATGTTCTGTGTGAATCCAACGAACGCCATAAATATTGGAAACTGGCAAGGATTGCGTACGATCACAAGCAGAAAATGGAGCGTAAGATAGCTAAATTGGAGCAGCTGCAGCTGGGTAATGTATCGCTTCCACCACAGCACCTGTTTCACAGCACCCAGCGAGGTGGCAAAATAATACGCATACATTACAGCATGCACAAACAGATTGATCAGTCCCAACATCGTGCAATGGGAACCGCACAGGAAATTTATATAGACGGAAACGCCAAAGACCATGCCAGCATGATGATACACATGCAGGAAGCTCACCTGTGAGTTCTTCTTGCGCAACACGATAAAGACCTGGAAGGACGGAAACCGGATTGGATTAGCTTGGTTGGATCATCCAAGGATCATCTATGTGCAAAACTGACCGTATCGAACATATCGAGATATTTAAGTGTATAGTAACCACAGCTGGCATAGATGATGTGATTCATATGTGGCGATGTATTCTGATAATCCACGGGCTGGCACAACATACTGTAATCCCGGTGAAGGACCGTACAGGACACGGCATATATGAAAATTATCGTGTTTGCCACCACTTGTATAGCGTTGTACAATTGCATCACATATTTTAGTTCGAAGGGTTGCCGTTTCTCCATCCATTTGGGGCCAAAATATAGCACAAATAACAAATAGGTGACAATCACGAAAACCATATACTTCAAATTCCCAATCATCGGAATGTGGGTGATGCGTGGATCTCTGTAATGATCGATCAGATCCTGAACCATATAATATATGTAGGCGATAATGTTGGGCGCCATTGCCACACAGGACTCGCGTGTCTCTGTCTCGCTCTTTCTTGGGGGAAGACTTCAAAAATGTAACGTTTTGCGATTTGCACAGCTCGACAGTCGTCACTAATCTGAATGCTACAAATGCTGCTGCCACTTGGTCAGTTGATCGATTGACCAGCGATTTGTACGCTATGTTAATGACCGCTAAATGAGAAGCAAGACGAGCGCCAAATTGACTTATGGAAAACGTAGCTTGCATTGCACACATAACATTTACAATATATATATACATATATAAATATATATATATACATATATATATATATATATATATGCATATATATATATATATATATAAATACATGTTGACAGCACTGTGACGACAAACTCTGAAATGTACATTGGCCACTTATAGATTTATAAACAAGCCAACTTAACTGTCAGTTTGTCGAACTGGCTCCCAACCAATTTTCGAACTATGGCTTATTAAATTTCCAGTGAATATATTACCTGAACTTGGATAGTTCCAATGCAATTAACGTTTTTTTTTCTTTTTTTTTCTGGAGTGCTGGTTGCTTTATTTTTTATAATTATAATGATAAACTATTTTATGCCGGGAAAGAGTTGTGTGTGTGTAGCATAATTAATTCTTAAAATTGGCTTGAGTGCTCCTTCGGCAGTGGCATTAATTAATTACCAGCACGGCTTATGAGAGGCAATTTAGCAGGGGGCCCTTGAGGGCACAGAAGGGAGATGTTCACGCGAACGCTGATGGGATTGAAGATCCAATTTAAATAAAAGGTGGTATGTATATGAGCGAGGTGGTAACGAATACAAGCAACAGCGCCTGAAAAATCTGAGAAATATATTGTTTATTTATTTGATAATAATATATGAAATGTGGTTTCGATTAAATTGATGGCTGCTTGTGGAAAATCGAAAAAACATCAAATTTTACGATTCTTGCAAAAATCGAAGGAATATTTTTAATTATTTTAACGTATTAAATGTGTTTTAGATGACAATTCAATGGCGCCTGAAATCGAAAAAAAATTCCAATATACCTAGGAATTTAATTTTTAATTATATTGAAGAGAGTTGAAAAGAATTACGATTCGACTCCTTGACTAAAAGTTGGTTCTCTTGCGAAGTTAGACTTGGCTCTTGGTTTTTGGTTTTAGCAGACAAATTTGCAACTGCAGTCAGTCAATCGAAGCTGAGTTAAATTCACTCGACCTTGTCTACACTGATGGAGTGATGGGTGTGTTGGGTGGTTGCTTGCCCCACTTGACCTTAGATGTGGGTTAGATGTGTGCTCGGGCAGACATTGAGTCAGCAGCACCTTCTTGATGGCCGAAGACCATCATTTGCATTTTCCTTGCTGCTGCGGAATATGACAATAAACGGGGCTGCAGCTCATTTGCACAAATAAGCCATAACCAACTCGACTTGACTCAACTCAACTAGACGCGACTCGGCTTGGCTTGGTTTCGGCCATCTTGCATGCACGTTGAAGTGCCATTGGTAGTGTAATAACCATAATGCCGACGTTTACGGCCACAGCAAACAACAAAAATAATAATGGTAATCATTTTGCCGTTCGCCGGAAGTATGCAAATATACGAGATGGCCACGACGATGGCAATGGCGTTGCCGCTGTCGATGAGGAACCACTGTAGCCGTGAACTGAACTTCAAGGATATGGTCAGGTGTTGGCTGGGCTTGGGCCCGCAAGCACCAAGGACCAAGGACCGCGTCTAGGCCCCAGACTTGAGCTACAGCAAAGAGGACGTTGTTTTCTTTTTTTTTTTGCTGCTCTGCAAATGATGCGTTAATGAACGTGCCACATACACACACACACACACATACACAGAGTAAACAGTGGGCGGAAAGCAAATATATGTAAGAATATATCATTCTCTCTTTCACTCTCTCTCTCTGCCGCTCGATGTGTGTATGTCTCTGTCTGTTAAAGTGCCCCAGTAAATGAAAATAATAATATCTTTGGGCAGGAAATGAAGGGAAATTCAACAGGAAACTTTTGTGACGTGCCCGCAAACACTTTGTGCAAAGAAACCGATTCTCTTTGTAGAGCGCTTTTATGTGTGTGTTTCTGAGTGTTGGCTTGTGTATGTGTTCTTGTGCTTGTATAACATATAAAAACTAGTTCAACTTTTGTTTTTAAGTTTTTGTAAATTTCTAGGCCTTTTTCTCACCGAGCGTTCAACTTTAATTTCAGCAATTTTTTTGTTTTGCTTTTTTTTCTGATCGATTTTGCGCAATATAAAAATTTAAAAAGTGCTTTCATAAAAATAAATCGCTTCGAATTGTTATGTTGATGATAGTGCTTGTTAGCACTCACTGTTGTTTCACGTTTCCCATTTCGGGGGCCATCTGGCAACCAGTTACAATTTTTAATAGCTGCTGCAACAATTCGACTATCAGCCAAGTGTAATAAAATCTTATGCAACACTGTCCTTGCAACCATTTGCATTGTGAAATGCCAAATGCGAATGCGATGAGCAGCTTCAGTGTGTAATTATCGTCCTGGCAAGCGAGCTTGTTAATGGCTTCATTTTAAGAACTTAAGTGTCCTTTAATTGCTAAGATTATTACGGTGATTTTCAGCAATCGCATCGAATACTCGAATACGGCTCATCATATATTGTATTTATAATTATCAGAAGCAGCGATCTCAATTTCATCATACATAACTCCAATGGTATTTATTATAAGCTGGCTATACATAAGTCAAAGCATAATCCAAGCATAAGTAAAACCTGAGAAGTTAATGACTGTTAACGGCATGTTAATAATGCGATTAGTGAATGCTTTAATTTCCACCCATCCAGACATACAAATGGCGAACAATAGGGTCTGTCAACGACTCAAGAAAAATGCGAAAATTGCTTCTAATTGGCCTCATGGCCTCTGTAATAACTAAATTATATTAAATAATCAGAGCATGAAAAAATAGGCATGCATTTCTTTATATAGACTTTTCTATTCTTGAAAAAAACATAAATAATTAAATAAATAAAAGTCGGGAGTTTTGGTTGTGTTAGCAGTTTAGAAGAAACCCCTCACACATATCCCCATCAGGATAGTTTCTTAGGCTGGGTATTGAAGAGTTCCGATATCACAGGAATAGAAATCTTCCCTAGTCCTTGGGTGGAGAAGATTTCAATTCCTGTGATCTCCCTTCCTTAGAAGTATATCGGAACTCTGAGTAACGGAATAAGTGCTGGACCGATTCCTCTTATGCTTCATCCAGATAACTTCTACAGTCGTCGAGGTGAGGGTTGGGACAACCCAGCTGCATGATTTCCTATCAGCAAGAACTTGGGCCGCCGCTTTAAGTTCTCTCGCACGAGGAGTGTGTAAGGGGCCCATGGGCATTTCAACGCCGTACCTCTTTCGAAGAGGAGATGAAGCAGTGCCATGCCTGGGCAATTTATCCGCAACACAATCTCCCTCCATGGGCCCAAATGAAGTGGATGTCAACCTGTATTGCCATCTCGATAAGATATCAGCGACAGTTGCTTACCGTTTTGGAGTTTTTAACTCAGACGTTCAAAAGACGTTTAAGTACCAAACTTCACTCAGTCTGTGAGAAAGCCAATGAAAATTGTATTTTACATGCTTTTTTTCAGGTTTCACTTTAAATAGTATATATAACTTAGTAACCAAACCAAACATCTGACTGACTCACTTTTGTTTTGTAATTAGATAGTTAAGAGTTCGAGTTTTAGGAACCGAGGATTTCGAATCTTCATTTAGCTTAAGTAAGCATAAATAATATTTTTATGAAAAATTTAAATAAATGTAATAGTTTTGAATTTCAATGAAAGGTTTTTTTTTTTGTTTAAGCTTTTTGTATTTTATTACAAAGTCATTTGCAATTTCCAAAGCGACTTTGATAAAATATGATTGTTAAATAGACACATAAATAAATAACAAAAACGTTTTATACACTTAAGTATCTATGCACTCAACCTGTTGGTCAAAGTAATTATTTATAGATTATTATTGATAATTAGTTATTAATTATCAATACGCTGTGCTAATATTTGTGTGTATAAATCGACGTATTATATATCTGTGATTTCGCAATTGTCTATTTTTTAATGGAAATTGTGTTTGAGAGAAGCATTGCAGGAATTTGTATTCGGCTTTTTATTTTGGCTTTAGCTTGTAATACAAAACGGAAAGTGGAAAAACAAATGTCTACACAGAATGATAGTTGATGATAGTTTTTTGGGTCTATAGCCTGACAGATCAATGTCCTAAATCAATAGGCATTTTCCGTTATCGATAGAAAGTCACAAAATTCACTTTCTGTATAGAATGACACAGGCATATGGTCGAATTTAAAAAAAAGAGCAAAAATATGATAAACAATCAAAACGTATTTGGAAAAAACCGCAAACACGGCCAACAAAACACGCCAGCTGAGCCCGAGATTTGTTACGCAGCAGCAGCCATCCTGGATGTGTTCAGGACAGTCTGGCCGGTGTGTATGTGTGTGTGTGTGTGCGTGTGAGTGGATCTGGGCTGGTGGTTTCCACTTAATGGGGATGAGGCGAGGCCGTGGCGTGAAGTGGGAAAAATAGCTTTGCCGTTCGTTGCACAGAGGCGGAGGACTGATGAAAATTTATTGCTGCCAACATACCCAAAGGGATTCGCAAATATAATACTACTACAACCACAGCGGGCGGAGCCAAACAGCAGTTGGAGCAAGACAGACGTCGACGTCGGCGTCGACGTAGACAGAGGCAGAGACTGAGGTAGAGACTGAGGCAGAGACTGAGGCAGAGTCTGAGGCAGTGGCAGTGGCAGTGGCAGTAGCAGAGACTGATGCAGTGGCAGTGGCATCGGCATCGACTGCATACAAACACGTACAACATGTCATGCAGTTTGCCTGCCACACGCTGTTGCCGGTCTCTGGATGTGCAGCTGGCTCATTGCCATACATCTGTGGAATGTGTGTGTGTGTGTGTGTGTGTGTATGTGTGTGTAAAATATATATATATGCTGGATGGGCGTGCGTATGCGGCAATACTAAACCTATGAAAAATTTCGCACAAGAGCAAAAGCAAAACATATAAAATGCGGTTTTTCGCCGCTCTGAAGAAGAAATCTGTACACAACAAAAAAAAAATCTGTTTGAAAAATATGTGTGTAAGTATGACAGCTAGAACATGCTATAGAACATCGCCCTGCCAGGCAACTACAAGCACTACACAGACATATATATATACATATATATATATATGTATGTGTGTGTGTACATCGTGCCCAGCTTAACCGAGCTACAAGCTCGCACTCTTCTTGTTTTGTTATGAAAATTTAAGTGAAATCACTAAAAATGCCAAACAAAACTGCTTCATATGCAAATAACACAACAACATGCCAAAGATCTGGGCAGGCTGAGAGACCAAAACGTATTTGTTGTTCAAACACACACAAGAGCACAAACACACACATAGATACACCCACAAAAAGGCTATTCACATGGAAAACATTTGTTTGGGCTACGTGTGCACTTTCCGCTTGTTTTTTTGTTTTATTTGTTTTACAACAACTACAACTACAAACACAAGCACAACTGAAACTACTACAACCAACTCCCGTACGTATATTTATGAAGAATTGTTGTCAGTTTATAAAATGTTGACTGACTGCGAGTTAATGTGCATCCTTCAAGTACTTACAAGCGAATGGTTTGCTCGAAAGTGGCATTACGTGCAACAGATTCAGATTGCAGTAATAGGCAACACTACACTGTGCCAAATGTATGTCGCATAATTTCGCAAAAGTAGAAAAATTCCATTTAATAAATACAATTTATTTGCAATTTTCAGTGATATTTGTTGTAAATTTGTCGTATTTTTTAATTGACACGATCAATCGGTTTTTTAATTTATGGTCAAATTTAGCTCTTATTTCTTGTTTTTATTTCATTTTTGCAAGTGTAATCTAATGTTCTGTGTCTGTGTGTCTTTGAAAAAAACATGGCTCGCATAATGGTTGAAATAAAGTGCTATATGTTGATTTCAGCTGCAGCGGTGCTTGGGTAGGTATCGCAACGTGCCACAAAAGAGTTTGCAGCTAATGGCTCTGGCTACTCAATAAACATTTGTCAAGGGGACAAGGGCACAAGAAATGAGGGCCGCCCTATCCCCAAGGCGATGCAATAATGTTCGTCCTTCGTCGTCCTGGCCTGATTGTGAGCCATGCGTTCGCCTTCAGCTTGGGATTTTATTGACTTGTCTGCCTGTATCGCAACAGCAGCAGCTAAAAACAAAAAGCGCCCAAAACCGTAAAAGCAACAACAACAGCAACAGCAACGGCAACTGACAACAATCGGCAAAGCTAGTGCACAAAAATTTATGATCAGTGACAAAAGCACATTTCCACCTGTGATATACATTTACTTCACCCTCAAACCTGTCGTGTGTTAGTATTTGTTTTGGTTTCCCTCCCTTTTTTGTTTCTTTTTTGTTTATTGCAGAGTACACGCCTTTTCAATGCCATTATTCACACACACACACACACACACACACACACACACACACACACACACACACACAGAAGGGGTGGGGGGTAAGTGGAGAGTCACCGCCCCCGGGTCGACAAAAAAAAAACATTGGCAATTCCACGCTGCGACACGCATCGATGGTCCTTTTTTATGCGCTTCGCAGTTTTCACATTTTTTTCTTGTTTTTTTTTTTTTGCTTGCCCTGCCTTGGATTTCTGCGATAATGGAGACAAATGTGGGGCTCTTAAATTTATCGATTGGTTGGCTTGGATTTTGTTAAAAGTTGCGCAAGGCTGCAAAATATGGCCGTGGCATGTGAATTGTGTTTTCATGCAGGTAGAGTTTTTCGGGCCATTCAAGCTAGTTCTGCCCAGATTTAAGTGCTTTAAGCCGCTCGTTGAGAATAGGCGAGCCACCTGAACTTTCAATTTATTTCTTGTTTTTACTTGCCTAATAGAAGAAAAGCAAAGACTTCGTCTTCATCGTTTTTAACGTAGTCGTTGCCCAACGGGCAAACACTGAATGAATTGCGCTTCTTACCAGGCTAAACTGCTGCAAAAGATAAGCCAACTATTTGTGCAATGCTGCCCCAAGTTTGAGGGGGCCTTGGAATTCGCCCTGCAGAAACTTTCAAATTGAAAGTTCATCGCATTTTGGCAGCTGTGCCAGCATCCTCAGAACAACTGCAAAGACGCAGCTGGCAGACAAATTTGTTAGGCATTTGTCAGCGTCCATCGCTTCCTCGCTTGAATTTTGTCCAGTTTCCTGCAGTGTTGGTGTCTTTAAGGTGTGCCAGATACCGGATTAACTGACACTTTAATTCGTATTCTATCGCATGCATACATACTTTAAAGTGGAATTTCTAATTTATCACGCTGCTGCCCAAGTGACAGAGTTTCCCTGCCGATTAGGGCTTAACATTAAATATGGCAAAACGTGCTCGAGAATCCTCGCGGCTGGATTTGTGCTGCGTTGCATTGGCATTTAAATCGGGATTCAGTTGCAATTGCTCTCTCTCTCTCTCTCTCCCTCTCTCTCTCTCTCTGTGTGTGTGATTGCGAGTGCTTGCGCATTTGCTTTCTGTGAAAATATAAATGCAACTAATGCACAGTGCCTTGCCAACTGAAACGAACACTAGCCGAGTAGCTTACACTCACAGATACCCAGTAATCTAGTTTGTTTTTCGTTTGCTATTGCTACAGCTAAGAACTTTTGTAGAGCATTAGCAGAGCTAATAGAACAAAACTGAAGCGATTATAAGAAAATCTGGCTGAATTTATGTCTACAGAGAGCTGATACGAGGTGCTTAACTAGCGAAATTCAAACATAGCATTCGATAGAGAATATTTCATTAATATTTTCAAAATTGTAGAATGTATTTTGTCACGAAATTAAGGTTTGCATTTCTACTGTTTATAATTATTTATATTATTAAGAAATGTATTTCTTTAATATGTATAAATATCTCTTTTAATATTGTTTAACATTTATTTTGAAATTATATCGGAAAACCAGAAAATTGTTCTAAAACGAAGTTGGTTCGAGTTTTCTCTGAGTGTATTATCAATAATCAATGTTTTATACTTTAATACACAAAGTAAAAATAATGATTTTTATTTTCTGAATATAATTCCTCAACTTGATTAAGCTAAATGTTTGCTGTGTGAAAGGACTCTCCACCTTTCACATACGAAATGTTGTAGATATAAATGTAAGAGAAATACGCGTACACATTAAATGCATAAGCTCGGGAACAGCTGCCTCCCACCCTCCAACCCCTGCAGGGCAGCACATAATCGCCGCAGAATGGCTGCAGGCTTATGCTTTTACTATTTGCTTGGGATGGCAATTTTGTAGTTGGCCAAGTCGTGACTAAAACTGCAACTTGCTCTGTTAGATTGCGGGCAACTAGCGAATCACTTACCTCGGTTTGAAATGGCGGCATTGGCAGCGTAGCCGTTGCCGTGCAGCAGCCACCCCAGGCTAATTACAATCAAAATGGGGCAATTCATTTTCAGGGCCCCACGGTTGTGACCGTGTGCAACAGCAGCAGCAGCTGCTGCAGCAGTGGTAGCTTTTCCGCGACGTATGCTACGTGTAATGATTCTCATTGTTGCGCGCAGTCGAGCGCCAGTTTACAGTATACTGTGCGTATACGCAATGTGGATTATTCAATTGATATGCGCTGTGCGTGAACGATGCTTTGCTCTCTAACTTTCTTTGTCTGCTTCAAGTGCTTGTCGCGGCCATTAAGTTTGCACTGTATTTTAACTTTTGCATTCGCCTCCTTAGTTCAATTTCAAATTGTATGTTTAGTTGGAAATCTTCTCGTGGGTTGCTTCAACTAATTGGTAAAAGGCGCCGTGCCGCAAGCGTTCTGGGTGTTGCACACGCTTGGTTTGACTTTGACAAATTGGTGCTGTACGCGTGGCATTCCAGGACCACATTTAAATGTGACACTTCTGTTCTCTAGCCTTAATTGCCTAAAATAATAGAAATGAAGAAAGTGAAAGTTTAATTAGTTTTTGAGTAGACATTGCTGTTAAATAAAGCATGAGGTAAGCAGTACGTAAAAAGTAATCAACGCTTTTTTATATCTAAAATGCATAGTTGTCTTTATTAAGCTTAATACATTTTTCTTAAAGTAAATTTATCGAGATAATTCTCTTTGTTTAAATATTATTTTGATTTTGTTTCACATACCTTTGGCACATCTTTTATATATGCAAAAAAAAAAAAACAAAAAATGATATTCAAATGATATTGTCTTGTTGAATTTTAATCAGTTTTTCTAACGCTTCAGTTATTTGATATTCTTATTTAGTTATAAAATGCATAGTTGCCTTGTTGGAGCTTAATCAGTTTTCCTTTGTTCAGTTATTTGGCATTCTCAGCTTATTCGCATATTTGAATCAGAATGAATATTTAAAGTCATTAGTTGAAAATGATGGTGCCAAAGAGTAAAAGTTTTTGACAATAAGGTGAATTTAAATCAAGTGAAACTTCCAAACTTATGTGCGTGTTTTCTGTGAATTATTTTGGATTGCCCGCTTCAACAGAAACAACATTCTATTTTAAATTAGTTTCTATTAATTTTTTAGTCAACCGGAATGCGTTTGACTCTAAAAGCGGTTTAAGGCATTTAATTCTGGCAGTCACTGTTCGGTGGCCAGATAATTCTGTAATTCCCTAAAATGCGTTCGCATAACTTCATTGACACCGAAAATTACACCGCAAAGTGCATATATTACACAAGCAACGACATTTTTCCTCTCTTTGTTTTATTTGGGTAGTTTTCTATATGCAAAATATGCTCGCCGGCTCGGTAAATGAGGGCCAAAGTAAATACAACTCTAACTTTAAAGTTCACAGCCCAATAACGAATAGCTCTTAAGGACATAGTCACACACACACACACACACATATATATATATTTATATATATATGTGTATATATCCATATTCAGTTGGGACATGTTGTAGCACGCCTCTATGCTGCTCATGGCTGCTGTCATATTTAAAGTCAAAGTTTTACATAATTTAATGAGTTTGCCTTGCATAATGGGCGAACAGACATCGAGAGAGACAAAAAGAGAGAGGCAGAGAGAGACAGAGAAGAGGGAAGAGAGCGCAGCAGGAGCTGAAAGGACGAACCTGGTCAGCATGCACGCTTGGGCCCCTTGGCTGTGGGTAAGCCTTAGATAAATAAGCAAAAGAGAAAAGTTCAAATTATTTCATTATCACATCCATGCAGGGAAAAACTCAAAGTCACAAAATGGCCCACAAAAAAGTGCTTAAAGGCTATAAAAACGGTTTTCGTGCGGCTCTCTGGACTGACTGACCCCCCCACACCAGCCCCCCACACCCATTCCCTATCTGCTTGTCTGCCTCGGGGCGAATCGCGACTGCTCATGAAAAATAAAGTTATAAATTTAGATTAAAGCATGTAGCCGATACTACTTCCGTGCAGCCAGCCAGCCTACGAAAGCAGCCGTCGAAAGAGGGCGGTGCACTTCTACACGTGCCACCTTGCCACCAGTGCCATTACCCGCCATTAAAGTCACTGCGCTTGCGACTTGGTTGCTTGTACGCGTGCTTTTGAGAGTCTATAATTATCTATCGTATTCATTATTGCCTCAGACATTCAACCTAGCCAGCCAGCCAGCAAGCCAGCCACCAAGACATCAAGTATACGCCACGTTGTGCGCTTACTTTGTGGCATGTCCTCGAGGAGCAATAAAATATTTGTATCTATTTTGTACGCTGCACAGACAACTTGGGGAGTCCGCTGTGTCCCGTGGCGTCTCTAGGTGCCGCTCCTGGTCATGTAATTACTCAAAATGATGCTGTCAAGTCCCTACACTCGAAAAAATAAAAATAAATAAAAACATAATAATTTAAAATGGGTGGAATTTGAAAAATCGTATAGAACCAACACATTTAAAAAATGCTTAATTTTTTTTCCATTTTTATAGACACTCACATAGATGAAATGTGCCTTATATTTCTTTCTGTGTAGCTGCGGGCCAAGCGGGATGATAAAAGTAGCTTTTATATGCACCGCACCGCTGTGAGCAAAAGGCTTTTATCGTGTAGGTGGTAAACAGTCGTAAATAAACAGGCCAACATACATTTATAAAAGGGGGAGGGGGAGGGGGAGGGGGAGGGGGTGGCGAATTGGGAGCCATTGGCCATTGTCATCTTTGCTGGCACCTTGGCATTAGTCAGTTGTTGTTTTTGTGGCCAAGGTTATCAGTTTTATGGCTGTTTGGCCTAGAGATTTTTATATGTGTATATGTATACATGTGTGTGTGTGTGTGTGTGTGTGTGTGTGTGTGTAACTGTGTCTGTGTGTGTTTGTGTTGTTCATGCCGCATGCTGTGGTGCACAATTTTCCTTTTCCTTTTATTTATGACACACAGAGCGGCGGGCAGCTCGAATAATGTGTCGTTTCGTGTTTTATGTCAAAGAGAGCAAGGAGCAAGATCTGACAGTAAATACTGTATAAATGCTTTTGTACATTTTGTTGCCGTGATCACCTGACCGCATTTTGCTATAAAAAAGAATTTAGTGCGCCCACGAAGCATCTTTAATTATTTATAATGTGGCCGCATTCGTTTTTAATTTGTATGCCAGCCATTTGATAGCCACTGGGGGGGGTGCACCAAACTTATTGCGACTTTCAGACAGTGCTTCCTATGCCCTCTGTCCTGCAGCCATCTAAATTGTACTTTGCGGTATAATTTCAAAGCTACAAGTTGGCTGCGCAATTAGTTTTTGCTCGGTTTTTGCTGTTAAGCTGATTTGGCGTCGATGTGCAGAGCAAAAGCAGCGTAACAAAACCCGCCGGAAAGGCGAAAGCCAAGCGAAGAAGAGTAGAGACGGACAAAACCACGTCTTTTGTCAGTTGGTCGACTGTGGTCGACAAGCGCAACTTTAAAATGGGTTAATTGCATTGTAAACTATACGAACAAATGCCAAACAAGAGCTGAAACTGAGCAGCTAAACAGCAAAGTCAAGTAAATTGGAGCAGCTTCGCCCTTTTTGCCTCAGATTCGATTCAAGCAAATTGTTTTTGTACTGTTTTCTTCCCTGCTTTTGTTTTTAGTCAGCCTCTGGCAAGTGCATCACTAGAATTAGCAAAACAAAGTTTGCAAGTCTGTGCTGCAGATGAGAATCAGCTGGCAGTGCTCATTTCATGCTTCGCTACAAACGCATTGAGCAGGTTCTCCTCCTGTTTTTGTTGTTGTTATTGTTGTAATCAAGTCATCAGCCTGGGCGTATTTTTAATGCAAAAATCCAACTTGAGCATGCGAGCAATTGTTCTGACAACCCCGTCCAATCGCAGCTACACTCGCAAAAAATCGACCAGAATTTTAGCATGCACTGTGCAAATATAGATAGATCTCTATTTCAATATATTTATATACTCGTATAGATAAATATCTACAGTCTTTTATTTAAGAAACGGGCCGTTCATTTGCTTCCAAGGGCAGCTAATTTCTAAGCTTGTATCTTTCTAAACGTAGTTCATTAAAAGTTGTTAATTTAGCATATCAACTTACTTGAAATATTTAATATTTAATATTTTTATAGTAAATTTATACTTTCTTGGGGTTAGTATTGGTCCCACTGTGTAAAAAATAAGTCAACACTGTCACCCATAAAACGCTAGGATGTTAGGCCATAAAATCTGTTTGAATTTGCAATTCGACTCGTTCGCTTAGTGCAGTGAACAATCATTAAGAAATTCATTTATGAAAAATAAAAAGAAAAACATTCTAATCTTAAAGCACATACTTTTCTTTAACAATTTTTTCTTTAAGCGCAATTTTGATTTTAGGGCGATTTTGTTTCTGAGTGCATAATGCACGCACAGACAACTGTGAACTGAAGAACAAAGCCAAGTTTAACAGGAATGAAATGTTGATATCGAAATGATGAAAGCGTCGCTGGTCTCTGCCGCTGTTGTTGCTTCTGCTTAAGGGGGGAGTCAAAACTTGTAAAGTGCGACAACCACGCTCACACAGACAGACACAGACAAGCACACACACAAAAGCTTAGTTCAAAGTTCAGGCCACAAGTTCGCCCAGTCGAAATGAGACCTGACACAGCAACAATGTGTTGAGTTCGCACATTTTGCGGCACACCCACCCACACACACACAGACACACACTGGCACACACTGGCACACACACATACAAGCTGCATTCACTCAATACTTAGGTTGCTAAAGAACTTTTTTTTGTATATATATATAAAAGATCTTAGATGCGCTCGATAAAAGATTATTAAAATGTTCCAAACGAATTGCACAAGTTCGCATCAGACATAGAGACAGATTCTCAAGTATTTTTGGGTGGGGGCGGCTTAAAGGTTAACTGGAGTTGCCGCCTCATCCACTTCAGTCTGTACGAGTACTTGTGCGTCTGTAAAGTTGCTGTCAGTCACCAGATTTAAAAAGCGAAGTAGTACAGTACACATCTCAAGTTGGGTCGCTGATTTTGCTGAGCTGCGTGATGCGACATGTGACACATAAACATGCATATACATATACACTTGAGTATGCCATGCTTACATTAAAAATGTTGCATGTTATGAGTGGACGCTGCTACATACACATATCCATACACAAATATCTCATTTTACTCCCCCTGGGCGGTGCAACACTATAAATCTTTGGTCCACTGGCCAATGGATCGATGCTGCCTATGATATGAATTATGAAAATAATTCCAGTACAGTATGCTGAGCTCTTTGATGTTTGTACTCTGCTTCCGACTTGCCCCGACTTGCCCTCTTGCCGCATTACCGTCTTGTTGCAGCCAGCTGGCTAATGCAATGCACTTTTGCTGCAGCAAACATATCTCATCTATTATGTGCAGTGCGCAGGTCCTTGCCTCTGTTTTTGCACTGAGCTAAAAACAATTTTGTATAAGGTACAAAACTACTCAGAAATAATAATAATTATGGATTTTAGAACTAATTTAAATTCGAATTTGATAATTTTAGTAAATGTTATTTTAAAATTTCCTATATACTTTATTTCATTTTAAATTTTTATTTACTTAAACACGTTTAATTTATATATTTTAATAATATGCAATTCCACATTTGTTGTAGAAATATTTTAATAATATTAAATGACATATAATTCACTTATTCATCATTGCTATGGGTCTCTACCATTTCTGAATATTATTTTTTCCCAGTGTAGTTAAAGTATGTATTGGTTTCAGTAGACCTGGGGCTGTGGATTCACTTAGCAATTACGGCTTTATTTATTATGGCGAAATGAATTATCCCTCATTTGCCACAGTATTGCAATTTTAGCTTTTGCTGCTTTTTACATTTTTTTTTTATCCTTCATGCAGAGGGCACTTGGGCTGTGTCACCCCCTTTTGTTACCAGAGGAGAAGCCTATGCCTCTGCCTCTGCCTTTGGCTTTCACCTTATTTGATGTGAACGTCATCAGCTTTCAGTGGAGCCTTCAAGTGGAAATAAACAAGAATCCGCGTAGCGGCATAAATACTGTCTATGTGGGAGTTTGAATAATTGTGTGCATAAGCAAGTCATGTGGACACATTTGAAAATACTGTATACACATGTATATTGGCCAACTCAGCGCTGACTATTAGCCATGCACATGTTGAAAAAGAGGAAGAGCTGAAGAGCTGTTATTAAATTTTAATTTCTTTCGATGCAATTTAAATTAAATACAATTATTTCTGCAAATTTCATTAAATTCGAATACATAAGAGAATATTAAACAGTTTACAAAATTTCTATAATACAAATTCAATATTGTTGAACAGTTTGACAACAACCTGCTGACCTCTAAAGCCATCGTTCGACTTTTACCACAAATATCGAACACAACAAAAGCCATAAATCAAATCAAATGGCAACATGAAAAATTGCTAACATAAAAAAAACCGCAGCCAAAACCATTATTCCAAATTTCTACTATGTCGTGGCAAAACATCCTATATTTTTTTATGTATTTTCATTTATTTATATATATATATATATTTTTTTTTAAGTTCAGAGGTTAAAAGCCTAACCGCATTGAATGACAATCAGCATATATAAATCTATACATGCCCAATCATAGAACAGTAGGAAAAGGACGCAACATAAGCCGATGGCAATCTGTTGCCACCTAAAGTAAGTAAATATTGAAGTAAATATTGTAAACAAACGCGCCAAGCAAACACACATAATGAGTAAGCTTTGTGGGCGAAAAAAATCAAAAAAAAAAATAAAATAAAATAAATAAACAACAGCAAGGAAAAAGCCGCTGATGACTAGAAAAATCGAACTACAAAAATGGGGATTGGGTTGGGTTTGGATTGAGTTGGGTAGATTACTGATAAGAGACAATCATTCTGAATATGAATCCACACAGTATGTGACATAAAAGTAACTAACAGGAAACCGCGTATATCTGAATTCACGGCAAAACTACAAGCACGACCAGTAAATACCCTTTTCAAATATAAGCTCTCTCTCTCTCTCTCTCTCTCTCTCTCTCCCTCTTCTGCCAAGCAATTCCACAATTTACGCATTATTAGTTGCAATATATATGAGCAGCAAGAAAAGGATTTAGCCTGTGGCTTTCGAGCGTGTGGGTTAACCCAATG
The DNA here is from genome assembly GCA_035041595.1 of Drosophila basisetae. NCBI lineage: Eukaryota > Metazoa > Arthropoda > Insecta > Diptera > Drosophilidae > Drosophila > Drosophila basisetae. Next base: position 8,636,240 of record JAWNLB010000070.1, read on the forward strand.
TCAAATATGACAACACACATGTCCAAATTGGCAACAATAAGAGTAGCAGCCAGATGTTGGTGTGAAATCAACAATGGCAATCATAACACATATGTTATGGGCAGCATTAGCCGGCTCCAATTTGCGTGGAAATCTCTACGAAGTGAAGCCAGCAGATGCATAGGTCACTCCCAAAGGACACTCGGATCAGGTGATTTGAATTAGGTAGGTTAAAAAGGATATGCAGTTATCACATTTGTTGACTTGATGACAACATGTCTTGCTTGAATTCATAATTTAGGCCTGTTAGTCTCTTGTATGGTTTTATTAATAAGCAGAATATTTTGCTGACATCTACACTCGGAAATAAATAGTATGCGATTTGCTTCATCTGTCTTGCTTCATTTTCCTTAATACTAAGCTTCTAATAATTCATTTCCCCAAACCTGACAATTAATACTGAAAGTTATACTACATCCTTTACTATTTTTTTAATTTCAAATTTATAATTTGATTAATTCTTTTTAAATGTATTTAAATTAATTGTTAACTTAATATGCACTTAAAATTTAATCTTAAAATTAAATATAAATAGATGTGTTTTCCATCGAAACGCTTTCCAAACCTACCAGATATTTTACAATGACTCTCGTTAATCCCAAAACCCATATTCATAATTTAAATTCGATTTAGGAAATCGACTTATAAATTAGGAAATACATTTTTAGACTCTTTAAACAATTTAATTTGCAAATTAGAAATTAGTTGATTAGTTAATTTTTTGAAATGATCCTACCTTTTCTTCTCAGGAAGCTTAATGTCTTAATGCGTGAAATGCTTCTGTCTAAATCAATTTTGCTTTCGTCCCAAACAAAAAAGCGCATTTAAGAACAGACTTAATTTTATTTATTGGCTATCATAAGCTGCGCTGACTTCAAGCAAGTGAAAAAGAGACAAAAAAAAAACAGTGTAGCTTGTCGCAAGTTGATGGCCCACCTGATGGACAGCTAAGACGAGTCAAGTCATTCTATCCAAATGCTCAGGTTCATCCTGCTCTCCTTGCTGCTGCTGCTGATGTTGACAGCCTGCTCATTAATTTCAGTGACAGGCGGTGCTATGTGTGTGTGTGTGTGTGTGTTTGTGTTTGTTTATTTCGTTTGTTGGTTCCTTACAAAAGACTCTGGCAAATTTAAGTAAGAGCCCGAAGTGTTCAGTTACTCACATGGCCAGGCGACCAGGTCTGCACAATAACCGCGAACCCGTCACACCTGACAGCCCAAATTGACCGACCGATAGGGAAAGGGCACGATTGCAAGAAAGGACGAGAAAGGGGGAGGGGTTGGGTGAAAACGTGTCGCAAGTAGACACTGTGAAATGTTCACCTTTTGTTTGCAGCGACAGCTCGATAGCCGAAGTACACGATGTTCTCTGACAGTTGACAAATTGGTTATGCAAAGCAACTGTGTTTAGCTTGACGAACAACGTGTAGATATGGCTGAGATTGACATGTCATACACTCCAAGAAAAAACCAATTCTTAAGCATGAATCAACCCGTATCGAACTTCTAATGTTTTTTTCTTGGCGATATAGGAGGAAAGTTGCCTGACGAAGAAGATGTTTTTAATGCTGCTAATTTGATTAAGCAACTTGAAGACTTTGAACTCAACTAAGCATGATATACGAATTTCAGCAATATGACAAGCTAAACAGATCGATTGCTATGCTTTCGCTCTGCCACAGAGAGCAGAATGCAATATTTCTTGCTTTTGCTACTGCGATTGCTATTGCAATTATTTCGCACTGTGTATAGTTGGCGCTATGTAGTCACCAAATTAAACAGCTTGTTTACACAAACATCAATTCGAGTTGAACGCTGTTTTGAAATTCAGCTCGATAAATGAAAAATAAGAAAGCAGCTAATTAGTTGTTCGCTGTTCATGTTTTCGTTTAGCTGCTCGGGTTAATTAATAATCGTGTCTTGAAATTTCAATTGCTGTCAGCCGGAATTAGGCAAGTACAAGTCGGCGGAATGAAAGCCATATGCTCTCAGTCTGGGGCACTTACTTATTTAGGAGCAGCCTACGGCTGTCTGTATGTTTGTGCTTGTGTGTGTGTGTGTGTGTGCGCGGAAAAAAGTTTGAGGCAGTGACTTTGTCGTGGCTGTCAGCGGCACTTGCTGAACACTTTTCCACGCCATGCCATGCCCCTCCCCGCTCTGCCCAAGCCGCGTCCGTTAGTTTCCCTAAACTTTAGTCGTGTGTGTGGCGGCACAAAAGCTGTTGCTTGCTTTTCTGCTTAGGCGTTGGCTTAATGCCTCAGCCTCAGCCGCAGGGGCAAGGCTCGGCGGCAGGGGCACTGGCTCTGACTTGTGCTGAGTTGAGTTGAGCTGAGTTGAGTTGAGCCTGCTGCTGGCCATAGAAAAAGTTTTTCTTTTGAATTTTGGTTCTTTGGCCTATGTTTCTTTCGAACCGTTGACTTTGACTTGCTTCGCTGCTATTAACTATAATTACCACATTAAACGGCAAAGTGTCTTAATATTCAATTATAAGTTTCTGCTTCTTCTTTTTTTTTGTTTGGTTGTTGTGTTTTTTGGCTAGTCGAGCATAGAATACATTTATGCCTGTTTTGTGGCATCGTTCTATTGCTAAAGTTTTTACTTATACACACCACATTTGAAGGTGGTGCGGGGAGGGGTCTGTCTTTGTTTATTATTGCTTGTCGGTTTAACGACGCTTGAGTGCGTACAAATTATATCACTAAATCTTAATGTGTTTGTATTGCTTTTGATTTTGTGCCAAAGGCTTTTCTTTTTCGCATTTTCCCTCGACATTTTTTTGTGTATTGATCCGAGCGGGCAATGCTGCTGCTGCCAATGGCCATTTGTTTCATTTTATGGTGGCGTCGATAAAATAAATTGTACAAGGACTATGTCCTCTAATGGCCTAGTTGAAAGTTTCCACATCAGCGACCGACTTTCGATATTTCGATATGTATGTGCTACTGTGTGCTACAAATGCTAATGAAATTACAAGCATGAGAGTCAAGAGAGAGATGGGGAGAGACTCGACTTGACTCGACTGCTGTTGTAATACGCATCTTTCACAGTCAAATATAATTTAAGCCGCCCCCACAAGCACTTCAATAAGCTAATGAACACTATTAAAAGTCAAACAGAGGGGAAAGAAAAGGAAGGGCGCTTTCCATTCACTTTCGTTTTCATTTGCTGGCAACGACAGAATTTTAATTAACGAATCGTAAAGCACTAATTTTGCATATTAATAAACACGACACACGACACACTGCACACGGCAGAGCACCTACAGTAGAGCCTTGAAATAGGGGTCGGGAATGGGCATGAGTATGGGTATGGGAATGGAGACTCCCTAGTAAGTAGCAGTGACACGCACAGCCAGTCAATTAATAATGTAGTGTGTACAAAGTCAACTTGCTGGTAAATTTAAGTTGTTCAAATTAATTTCAATTCAACTCAAACGCACATGAAAATGTCGCCCGAAAGTCAAACATGTTTTTAGATAAACATATTTGTAAATATTTTTTGAAACATATATTTACATGTATGCTCTATTTTCCTATATATATGTTTATTTATAAATATATTTTCCGTCATTTATTATCCCTTTTCTGTTTGATTTTTACTATTCTAATGACAAAATCATTAGTTGGGACGGCAAAATTCATACCACAACAGCATTAACGGGACCTAAACCAGACACCACCCACTCGTGCCACCCAGCTGAGATGTCATCACTGACATGGCTAAGAAATGGGGACACATTGTGAGCTGTCAGCGTGCAACGGACAGAAACAGCCTCGATTAATTGGCTGCAGTAATTGTTACTCTGAACGGTTTCTGGACTTTAGAGTCTGTTGACCCTTTTGAATTTTGCCCTCGCTTCAAATAATTTTTCAATTGTTTTCTTTTTTTTGATAAAGTACTTCAAACAGAATTGCAGAGAAATTCATATAGTACACGCCGAGAACAAATTGCAAAATGAAAATCGTCCTGAAAACTAAAAACATTTGTTTGTAGAAATTGTTTCTAAACATATAAAACAAAATATTAATTTGAATGACTATTTTCTATTTTATAAATACAAATCTTTTTTTTTTAAGTTCTTTCTTAAATTCTTTAAATTGCCGCTTTCTGCATTAGAGTCGTGTATACACACAAAAAAAAAACATTTAAATTAGATAGATTCTCTACAAATTTGCACAAATTGACGGTCAAAGTCAAGTAATAATGACTAAGGCGATTGTTCTTGAATGGCATTTTCAATTTAACTATTGGTTTGCTCACAAACAAAATGAGGCATGCATTCTGTGAGGAAATTCAGGTATGCAAATTGAAATGTCGTTCGAATGCACATAAAGGCATTGGCAAAGAAATTAATTATAATAATGGCACACAGGCAGTAACCAAGCAGAAGCATTTTTAGTTATCTGAAATGCACATTGTTGCTGCAATATTTATGCGAAATCAAATGAATCGAATCAAATTAAAGTGAGTGTCTGCCTTTTGCACTTAAAATCGATAACGTTTGTGGCTTGAATCACCCGAAAAACCGCCTGAAACGCAATTTAACGCACCAAAAACATTTTCACTTAAAGTCAATTTGCCCAGTTTTGACATGGGCAAAGAGCATTTTGAAGTCATAATCATTAAATTGGTCTGAGTTATGGTAGGGGATGCTAATCCCCTCAAATTATTATGATGCCGAACATTGTTTGCCTGCAGCCAAGGCTACTATTTTAATTAGGCTACAAAATATTGGAAAAGCGTTGCCTTGCAACGGCTTTCACACCTTGCCTCAAATGAATTTTGTTTGAAACTTTAGCTAGTTGAGTTAAATGGAAAAATTAGAAACTTTTAACTGAAGTGTTTCACGGGAGGTTTCAATTCAACTTAACCAAAATGATTATACGGCAATAATTTCTGAAAAGACTTACTGGCCACAGTTTAAAATTTCAAAGCGAAAATTATGTTAGCATTAAGGATTAATTTTGTTTTTGGTTTTTGTATAAGTCTAAGCCAGCACAAAGCGAGATATTTATTTATATTAATCTCAGGATCTCAATATCTGATTTGTTTTTCTTTGTATTATTATTTAAGTTAACCTTTCTCAAAATATATGAGCAGTGAAAAGGTTGGCGCACAATTGTGAATCCATTTTCTTGTTATTATAGGCACAAAAAAAAACCTTTCAGTTTTACAATAGCATTCACTTCAATTTTGGCCACAAACAAAAAAAAGAAAATGAAAAGGTTGAATGGCAGTTGCTATGAAAATTGTTGTGGGCTCACCGAAAAAAATAATCTAAATGCAAAACTCAACTACATCTTGATTTGAAGATTTCCCGTAACAATGCAATTCAACGACAAAAGCAGCGAAAATAAAATTTACCAAATTAAAGCTCGAGTGAATGAAAAATAAGCAAACTTTTGCATGGCTTCGACTCAAACAGCAGCAATGTAAGCAGCAAAATAAAAGGATTTGCCTGCAACATGGCGCAAGAATTAGTCTTTGCTGTTTTACACATATATATTTGTGTATATACATATATATATATGCATATATATATATATTTCAAGCTAGGCATAACAAATAAAGGATGTTGCCGGGATAACGCCTGCCAATCCGTCAGCAAGTCAGCGCGAAGAGAAAATCCTTGCAAAGATTTGTTATATGTATTATGAAGAAAGTTTTTGCCTGAATTCGCGTAGAAAGTTGCTTTTGTTGTTTTTTTTTTTTTTTTTGTTGTTGATATTGTTTCTGTTGAGGGAAACCTGTCAGCTGACGAAAGGCGCGTAATTAGTAGAAACTTGAGCAAAGCTTTGAAAAATTACTTCAAATTGAGCGTGAAATTCGTGCAAAATGGCGTTCGTAGCGATTCCTCGTTGAATACACTTTCTTCTTTTTTTTTTCTTTTTTTTGTTGCTGAAAGTCCTTCACCTCCAGCAGACTGCCACATATTCGTTCGTTAGCCATTAGTCATGGCTGAAAATTAGATTTATAATGTGTCCATAGGCCGAACTCTTCTTCTTCTTCGTCTTCATCTTATTTGCCTGGGATTTAACATTTTTTAAAGTGGCCTGTGAAGACGAACAGCTGCAGCACCAGCAGCAGCAGCAGCAGCCGCACGTAAACCAATACCAATTTAAGACTAGAGCACATGCCAAAACTTGAGGCTGAAGCATTTTAACTTTGTGCGCAAATATTTTGGGTACACAAGCAAAGAGCGACTAAATATTTGGTGCCATGCCCCGTTGAGCATTTACAAATATTGTAATAATGATAGCCAAGTCGGGCCAAAAGAAAGGTTGCCAGCCAGGCAACAGAAACGGCAACAGCAACAACAACAACAATAACAACTGTCTTCTGTTAGGCAAAACTCAGTCTGAGACGGAGAAAAAAGGAGCAGTCAGAGATGAGAGAGAACTCAACGGTGGCATACATTACTGACTACAAGAAAATGGCAAAGGAAATGCTGACACACAAACATTCAGAACAGCGACAGAGTCATTCAGAATGAAATTTAATTAAAAACTTTATAACAACTACCGCTGAACGGGCTCCTACGCCTTCCCCGAAAAAAAATATATTAAATATATAATGTGACAAAACACGAAAGTAGAACACAGCAATAATATATATAAATATATCTATGTATACATGTATAGGTATGTATATGTTTCACTTAAATACATTTTGCGTCCGTGGCAGTACTTTTCTTGTTGCAAGCATCGAATTAGTAGATGAAAAACTTTATTAATAAACTTGAAACTTGCAACGAAATAAATGACCGTCAAGTGGTAAATAGAACTAGAAAGAATTTAATGTGCCAAAATATAGTTTTAGCGAGCATTATGAGAAGTTCCAATATTAAGTTAAGGAACATTTATTATTAAATATTTTTATAGTTGCAAATTTCTGCTCAATTTACTCCATATTGTTGAGCGAGTGTTCGGGTGAAAATCATGTGAATATTCATTCAGCTGGACAATTTTATCAGATTGCTCCAATTTCTATAGGCTTGTTTCGGATTGAATATTTAATATGAGTTTCGATCTAATATCACACTTTTAGATCTAACTTTAGCACAAAACATTGGTCTAAATGAATGTAGACATTAAGAGAACACAATTACTATAAATGCTTACAAAATGTTGCAGGAACATTTTACAATGAAACTTAATTTTCACTTGCGATGATTGAATGCAAAATATGTGCACAACAAAAATGCAGCAAATTGAAACTTCATATTAAGGCTTGATGAACACAGGAAAATTAAATTTATTTTATGAAATAAAGATATATTTTTGTTGTGGCCCTGATTTGAATCTTTATAAAATTGTTTAAAGTTCAGTTACAGTGATTAATTGAGTGATATCATAATGTTTTAAGGATTTAATTTGAAATGAAATGAAACAATGACGAAAGTTCACTTTTAAGTGTAACATGTCTGAGTGCTAGTTGGCCTGGTTAGTTAACTGACTAATCGCATTAAATTAACACAAAGAAAACTCATTGTCAGACAGACAGCAAAGCCTAACAATTACAATACAGATGCCAGTTGAAGGCAGGCGATAAAAAAAATAGAGACTTGCCAAAGTGAACGGAAAATAACCAATCCAATAGAATTGTTATTGCTTTTGTTTTGTTTTGTTTCGTTTCGTTTTTTCCGAGTCAAAGGCGTTTATAAATTACTTAAAGCGCTTAATGCCCCCAACGACAAGAGGACCGGCGGCAAAACGAAGGCAGCAAAGCAACAGGAAAATCAAGCTGAGAGTCGAGAACAACTTGTGGCATGACCACCACATATGCACCACTTCGGCCAGCTGCCACCCACACACCCACCATGCCCCGCGAGCAGATTAAAGCGTATCATGTACCAGAATATCCAAAAGCAGACAAAGTAGAAAAAAGCCCAAAACCGCAGCTAGACAAAAGAGCCACGAAAACTGTGGGAAAAAGAAAAGAAATGCGAACGCAAGTCGTAGGCGTAAGAAAATCCTCTCAATTGATTATCAATCAATTTTTCGGTGCCAGTGTGTATGTGGGTGTATGTGAAAAAATTGGGGCTAAGAAAAACCAATGAAGCTGAAATAAAATGAAGTGAAACAAAGGCATCGCCATGGAGTGGTGCTATTGCTTTGCCTATGACTGTGCTAATGGAATTAAGACTGGCAGTTGCCTCCACAGTGCTTGACAGGTTCTGCCTTGTTAAGAAGTTACTGCCTAGCACATGTTTGTGTGTGTGTGTGTGTATGTGTGTGTGTGTGTGTGTGTGTCTCCTACAGTAAAATAATAAACGACCCCAACCGAATTAGTCGACACAAATCAATTGCATTAGGCGACAGATAGTCAGTCGACTGTGTGTGTCTCTGCCTACACTCAAAAAAAAAGTGAGCTCGAAATGTAAGGATTTGATAAAGTATAATGATCTGATATTAATTACTATGTAGATATTAGCAAATTGAATTTCCGAAAAGCAGAAATAAATAAATGCCAAAATTAAATATTTTACTTTAAATTTAGTTTTATAATTGCAAAAATAAACATATAAATTTCAATATTTTATTTAGTTTCATGAAGAAAGAATTTGCAGGAGACTTGCATATAAATAGTTTTTTAATCAGTTTTTTTGAGTTGTTTCATATTATAATAATATTGCATTATTATCCGAACTATATTGCTTAAGCATAGATAATATTTAGTAAAAGTCGGCAGAATTAAGATTATTAATTTGTATCATAAAAATTAATTTTTCAAGTTTCTAGAATTGATTTCGTAAAAAACAATATTTGTATCAGTTCGTAAAATATTTTTTTCGAATTAAAAGCTTGCTTTTTGCTGAAGTGTATGCCGATGTGTGTGTGAGTGTGTCGTGGCTGTCCTATATGTGGTTAGGCAAGTTAGCCACATCTAAGACAACCGCAACGAATGCCGCGACTAACAAAATTGAGATACGCACCAAAAACAATTCGTAGGCTGTTGGCCTAATCGGGCACTCAAATAAATGGCAAACCAACAGCTGCAAACGACTTATTTATGCACCACATTGAGGCAAGTAGCGTCCCAAGTAGAGCTGACTGAGCAGACAGAGAAAGAGAGAGAGAGAGAGAGAGAGAGGGAGACAGAGAGAAAGAGGGCGAGTGAGGGAGAGAGAAGGCGTGCTCAAATTAAGTCGCTACTAATAATTAAGGATTATTTGGTGCTTGGCTCGTCGCAACTGTAAATTCCAGCATGTATTTATTGCCATTATCATTAACATAACTAAATAGAAAAATACCAAAACACAAAAAATAGACAAAAAAGACAAAAATCCAAATGTGCAAGAAAGAAAATCAAATAAGAGTGTAAGCTCGTATGTGTGTGTGAGGGTGTGTGTGTTGGCCAATATCCTTTGTCTGCATATGCGTATATATATATATATGTATATATATATATATATATATGTATATTGTCTCAGGCATATGGATGTGGTATTGCTTTGCTTTTGCTTTCTTTTCACACGTCGTCGTCGCTTTTTTTTCTATGTTATTTTCTATTTCTTGATGGAAATTTCAGCTTTACTTTTTGGTTTCTCGCATTTTGGCGCCTCTTTCCGGGCCACAAAGCGCCCCTCGGCTAAGCAATGAAAATTGGTTTTGTTACATTTAACATATATGTATATATATACATATGTACATATATATTTATATATATATATATATATATATATATATATTCGCACGCGTTGTGGGCCAAGTTTTGTGTGTGTTTTGTGGCTGAGACGTTGGCGTTTTTATTGTTGCCGTGTTATTGTTGCTGTATTTATTTGGCAGCCGTAAATGTGGCAAGCAATGCACATTTCTCTGCGTCTTTCGCGGTTGCTCCCTACCGCACCCACCCCTCCTCTACATCCACTTACCCCCCCTTGCCAGACACATGATTTTATTTTTGCTTCGTTTTGCTGGGTTGATTCTGGGTGTTTATTGTGTTTTGGGGGTATTATCTCATAAAATCTAAAATGTAAACACTGCCGGCCTAACTTGGCTGGCTGACTTGGATGACTTGCCCAAGTTGGCTGTGTTGGCCAAAGTTGGCTGGTTTTGTCTCTTTAGCACGTACACGTTTATGTCCTTAATGCGATATTCAGTGCGCTTTGCCAAGGTGTATTTTATACGAGTAGCTCCCTCTCTCTCTCTCTCGCTCTATCTCTCTTCAGTGTGTGTGTGTGTGTCAGTGCAATTCGATGTCAGTTTAAATAATTGCAAGTATATAATTTATTTCCTTTTTTAATAGTGTTTTGCACTTCAATGCACTCAAATTAAGTACTTTATTTTTCTCAGTACTTTTCAGTAGTTATATTTCTAATATTTTTTATTTATATACATTTTAGGTAAAGTTTTTCATTATGTTTATTTATTTTTAAATAAATATTGTCATGTTAATTATTGGAGTGTTTTTGCATTTACACTTAATAATTCAAGTAATCCTCAAGTGAATGTGGCATACAATTCTCACATTCTTAAGACCAGAGTTCTCATTTGCATCTAAACTACGCGGCAAATTATGAACAAAAACAGATTTTTGATTGAGATTTTTTAGCAATGAATTGAAATAATAATGATGACAATAATTAATTTTTATATTTTTATATGCACTGCAAAAGTTTTACCTTATGAGCCAAAAATGAACACAAACACTTATTTATTATGAGTTATTTTTTTAATTTTTTTAATTTATAAATTTTGTGGATTTATATTTATTTATATAAATAACTAAAAATCAAAATGATGACAGTGACTAATAATTTGTTTTTATACACTGCAAATGATTACCTTGTTGTTGGTAAGAGCCAGAAAATAAGCACAAGCACGTATTTATTATTAGCAACTTTTTATGTATGCGTTTAAGTAATCCTCAAGATAATGTTATGTTTCAGCAGTTATTTAATTAGTTATTAAGTTAGTTAGTTTAGGTTAGTTTAGCACACACACCGAAATAGTTAATCACTTGCACACATTAATTAACTCATGAAGCAAAATTGCCTCGCACTTTGTGATTAAGTATCTGTATCTGAGTATCTGCAGCGTCTACCAAACTCAAGTTGCATGCATCTTTTGTCTGAGGCAGGAGATGTTTGTAAAACGCGAACGCGCGCGCAGCGTGTCAACTTTGTGTAAGAGTTCACTTTCTACTAAACGCTTTTTGCTGAGCGCGTGTTGCCGATTAACGTTATTTGTTCGTTTCGAGACACTCGTGCGCCGTGCTTCGTGTGCTGTCGGCTCAAGTCGGCTTGACTCTGGCAACTGGCAACGAGAGCGAACACAGCAGGCAATCGCGGCGAATTCAACTGGACGACAAGGAGTAGTTCTTCAATCGGCCAATGACAGCATTTTGGAATTTTTCCCACGGCGATCGTCGAACAAAAACATTAGAATATATTTTTATTTATTACTCGTATTTTGTATTTATTATTTTAAGCTTAAGTACTTTTTAAGTTATATTAATAATATTAAATGTACTTAAGTAAATCATAAATTTCTCACTCCCTCTCTCTCTATCTCTCTCTCTCTCTCTCTCTCTCTCTCTCTCTGTGAGTAAAATTTCTTCACTGACTCCGAATTTATTTCCCTTGTAATGAGGGGTAATTTTCATTTGCAACCCTCGGCAAGTTGCCTGCAACATGTTCGCTGCAAACATTTTGTTGTGCTCAAACGCAGTTGTCTCGTCCTCAACCCGCTCCTGTCACATGCCACATAATAACGGTGCATGACCAGCAAAGCAGAGTCGCGTGTAATTAAAACTAAACAGAGGCGCAGATGAGACAAACCCCAACCTCAACAGCAGACTACACCACAGGCCAGCCTGATAAGAACAGTCGGCAGTTTATTGTAGTAGTTGTTTTTGTTGTTCGCGGAACTGAATAAAAACCTTTATAAAATGTCGTTATATGCTCCTGATGATGATGATGATGATGGCAATGCCGAAAAAGTCCACAGGTCAGGATTATAAACAAAAGCAGACGCAGAGGTAGACTCAGAGGCAGGAGGCATGTGGCAAGAGGCAAGAGACAGAGCCAGCGGCAGCGGCAACAACAGCGTCACGCAAAATATGATATTGTCCTGTGGAGTGAGGCAAAAATATGTACGCAGCATACAAAAGCCGTCGTGAAATTAATTTCAACATTTTTCCACCTTTTTTTTCTCGATTTTTTCTGATTTTATTTTTTTTTTATTTTTTTTTGGGAGTAAACAGGAAGACTAAATCTCCGTTGCTGGTTTTGTAACAAAAATTTGCATAAATAAAGTCATAGACTGCGAAAGGTGACCAGCTGTGCCACTCATCATTTTCCGAATACAGAGAAAATTGCGGTTGTTTTTGTTGGTCAGTCAGTTTTCCATAATTATTTTTGCTTGCCGAAAATTGAACATCAACCGCAATTTGACAGGTTTATCGGGGCAAATGTGTAACAAACAACAGCATCAAAATCACCATCACCATCACCATCAACATCAGCACTTTATCTTAACCGTTGAAACTTTTAGGGGGATTTAAGAAATTTACATATGTACAATTAATATTTTAAGTTTAAACATAGCCAGACCCGTTTAGTAATCGAATTTACTCGAAAAAAATATATAACTAAAAGTAACATTTAACAAACTACGATTTTGACTTTCTGAATATTCAAGCTCACATTTGAGAGCATGATTAACCATATATTATGAAAAATATACGGATTTTGATTTATTATTCTGTGTTGGAGTCAGAGGAAAGTGTATTTATATATAAGACCTCTTACGATAAAATATTCAAAAATTAAATAAATGCAGTCATAAAAAAAAAATTGGATTATTAAAATTTCAGTCAAAAATTAGATTTTTAGAAAACAAACAAACCAAATGGTTTTAGGGCGATTTATTGACTTATTTCTAAAAATTTATTAATTATTTTAAAACCGCAAGGTAAAAATTGCATTTTTTAATTCTTTAAATGTTTGTAAATTGTAAATTAAATATATTTCTTAAAAACAAACAGAAAATACGCCACATATTTGTAAAGCTGATAAATAAATTTGATTTGATTTTTTTTTATTTAATTTGAGGCAAGCAATCTAAGTGATTTCGAAATTTAATTATTAGAAAAACAACCAAAAATTTCTAACTATTTTCTACAATCACAAAAATTAAAATTATGAAGTATTTCTGTTTTCAAGATATAAATATGGGTTTTTTTTATTTGCTTTGGAGGCATGCAAATATGTAATTAGTTTTAAAATCATATAAATTATTTCAGAATTATAAAATAAATATTGCACTGCGACTCTTAAAAAGTTTGCCACACTTTTTTTTTTTTAATATTAGATAAAGGTCATCAGTTTTGTATATATATATATATATCAGATCAGAGCGAGTCCTTAGAGAGATGCTTGGTGCACTCAGTTCCGTTCAGCTAAGCTGCTCCCGCTCCGTGTCACTACATACACACACGTATAGAGGTGGAGTCGACACCAGATGGGCATCACGGATGTCGTGGGACGGAACCAATTGATAACAGTTGAAGGAGTGGAGAGGTGGTTGGGGGGAGCAGAAGAAGAGCTACAAAATGGGCAAACAAATAAACAAGCGGCAGACAAACAAGCCGCGCTGTGATTGCTGGACATTTGCGCAAAAAGGCAAAACAATTGAATTGAATTGACAACAGCAGCAGCAGCAGCAACAACATGAACAACAACAACAGGGATGCTATTGGTGGGCTTAAGAGAGCGGGTGCTGCAAGTATTCAGCCTACATGAATCACGTGGGTCGCAGAGGGTATGCGTGCGGTGGCAACTCCGTGTTGCAAGGCCAATCTGTTGCCAGTTGTTGTTATCAGTTGTTGTTGTCAGTTGCCAGTTGAGGTTGTTGTTGCTCAATGTTGTTTGCGCTGCACTCGAATGCTTTTTGCAATGTAAACAGCCGCATTGAAGCAACCACGCCCCACCCCGCCCACCACTCGCACACATTCTCACTTTTTTTTCATACGCAATTTTTTGTTTTGTTTATTTGCTTTACTGCGGTTAATTTTGTCTGTTTTTTTTTTCTGTTTGTCTGCCCGCAAATTAGTTGAATTTCGGCAAAAGCGGAGAGGGCTCAGTTCTCAGCTGGCATTTGTTGTTTGAGTTTTTGGCCCGAATGGTTTGACCAGATGCGACAACAGCCACCCCTATTTGCAGTATGTACATATATCCGCATATATATCCCTTAAACTGCCTCAACTTAATCCGCTTAAAATTTGAAAGTGCTAATAGTTTTTCATGTTGCACACACCACCCCCTGACTTTTGTAGGTAAGCGCAAATCCACCACCCGTACCACATTTGCTTTCCCCGCTTGTAGTGCCCACAAAAAAACAAAATCGCAATAAAATAAATGGAAAAAAGGTGTTAAAGCCAATAAATTATACTCTTGGATTTGTCATTTGGGATACTACAGCTAACTGTTTGTGTGTCTGTGTATCTTGTGGTAATTGTGTTTTTACTTTACGGGTTTTTTTTATTATTAATTTAATGACAAAAATGAGGAATAGTTTCGATTATGATTATTTTACTACAAATTGCGGGTTGGCAAATAAATATTTCGATTTTTATACACTTGTGGCGGTTATTGCAATTTTGTTTTAATGTTTGTCATCCATTGAAAGAGACGTCTCTGAATACATATTATATATGCTGGATCAGCATCGCCAGACGAGTCGATATAGACATATCATCAGTCTGTTCGTCAGTCTGTCTGTCCTAATTTTGTATACCATTTCTTTGAATGAGCACAACTGCTTTAGCCTTTAAGCTAGAAAGTTGGATTTTAAGTTGTGGCACTTTCTGATACAATACAAAATGTGAAATATACTCAGAGACAGATAAACAAAAATGTACAATATTTTCTGTTCACAGACAGCCGCGAAAAAATTAGCCTGAGACATTAAAAGAACATAATAATATTTCGAACTCAGGTCTCGAAATTAATAAACTTAGAATAAAAGTGGCTGGATACAGTGTTCAACTGAGATCCTTTCGCACAGAACCACTAAAATTGATATATTTCAAAGTATATCTTAAACAGTTTGAAATAAACAATTTCAAAACATTTAACGCAAAGCTTCTTAAAAAATCGACAAGTTAAATATGTAATCCATCCACACCGGCTTTTCCTCTGGCAAATTAGTGTTCTACGGAAATAAAAGCAGACATTTTAAACGTTTATTCCGCACATATATCGAAGCTAAGCTGTCAGGCGACAATTGCTTGAGATTTATTAAAGTTACGTTGAGCTGCCCCAGCAGTGTTTGTGCTCATCTTTCATTTATCGAACAGAAAAGCAGTTTAACAACATTCGACATGCACTGTGGCAGTCGCTGCACAGGCTTAACAAATATTCATAAGTAAATTCCACATATGGACGGGGGA
Source organism: Drosophila basisetae (assembly GCA_035041595.1). NCBI lineage: Eukaryota > Metazoa > Arthropoda > Insecta > Diptera > Drosophilidae > Drosophila > Drosophila basisetae. The sequence continues at coordinate 8,651,674 of JAWNLB010000070.1, forward strand.
AAAACGAACAAAGGTCTTAACAATTATTCACACAACTAATTGCACACGGAAAATGGAATAGAACGTGAGGACAGACAGGACATAGGATACAGGATGTGCAGGATATGGGAGGGCATGCAAAAATGCATTAGCATTAATCTTTAGTATGCTCATTTCTTCTGCTGCGCTATTGGGCGTGTCTGGCTGCTGCAATATTACATTATTAATATTTAAGCACTTAGCTCGAGCCATAGCTAAGCTGGTCGAAATTTGACGGCAAAATAAAAGCCTGGCAAGAATCACACACATTTATGCACACTCTCACACACATACACGCATACAGAGGAGTACGCCCCATACACACACACATGTCCGAAATCAGGCGGACATCCTGGCGTGCATTGAGCCATAGTCCTTGGCTGCTGTTTTATTTATGATAATGTTTGGCCATTCGTTTGGTTTATTGTGCTAATGTGCCGCAATTAAGATTAAGAAGATGATTTTCCTGTTTCTGAGTTTCTCTCTTTCCCTTTCGCTGCGGAAGGGACGAAAGCACGTGTGCGAATGCTCACCGATTCACCCATAGGCACGTTTATAATAACTATATACATATATGTATATATATGTATATGTATGAATATATATAAATATATGTAGTATATGGATATGGCTCCGTGCACTATTGATCACCTATAAATAATTGCATTTACACGCTGTGCAAATGTGTTTGTCACATGCTGACATATGAATCGTGCTTAACTCATAAATAATCAGTAATCGACAACCATATGGTGAATTCGATATTCGAATTAATATGTTTCGTTCTGAATATGGGTCCATAATTGCCTAACATAACTATAATATGCATTTAACATTAAATTACCAAAGCTCATACTAAAATAAATAAATACAATTATGAAACAATTTGAACTGTTAAGTGTTAATTAATCAATTGAAAATTTGCAAATTGAACAAAACTCTGACTTGTTAATTAATATGAATGAATCAATTTAATATTTAAGAACTAAAGAAATATTCCATTGTACATTTTGTATAGGTAAAGTATGGGAGATATATATTTAGTTAGGTTTTAGTTAGTTTTATAAATATAATTTATAATGTAGTGTTTCCAAGGTGAATGCTCCACAAAGTCATCTGCAATCTTAGTTTGTTTCATGCCATAATTAAAACTGAAAGAGTTCACCTGCCAATATAATCTGGTTCTGCCTACCCGAATAACGATTTTAGCTGTACAAATGGTTTCGGTTTTTGGCTTTCTGCTTTCTGCCGATTTGTGATTAATGACTTCGAGTAAGGGTCTCTCTCCTGCCCCAGTTCCCTTCAATACCCCACCCCCCCACAACAGGCCTCCCCTGTTATGCCAGCAATCTGTGGGGATGTGGCCAATGTCGCGCAGTACAAAATCGTGCGATAAAAAAGTCTTAAACATCAATTTCCATCGGGTTTGGGCCTTTCTTTATTTATGACAATCATTTATCATGGCCAGAGTACAAGGCAAATTTTTGCGCGATTACGCTTTTCCATTACCCGGCATCTTGCGACGGCTTCCGTCGAAAACTTTTATTTTTTTTTATTTTTGCTGTGTGTTTTACGCCGGTTTATTGCGCCGTTGAACTTGTATCTTAAAAACGAGATTTGGACTTACTCATCTGTGTTGCATTTGTTTCCGAATCTTTCAATGTGCTCTCTAATAACAATAAAATTCAACAAATGTACAATTTATTTGTTTTACTTTTTGATGCCACATGTTTAGCAAACACAAAAATCCCCTGTTTGCTTGAATTGTTTGAAATGAATGTGATTTGAACTCGAATGACTCAAATGCAATTTAAATTGCAACTAATGTGTTTGGCATTATTAAATTCGATTTGTTTTTCTTTCATTAAATCCATTTATTTGTAGAACGTGTAGTTAGCAGCCGTATACATTTAATTGCCACACAAGCCTCGGTGGGGGGAAATGAGTAAATCGGTAATCGGTAATGGATTAGAGAAACGTTTGTAATAATCACAAAACTTACGCAAACTTGCAGCTAGAAATAATTCCAATTGAGATTTTTGCACACACACACGAAACATTTCCTAATTGTTTGTTTGTGTGTGGCAAGCAGCGGAATGAAACATAAATATTACGTATACGTAGACGATGAGTTGAGTTGAGCTGAGTTGAGTTGTGTTGCAGATGCAAACGAAAAGCATGTGGGAATTGCAAAAGTTCGTCCGTGATGCGAGCTTATACAGTGCAAATAGCTGAATGATAAATTAAATTGATGTGAACAAATATCCACTCTTGGTAAGGCATGCCACCCCTCGCGCTGTGGGTGTCTGATACAGAGATGCTGTATAAATAGCACAAATCGAAAACTGCCCTTCAGTTACCACAGACACATAACTTATGCATAGATATGATTAACTTTTTGCAAGCAACCAGACCAGCCAGCCAGCGGTATCAGGAGTGCCAATTGTGCACCAAAGCAATCACTAAACAAGTTTCCGAATTAAAACGTGCGGAAACCGAAGTCTCTAATTAGCTTTGTGTCTGCGGCCGCACATGTTGAATTTTCGAATATCTTTCGTAATTTCCATTTTTGGTTCAACTGCTGCAGCGAGAGCCTCTAGTGTCCAATAGTGAAGTGATTCGTAGACAAGTTTCCTCATATGTACACTGAGCGACGCACTGAAGTATTTTTTAATCGAAATACAGATATTTATCTTGTTTATTAACTTTGATTGAAGTTCTTTAAGTGCACTATTTTATCTAATTTCAATTAGGATTTGAGAGTGAAATTTTTCAAGCGCACTTTATTTTCTCTTAGTTGAATTATGAATTTTGTTGTCTAAAATTTGAGATTAAAATTCTTCAAATAAATAAATAATTTTCTTTTTACATTTCAGTTGATTTTTGTTTGCAACCTCAAACAGAGAAATAAAAAAAATAATTGCAGAAAGAGATTTCATCTCGATTTCAGTTATCTACAATTTTTAAGTTTTATGTTTGCGATATTTACAGATATTTACATTTTGTGTTTTCAATATATGTTATTAAGATTATTCATGCATTTCACTCAAGGGAATCAAAAACCATTTTCGAATTCATATTTGAAGCATCATTTCAAACTAATTTTGCATATTAACTGCTCAATTGTATTTTTTTATGCTTTTGAGAATTGCAACTGCTTAATTATAGTATAATATTACTTAATTTTAGTATTGCAGTTTTCCTTGGCGAAAATTGATATGAGTGCAACACCGATTAAACTTCCGTGTGTTGCGTCATGTTATTAACTTAATGCGACATTTTTGCGCTATCAAGCGATGAGCTGAGATTGCGTGTGGCCACACATGAGGACTGGCGGATTGAAGAACTCACGAAATGGATGTGGAATGGAGCACAGGAGAATTAAAAAGATGCAACTCATGGCGAGTCGGTCGTCAAGTGTTGCTCACGTAAGCGGTAATGCGGGTGGACTCTGTCAAACGACACTATTCGACAGTCATGGATGCCCCAGCCGGAGTAATATGGACACACACACACACAGAAGAGGAGAGGTGAGAGGCAGGAGAAATTGAGGCACAGAGGTAGGTCTTCAGCTGCTGCTGCTAAGAAGCAATCACGAATTGAAAGCTGAATCGGCAAAGAGAAGCAGAAATTGGAGTGGACGATGGTAAAAAAAAATGCGACAGCATGTTTAAAGAGTGGTAGTCAGAGAGGGGCATAGGCGTCAATTTTCTGCAATATCATCAACTATAAATTACGAATATTGACGCACAACAACAACTGCGAGTACGTGGCGTGATAATGGATATTTGTCAGATATATGAACATTTTAAACTGCCGCCCCGGCAAAAGCAGAACCCATAGATGATGATGAGAGGCAGGCTTTGAGAGAGGTCTGGGTGGTTGCAATTGTGGTTGTTTTTACGCACGGCTCGGACTTGGAACATAAACATAAAAATGTAATATGCCGCAGGGGACTATTGGGTGGGCAATACAAAAAAAAAAAAAAACCCAAGAAGAAAACCATAGCCAAATGTGTGGCACTCTGATTGCAGTAGAGTGCAAAATAAACGTAAAATAAGGGCAAATACACACACACACACACACATATTTTTTGTGTGTGCGTGTGTGTGTCTGTAGAAAATGGCAACGGTGAATGTTTGGCAATGATTCGGCAGGTCTTATTTTTTTTTTTTTTGTGTCAGGGTAACGTTGGCTTGTTCTGATTAGCTGAGGGGGCAGGGGGTTGAACGTGGTGTGGAATGCGTGTCAAGTGCGCATAAGACGCCTAAAGCGAGTCCACACAATATCTTTGCAAGGGCCAGCAAGACATAAAAGTGAATTTGAAAATTATGCACAACACTTGTGAAGACTTTTCACTTTTATTAGCAAACACAACAAAACATTTAAGTACTTGTAGTTTGTAATGAGCACGAAAGGAAACTAGGCAACCAACAAACCGGCTACTCACATGATTTGCACATGACATTGAACCTTTTGGGTTCAACTTGAAAGGCGCCCTTACAAATACGTCCTTCGTAATGAACTCGCTGCGCTATTCTCATCTGTGTACCTGTGTTACCAAAAGTGGAAGTTGTTATTGCAGTCAACTTTCCATAAAAAAAGACAATGCAAAAAATGAAGAAAATATATGTATATATATCATGTAAAAGTTTTGCATTTCCTGCGCATATTTTTTTCTCATTTTACAACACGACAGTGACTTCCGGTTTCCGTTCGCAAAATATAAAAATAAACAAATCGCGTCTCTCAACTGCTTCAAGAAAACATTGTTATCCTTGTACTTGGCTGTGTCCACTTTGTTTGCTGTCACATTTGAGCTCATTCCTCCAGTTGGTCGTTGACTTGTTTTGTGCGAGTGCAGATAAAGTTTTCACAGACAGACTCCCTTTTCTTAGCTGCTCGTCATAACTGTTGAGACAAACTATTGCAGATGAGACTCGAAGTTAACCAATAGATGAGTATAGATACATTAAAAAATATAAAAAATCAGCATAATCAGCATAATTAACTTAAATCTTATTGAGAATGCATCTTCTATACATTTCTGAACAACTCACAACCTCTTCTTGAATATAATGCCAACATTTTTCAATTAACAAATAGCTTCAGCACTGACTTCTAAGGGAAAACAAAACACCCTCTAGGTAAATGAAAAAAAAATAATAGCTGACGTGAAACAAATGTGTGTCACTTTAAGAAAATGTTGCGCTACATTTGTCTAAGCAAACAGCACGGAATTTCCACGAAATTTCCACTCTAGCGAATGACACGCAACGCAACCAAAAGCAAAACACGAGCATTTACACATATATATTATTAATTGAACCGTACAACTTAAATGACATTTATGAAGCGGCCTAGCGTACTGAAAAAAAAGAGTAGCAACAGAAAAAAAAAAAAACAAATGGAAAATACGTTCCGCAACAGTAACAAGGTCCTGGACTCAGGACAAGGGGAGCAACAACCCTTGGGCTGAAAAGCCGTCTAATGCAGCGTGTGCATGTCTAAATGCCAAATAAAAGCGTTGAGCTAAATGAAAACAAATTACTATTGCATGTGTGGAAAGGGGCGAAGGTGAGACAGAGGCAAAGGTCCTTTCCAAAAACAGCAACCCGCCCACCCCAATAAATATACAGCCTGGTGACGTCAATGGCAAACCGTCGGCAGAAGCAATGCAATATGGCATTGCCTGCAGGAAGACAGTCGAGGAGAGCGCAACAAATGCTCCTTTGCCAGGGGCAAGTGCGTTATAAAATTGCCGACGCGTCGATTGCAGGAAACAAAGGACCAAAAATGAAGAGGTAAAGCGGTTGGGTAAAAATTAATGAAGGCTTCCTGAAATGAGGAATACGCTTTGCGATAAATGATTGTCTCTCGTTGTCCGCTGGTTGAGGACAGGGTGGTGCTTAATGACAGGGCAGTTGGGAAGTCAAGTGAAGTCGAGACTGGAATTCGATATTGCTTGGGGGAGTCAGCGTCAAACATGCTGATGGCCCCTGGGCCTAAACAGCCCAACTGTTCTGACTGCTCTGACTGGTTGGACTGGCTGGCCGTGCCGTGTGCAGTGTGCCGTGTGTGCGTGCCTCCCAGTGCAGATTATCGTCAATGCGAAATAATATCTGATCTGTCCATAACTGAGATGCCGAAATGAATTGCCCCCTCTCAGGCATGCAAAGTATGAACAGTTCAGCAAACTATTTAATTCGTGCGATGATTAAAGCATGTTCTGCCAAAAATGTGTGCCCCAACATCAAGAAAATATCCACTATTTTTGTGAGCTTCATTTTTAGGATATTAGTACTTTATTAAAAACAAATATTAAAGGTAAAGTACAATTTAAATAATAAAATATTCATCATGTTTTGTGAGCCTAATTTTTACGAAATTGGAATTCTCTTTTTAAAAACCAATATTCAAATGAAAGTCAAATTATTAACTTCTTAACCCGAAAACAAAACCAAAAAAAAAGAAGTGTACTTTTATGATTTTTTAAATATATTTTATTAAAGTAAATATGTGTATATAAGTATTAAATACGATACGACACTTTTACGATATTTGGCTTCGGGAAAAACTTCCAAGTTGAAATAGATAATAAAAATGGTATTTTTGGGATTTGAAGTTTGTGGATAAATTCCTAGCTTTAACAACTTTAACACAAAAAGTTTTCAAATAATTTTAGAGTGGGGCATACATTTTTTGTAGTGCACTTTACCTCTTTTGGATGCTTTAATCTAGCAATGGGCTCGTAGCAATGCCCCAGGAGAAGCAACTCAAATCGTGGCCGTATTTGCAGTTCACTCCAAATATCTGTAGACATGTATGCATATGCAGCAAAAACGAACAAATGAACATAACAGATTTTCTACTGTTATATGCTAGATAACCTGATATGTTCGAATTAATAGCAAACGCCACGGGGAACCTGCGATGGATGCTGTCTGCTGAAGCTAACAAAAACCAGGGTGTCTCCCAATGAACTGCAATAAATCTCAATAAAGTTCGCGGCACACACCCAGATAGAGAAAGAGAAAAAGAGAGAGAGAGAGAGAGAGAGGTTCTGGGGCAACAATCGAAGTCGCAGCACACAAAACAAACAACTGTTGAAGGATGTATATATATATATTCGTATATATATAAGGAAAAAACCCTCGTTCAGCTCTGGAAAGAATATTTTAAATTTGATTATTGAAACAGTGGCGACGTTGACGCAAACGATTATATGATTTGTGAACGGTGTCAAATGTTTTATGCAATGCGAAGCCTGAAATGGGGGTAGTCCTATACACCATATATAGATATAAAGGCATTGGGGTTGTGCGTACAAATTTTGTTTATGTTATTAACAAGTTTTTTAGCACAGACAATGTGCGGGGGGATTTACAAACACACACACACGCATGGGGGGTCGCACGGATTCATTGAATGTTGCAACCCTTGCGAGCGAGGCGTACAATTCAAATTTCATTGTATATCAATTTTCTGCTCATTTTGGGCGGCTCAAAGCGCCGCTTTGTAATTAAATTTGGAAAGCTGCCAGAAATACATAAATCAGGGCACAATGATGAGGACGAGAATGTGAAACAATAATGAAAATAACGATAACGATGACTATGACGATGACTATGATGATGATTATAATTGCATGTCTAACACATGGATGCTAGCCAAAATGGTTGGCAACAGTTGCGTCTGCTTGAAACTCCAGCCCAACTGCATGGTTGGGCTTTGTCTTGGCCAGAGTGGCGCAGTCAAAGTTTTTCGGCCATAACTTCAAAAGGCCAAAACGAAAAAAAAAATAAAAAAAAGTGCATGCTACGCAAACAGCGCAGTGGAAAAAATCGAAATCAACTGGTCATATTTTTGTCTATATTTGAACAGACACATAAATCTCATACGCAATACATATATTCGGTATTCTTGACTGGCTGGTCTAAATTTATGGGAAACTGACTATAGTATTTCACAGTGCGGTAAAAATATATATATATTTGACAAGAAAACACAGCTATTCTTGCCACGGTGAAGTTTATATACACTCGGAATGGAGAATGGAGTTTATAGAATTGATTAGAAAATTAAATTAAATTCCATTAATTGAAGACATAATGGAGCAATAGGAGGATAGTTGAAAAAAGCGTTGTATGTATTGAAAAAAATGTTGGAAACTTAATATACTCTCAATTGATGACTTCAGTCCAGATATTTTCATTATCTAAAAAGATTTTCTTACCAGGAATCATTAATGAATTGGTTTTTTGACCTCATTTTTTCGAATTGTGAAAATCTAAGGTGATTTTTTTTCTCTTTTTAAAAACCAGTCGTTGGAAAAATTTAAACAAAAATATTAAAATTTCTGAAGTATTTTATTCTTCCAAAATTAACTTATATAAATATAAAGTATATTTAAAAAAATTTTAACAACGATTTGCACAACTTTTAATGCAAGCTTTTACTGCTTTATTAAACTTTATTATTCCTCATTATGCATTCCAATGTCTGTGCTACTCTTAATTATTCTCATTATAATTTTTTTATATATATGTGAATATATTCCATATGAGATAGCAGTGAAGATGCATTACGCAGCTGTTATACCCTCTGTAAGGATATGCAAATTGAAGAAGGGGCCACAATGAGAAGATATAAATGTGCAGCGCGTGCCAAACCAGTTATCTGCTTCTCATTCATAGACATAGAAACGAATTAGATTGCAACTGCTAAGCATTTGTGCCACAGATATATACTACCTACGCGAGTGGTAGTCAGCCGCGTGCCGCATGCCACACGTGACGCTTAAGACAACAAAATGCAGGCGGAAGCCGCAGCTGCTGTTTTCAGTTGCAACACTTACTTATTTGAATCTCACCCAAAGGTCAACTCAAGTGTGGCAGCTGGTCGCCTCGCCTGTTGGCCAATCTTTACAACGGGCAACTACTACTTTATTGTTGTTGTTGTTGTTGTTGCGTCTAAAGTTGGAGAGTGCTTAACAAGCTCGAGGGTCGGTCGCACAATCAGCACTTCATTAGACGCGTGGCAAGCCGCGTAATAAAAAGCCCCGAGCGCGGCAGGGCAGACAAATAAGAACAGCAAGCAAACAGAAGAAGAGGAACTAAGCTGAGAGTGTGGCGAAACCCTTACCTCCAACCCCCAACCACTAACCCCTTACCCCTTACGCCTTACCTACGCTGCTGATTCCAGCTGTGCGCTGAAGTGTGGCCCACACTGTGAGAAAAAGCGAGTCGCTACACGTTGTAGTTGTATTCGGGTGGGGGGTCGTTTGGATTCTTTGGCAAATTTGAAATTGATATTCGCATGGCGTGAAATCAGTTTCAGTTTCAGTTTTTCATTTCGTTTGGCCATTTCGCCCTTTGGTTCTTTGCTTCTTTGGTTCTTGCCGGTTCGGCCTTTAACTATTTTTATGGTGCGTCTTTGTTGCGTTTTTATTTTGCCGGCGACCGGACACGGACAGCTCGGCGCCCTTTTTTCTTGTTTTTTTTCTCCCGTTAACGTTTTCATTTTCGTTTTCGTTGACGGTTACAATTGCAGAGGATGGTTGGGGGCACCACTTGATTTATTGAGTTGCATAAACAGAAATGGCAACGCAATCATGTCGCAACCGGCGTAAAGTGAACGCCTTGGCTACTTCTACCTTCTATTTCTGCTGTTCCTGCTGTGCCTGCTGTTCTTGTTGTTGTTGTTGTTGTAATTGTTACTAAAAGAATTTACCGAGTGAGCTCAGCTTTCAACTCAATTGCTTCACAAGTCGTTAGGCGTCATCGAGAGCAGGCAGCTGGACGAGCAGCACATCGAAGGACTGTGCGAGACCTGCACTTCATGGTCTTGTGGCAAGCGGACACCTTGCAGTCCTGCTGCTATTGAAAACATCCTGAACCACTCCCACCACCGCCCAGCCGTAGCCAGAGCCACAAATTTTGGGTTGCGGGCACTCGCTCTCTTCGTCTGGTGCTTCCTTTTTTTTTTGGCAAAGTATAAATCACAAATAGATTTCCCTTCGTTTTGCCTTGGCGACCCGATCCACCCAGTGGCTGCTGGGGGTTGGGGGCTGGTGTTTGGGGTTTGGGGTTTGGGGCGTTGGTGGCACTTTGTGATGCTTTGTGTTGCGCTTCAATGAGGTCGAAATGGCTCAAAAATAATGTGAAAAGTTCGCTTTAACCATTTTTTCACTGCAGCACAAAGAGGCAAGTAGACAAACTTATACACAGATACACGCAGCCACCCACACGAACAGAGAATGAGAGAGACAGAGAGATAGACACTCGAATGTGTCTTGGCTGGCAATGGATTCGGTGGAATTTACTCCTTTTATTGCAGGCTCCATCGCTGCCTCGTTGAAGTTATGTGACTTTGGGGAATTGCCAGCAGCCCTTGCCGCCCCCATTTTGTTTGCCACTTTGGGTCTCGCCTTTGCTTTACAGTTGCTTCTTTGACTTTTACAAAACTTTCTTGGCAAGTCATTCACATTTTTTTTTTTTTTTTTTGGTTTTTTCTGTTTGTTGTTCTTGGCGCTTAGGAGTTATGTCTCTATGAGTACGACTGCAGTCAGCCTTAAAGATATTGATAGTCAAAACTTGAAGCGCTTCCGGTGGCTAATGTTGCGTAATGTAACCACAATCCGTCTCTCGCAGGCCAAGTGTATTTAAATAAAACAGTTTAGCTTTATAAATGTTGTGTTTGAACAATTGGCCAAACAAATCTGGCCAACAAAACGCACAGTCAATTAATGCAATTAGCTCAAGCATAAGTCTAAAACAAAGTCAAAGAGAGAGAGAAAGATAGGGAGAAAGCTAGCGACAATTATGCTATAAACACAGATGGGAGACAGGAGACAGGAGCAGCGATTGCGCCAAAAGAGGATGGCAATCAGCGCAGATTTTGGCCAACAGAGGCGAAGTAAGCGCTGCATTTAAGACAAACTGCCTGCTGCGAAGATAAGCTAAAAAAAAGGCTGAAGACTGTAACACAAAGAGGACATCATGTCTGTGCTGTGCTGACTGCTGTTGTCCTTGTGCCAGCACAGCTCAATTAAGGCGCTTTAATTGGCCTAATTAATTTACGCTCAAGCGCACTTGACGTCTAAACGTGTTTTTCCGTGCGTCGGCTTTTGAGAAGGGTTGCGGTCGGGCCTTTGGACTGTTGGTAGTCTGTGCCCCCTGAAATATGCATTAAGCCGCAGATTTGGCACAGGCAACAATAGCAACGCAGCCAGTAATTAAGAAGCGGTCCTTTCCAACATCCTCCGGAGGACGGACGCAGTTCGGCTTGGATCTGTCGCCTGTCGACAACTGGGCTGGGGTATTGCGTATTGAAAAGGTAACACTCGTCAGCAATCAGTGCCACAGGCCAGCTGATTTCTTAGTAATTTATTTTTTTTTATTTTAAATATCAAGTTATGCGTTTAATGAGCGGCACGTGACGTAACCCAAGCTGCAACCCTCTGCCCTGCCCCACACCAGCAGTGGCCTTGACTGTGAGCTGATTTGCGCCTCATTTGTATCGCATTCTGTTAGCTGTTTAAAGAAGCTCGTTTTCGGGTTTTAATTTTTAAGCAAAAATTAAATATGCTTTGTCTGATCTGTTTCCGGGAATGAAGAATTATTCCCAGCTGGCGCAGGGATGGGGTTCCAGCTGAATTCATATTTATTTATTATTTTTCATATTTTTAATCCCAACCACGTTTCATACATTATAATCAAATAAGTAAAAATGTCCTACGATTTTTTGCTTTTTCCGATTTTGTTTCCATCTGGCGAACTCATTTAATATTTACCCAAATATGAAGAAGAATTAATTTCAAATTATTTGTATAATTATGTGATTCAAACATCAAAGCAATTTAAAGAAGAGCATATAACATATCAAGCTCAGAATTAAAATTTAAATACATCACACGTATTATTTTCAGTAATTAAATAAATTATTTTTTCTCGTTTCTTTTTTTTTTGTGCTTCATCTAAGATTTATTGTGCTTATTTTTGGTAGATTGTTCTTAGCTCAAGTGTGAGCAGGATCAAAATTGTCGGCTGCATGAAAGTTAAGTCAGTTTTTCAAAAATTCAACAGTTTACAAGTCATAGTTTTTTTGTGGACAACAAAGAGATAAGTGTACAATTAAAATTAGCATAGGATATGTTACAAAATGGCTTATCATACTCATATTTACGGACAATGGCTTGTAGCATTAATCATTTAGATTATACACCAGTTTATTAGCTGAAACTATATGAAGAATGGGTATTTAAGGACCATCTGTCTGCGAAGCATATGCATTGACCAACACTGTCAAAAGTAAAAGTGATTGCATATGTTTGCCACAAACATAAATACATAAATTCAGGCAGTGTTTCCGCATGGGCGTCTTCACTTTGGCCATAAATGAATGATGCTCACTCCTGTTGTCGACGATTGCACAGGGCGAGAGAGTGGTTGGGTGGGTTGGTGGTGAGAGGTTGAGATGGGAGGGTATCATGAATATGCAACAGCTAAAGATAAAGTGCAGCGCTCGACGACTTGAAGCAATGGCTTTTGCTGGATGGCGGCTGGCAGACAGGAAAGCAGGAAGTGAATCCAAACGCGCCATCACAATAAAAATTCATTACGCAAAGCGAAGGGAAAACCAAAATGCCGGAAGAGAAACCGCAATAAATTTTCGACAAAAGAAAAGACAACAAAATAAAATGAAAAGCAAAAAAAAAACAACAACAACAACAACAATAACAGCGCCCAGTTACATGAAGAAATATAGCAACTGCGATCTGCTGTCCACCTACTTAAAATTAATTTCGAGACGGGCAGCCGAACAGCAAAAGCAGCCAAAAGCAGCCAAAATAGCAGACGCCGTCTTTCATCTCCCGCGGCGAGGCGTCGATGTAATGAAGGGGGGTTGGGGTGGGGGTGGTGGTGGTGGCTGGTTGCAAGGGCTGACTGGGGGTGTGGTGCGCTAGTACTACAAGTAACGACAGCAAAGGGCTCTCTGTGTGTGTGTGAGTCGAGGGATGACTGGGTGTGGTCCTTAAAATGGGCAAAAGGGTCGCCAGCCATGACTTTTGGTGCGTATGTCAAAATATTGAAATATTGAAACCAAACAGCAGAAGAGCAACAACAATAACGAGTTGCTTCGTTGGGCGCTGGTCACTCCACTCCACTGCACGCCACTCCACTACAGTACACCCAGCACCACCCAGGCTGACTGCCAGCCTAATGAATGTGCGATGTACACGACATCGTCATAAAGAGTCAGCCCACCCTCACACTTACTTATCGCAGCTGAAAACCAAATTAGTACCAGTTACAAAAGACGGGGCGTCGATTGCAGCCGCGTGATAACAAAAAGAACAATGGCACAGCCAGCAGCAGCTGATACTACACTGATAGACTGCAAAATAAAAGAAGCTATATGGAGTTAAGGCCAGATCAGTAAATGAAAAATGGGAAATGGGAAATGGAAAATAGAGCCCACCGGTCGCTGAGCCAAAAGGAGCCGTTGTCAGGGGAAACCTATATTAATGAAGCGTTGCTAATAGCAGCGCCAGAAATTCTCCATCTCATTAAACAACTTCATTTAACATCGGCACCTAAACATATAAATAATCATATGCGAGTGTGCGAGTGTGTGCATGTGTGTGCGAGTGTGCGAGTGTGTCTCTGTTAGCTGTTGCCTAGAACATAATAATGCCTCGTTTGGTAATGCCCCGAGGCGCTCATAAAGCCATTAAGCCCTGAACCCTTTGCCATACGCGTCATTCTGAGAACGATTCCTTGTTCGCTTTGCGCTTAGTACAAGCCCTCGAATTATGGCCCGCATCCGTTTTCCTACGACCGCCATAAATTATTTGAGCCGAAACCGAGAGAGTGAGAGAGAGGGGTGAGGTGGTGGCGCCTAGTCAAATAGTGTCTAGACACGCTGAGCTCTCTGCTTGGGGATCACCCATGCTGCCCAGAATGATCTTTTGCCAGTGCTTGGTTAGCTGTGAAATCGCAAAGCAATATTGGTAGGCTGTAATTGTCGTTATCTAAGGGGAATACATATGCACCAAGTGCACTGAGAGAAAAAAGGGTTTTCAAAACACAGACGAGTTGTAAATCAAACCGTTTTTTCTTCAACATTTTAGTCCAAGTCAATGCTAAATAAATTTATAAATTAATTTTAATAAATGTATGCATTTATTTTAAATACATTTATTTATATAGTTTGTAGTTTAAAAACTATTAGGTTGAGCTAATTCATTTGAATTATAAGATAATATCCCAATTCCGAGAGTTCTCTTATTCAATAGACAAGCCAAATATCATACTCCAAATTAGCATAGAAAGTTGTGGATGTGATTTAACTATCATGAGTGCAATTCTGCTGAACTAAGCCTAAATGTGTCTTATATTTTTTATTTTCAGGATTATCACATAACATATTCTAGGATTGTTGACATTGGCCTCTGATTGCTCATAAAACGCTTCAGCAAAGGTTTTGAGTGTATCAGTATGGTAAATTCATGACGATTGTGCGAATTGAATTTCATTCGATGATTGGCTTTGGTTTTTTTTTCACTTAACTTAAAAGGGTAGCAAGTGCACTGCTGCCAACTGTACCGCAAAGCAACACACTAGCAATGCAAGGAGTAGAACTGAATATATATAGAGATACATATATATATGTATACATGTGAGCTATTGAACAACCCATTACCCGATGGGTGTGCAGAAGCTTCCCTTAAAAATAAATCAAACGCTGGCGCGACATGGCAAACAAGTGAAACAAACAGCGAAGCCACATAAACTAATCCAGCAACGAGTACGAAAGCCAACATACTCTCGGGTATTTGGACCCGGATAGACCGATATGGGACCTCAAGCCAGACACTTGGATCGAGCATCGAGAATGGAGTATCGAGGCAATTCAATTATATTTTTGCAATAATTTTCAATACACTTAAGTGCATATATATACCATTGGATGTATGTATTCCCTTCCTCTCCCCCTTTCCGATCCCGTTCCCGTTCCCCTCGATCCGCACATACCTAACTGCACCTGTGCACAACTTCGGCGGCAGTTTAGAAAACAAATAACAGTCAATACAAAACCTCTGACTCCAACCCACCCAGGAAAAATTTGCTTATGTTTGCTGCTGTTGCTGCTGCTGCTGCTGCTGCTGCTACTGCAGCATATTTTCTTTATTTTTATTGGCCAGTCGCTGCTTGTGTGTAAGTTAATGGAAATTGAACCAGCGATTGCCTTTTTGGTTTGTTTTCGAACTTTGAAGAGTTTGGGTCGCAAAGTTACTGAATTATGAAAGCGACTGAAAATTAACTTAAATTGTTTTGGGGTTTGCAAAACCAAATAGCTGCTTGCAGAAGTGGATTAAAATTGGTTTGGCATTAGCCGGATTACGTCCTGGCTTTATTTACATGTGTCTGTGTGCGCGTATGTGAGCGTGTGTGTGTCTGTGCAGTAAATTTAAACCAATTGCTTACAAATCACTCGAAAATTGCCATCGATGCTGATAAAATGTCACGCATGTCGTGCATTAAGTGCAACTCCTTCAGAATTGTAGACAGCAGCGCCGAATCAGTTAAGAATAACGACAACGCCAACGACATCGACATCGTCGACATCGAGGATAATTTTAGCAGGGAGCTGAGCTATATGAATGTCCTTGCTACTTGCTACTTGCCACATGCTGCTGTGCAGTGTGGATGCAGCTAACCCAGACTGACATTGACATTCGATATTATCGCAAACAAACGATCTCCAATTGAAAATTGCGATGGCAAAAGAGTTTATAAAACTTCCCCTCTGGGTTCAACTTTTCGTGAGCGTGCGCGAGACCTTATCTAACGGCACTTTGTCACAGCTTATCAGCATCAGCATTCCTCTCCTTCTCTCTTTCACTCTCTCTCTCTCTCTCTCTCTCTCACTATCTATCTCTCTCTGTACCGCCGACAGGGCTGTCATCCTCCCTTCGAGGGGGGAGCACTGCTTAAGCGGAAGCAGCGAACTGTGCTGAGGTAAGTTAGCCGCCCTTACACACATACACTGAGCAAATATTGCCATAACTCAAGTGCACAATTCCAGTCTGGATAGTCCGCTTTGATTTAATATACTTTACTAATTGTTCATAATTAGGATCCTATATAAATTGCACACGGATAAAAAAATCAGACTGATTTTTGAAATTTGGAAAGTACACTTCTAGAATAGAAGTTTGCATATTTTTTAAATCCAGTGTTTTTCTTTTTTTTTAATTCTAAAACTATATCTACAATGTAAGACAATAAGTCTAAATTCAATTTCTTATTTTTAGAAATTTGATCAAATATTATAAATAGTATTTCTGAAAAATAGAAATAAAGACTTTCTAATTTGAGGGAACTTTATTTCATAAAGTTAGAAATTATTTTTTAAAAATCACAAATTTGTTTAAAATTTTAACATAAGTATTTTCTACGAATTTCGAATCATATCACATTATTACTTGTTTTTTGGATTTTCAGTGCATGGTTGTAGAGTTTCTGCGCTCAATATTAATTACTTGTTCTTACATTAAATATGGGTAATGTGTCTGCTGCGAATACTCTACTGAATTGTAGTGTCACATTTTTCTCTCTCTGTGCACTGAGCAAGTGGCAGTGATTAAAGCAATTTACAGATTGAATGAGAGTCCCCTTAAGTGCGCCTTAGCGGGCAATGCACAAGCTTCAATAACTTTAAACTGCTGAGCTGTGCTCTACTCTGTTCTGCTGCAATTGTTGGAGTGAAATCAACAACAAAAGCAATCGCACCGCCAGCATTATCAACAACAGTTGCAGCCCTGATGGGTGACGGTTTGATGGTGTGGACTGTGGGTATGTGGGTGTGTTTGAGTGCTGAATGGGACAACGGACATCGATGCTACACACACACACAGACAGACACACACACACGCAGACACACACACACACACACACACAGGGATGTATAGTAAAATCTTATGAAATGCAGCCATTTGGAAAATCCAGCCAATACTTTTATTGTTATTGCTTCATGTTACACAGAGACAACAGCAATGGCACGAAGGGGATGAGGGGGTTAAACTGTGGAGGTGCCCTTGTCAGGAGCTTAACTGGCACATACATATGCTGCCACTTTGAAGCAGTTTTTGTCAGGCTTTCTACCAATTTGCAGTTTCGATTTTGCACGCTCTTCAAATTTATTTATATTCCCCACATCGCCGACAACCTACCCGTTAACTTCGTGTGTGCTTTAAATTCATCACTTAAGAGGGGTGTTGAGTAGAAGGGGTCGGCGGGTGGGGGAGGGGAGTGACATTGTGGAGTGCAGTAAATCGCTGGTCTGACTTTTATCTTATTAACTACGCTTAAGCAACACAAACACGTTGAACACATTATAACAGCGCAATATAAGTCAATCAGCATTTATTTCAATTAGCACTAACTGTAAAATATAAACAACAGATTGCAGACAGGAAACAAAAGACAGGGAGGAGTCTCATTCACCGTTCGGTACGGCATATATGTGTGTGTATAAGTGTGTGTGCGTGTGTGTGCAAACAGTGCCATTTACGAACAATAACAATTTGCTCGTTGCATTCAAGGGTTCTGTCATGGGACGATAGTATCTGTAAATTTGTCTGAATAAACATTCGCTCTCAGATCGTATTTTCACTTCCAACCCGAGTGTTGACACTCGTAACGACTTCAAATATATACAATTGTCAGCAGTCTACCTGGTACAAAGAATATACATATTTGGCTTAATTTTCAGTTGAAGTCAGTGATTGAAAATGCTACGCATCCTCGTAATTTTCCGATTTACGATTGCAACTGCCACAAACTTTAACACAGGTAATTGCTATTTTACAGCCTCTTAAACTGTGGCCATCATTTTTTTAATACCTAAATGATTTTCACTGGCTTCAACTCAAATCACTCTTTTTATTTTTGTATGTACTCCGATATATTTCGAATCCCGTCAAAATTCCTCTTCAACAGAAGGGTTTAAAATTAGTTTTCAAGTCTAATTGATCATACTGTCGGATACTTTAGGTCTTTGAACTTTTTGCGCAATCATTTTATTATGTTATTGAGGCAAGATTATCTCCCAAATCTTGTTCTTTGAAAATCTTTGTTGATAATATCACAAGAATATTAAAATAAATCAAATCTTAGATTAAGCAAACTAAAAACTACACAAGAAGCCAGCTAGAAACACAAGTGTTGCTGATTTTATTTGTTTCTGTTCATTTTTGCGACATATGCGTCGATTAAAATGCAAATTATATGTAAATAGAGTGACAATTGAGGGTGGATGTTAGTGCTGTGTGGGCGGAGCTAATCAAACAGTGGGAAACCAGTTGACAAAACTGACAAATAACCCTGCCTCATCCACCATTCCCGCCATTGCCAAGCGGGTGCTCAGCGTAAAAATGCGTAATTAATAGACAAACAAGGCAAAATCGACAAGCAACAACAGGACAAATTGAAATGCCTGCGAGCAATTGGTAATACAACACCAAACGATCCAAGCAGACTTGCCCTTTAAAAATCAACGAAATCAAAACGAATAAGCCCGCTAAACAAACAAACACGTCAACATAAAATCAGCTTAAGCCCCTTTAGTGTTTAATATGGCAACCAACTTCACCAACATCCAACATGACAGAAAGTCGATGAAATACGTGACGACAGCAGCAATAAATACTAACTTATATATTTAAGGTGGAGCCACACACAGCAGGTCGAAAATTAAATACTTATAATACATGTGCAGCAGTTAAGAAGTATTTGGTTCCTTTTTTTTTTTGATCTCTTTACTTTTTCTATTCCAAATTGTAAAACATTTAAGATTCTTTTTTATTACGGATCATAACGAGTACTGAATGCCTTTTGATACAACTCAAATTTCCTCGATTTTTATACTCTTTTTTAATTTGAATATAAGCTCTTTGTAAATACTTTCCATTTAAATTAAAATATTTATTTTCGACTTATGAAAAGTATACAAAATAAAATCATACTTAAAGCGTTGATGGGAAATTAATTAATTTAGATGGAATCTTTCCGGAATATTTTCCACTTAATCACTTGTTACAAATAAAACACACATTATAAAAAATATATGTATTTATACAAAATAAAACACACCTCATTTAAATCCTCCAGGTTTTATTTTTATATATATCATAGTAGATAAATTCATATGGCTCTTACTTTTCATTTGAATCATAATTATTATTACTTTTCACTTGAATTAAAACATTTATTTTTTATTTATGAAAGATACAGTAAAATAATACAGATTTAAAATGTTAATGGGAAAAAAGATATTCGAATGGAATTATTCCCATCAATCATTTGTTAAAAAAGAACACATATATTTCTTTTTTAAATATATACAAAATGAATGATTTTACAAATCAGTAAAATCTATAATATTTAAGACACATCTCGCTACTCAAGTACTCAAGCATCCATATCTGTGTATATCACAGCAGAAGATAAATGCATATAGATTTCATGTACATCTTTGATGTGAGGGACGCAGCCAGCGCATTTAAAATTTTGAGTGTTTTCATCATTTGTGCGTAAAATCCAATTTGACAGATGGCAGCAAATGTCAAAAATAACTGTGCACAAAGCCATGTGATTATCGTGTTTATTAGGCATTAGCATGACAAATATCCCAGGGGCATTTTAGATTGTAACAGAAAAGGGAAAGTGAAGCCGAGTAAAATTGTGCCCATGGCGATTGGATGTTGCTGACAACGGTTATGTCAAATCTAATGCATCCGCCGAGTTCTACGTACTGAGAGACTCAATTGATGCTGTTGCAAGAGGGCTAATGATACATTGCTGTATCAACTGCTGTTTTTCTGCGGTTTGTAATAAACAACATCGCGGCTAACAAGTATTATATGACCATTAGTCCGTGCGACCAGCAGACGCACATTTATGTTATGAGTGTTGTAAAGATGGAAGTGCGCTCATTAGACCATAATGTGTCTGAACCTCGCTGGTTTCATCTTTGTGTTATTTTTTTTTGTATTTTTGTTGGTTTACAAACACCAAGTGCGACGATTGCCGACACAAATAACTGACCACAGAGATCAACATGAAAATGCAATTAACACGTTAATGTCAAACTGAAATGACCGCCGAATGCCGCAGGCCGCAGTCCTTGGACACAGTAAATTTTCGTTTCGCAGACGTCCTGTCGCAAATTTGTTGCCTAACCTTCAGCGCAAGCACACGGAGCGAAAAAAGGTATACTTAAATTTAGAATAATGTCCCAATTATTAATAACGTACTTAGATATGATTTGAAAATTTATGAGAAAGTTTGCCCTGATTTTACAGTTACTTATTTTTTTTATTTTTTTTATTAAAATAAATCTACTACCTAAATTTACAAAATTGTTCCGGAAACACAAAAATAAAAATTGATCTCAGATCTCCAATAACAAAGTATTTTTTTTTTTTTTTTATTTAAAATTGAATTTCTTTCACGTTTTTTTTAAATGTAAGAAATTTTTACTACCTTTGCATAGATGTTTTCTTGAATAAAGGTCAGTAAAACCAAAATAAATCAAAAATAAGACTATTCTTGCGATCTTAAATGCAATATTTAAATTTACAGAGTAATATCTCTTTAAAGTTAAAAAAATGTGTGCACGCAAAAGCATTTTAATTTCTAGCACAGTTATTTTTCTGAGTACTCCAATTCTAAGTCACCTTTTTCGTTTTTAAGAGAAAGGCACACGCAAGCTGCTATTTCTTGTGTATTTTTGTATTTGTTTTTTTGTAACGCGTAGAGAAGTGGAAACATATGCTTACATGCTTATTTAATTAACAAGTCGTTAATGACAACGACGCGGCCAAAACGACTTTCGGACCATTTTATGCACTAATTGCAATACAACCTGTGGAGCAAAAATTGCAAAAAGCAAAAACTATTACAACGATTCTCTAATTATAACCACAGTTGCGAAGCTGCATGCGAAATTGGTTTGCTTGGTTTTTGCGCAACTCGCTAACTGCCATGGTGCACGGTGGGCGGAGCGACAGGTGGGTGGCAAGCGAATGCATAACAGAATTATGCCGTTATGGCATAGATGCGGCCAAGTCCACCCACATCCACAGTCACCACTCTCTCACTCCCCCTCATCTGTTACATCTGTGATAGGGTGTTGTTTGCTGGCTGCTGGGATTTTATAATTAGGCAAAGTACGCAGACCATTTGGTGTTGCCACAAATGCCAGGCGGTGTGAGAAGCCGTTGCATCTGTATTACCTACAAAATTAACATTGAAATATAAATGCTGTTGTTGCTGTTGGTGTTTTTGCTGTTGTTGCTGTTGTTGCTCTTCTTGTGGCCGTCGTTATGACGAATGCTGACGACAAGCGTCTTTATGGCTGGAGACTAGATTTTCCAGCACATTTAAGTGAAATTGCGTTCCACTCCCCAAAAAAACAGATGGAGACTCGCCTACAAAAATTACGTTGCATACCCAGAGATACCCCTGCATCAGCGCCTCTCCCCTCTTCCACTTCACGTGAACCGCAAACTACGCATAATAAATTCAAGGAGCTCACTGAGGTGTTTCCCCACAGGTCTCCTTGCAAAATTGCAATACAAAAAATGGAACAAAATACAGACCCCAGCAGATAGACCTGTGTATAAAATAAGTACATCTTTTTTATACCCTTGCTGAGGGTATTTTCTATTTCGCAAGAACAAGACATCTCTGAACATACAGAAGATTTTATATATTATTGATTTGGGATTTATTAACAGAGCCGACGTGTAAATTACTACTTTCAGTTTGTTTCATATGGCGAAGAATTCTATAGTTCCTTAAGTGCATGCTGAATGTCAGATATGAAGATGTAGATTTCAATTCCGGAAGAGCATACAAGGTTCGCCTTGTCAGCGATATCGCTTATTACAAGTTGTATATACATATATAAGTGTGAACGCTCAGACCACAGGATGTAGCCAAGTGTGTGCCCGTGTGTGTGTTACGCACAAAAGATGGAGATGACTGAGCCTCGGTAATCTCGGGCGATTGGTGAACAAAAAAAATAAAGGAGAACAAAAATTGCGTTGAGTTGTAAATGCCACGCAGGGATTTACGTTTTCATTACGTTTGTAAAAAGGAAAAAAGCCACCTGCGCGGGCTGCCCTTCAGCCTGTCTGTATGTATGTATATATATATATATTTGGATATGTAAGTCCTGCTGTTGTGTGTCTGTATATGTGTCTGCTGGTTAAATTGCTGCGCACATTTGCCGTGCGCTTTTCGTGTGTAATTTATGCGCCTATTGTCTCCTTCTTCTTCTTCTTCTTCATCATCATTTGGTGGCCCACGCAGGATCCAGCATTTTGGGGACTTGGGTTTGCCAGGCGCGCAACCCATAGACAAGGCGGTAGGACCTTAAGCGCAGTATGCGGGCCAAGTTGTCGTCCCTTCGTAGTACTGGCAATTTTTCATAAACGTCGACCAGGTCGCGCTTTGATCCTCTGTGACAATTTAACGGCGTGGCACGGTAAGTCTGGTTGCCTCCAGGAGCCATCAGCGCAGCTGCATCGGCTACCCGTTCAAAAAGATTGGGCACCCACGCAGAAATTAAATTTAATAGCTGTGGAACTTTGGCTCCGAAATAAGCACATGAAGCAATGGGGCCTCCACTCCACTCCCTTCACTTCCCTTCCACCCTCTCGAGAGGGTAATAAAAAGTCCCAAGTTTTTGCTGTTGCTGCTTGTTAATGTGCCACTTGTGCTATGTTGCTGAACCGTTAGCTGTGAACTGTTGCCTGTTGCCTGTTGGCTGTTGGCTGATGTCCTTTACTTGGCTAAGTGGCAACTTCATCATCGCGGACAGGGCGTTTCAAGTTTCAATCTCAAGCTGGCATAATTGTATTCAACAATCTGTTGTCGCTTCAGCTCGCCTTCACCTGACTAGTGTAGCCATGCAAATAATTTTGTATTTTTTCATTTTAACCCCCGTAAATACATAAGCTTCTCTACCCACTTTATTATTTTTTTTTTTTTTCATTTTTTTGTATTTTTTATTTTTATGTAGATTACGAAATTTATTAGCCGAGTTTCTTCATTTTGTGGCGCTTGTCCCTACGTGCTGCAGATATTGCTTTAATGTGCTTGAGTTTTAATTCGCTTACCCCTGATTTACAGCTCTTGCCTCGAAGA
Organism: Drosophila basisetae; assembly: GCA_035041595.1. Classification (NCBI taxonomy): domain Eukaryota; kingdom Metazoa; phylum Arthropoda; class Insecta; order Diptera; family Drosophilidae; genus Drosophila; species Drosophila basisetae. Next base: position 8,674,914 of record JAWNLB010000070.1, read on the forward strand.
CATTGCATACTCATTTTTTATGCATATCTCATATTTTATAGGGCACTAAATAAGGTTCAAATGGCGTTGTGAGCAACCAAATATGCAACTGATAAACCCAAGTCAGTGCTCAGGCCTTAGTCCATTGTTCGCCACTAACAATATAATTAATGTGCTTATTGACTAGTATGGATGTAGATTTGGGTACAGGGTGCTGTCAGACAGAACACGAAATCTATTTATTAATTTGGCTGGAAATGTAATAATTACATGGTTACATGGGCCCCGTTTCCGAAGCATAACTCAACGATGTCCCTTGCCATCATGCCACATGTTGCTCTCTTCTGCCCAAGACCAAACCAATAGACGACATGTGATGTTGTCTAAACTGAAGCAGAGCAAACATGAATACACACATCCATGTACATGTTCGGCTTGTTCAGCAGTTGATGAGATGTTAAGATTATGTTAATGAGTTCATTAAATCACAAGAGGCAAGCAGCTAACAGCTGCCAGAAGCCCAACGGTCAACTGTTTTGGCCAGCTAATTTTGTATTGGCAGTAGCTAAATGATTTTTCATTAATTGTGCTTACCAAAATCAATAAAGTAGGTTTCCTTCCCTCTCTGTACAGATTTGTGTATTTCCTATTTTGCTTAGAGGTTCGGCAGTTGGCTAACTGGCAACGACATTACATGTCGCAAGTTTCCAGAGAATGTTTATTAATTATGTATGCGTTCAATTAACCTGAATCAGACGCCAGTTTCAACTTTGAACACTAATCTCTTAAAAACTGTCAACAACATGTTTTTCACTCGACACTTTAAGCATTTTCAATTGAACAAAAAGGAAATCCATTTTCTGGAGTGTACATTTAAAAGGATATTTGAGTTTTACTTTTATATTGATAATGAAGTCGATAAAAGCAAATAGGAATACAATTATATAATTAGAAAAAATTAATATATATCTCCGTCAAATACCAAAATTAAATGCTTTTCCAATCAACTTATAGAAAAAAACGCGAGAAAGAAAAACGAAGTTGTTAATTTTCCACTTTAAAACAAGAGTTCACATAAAAATCAAATTGTAATTTTTGTTTGAATCTCACTCGAAGAGCATCATGCAAAACTTCTTCACCAATCCGCTCTTCCACCAATATTGAAGTCGTGACGCTGACAGCATTGCCTGAAAATAGTTTCAACTTGATCGATTTGTGATTTATCGACTGCTTTTTCGGTTTGATGGCATGGAAATATGTGCTGGCACACTAACTCACACACACACTTGAATACACATGCACACAATACAAGAGCCCGATGAACACACAGACAGGTAACCAAACACACTTACACCCACTCACACCCATGCAAATGCACCCGCACAGGATAATGATATGCAAATAGCATGCGCTTTTCAGTGGCATGCGAATAGCTTGCTGTGTGTGTGTGCGTATGTGTGTGAGTGTGTGTGTGTAAGTGCCCCCTCTCTTTGCTGCAGCCACCAAAATCCCCAGAAAACACCATTTCAATCTCAGCTGAGTCGTGCTGAGCTGCCGCAGTCAGCCGGTGAAACCAGATGCAGACACAGTCACTGCGAACGAATGAACGAACGAACGAGCAGACGACAGTGACATAAATAAGTATGTGTACACTCACATTACCTGAATTCCCAATGCGATGCTGCTGCTGCTACTGCTGATGCTCGATGTTCGTTGTAAAACTGCAGATAATCAAAGTCATTAATGTGGGTGGATTCCACCCAGTTTTAGCACCTCGCGACACGGTTGCAATTCGAGGATTGAATTAAAAGCCACTCTTCGTGTACGCGCATCGCAGACAGATAGACAGATAGATAGATAAATAGATAGACATAGTTAGAGATTGTTAATGTACTGATTGTCTTTTGCTGGCTAATCCAATGCAATTAGTTCCGCCAGCTGGCAAAGCTCGATACAGATGCACACAATCTGACCCAAATCGGGCAGCCAAGCGGGGCTTATTAAACTTACAAGCAGTCCGCAAATAAATGTAGCTGCTTATCATATTTTGCACATTTTTAACCTCTTCCCTCCCAATCCCTGAGTATATATATCTGTGTTATTTTTTTGTGTGCCACGTTAAGGTAAATTTTAAATTATACACTTCCGCTTCCGTGCTCTGCTTTACGCTCGATTGGCGCCAACTGCCAATGGGCAGTGGGACGAGCAGCGTCTTACCTGATATCGCCCCAGTCGAATTGTTTTTCTTGTTCTTTGTAAATATTGAAAGCGATTCAGGTTTTCATAAGCCACGGGTCCGTCTTCCTGTTCGACTTCGACTTCGACATCGTCTTCGTTCCGTCCAAAGCCACATGGCTGCATCCCGTCTAAGATGGTATGTGCTGTCTCTCTCTCTCTCTCTCTCTTCTCTCTCTCTCTCTCGGACCAGTCTAGGCGGTTTTGTGGTTTCGTCCTGCTTGTTATGCTTCATGTTTGTGCCAAGTTGTTGCCGTTCTCCTCGTCCTCATCCTCGTCCTCGTCCTCGTTCCCACTGGGAGCTGGTGCTGTCCTTGCCTGTTTATGCAAGTGGATTACGGTGTTTGGTTCTGATTATAAATCATCTTTATAATCCGTAAATCGTGTTTGGTTAACATAATGGAATACATTTATTTTATTTATTGTAGCTGTGAGTTTTAATAAGATTTCTCTACCAATCGTCGTCGCTTAAGCGGCTCTAGGGTGGAGAAGGCGTGTGTTTGGGACGGTGGTGGGGGTGGGAGAGGGGGGTGGGGGTGGGGGGAGGTGTTCTCTCTTGACAGCCAGCTCTGACCATTTAACTTTATGCTGCCTACTCGACTGCGTCAGGCATTTAAGTTCAAGTGCACTTTAAGGATGGCGGTGTTGCTTCAATTGCTCCTTTTACTCCTTGGCCGCTTGCTCCTTGCTTTTGGTCCTTACTCGTTACTGCTCGCTGGCTGCTGCTGCTGCTGGTGCTGCTGGTGCTGCTGCTAGGTGCTCTGTGGCCCTGCCTGCAATTATTGTAAATTGCTCAGTGTCATTTACACACTTTCCACGCATTTTTCGCCGCAGCTGAATACTTTTGCTTATTCGATTTTTGCTATTTTCTTCATTTTTGGCTTCCACGGCGCCATCGTTGTTTGGCTCTCGAGTGTTGTCTCTTGGTTATCTGTTCATTTTTTTCCCAGCTTCTTCTTCCTCTTCTTCTTGTTCTGGCCTGCTGCTCAAGAGTGCTTTCGTGGTGTGTGCCCATTGCCAACGTTTACCGAGCTGCCCACAAAATGGCGGCAGTGGCACTTGCTTCACTGCAGCTCATTAAACGCATGCACTGCAAATTGTAAATGTATACTACACATATACATACACATAAATATAATAGGGGGCGTGGCAGATGGCACAAAGCCATAACTACATACGTGTGTGTGTGTGAGTGTGAGTGTGTGTGGGGCAAGCCTGTACGCCATAGTTTGGTGCCAGGTGAAGCACCTCAACAATAACAGCTACAAGTAAGCCCGGACAACAGCAAAGGCTATGTTTTGTGACATATTGCACTTTAGTGCCATACTTGACCATACTTAAAGGTGATATTGTGGACCTTTTGGGGAGACATAATGCACTGCAGGTGTCAGAGCTTAACTTCCGCACCTTTAGCTACAATTTTAAATTGTGATTAAATGAAACAAAGTGTATATGAATTGAAAATTCAACTGCTGTAGTATTTGTGTAGTTCAAATTAGACAGATCAGTTTGTATTCAATTTGAAGTCAAAACAATAAATTATCTATTTTGCAAACAGTTTATTTAGCTTGGCAGCCTTTGAAGCTTTGGCTCGAGTCCATTTCTACTAATTAACTGACAGACATCTGACAATTGAGTACATTTGCATGCACATATGGTTTTAGGCTGGCTTTCGAGGACCAGCGGCAAAGTACTCGCGCCTGAGTGGAAGACACCACTTAGTGGCATCAACGCGTTGCAACACCGCCAAATTGCGAACGATGATTATTTCAAAAAGCCCAGAACCAGTGAGTAAAATCAGAATAAAGAATATCTGAATAAAGGGACTCCACCTACACACACAGTGTGCACACAAACGCACGCACACACACACACACACACACACACAAGTCAGTCGCTGTGTGTTTGTCTGAATAGCATTTGGATTTTCAGCGCAATTTACCAGCAAATTAAAGCGCACTTGTACACAGACTGAATGAAGCACACACACACAACAACAACACACACACACACACACACAGGCACATGGAGGCATTAGCCACATGATGGTAAATGTTCGCTTGTATTTATATACGAGTGTGTGCTGCTAGCGATTGTTTTTACGCGTATACCCTGTATACTGATTCAGCAAGAGAATTTAGAAGCCAAAAACATATTTATATTTGATGAGGTTAGCATTTGCTGTTGCTTTTAAATGATGTTCTACGAAAGAAAGTGATGATAAAGATATTTATATTACAAATATGTATGCAAAACATAAAAGTGAGATAAAAAAATATACAAATTAAAGGGTATTTAGACGCTAGGTAAGCTTGCAGCGATTAATTGTGTATTGCTTGCTTGCAAATTAAAAAAAAAAACATATTACAGGGTATTCACATGTTAAGCAACCTCGAAGCGGTTGATTTTTCGTGCTGCTTGTTTGCAAATTGAAAAGTCTTGGTAAATGCAATTCGCTGCAAGTGGCTACAGGGTATCCACATATTAAGCAACCTCGAAGCAATACATTTTTGTGCTGCTTGCTTTCAAATTGAAAAAGTTTTTTGGCTTCCCGCTAAAAGTTAGGTTGTATTTCTATGCAATTTATTGGGAGACTGCGCTAGCATCGACGCATATTGAAGAGTCCCGCTGAGGCTCACATTTGTTGACTGATTTATACGCTGCTTAGCTGCAGCCAGTCTAGAATAAATGCACATATACGAAAAGGATAGTAAGCATCACCGTGCTCTCACTCAATGTTTGCACTATGTGCGTGCCAAACTAATTAAAAACTATTTAATATCCGCAAACATGCCCAAAAACTAAACTGTTGTTACACAAACATAAAAAACCCAATTGCGAATTGCCGACCAAAAAAAGTTTGTCGTCTAACTTAACTGCCTGCTCTATGCCCAAACATATATATACTCTATATGTCAACGGGTGCATCATCAAGAATGCGGAGAGGACCAGCGCTTTCTCCATTTGCGTGTTTCTCGCCTACACTGTTAGCCGACTTTCGCTACTGTGTTGCCAAATATTCTCGGCTAAATGTTCGTTTTTTTGTGGCCCTCATTAGAATCATTGAAGCCGCTTGTACGTGCAGGGTGTCCCACTTTGGGCTCATTTTTCCTTGCGGAAGTGCTTTGTTTTTGAGTTGCCAACTTTTTGGAAGTCAAAGTTTACTCTGCTCGTTGGCCATTGGCCGTTGGCTAACGGACTTGCACATTGGCAGCAGCCCATTTTGGCCCCGGAGTTCTTCAGTTACTTATTATTGTTAAGCATTCATGACAAACTTTATTTAAAAAAAATTAACATCATACTTGAACAATAGCTGGCTAATATCATACTTTTTGAACAACTAAACAACTACTTTTAAATACAAAATTAAATTTCAGGCTCAATTATAAATGCCAATGTAATCATCATTATCGAACTTACAGCAAATTGTATAATTGTTACACAGTACATTATACCTTATCTTAATTAGGCGGTGATTTATTAAGCTGTTTATATTGATTGCATCTAATGATAAAATTTAGAAGGTTGAATTGTAAGGAAAATAAGCAAACGGAGTGTAAACTTCTTAATTGTTTAATGTTTTTCAAGTTGTAGCTTGTGTTTGTGTGGTCCGTTGTTGATTTTTTGCGATTCCCTGTTTGTTTTGCTTTTTCTTTCGCGCGGTCATTCCTAGAATCTACTTCCTCTTGCAGCCAATGTGGCGTATGATTTATTTATTATTGCGAGACCACTCCAGCATTTTAATCGCAAGATAAATGTTATTTCTTTTGCAGTTCATTTTATGTTTGACCATGATAAAAGTGCAGCAAAATAATGTAGTCCACATATTTCAAATTTTGTAATGAAATAATGGCGAAATCAGCGGCAAGCGGCTTCTAACATTTTTAAAGTAAAATTAACAAATTTAACGCTGTTTTACACGTCTCACTTAATAATATATGTATATTTATGTTTGTTAATTTCTTTCTTATTAATATTAACTATCATACATTTATATCAAATAATATTACAATTAATAATACAAGTAAGGTCAAAATATTGTATGATGCTTTAAAATTGTTATAGATATTTTCGGAAACACTGCTTGGAATAGTCTAAGATAAACTAAAGCGGAATTGTGTTTAAGGTGGGGGCTTTAAGAAAATATTTACCTTTATATGATGTCAACAATTTACCTTTTCCGGTATTTACTATTTCAATGTCAATCTAAATAACAAACTGATATCCAATTACAACAAATGTTTCGTACCAATGCCCGAGCTGAACAGTGTAAAACTTTTTGTCTACGTGGCAGCGGAAGTCAGTGCTATAAAAAATAAAATACTTTAAGCGGAAATAACTATAATTCTCTGGCATGTGTCGATAGAAGATACCCTATGCAAAGCTTGCAAAAAAAAATTTTTAATTGAAGCATAATGTGATTTTCTAGTTTAAATAACATTATGTGTATATAAATACCATATATAATTATATATAAATAATTAATTAATTAACAAATCCCGTAAGTGCAGTCATTCCCTAGACTAAAATAAAAGCTTTAGAGAAATGAATAGTGGGTTGGATTGAATGATTGTTTTAGAACGATTAGCTACATACCCAATTGAGGGTTTTAAGCTACAGGGTATGCACATACCTATAGAGATAAAATAGTCGGGATAGTGTGTGTTATTTATACGAGCTGTGTCAATTGTGCCGGAAGTGCAAACTGCTGTGAAACCAAAAATAATAAAAAATAAATTCGAAATCTTCGACAAAAGTTTTAGATGGCCAAAGTGTTCTAAGCTCAACGTGCTGCATACACATCTCCTCGACTAGATATGTAATTGTAAAATGTTCCTCCGACTATCTTTCCTCCTCCTCTTCCTACTCATAGCACTTGACAAGCTTACTTTATACTTCTTAGTAGGTCCTCAGACTTCCATCTTGCCACTTGACAACGCATACAATTTTTTTACACGAACTTTGTGCAATAAAAATTGCAATAAATTGAATTGCGAAATGCGTTTCGCTGTCTGCGAGTGTTTGCCAAAACAATTACGACAACTATGCGATTATTTATTGGCGTCGATATCTGAGCTTTTATGGTTAAGTATCCGACACTAGTTCACAATAGTACTGTCCACTAGTCGGATATTATCCAATATCGCGCACTTTAATTTTTAGACACAACCCAACTAAATGTGATCAATTAGAAAGGACCCTTATCGGCAAATCAGCGACCCTCTTCAATTAAAAATGAATGCAATTGATATATGCAAATTTTCATAAAATAACAACTACAGTAACAGTATCTGCCCTTAATAAGCGAGTATCTCATTAATCCAATTAAGCTAAATTAATTGAAATGCAAATCGACTAATGAGCACGCTGCACTGATTTCTGTACATTCCGCAACGCATGTGAAGTCGACGCTCGCAACAGATGTGTTGAGGTGGGTGTTGAGTGCATTAAAATATGTTTTAATGGCATGTAACTGCAAATTATACGGCTGTGTATATAACATGGGCATGCCGTGTTCGCTATTGATGAACCACTGCGATAATACATTGGCAAATCGTGTCCTCACGTGGCAGGAGCTGGAAGGCATGTACGAGTATGTGAGGCAACTATAACTCACTCAAACGTGCATGCATTCCCCCATGTGTGTTGGGAGGGGGGTGAACAGTGCGGCATATTAGTTTATATATGGAAATAAGAAGCTTACTCACTATAATGGCAACGACTGCAGCCGAGAGACTGACGGAGTCTAATATTCAAATTCCCATTAATTTATTAATACTTCATTCAATTGATAAAATTGATAAATGCTAGATTGCTTTACACCCAATCAGCTTACGCAAATCCGTGGTGAACACTCTGTGTTATTGCACCAAATTTCAATCAATTATCATATCCGTAGGGTTTCATCATAATCTTCGTTTCTTACTGCCAGCAGCAGGACTCACTTGCATAATGCATACACTCAAAGAATAATACCAAGTTCTTTAACTATTACTAATTCATATGAATTTGATGAAAGTCTACATTAAATGAAAATGGAAATTTTAGAAAAGCTTAAGCCATTGCACAGGTCTTATGAAAAAATAATCGACTTTACACTTAAAAAGAACATCGCCCAGGAATTTTAGAAATTCACTATATTTTTGACAGTTCACTTCTTCACTTACAAAGTTTATGTGCTTATTTCTAAAGCGGACGTTTGTTGAAAACAAGAAAAACTTTCGAGGGCGATTTTTTTCTGATTAGATTGAGTGACTGCATAAATCAATTTTACCAGTGTAGTTGAAAATTAAGTAGAACTATCCTTTAATTGCATACAGACGTGCTTTTAGAGTTCATAATCAATTGGGACATAAATATAAACATGCTCCACTTTGTGGTCGTGCGTAAGGCATTATTATTGCAGTTTGACCTGACCTCCTCTCCTCACTGCCCCCCAATTCTCACTGCAAACATGCTCACGTACGTGTTGAACAACCACTGACCTGCTCGACCTACGAGCTTGTCCTGAGTGTCCCTCCGTCTGTCTGAGAACTGGGTTAGTCCGGCATTTGGTCGACTTGCCCTGGCTTGAGTTGGTGCATGTTTAAAGGGCAAACTGACCGCTGAACAACCTGTGTTTAATTTAAATCCGTCTGTTGGTAATTTCACATCTGTGCAGCCATTGAATGGGTCAACAGAATAACCCTGCTGTTTATTATAACATTTGGTGACCATTCCATTATACCTTTTGCAATTATGAACATCTAACTAAACACATAACTAACGGTAAATATGGCATTATCATGCATAGATGTGCAGTTGCGTTTAAGTATATAATTAAATATTGGATTAAGCACTTTGATTTTCGATTTGCAGATACTAAATGCTGTATTCCAACTGGCCACAAATATTATTTGTTTATTTCTACCGCACATGTTTATTGATTCTTCGATGCCGCACTTAATTGAACTGGTTATCTGTCAGCTTATTGCTGAGCCCATGCTAAATACAGCAGTGACTGCAAGTTTATATATATACAATTTTAAATGTTATTGAAAGTTTATAAGTGCGCTTTGCTGTGCTACTAAGCTGAATTATTATGGCTTTTGTCTAAGCAATGTCCTTTAACCTTTTGGCAAATGACTTTCAAAAGAATCCCTCGTCTCAACGCTGCTGACCGTATTTTATGTTTTGTATATTTTATTATTATTTGTTTGCGACCTGTGGCTAGAGCAGGACTATATCCTTTCAGTGACGTCTAAATGATTTAATGAGTTTTTGTTCGGTTGAGCCCGGGCCTTGGGGGTCAAGTTGTTGTTTAAGTTTTTGCCAAATCCTCATCAGTTGTCAGGCAACGTGTTGGCTAATTATCAAAAGGATAGGGTAAATGCAAAGGCATTCGGGCGACAGCTGCTAAGGAGGCAAAAACTCATTCGAAAACAGGTGAGACAAGAATAAGCTTTAGACTACATTTTTCTCATTGTTTCCGCCAAATCCAGTAGAGATTTATCAGCCAAATGTCACCACGAGTGAAAATTTATATGCGCATCGTATTGTCCCGGCTGCGACAACTGATCGCTGAGCCAAAGGCAACATCCTGTTCACCACACCTCCTACTACTCCCACTCCTCGTATAGCCATTTCCAAGTCGCAGCATCTTCATTTGCATGAGTGTGTTTCTTTTTGGGGAGGGGACTGCGAATTAGTGAAATGTACTTGAGATTCCCATGACTGTCACCTCGTCTCCAGCACTCGAGACGTGGAGTACTCCTGCATTTGATACTCGTCCTAAATGTGTGCGCCGGCTGTCGGCTTCCGGCTTAAGGAACGCTCTGTCGCTTCCATTTTCGTAGTCATTGCCTGTGCGAGAGTGCTAGTGAGCGTGGGTATATAAATTAACATAATGTTTAAGTATGTGTGACAAGCGACTTCTGGGTTTCACTTTACGTGAATTTATGTTCCATTCAAATTGTCTATACACATGTATATCTCGATGTGTTTTTGTGTGTGTGTGTGTGTGTGTGTGTGTGTGTGTGTGTGTGTTCAGTCTGAGTGTGCGCCGTTTGCAATTAAAATTCGTTGGCAATAAAAATACGCACACACAAATAAAGTATATAAATACAATGAATACAATTTAATGGCACTAGAAATTGCGAGCGCAATCAATAAAATTGTGCGTTTGATTCAAGGAATTATTTATTGTTGTCATGCTGACTTCCGTTAAATGTACAGAATATGTATTTACCCACTCAAGTCCAATGCGGCCTAATAATCATGGATGTGAGCCGGCGAGCCTTCATCATCAATTTATTATTGCGTAACTCACATTTTTGACTCAATGCCGATAAATTGAACATTACGGCCTTTCACTGATAATTCTCGTCTGCCAATTGCAGCTACACAGTCAATTCCTCCAACACCTACTCCAACTCCGCATATCTCGCCTAGTTTCGGTATGATACCTATGGCAATACGGCCTTAGCAGGTAACTGATAAAATTTATTACGCATGCGACACGCGTATTTCATTTTGTTTGCTTGTTTGGCGCGTTATTATCGCCCAACGTGGCGTATGATTAACATAAAATGACAGCCCCAATGCACGCGGCCTGTATACCTTTGCCGAGTACCTGTTTACGTATAAGCCCAGCCAGCCATAGCCCACCTCCACTAGCGTTGAAATATCGGAATTTGGCTCTTCATCTGATTAACATAATTTTCTGCCATATTACCAGATCGACACTCAAATAGGCTGTGCCGGGCTCAGCCGGGAATCTGCGGTTGCATAACCCACAGGCTTCCGCCACAAGCTTTTCGCGCATTATCTGCATATATTTTATATTACGTGTACAGAATATTATCGCTTTCGATCATCGTCGCAGCAACCACACACTGGTAATAACCAGTAAAATTGATGAAATCTTTGCTTGTTACACAACGAAAAGAGTTGTGTATAAAACAGTGCAAAATTGTACAAAAACCTAATGTTTTTTGTCAACATTTATGTTACAAAATCGTTGTGCTTATTTTATATACTAAAATTTGAAAATTTATACATATATATATGTATAGTTAGCAGATCTTATAAACTTATATAATTGTCTAGTCTAGTCTAATCGCAATCAAACAAAAATTGTCTACAATACAAGCAGGTGCTGTCAACAAAAATGTTGCTTATTAAGTGTCCCAAAGTCGTGGATATATTTTCAGATTTCCCAATTAAATATCTTACATATTCCATAATTAAACACTTCTAATTTATTGCGCAAGTCATAATATCCTTTCAGATCATTCAGAACATATTAATAATTTGAGAAGTTGATATTTTAAAAATAAATACATATCAAATGCTTACAGAATAGTTGCTAAGCACACTAGAATTTTCGTGCCTCAAAATTGTATATTATAATAAAATTTAAATACAAATTCATTCAACTAATTCACGAAGAAAAAAGTTGCCAACCACTGTTGAGGTTCCATGCTTGAGCCACTAGACTTGCACAACACTTGGTCCAAACTTGATTCAAATTCTACGAAGTGCATACATTTCGCTGAGTGTAGCATGCTGCCACCGCAAGTGCTTCAATTGCGTATTTAACTTTTAAAGACCTGTGCCACTTCGCAGGACGAGCACACGGCGAGGCAACACGCAGTGTTTTGCTGCTGCTTCTGTTCCTACTTCTTGCTGCGGCATTCGCGCAGGACGATGCGGAATGGAATAATTGGGCCGCCGCTTTTGTCTCTGTGTGCGAGTGTGTGTGTGTCTGTGTGTGTGTGTATGGCACCGTTAGACCAAGGCACAAAAGCGAGCATGGTAGCATTACTAACGGTTCGCAGAGCCAGCCAGCCAATCAATGGGATATTGTGTGCGTATCCCGCAGTGTGGATGCATGTGTGTGTGTCGGTGTGTGTGTATGTGTTTTAACAAAAGTCGCTGGAAAAATCCAACGGAAACTAAAACAAATTGCAACAAAACGCTTGAGAGACAAAGTGCAGTCTCTTCACAATAACTAAGGCATGGAAGGTTTCACCATTGAAAAGCAATAAATTCCTAATTGTAGTCACTTCTCTGAAAGAGCTGCGAGCACATAAATGTATTTGCACACTCCCACACAAACACACACAAACACACACACACACACACAATTGCAACAGTGCACATCATTTGATTTATTTATAATACGGTATTAGAAGCTATTTCAATTTAACTTCAATGGGCCAATTGCAATTGGATTTATCAGCACAATGCGATTACAAGCGTATTCAATATTCAGGAAAGGTACTAAAGCAGCAACAATTAAATACTTTAGCACAATCAAATCAGGAATTAAGGAAGTCGACTGAGGAAACTAAGGAAACTGCTACACTCTGAGAAAATGTTAAGGTGTAATTGCAAACGGTATAATGTTCTTACAGTTTCCGCAATCTTCTTTAAAGCTTACGTCAAGCGCAAAAATGCATAAAACAAGCTTTAAGTACAGCAGTTTAATTACATTTTCATTTGCAAGCAGTTGTGTTCTTCATTATAAAGTAAAGTTTTTCTGTTCTTAATTTAACTTATTTAACACAAGCTGATTTCATTTTACATTAACTTATCTTACTTACAATTTAATCACGACTTAGCAGCATTTGATTTCAGCGTTTTTCAAAGCGGACAGTACAGATTGATTCGTAATAAATAAGCTTCATTTTCATAAATTTTCAATCAAGCGGAAGACTTTTCGAAGCGTCCACAGCAAAACAAAGTGAAAGCCAAAGCGATTTGTGGCACCAATTAGTAATTAAGCAACTCGTGAGCAGATCAAACATGTTGGTCTAACATTAACATTGTGGCACATGATGGGCAATGTTGTAGATGTTGTAGTTGCAGCCAACGACATGGATATAGGAGACAAGGACATGCCCTATAGCATCTAACAATATGAGGCAGGCAAATGAAACTAGCAACATGAAACTTGCCCGAGCCTCCTGATGACATGATGTTTTGGACATTGTTTGCTGAAAGCTGAACACTGAAAGCGGTGACATGTGACAGTTGCCTTGGAGGTATTATTACACCATTACGCATGCACTTAAGGCTTTCATTAGGTCGTAGATTGGTGCTATTTGGAAGGTAATTACGAGAACGAGCCACATGCAACATAGCGAGGTAGAGAGAGAGAGCGAGAGACATAGGCAGCAAGAAATGGATATATATATAGAGAGACAGAGAGAGAGAGAGCGTAGAATGACACTCAGGCACACTCAGATACCCGCAAGAAGTGAAAGGAGCATTGCACAAATCCAAATGCAATGAGCTCAGCTCAGCATGGCAAAGGACAATCAGAGGCGCTATCAAATCGAGAAGAACATTGGACTGGTTGCTTGTTGACAGGCAGCCCAGTCAGTCCCTCCCATGAGTGGCCAAATAAGCGGAAGTCACTTCAGTCAGTGCCTGTTCTTTCGGCTAGAACTGAATTGGCTTTCACAAATGTTGTTTGCCAGCTGACCCCCAAAAACAAAACTCTCTCCTTCCACACACAAACACACTAATGCACAAACACACACACACAACACAACCCATCCAAGTGTCTGCAACACGCAAATGCAATTAACACGCCAGCAGACAGAGCGGAAATGGAAAGCTGCTGGCCAATGATGACCAACTCATGTGGCTCATGCGGCTCATATGGCTCATATGGCTCTCAAAATTGGCCCTCCTGTATTTTTCGTAGGCTTTGACTGGTCCGCAAATTATATGTCTGAGGGCCCAAAGTCAATTTAATTCCAAATTAAGTTTTTACGAGTGAAGATGAAGAGACTGAATGGTTTTTTAGTCAACCCAAAATGACTTCATTTGCCTGTAAACGGCTTTTATGTGATTTTAAACAGTCCATTTAAAGCTGCAACTAAGCGATTTAAGTTGAGAAGTGTAAACAAAGACCAGACGGAACATAATGCGCTTCGCTGTCCCCATGAAAAATGCAATACTCTAAGCTATACCGACTAAAAGAACACCCTAACTTTATGCAAATTTCTAATAGCTCAACTAATGTATATTCAATAAGCTTAAACTTTAATGAGTTTCGCATATGATAAAGTCAACAAATTGAGAGATAACATTATATTATATATTATATATATTATGGTATATAAGTATTATAATAAATGGATTGGCTTTTGTTCATCTACTGTTCCATCTACCGAATCAGGAATTATTTTCTTTACTGAATAGTTTGTAATCGAAATGTGAATCGAATAACTTACTTTTTCTAGTTTAGCTACCCCTCAATTAGCTAGACTTTACAGGGCATTTCATAGTCAGCAGCTTTGACCACAGTTTTTCACTGATTCGGCTTGCCCTTTGGCAAAAAAAAGCACAAGAAATCGTATCTTCTTTTGTCGCGCTATGCATTTCTTTCTACACTTGCCTGTATCGGTATATTTTTCCATCTCTTATCTTTTTTATTTGCATTTTCATGCCCAATTCACTTCTCCGCTTTGGGCAGCAATGAGACAAAGTTCACAAAGTTTAATATTTACGCGATTATCCATTCGAATGGAATTTGCATGTCCTCAAAATTTAAACGGGGTTTCACAATGAGTATTATTTAAGACGAACTCAAACGAAGACTTTCTTACCACTGCCTCTTCTAAGATGACGGTTTCTTTGAGCGCCAAGGAATATATTTCAAAATGTCACCATCGTATTTTTATTTGAGGCTTGTTATTTATTCATTTAATATTAAAGCTCTTCAGCTGCAAGTCATGGCCGTATTAGTGCAGCCTGGCAATCCCGTAACGACACCAACACAAACACACTAGACTCTCATTTATGCTCATTCACACATCGACAAACAGCCACACACACACACACACACATCTACACACACACACAAACAAATGCGTTCCTCATTGAGTGCAAAAAGCATTGTCCAGCACATAAACCATGTCGCAAATGACCAGACGTGAGCCCTCCATTAGCCTGCCTGACCGACTACTGACCATCCCCGCACCATTGCCACATACTCTCCTCCTCCCTCCCTGCTCCCCGGTCCCCACAACACATCCACACCCCGCCCTCGTAACTATCAGCTCTTTTGCTAACCCAGTAAACGACCAGGGTCGATGCGGGCCAAACGAGCCTTGTTTGTTGCCTCATTTTTGAAGCCTGCGCAAGAACAATTTTTGTTGTAGTTAAATACGGTTGTTATACCCTGTACTATGAATGCTTCTTTTTTAGCTGCCTGATATCGAAGTCAATGAAAACTTTTTGTAAATATATAATTATTAGGGCAACCATACAAATGGCGATTGACAATTACAGATTAATTATACAGTAAACAAAGTTATTTCTTTTTGTGACAATTAATATTGTAGTAAAACTAAAAAAAAAAATGGATAGCGGGAAGACTTCAATATGAAATTCAATCCAATATGCTAGTAATTGCTCTTGATACAGATGCCATTCCGTGTTGTGAGTACCCAAAAGTTGATCAGCCTGATATTAAACAGGATTTCCTAGTTGTTGTTGCCGCTGCCGGCGTATGCTGGCTATATCCTGCTACTGCTGCTGCTGGTGTTGCTGTTGCTGCTGCTGTGGCTGCTGCTATTGTTTGTTCTACTTGACCACTAACGCATAGTTTTAGGCGCTAAAAGCTAAACACCCAAATTCAGAAAGCAGCTGTTACAACTTGCGAACTATACCAGATGTGAAGAGGCATCCACTCTGTGCTCTTTAGGTTATTTCGCCTGCCAGCCAGCTGTACAATGGACGGCAACGATGAGCTGTGTTTTTTGCAGCCAGGTGCTCAGTGCCTCCAAAATGCCTCAGTTAACTTGCCACTAATTGAGATTTTTCGTTTGCACCCACTCAGAGTCCTCAATGCATTCCAAATGCAATTAGCCAGCTGAAAAATATTGCTTCTTTTTTTGGCTTGTTTTTTTGGGGGGGATACGTGTGTGTTCAAATTTAATTAAAAAAAATTTTAAAACCATTTGCAGCCCGCTGGCTTTTTTGATTGATCGGCCAATAAACCAAAAGCAAATACCCAAAAACCTGTCCCTGTTTTATGAATTTGGAGGTTGTGGTTCTGTCATAATGATTACCAGTTTCAATAGAGTTATTGTTGCTGTTGCTGTCGTTGTTTTTGTTGTTGTTTTGTAAGCCTTTTATTGCAATTGACGTTGACCACAGCGAAATAAACCGCTAAATAAATAATGCATGGACAATGAAATTGTGATTTTATTTGTGTCGATTGAAAATAAATTGGCAGGCAGGGCCATCCAAAATCGAGAGGGAAACCACATAAATACAATATTCCAAAATTAATTAAAACCTTCAATCAATTACTTAAGTGCTTGAAGGCCCAATATAGCAATCAAAATATTTATACGTTTAAAATTATAATTACTTTATTTTATATTAAGAAATTACACAGTTTTGACGGCCAGCCAACCTTGGGAAATGATAATGACCAATAAACTTCGTAGCTTTCATTTTAAGTAAGTTCGTAAGAAACTAATTGTTTTTTTTTTATATACTTTATTTTAAGTATCAAAAATCAATTTAAGCCTTTGTCTTCATAATGATTATGACTTATTGACGGATAGTTTTCTAATTCGCTTGTACTTGAAATTAGAACATTGCTTTTCTCAGAGTGTAATTATGAGCGTATAGTGAGGCTACGACTCGTTGACAACAGCTGCAGCAGTGTAAATGCCAATATGTATTCGGAGAATGCAAAAGTTTGTGTGTAGGCATTGTGGCAGGGATGGCCACAAAATGTGCCAACTGAAACTATCGACCAAGTTTACAGAGCCAAAACACAAAACTGGCTGCTCAATGTAAGAGAGCCGAGCTAAACCCACAGCATATTTATACTGCTCTCATGTACAGTCTGACGATTATAAATGGCAAGTTTGCAAAAGACCACTAGATTTATATATGCTGTGGTTCAGACACCTTAGATCACAATGTCATAGCGAAGAGCTATGAACTAAAATCTATATAATTGTAGAGAGAGAGAGAGAGAGAGAGGGAGAGAGAGATGGAGAGAGATAGAGAGAGAGAGTGAGACAAGAGGGAGAAAATTGCAGCTACTGACAAATTTATAGCCCACAGAGATCCATTCGAGCCACAAATTTGGTGGAGTCTGATGAAAAGTTGAACTTTGTTCACTACCTTGATGCACAACGCCCGATGTTTGATGATGGAATCTACTAAATATTATTGTAAAGTGTGTGGATGCATTCTGTCATCCGCTGGCCGTCTGCTGGCAAATTTAAGCTGTGAAACTTTCTGGCCAATTTCACATCGGTGGCACATGCTGCAGTCAAACGCCATTGCACGTCTCGGCTGTTTAAATTTAATTTGCTGCGTACTGACTGCCACTGCTGGAGACTGCCGACCTTACTTATCTAGCTACCTAACATCATCTGCAGGTAACCCGAAGCGAGAGTCTGTTTTCAGGTTGCCAGAAATCAACATTTTCTGGGGCGACGTGCACAATCGACGAAAATGCACTAGTCGGCAGTTAGGCAGGCAGACAGGCAGAGAGGCAGTCAGCAGACGCGAGTCGAGTCACATCGAGTTGAGTCGAGTTGAGTTGAGTTGAGAACGCGTTGTGCACAACACACGGAAGTAGTTACCGTCATGCCAAATATGACAAATGTTGTTGGTTATGTGCATCCCTTTTTCTTGGCGGTGGCAGTGGCACAAAAAGTGCAGACCTGATCCAGGCTGACACGTAAACTGCATAAATATAAACGCAACATGGAAACGTGCAGGCGGCAACGGAAGGAGCTGGTGGAAGCCAACTTGAACAAGGATATTCTTTGAAATGACGACGAAGACGTTACGAGGAGGGTTGAATGCCCCCAACCCCCCACCCCTATCTCTTTCCCCAGAAGTAGTAGTAAATGGGATTCATACAACGAGTAAAGTTATCAGCGTGGTGGCTATGAGAAAAATTTAAGCAATCCCCAATAATTTGCATTTGGTGTACAAGCAGCACAGATAAGGAAAAGACTTTGCTGCAAATTGGGGGGGAGAAAATGTTTATCTGATTTGCAGCTGAGAATATGTGCTCAAGGTAAATACAAAATCTAAAGTCTTTGCCACAATAGTGTATCAAATTGAACTTTAAAGTAACTTCAACTTGCATTGGCAACCACAAACCAAGAGAACTTGACGAAGTCCATTTAGTTGAGTTTTCCCAGCCAAAACTTGCGGTTCATTCGTATGCCTTGCTTCCGGCTTGTGCATTAAATAATTATTAATTAAATTAAATCAAGTCAATTTTGGCCGTACTGAGACAATATTACAATTTACGCAAACAACGGAAACGGAAGTGGAAAAGCACACAAAAAAATAACTCAATATGCTTATATCCGCCTTGTTTGAGTAGCAAGCTAAGCTGAATTTGTGGAAACTCACAGGCACAGCCCTACACACACACAAACACATACACACACATACATACACAGACACACACACTTCTATATATACATACATTTGTATATAGACTGCGGCCAGTGGGCAGGCTGTGCAAATGGAGACAATGCCTGCTTGAATGGTTCGATGTATGCAAATCCTGCAAGTTTCATTTGCATTTGTCCAAGCAATCGAGCACCGAGTCCTTCACGATAAAAGTAGATTCACTTTTCCAATTGACACTGCAAACAGATTGCGGTCGTATCTTGGGCTGAACTTCACCATTTAAGAGAATTAAATATTGCTGCGACAAAACGAGTAAGAATATCAAAGTCGAGTGCGAGACACTCCTTTAAACGTGGTTGGCTTAACTTTAAAATTAACCAAAATTTATACGATTTATTTAAATGATTCGTGCTTGTTCCGTGTCGACAAACAGGGTTTTAAACTGGAAAATGCATGAAGTTGACAAATGGATTCATTTAAATCTCTTTGCTGCGTATGAATTACTATTCGAAACAACTTTAAGTGCAATTAGATACAATTGTGCGTCACAATTTATATTTTTAAGCTAAAACCATATTCTAGCCATAATTAACTGATGGTTAATTTGCACAATTATCAAGCGTATGCACATTTTTTACTTATATAAACAATCAATTGATTATTTTGGCATGTCTGTGTCTGGTTTGCATTCGCACACTAATTAGTGGTATCTCTGATGCGATTTGCTTAAAGGTTTTGAGATTTAACTAAGACAATACACAAGCAAATGTGTAGGAATGTGTTGAATTACCTGCGGCTGTTGGCGAGAGAGCAACTAATTGATTTATTGGGTAATCCAACTTGGCGAGGCAGCTTCCATTAACTGCTACAATTCATGTTAGTGTTGGGTATTCTCGCCGATTATTGATGGCTGCCATATTCACGAACAGGGCCTGCTCATTCATCAATAGGTATTTGGGTTTCATCTGCAATTCTGGAGCGCCCACGTCTGCAGCTTGAAATAAAGGCCTGTCATTAAGGCCAATGGTGAGCTCGTTTGGTTTTAACTTCACACGCGCCATAAACTCAGTGGAGACTGAACCCCGATTTGGGGCAAGATTTATGCAAGCAACGGAGAAATTTAATCAAACAACGCAACCCTTTTGAGAGAAACAAAAATCAAACTTGCAATTTACAACGGGGAGGGGCTAGGCAAAAGTTTCATATTACCGCAACAGAAATGGCCAAAATGCTGATAACACATTCCACGCCCTGGAATTCCAGCAATCGCCAGCACCAACGTCCGTCTGCACTTATATTAAACATACTCGTCCATATACAAACATATGTATGTATGTATGTGTATAGTCGAAATAAGGCAAGATTTTCCGAATTGCTATGTTAGACGCCTTAGGCATACACATACTCGTACATGTATTTGTATTTGTATTTGTATTTGTATATGCATATACATATGTATGTAAGTACTGTGTACATTTTTTGATATTGCTGGGGGAAAATTTCAATTTCACTTGGCCTGTTTTAGGCTGGGTGCGTTCAATAACCGGCAGGGCCAACAACAATAAAAATGTCGAAAACATAGCAAACATTAACGGGAAAACAATTTTCATAAATCTAGAATTATTACCAGGCAAAAAGAGAGTTCTGGTGCAACAGACTCTGGAGTCAGCAGCGTGTCCACTGAAGCAACAAATTTGCACATGAAAGATAAGTAAGAGTGTTTTTTTTTACAATCGCAACTTTGGTCGACTGTCAAATACACTGCAAGAAATCACTAAAGTATAGATCTTAAAAAATAGAAAGCAAACTTTCAAATAAAAGTTTTCAAGCTCTCTTTGTATCAGATATATGAATAATATATTTTATTCTAAATATAAATATTCACACGACTTAACGATCCATATTCAGAATCTTGCGATAGGGTTGCTATCAACCCCAACAGTCTTCGGATTCGCATTCACCAACGATAAACATATTTTGCAAACGCATTTAACAAACGATATTTTTTTGTATATATTCCGCGCATTTCTCAGGGCGCTTTGGCTGTTTGGGGTTGGTTTTTAGATAAATCCCATATAAATTTTCGAGCATTTGGCAAACAAGCTGCTTGCCGCTGGACTGGGTTAAGTCAGCACATAAGACACATAAATCACGCTTTGTGCTTACAAGTTGATATGGGGATGCGAGCCCAGAAGCATTCGCGCTTCTTCGCATTGTCTTTTAATTCAATTTGCACAATCGGCTGGGGTCCTTTGAAGTCCACTCAAATTTCAATAATTCTCTTTGCATTAACAGCCAAACAAATTACAGAATAGCAGGATGTGGGCAAAATCAAGTCAAGTAGGAATCTCACAGACAGCCTCGCCCAGAAGTGAGTAAAGACATCAACTGTCGCATGAAAAAAAAAAAAAATAAAAAAAAATGAAAAATCTATTGAGCCATTTTAGTTAACGCAAACAAAGCAAGCGAGTGAATAAATGCCACTTGAAAATTTGAGTGCTTATAGACACACTTTTCAATAGCTTATCAAAATCTTAAGCTGACGACAATGGCAGACACAAGCACTGCGATGACTACAAAGGACGCATCAATCACTCACACACACACACACACACATACTCACACCCACTCACACCCAGTCACACACAGCCACACACCCACACAAGCACATATGTGCCTAATCGAACTTTTATAAAATATGAAAAATTATTATTTGACTGGCGAGGATTAAATTGCTTTGAATATTTTTGAAGCAATATTTGCCCATTTCTCCTAATCTGCTGCAGACAGTTAAGACTTGAATTCAATCGATTCACAATTATTCCGTTAGCATATATGCACTTAGCTTGAATCCTTTGATATAATATGTTTACCAATAATATAACATATTTAGAAAAATATGCTACAAACTGAATACATTTCGTAAATAGTCGCTTTTAATAAGCCCAGATTAAAATTGTCCAGTGTCATAACATTGTCTAATCTAAATTTGGAAACAATATTTTCATTTAAGCTGAAGCTGCTGTTATTCACAGCCACAGTTGCTCTGAAAACAAGGGAGCAATTTGTGGGTGCTCAATCGAGATCTGAAAAGGAGTTAATCAAGATTTGGGTTTGATTTGGCTCAATTTTGAAATCATACAGGCTCGTACATCACACGTTTTGAAATCACATTTCCTAACACTCGAGCTGCAGGTGACAGTTCCCTCATCCAATCTTGTGAGTCCTCAAAGATAATGCGCTTGTTGTGTGTTCAAATTTGAATATGCAAATCAACCTCTTTTGTACTAGATTAATTTTCAACTAAGCCACCTCAGCACTGCATCATCCCCTCTGTAGACAAGGTAACAGGGTGTCTAATCAAATAAACAAACATGTCTACTTAAGTGCGAATGTTTGTGTCACCTGATTAATTGCACAATATTTGCATACTACAGTTTAATCTATTTTTATTTAAGCTAATCATGCACAGATTTTCATTAAAGGACAATAGGACATGTTAGCATAGATTTAAGCATGCAGATAAATTATAGTTCTTATACTAATTCCGTTTCAAATGAGTTGAAGCTAATCGTTAGTTTATACAAGAGAAATATTATCAAATAAAACGATTTCTGTCATTCCAATTGCTAAGTGACAAGTTTTCTATCTCCGATTTTGAATTCGGAACAATAGAACACATAGAGACACGACAATTTCACTTAGACCAAACACACATTAATAACCATCGAGAGTGTGTTTAGCAATGTGCATATGAATGTACAAAAGGTTTTATTTATTTACATGTGAAACGTCCAGAAATATGGCTTGGATGGCTCTGCTATCGACAGACAAATGAAAATTTATTCTGTGGTCAAACGATTGCACAACTTTATTGTGCTCCATTTTTCTCCTCCCTTTTAAGGGTTAAACGTTATAAAAATGTGGAGTGTGCTCATTGCTGGCCCACACAGTCAAACACTCTATTCAATCTGCGGCCATCAAATGGTGCTCATTCAACAAAGGCTGGCTGCCCGTAAATGCATAGAAGTTCAACGGGAAAGTTAACAAGCCCAATCGAATAATACCCCTTTCCATCTCTACTCCGTTTTAGCGCAGTTCACTGTTTGTAAATTTCCCAGGGGTCTCTTATGGAGGCAGGCAGGAGCTATCAAACTATCAACCATTTGAGCTGCTGATTACATTTAATGCTCTAATCGAATGTCAGTGGACAAAACAAGAAGAAGAAACAATGTAACTAAAAAGCAAAGCAAATTCAAATCTTAATCTGTTGGCAACGTCAGTTTTCGCGTCTGACAAACGTTTCTTTACAATGCACATCACAACATCCTTTGCCAGTGGAATGACCAAAGGTACTTCTTAAGCTGGACTGCGTAGGTGGAAGTAAAGGAGGACATGCAATGTGCGAGCCTTCTTACATTTTGTGATACTCATTAACTCTGGCTCAGATCAGTACAGAGACATAGCAAAAGCCAGCTCATATTATCTTACCTTTGGTGACTATTTATATGTAGTCTTGCAAATATCCCTGCCAGGGAGATTGAAGTCAATCTCTACTTGATCAGCAAGAAAGTGGTATTCTGAACAGATAGAAAATGAATCTACTACTAAAGGGTGTAGATGAACTGTGAGCCACTATTTCCTTGGCCCTCAACTAAGAAGCAAATACTTGCCAAGTTTTTTTAATTGGAGAGCCAGCAACATGAATACGTTCTTATGCTCGAATTCAAGTTGCTTCTAGCCAATCGAAAAGGGGGAAGAAAAGTAGAGTAAGACCATCATCGAAATGTGCTTTCCCAATGCGATATTTTTGAATATGCAAAGCCCACACGCCAGAAACTTGAAACATTGAAGCGCATCAGTGCAAAACACAAGGACTTTAGTTGGGGAAAAATGGATGGGTGTATATCATTCTTTAATCGTGGAATCACAATGGATAATATTATGGCATTTTTCAATAGTGAGATTACAATCAACTCTTCAATCGTGGAATGGATGAGGTGATGACATTCTTAAATTTCATTCAGCATTTATCAGATATCAATATGACACTTACCTATCATTATCTTGCTCCAATCTTGAGCCAATATATTGAGCTGGTAGTTCAAGCATATTTCCGTTATAGCTTTTGGTTATTCTCTGACTGCGCATTTTATCGATGTGATCTTCTCAGTGTTCGATATCGATAAAAATTAAATGGCATTCTAAGCTGCAATGAGTTCATCGAAGTCGTGCAAAATCGGCTGACGCGTTTGCAAGTGAAGTGCGCAAACCAAATATTGATTGTATAATATATGATTTTATTTAAACTTCAACTTTGCGACACATTTGAGACGTAATAAATTGTTATCGCTTTAGCATGCAATTTGTTGCACAAGCTTGATGTCCTCAAAACTTGAACACCGCCAATACAAAGCGAGAAAAGGCAGCTCCTCGCACTGCCAAGCACTGATTTGATGCATTTTTGTGGGGTCTCTACTCAACTCCTTTGAGGATAAACGCTTTCAGCGGAAAGACATCACGAACGAAAAATCGCAAAGAAAGCCAGGTGCACTACCACTATCGGCACAGGCCGAGAACGACCAAATAACACCCACACACACACATTCACACGTGAAACCGGAATCGCGAAAAGCGCAGCTTGTTTGCCTTCAACTTCAAATGTTTTACCACCCACACATTGAGGCAAGTTCACAAAAAAAAGTAAGAGTGCTGTAGCTGAGTGAACTCGACAACAACATTCCCTGTTATTCAACAGGGAATTTATATTCCAGTTTTATTGGCACATTTCTCTTTAAAAATTTTCCAAATGTTTCTTATCCGATCTTGAAATTTGGTGACTTAATCAATATCGCATATGCATATTATGTTCTTTATATATATTGTGTTCTTTATATTATATTCTGCCTTTATAATTGTGGCATTGCTTGCTATCGGAAATCGAAATGTAGCGATATTCCAGAAACTATACAGTTATCGTTAAGATAAAGCAAACTTATACACCAAATTTGGACTCTCCAGCTCTTATAGTCTTTGAGATCCGTGTATTCATACCGACGGACGGCTGTTGATAATGATCAAGAATAAATATACTTTATAGGGTTAGAGATGCTTTCTTCTGCCTGTTACATATATTTGTACAAAACCATTATACCCCTTTTACCCATTTCTAATGTGTTCAGGGTATAAAAGTCCACGAAGCTAAAAGAAAAATCTATCCCGTTGTTCCGCTTCTAAAGTTGCGTACGTTTGAGGTGAAACTCAAATGCATGTTTTGTATGTATGGTAAGCATATATACATACATATATATACATAGGGAGCATTCTCCAGACAAATGTCGTCAAGACAGTTTGGTGTGCACTTAGTCTATATAATATACACTTGTAGGAGTGCTAACGTTTTATGACTTAAGCAATAAATGTTTGCCGAATAGTATTAAATTCCTGTGACTTTGCGCACTTTTGGGTCGCCTCATAATTCGAGACTAAGCGAAGCACATTGAAGCAGTAAGAATTGTAATGTTGCCACAACATGTGTAAAGCACTTCCGACCACAAAAATAACAATCTCTCTGGTACACTTCCAGCAAAACTAGAACTTAGTAAATTGATAATGGTTAAGTGGTGATGAATTTTACGATGTATTTGATGGTATTTTTTCGAAACGTTCCCAATTGCAATTTACAAAAATTTTTATTGAAAATCATGTTAGGAATTTAAATATAATATTTTTTTGAGGCTCAAAAGGATCAATATTTTATGAGTTTTGAGTTATGGCAATCGAATTGTGAAACATAAAATTCTTAATACTCTATTCAAATTTTGAATTAAGTAATAATATATATACGCCGAACCTACCAAAACCCTAATTATTTTTCAAAAATGGCAATCACTTTAGCTTGCAGACTTCGCTTATTATTTGTTATACATACTTAAAGCTTAAGCTCGTAATACATTTGCAAAACAGAGCAATTTCTATGCTCCCATCTATTTAGAATTGAATTAGCATAATTTTGTTCATTTGTAAAGCTCAAGTATTTCTTTTATATTGGTCAGAACATTTTTGTCATGCAAGCAACAATACAACCGCAAAATAGAATCAAAAGCAAAAATTCTAAATCAATTAAAATCGGTATGCACAATAACGAAAAATAAAAGCACCGGCATTGTTCTTCCAAAAAGAAATGTATTTTGTAAGTGCAACGATTTGGTGAGTAGAGCAA
This sequence comes from Drosophila basisetae, assembly GCA_035041595.1. Classification (NCBI taxonomy): domain Eukaryota; kingdom Metazoa; phylum Arthropoda; class Insecta; order Diptera; family Drosophilidae; genus Drosophila; species Drosophila basisetae. The sequence goes on from JAWNLB010000070.1 coordinate 8,700,751, forward strand.
TTTGTGTGACTCTTTGCTTGACCGAACTTGAGATTCATGTTGGCCACTTTTATTATTGAATATATTTTTGCTTTTGCACTGAGTGAATTTGTGGCTGATGTCTCTTGAAATTTTCATTAAATGTCAATGGGATTTTTCTATAAATAAGAAAAAAGACTTTGAAAACTTACTATAAAATCGAAATAAACATGGCAAATATTTAACCACAAATACTTTGTACTCGTTGCTCGTTGTAGTTATAAGCCTATTTCAAGTTGAATTTCAAATGCAATTTTTCTGTTGGCCAAATTGTGTTTCAACTGGTTTTGGTCAAAGCGATAAAGCTGCAATTCAACCATACAAAGTGCACAATTTCTTCACACACTTCTTCTTCGTTCAACACACACACTCGTGGGCCTTTTTTTTTGTGTATTTGTGTGTGAGATATTCAAATTTATAAATTATGAAATTTTATGGCTTTGAGGCGTAGAATGTGCAAAAATATTATTTTACACACGTCTATGCCCAAGCATATTTTCATGCATTTGCAGAGTTTATACTCGTGTTCCACAATCTAACACTTGCCACACCCATTTTTAAACTTGGAGGGTATGCACCTTAACATCATTTACATGAATTTATATTGCCGAAAATGTTACGCCTGACAGCAGGGGTAGACCGGGCAAGACCGGGGTTTTGGGGATACCAGGCAGGATATCAAGCCTAAAAGTTGGCCACAGCCACAGCCTTATCTGAGTTATGAATATGCAGGTGCTTATCGTATGTGTATGAGAATATTTGTGTGTGTGCGTGTGTGTATGTGTGCCACCGACTATGTGACCTACTGTAAGTGTACTGCATGGTGGTGTGGAAGGGGCAAGGAGTACCAGCCAAACAAAGTTTGCAAAAGATTTAAATATCTGAAAATTTTATTTATTATCAAAGCATTTTTTTAAACGCATACACACACAAAACCATCGACTTTAATTTAGCATAAGGAAAATACATTTCCTTGAATCGTTACAACGGGCAATTAAGTTTGTGAAGGCAAATTACAGTATCGAGGCTTCCACTGTTACCTGAGTGAATGCGCCTGAATAACTGATATGCTGCTCTTTGTATTATGTTCGCTCAATTAAAATTTTCAGTTGCGCGCTCTGCAAAAGCTAAGCCTTTAAAATACAAATGTATATATATACACATACATATATACACATTTACATATATATTTCGAGGCAACTGACGATGGATGCATCATGGGGATTATTGGGATTGCTGAACAAACTTTCGTAAAATGTCCCAGCATCAGTCTCTGCCTCGTCCTTATGCTCAGATGCTTATACAGATTCGTTGTCTTAAATATATGGATAGCATTGTTATTTGGGTTCCTAAGAAGCCGAGCGTCATCTGTTGAGGCAGCTATTTGCAAAAGTATAGAGTACATATTTAATCGTATACAGACACAAGAGGAGTGGTGAAACGGAGGCTGGTGGCTCCCATACCAGCTATCAACTGAGAGTGTCTGCTGCACCGAAACATGTTTTGTGGTCTCCTTTATTCGATGTCATCAAGCATGCCTACAATTTTAAGTGCTTATGTCGAGCTAATCATATAAGCACAAGCGAAATATCTGATATCTAATAGAAAGAATAGCAATAGTCTGCGGCATTAGTTGGCAAGCAACGGCAATACAGCAATATGTGTGTATCCTGAACCCATTCAAAATAGATAAATGGGCAAAAGGAATCCATAAAGTATTTATATTCTTGATCAGGAACAACCGGAGAGTCAATACAGCAGTCTGTCCTCACGTCTGTGCGTCTGAAACTATTAAATGTTGAAAATTACAATCTCTTGTTTACCTCGCTTAGATTGTAGATTAATAACTGCCCCGTTCCGTGAGTATCGATATATATATTAATATCCAATGCGTATAAAAGCAACAATTTGATTGGCATTGGAATCAAATTGATATATAACATACAGTTGTATTTACAAAGCTTTTTAATGAAAAATTTGTCATTAAAAAAGGTAAATTTCTTCGCTGTCGATTTAAATTTTCTTCGTGAGTCTATGTAAAATCTTACAAACTTGCCTGAATTCCAATTAGCAATAAAATACAAGCAGGATTCAGCTTGAAACAACCTTCTTCTGCTCATGTTTTTGTTATACGAGTATTTCAAATTATACATCATCGAGGAGCAGAGTTTAAAAATGCATATTTAATTATAACCACTATAATTAGTTAATCGCATTTCACAACATTGTTTTTAATATCTGAATAATCACATAATTAACTTATTAAAGATATAACTTAATAAACCATGAAATTGCTAAAATATAATATATATTTGAATTGCCATGTTAACTTTATTAGTTAGTGGTCCTTGTATACCACAACCACATTTTTATTTTTTTCTTTTTTTTTTGTATTATTTACAATCTGAAAATTGTATAGTTACAATGAAAATGACTGGATTAGGTATACTCTTGTAAGTCAATCAACATACCACAATTTTATATTTTACTTAACTAATTTGATGCAACTTTTAAAATTCTATGTGAAAGGTCCAAGCCCAATCCTTTCAGACATCAAACATGCACAGTATTATATAATGAATTGATTGTCATGAGTTGTTCATGGTTAGACAGTGGATCTCAGTATCTTTGAAGTATTTCGAAATTATGAAAAAAAATATTTTAAATCTATCAGATATATATTCATACAAATATATATGTCGATATGAAATGTACAACTAATGTAATATATATAAATCTTGCTTATACATTTTAATTGACGTCGAAGAAATAAATTTGGAATTAATTTTCATTTATGGCTTTTAGATCGACAGGTCGAAATGCTTATAGTTGCTTTATATGCTGAATAAATAAATTTGAGATATTTGTTAAGCCAGCCATCCAATAATGAACTCCAATTAAGCTGACTTTCTGTTTCCATTTCCCTTCTCTTTCGAAACCATAAATCCCCAGTTCTGATAATCAAAATTAACCACAATGCTTATATGCTTAAACAAATTAATTCCGCAATCAAACCAAAAGTGCATCCAATATTAATGAAGCCCAAATAAATTCAATTGCAAACAAAATTGACGCTGCTATTTGTTAGTACCCATTTTGTAATACATAATTCATTTTAAGGCATTACAAATTCAGACCCGAAAACTTTTTTCAGAAACAATATTACTTAACTATACAAAAGCGGAAAAAAATGGTTATTTCGACAATGTCAACTTATGAAACCAACGAAGATCACAGCGAATGATTAATGTTGAAGAAATATAAAATGTGTTAAGCGATTAAAGTTGGAATTGCTTGTAACGCATTTTATTAACGGCAATCATTTATCAAACACAGGAGCTGCCCAGCCTGTCGCACATCTATATGTATATGTGTATATGTATATATATATATATGTATGTATATATAAATATAAAACTGTATACACTGTGAAATCGAAATCCAGCTGTATTGGCCTACGGCAACACGAGATATGGGATATGTGATAATAATGTTCAAAAGGCGTGCACTGAACTCACACCTTTTTTTGCCAGTTACCTATGTCAGCTTGCTTTTTGATTTGAGTGACCCCAAAATGGGTAGCAAAAATAATAAAAAAAATAAATAAAATAATATAAAAGGACAAAAAAAAGAGAAACACTGAATCCAATGACGCACCAAATAGCCTTCCATATACATTTACTATGTTACTCACATATAGCATGTGAAAAATGAAAGGCAAACTACGAATACAATAAATAAAGCCACTGACTGAATTCGCGTAGGAATCGGTGTTGGGATATTTTTTTTTTTCATTTATTTTTGCAGCCAAGCGAATGAATAAAGAATGACTGACTGGCACATGTCAATCAGAGAGCAGAGCCATAATCTCTGATTGACATGAACTTAAAAGTATTATGACAAATATTTCGCAGTCTGTGCGTGTCTCTGAAACAGTCTCTGAATTCACGCTTCTCTCTCCAGCATACATTTGTATAGGGTATCAACTTTATTTTGAACGAAATGTATGACATATTTTAAAGTTGATTGGTATTGCAGGGCATACTGATTCGATGAATATTTAATTTACAGAAAAATTTAATTACACTCAATTTGTTTGCGTTGCCTTTTAATTACACAATTTTCGCATGTTTACCAAAAAATTTCATTAAGGGTATTAAATCCCTTGCGATCCGAAGATAGCCTTTCTTACTGGTTATGCACAATTTGCATACGAGTATGATGCATGTGGAGTGCGTGTATGTCTCAGGTATTTTTGCTGTACTTTACCTTTACTGGGTCGTGACCATGGTCGACTGACAAACAATTCTGTTCAAATAAAAATCATCTCACTGTAAATAGCCGGCGGAATATTGCTGCGTTTGACATGATCTCCTTGTTGCTGTCGCAACAGCGCCAACAGGCGTGCAATATGCGTTCAACTTTTCTCAGGGCTATCTACTTGTTGTAAAGAAGACTGAGAGCATATTTTCGGTTATGGGCAAACTGCTGCCTATCTTCATTTTACACCGGACATGCCATAAATCAATTTTATATTTATCATTTTCTGAATTGCACTCGTGGTAGATAAATCCATTTATAAATTTTTTTTTCATTTCACTCACTTAAGTATACATCGTTTGCATGACCTGCTATTACCCAGATTTAATTTACTGTGCGCCTCCGCAAACACAAACAGCACCACCCTGCTTATCACTTAATTGGGAATGTGTGTGCGTCACTGAACCGACGTGGCACGTAATTCTGTGGTCATTACAACGAACCCTAGCAGGCAAATATAATGTCTCTGAAATATACATATTTCGTTAATGAATGCATTTCCGCTGAAGCTCAAAGGCTCTCTGTCCCAGCCACCAAACGAAACCAATATAAAATAGAAGCACCAACGTTCAACATTTTAAACGAAACTATTCAAATATTAAAATATACAATTGGGATTTAATACTATATACAATTCTACTATCCGTAGAACTTAAGTTTTGAATTGATTGGATAACTAAGAAATCGATCTAGATATTTAGTAGCAAGATTCTACTATCAACATTTCTTACATTCTCGATTGTCTACAGCATGTAAAGTTTTGCCTGCCCATTTTCCTATAAGGGAATCCATTCGAAAAGTATGTTGCTAATTTTCAAAATGATTTATTGAATTTCAAATCGATGTTATGAAAAGTATGTATCAAGCAAAAAGGTATGCCATTTTTTTAATATAGGTAGAATTAGAATTATAGTTTACTAACTATAATTTTTCAAGTAGATAATTTAATAAATATTTGGAATGACAGCTGTTTTAAAATCTGAATAATTCTGCTTAACATATACTGGTACAATCTAACATTTATAAATACCGAATCTACAAAATATGTTTCCGATATAAAATTATCGAGATTGGTGGAATATTTGTAGTTCATAAGCAAAATATTTATTTGGGCATTCATAGCTTGATGTGGTCCTTTCAGTCTTCTCATATTTTGGGTGGCCATTGCAAAACTGAAACGAATCGATGGAAAATGTACAAATTTGACAGCTTGATGTTTGTTTGCCTGTATGTTTGTTTGTTTGGTTGTTTGACATTCGGCAGGGGCACTTTTATGAGCACATATTAACTAAATTTGCATATTAATTAAAAATTAACGAGATTAAATAACCGCATAACAAACCCGAACGTTTTCAGCCAGCCAGCCGACCATTCGACAATAACCACAAAATCATTTGCACAACTGCTGGTTTCGTGATAGAGTTGATATTGATTGCTTGTTCATGGGTTGGCACTCGTATTGACAGTTTATTGACACCATTGGACGGTCATCCCTGATAAATGATTGTTAATGATTGCAAACAGTCGTTCTTTCTCATTAAAATTTGTAAAATTCTTGTGTGTCTGCGTGGCTTTTTCGTTGTTTTTAGTTGTAATTATTTGGCAACTTTCGGTAATATTTTGACTCGAATGTTGTGGTTTTGCTTTGCCAAATTGGTTCATATCTTGCACGAATACGAGTATTTGGTAAAGTTGCGCGAAGCGAATTTGCAGCTTACAAATCGCATCTACACTATGGGAAAAAATAAAAAGCACCAACTGTTTTACCAGAGCGCGAAATTCATAATTCAAACATGTTTGTTGTAATATGATAATATCAGGCTTAGGTAAAGTTTTTAAATATGCTTCTAATATATTTCCTATATCGAAATCTTGATTTCTTAAAGTAATACTTAACAACTTGTAGCTCTTTGTAGACTTGCTCAATTAATTCTGATATAATCGGAAGTAAACTTTTATCAAACACAAAGATGATTTTTGTGAATAAATTGTATGATTAAAGATTCTTATTTCTTATTTAAATGGTATTAAATCATTAATGATTTATGATTTTGGGATGAAAACATTGGTTATCTGTTCCGCTTCAATTTGCATATATGTCGGATTTTTTCTCTGAGTGAAGAGCATACGAAATTTAAATAGAGATACAAGGAGAGAAAGACGGAAAGCGAATGTTTATTTGCGGGTTGCACTTTATATCAGCAAAGGCAATTGAAATTCGACTGCGGCTGCAGTTTTCACGGAGTCAATTGAATAACTACCTAAAAGCAATCGAAGTGCGTGCGGCAACCAAATATCCGGCGTATGAAAATTTACAAATTGACTATGGCAAAGTAATCAAATGCAAACTGTTAACTGCAAATTTCCAACTGCAAAGTTTGTGGTAAATGTATTGCATCGATTTAGACGCAAAATTTAATAATCCCTATGCATGTCGGCAGTTAGGTAATTTGTGTATGCATGCCTTGGTTGCGAACGAGAAACTTGTTCACTAAGTGTTTCGCATTCAGTTGAAAACGGATGCCAATCCAAAATTCAAAGTGACAGGAAAGAATGCATACAAATTAATGTATACTCGTACACCTGGCAACTGCACCATGCAAACAAGACATCCTGCCAAGCCGGGATTATAATCCACACAGAAGGGAACATTTATGATAATTGCTGTTGATATTCACCAGAGAGAATCCCCAATCGCAAAGAACAAAAAAACAAATAACAAACATCCTCAATTCGCATGCAAACTCTTACAAATACTTAAATGTTCCGAGGAAATTTACTTTGCATACTTGAGCGGATCTGAAACATACGCCTATGTTCCTCAGCTCTCTAGCTGCCACAACAAATTACTCGACTAATATTTGTTTTAACACACACACTCACACATAGACACATGCTGAAGTTGAAGTAGACACTGACCACATAAATCTCGCCTTGGCCCAACTCATTAGGCATACTGCAGCTGCGCAGGCTGAGGAGAGCACATACAGAGAAACACATACAAAAACACACAAACCCAGGCACAGATATCCCATAACACCCATAACACACTAATAAACGTATGAAAGACACAAAGACACAAAGAGTGCTGGGAAACGTTTCAGCACATTAATGGTTGCCTCTCAGCTGCAGGACTCACGAATTTGCCGTATGTCTAGCTTTAAACTACGCACAGTTAGATGATGCCACATGAGAAACTGATTGATGGCTCCAAATTGCCTCAGGCGGGAAAGTGTTCGGATAAATGTTGTACACAGTGGAAAAAAGTTTGGCAGCTATTGATGATCAACGAAGATTAATTTGAGTAAAGTATATTTTGCTTACAATAGTCTGAAATTTCAAATATTTGTGGAAATTTACTCAGTTTAAGATGACTTAACTGTAGTTGGTTTTCAATAATCCTAAGTTTCTAATATGTTATTATTTAACTCAACACATCAATATAATAAAACCATAAGATTTAGCAGATAAAATTGTCAGTTAGTTCCGAACCTAAGATTGGAAATCACCTTAAATAATAAGCCATATAAATAATATTTTACTGTCTTTGATATTATGTATATTGTTTTCATATCACGTATGATACAAATTCAGTATAATGTGCAATTACTTGACTCAAGACTAATGTTCTAATATTATATATTTTCTCTTTGTGTTGTGCCCTTTCCTTGCGACTTAATGGGGACAGGGTATATGAAATGATTGTGCTTCTGACATCTCAGTCTCAGTTCAGACTTGTCGAGCGTTAATTCTGATTGATAGATAAACATTGCGACAGCAATTAGCTTTGGAAAAGTGCAACTTGAATTGAGGGTAGCAGAAAAGTTGCCTTTCATGCAGAATATAGGAGCAGGACAGAAACAGAGTGAAGACTAAGCCTGCCCCGACAATTGTAATGAAATTTTCAACAACAGTTTTTGCAAATCATTTCATTGCTTATGCTGACGGCAAGAGAAAAGATAAATATTAATAACTTAGCTGGTCAGCTCATAAAAGGTGAAGGCTAAGCCCAGCCCCATTACTGAGTTGCAGTCGCAGCAGTTTCTCTGTGCGGCTCAGTTCGCACGGCAAACAAAAAACCCGAGCGATTCTCGCTGACTGTGAATGCTACAGCCAGAACATAGCAGAGCCTTTTAAATAATAACAGCGGGGACGAGCTATAAAGTAAGGGAAGACCAGTGAATAGACAAATAGTTTCGTTGTTGATGACAATACAGAAAAATGTAAGGCAGGACGAAACAAAGTAAGCGCCAAATAGCCTCGGCACATAATAAAATACAGTCAAGGATAAGCCGAGAGGTGGTGAGAGAGAGAGTGTAAGCAAAAATGAAAATGTTATGCTATATTGAAGTATGTATGTATATATGTATGTATGTATGTAGGTATATGTACATATCAAATGCAAAGCTACCTAAGCAGCTCTGCTCTTCTGTTGGCCACAAGGCTTGAGCCAAATATTAAAATTCATACGCCATGTTGTACGGTCAAATCACTTTTGGGCTGTGGTCCGATGAAAAAAGGAAATGCAAAGCAAAAACTAAAAAACAACAAAACGACAACTACAATGAAGGGCACATACATGCACACATACAAACACAGGACAGCATATTTTCCAGCAGCAGTGAAACAATTGCACAATTTATGTGGCACTTATTTGCACATCATTCAAGTCAGACTGAAAGTAAGCAGCACAGCTACCTAATACTCACAACGAAGCCATGAAACGAACCGTTAAGAATTAATGGAATAAAAACCCATCCAAAGTGCCCAACTGGCAAATACTCTGTGCACAACACATTTAAAGCTTAAATGCAATTTGACAAACACTTATACCAAGTGTCACCCATCAAAGTCTTGTCTTATCTGCTCATACTTACATAGATTGTCAGAACATTATTTTAGCATTTCTACCACTCTTTCATTTGTACAGGGTATCAAAGCAGAGTGTGAGACACAGGTGAGACACTCCCCTCGCTGAACACATGGTCGACAACTAAACTGCAAAAATGTTACAAATTCAAAATGCTAAATGTGCATTTAACTTATGTATTTATGTAAATCCTTCGAAATTATTTTTGCCTCACGGCCCACAAGCCGAAGGAAGAAGCAATGGGAATGTTGCATTGCCACCAAAACAAACTGAACGTCATTTGAATAAATACTTGCATGCATATGTATTCTGTATGTGTTTTTCTTTTTATTTGTCTATTTTTATATTTCACTCATATTTTTTTTTCTGCTGCCACTAACTATCCACATGCACAATTTTCCTCGCCTTTGCTGTCAATTGTCAGCATTTCAGATTGATGGCATGGATTCTCGCTTCACTCTGCAGATTCTATCTGCAGTCTGCTATTTGGCTTAGTTGTTTCTATATTCTATGTTGGCTTCAGCTTGCCATATTTTTCGTATATATATTCTTTCATTCATTCCATAACTATGGATTCAACCCGACTCTGATGTATTTTATGGTCAGTTTCAGTAGTCCTGTATACCTCATGCACTCTCATTAAATGTGCACAATATGTGCAGCAGATTCCTCGTTGAATTCTGTCTATGCCACATATGTGGACAGTCTCAAAGGTAAGTGCATACTTATACACATATATACATTATATATATGTATATGTATATAAATTTGTATTTTTAAGGATGCAAAATGCAGAAGCATGCACGCTTGTCTGACGTTCTCGACTTCATTTTCATCATAACTTATTTAGTCGCAAGCTTCAAATAATTTAAGATAATGCAGTTAGACCAAAGTGCCAAATCCGATTTGGCCAGTACCTTTGGGGGTGGCGTTGAATAAGCTTCTCAAATGTTCAAGGGAAGACAAACGCATCAACTACATGAACATATTTGTATGTATATGGAAGAGAATATTTAATGTCACTTTGATCTCTCAACTCTGTGTGCAACATGCAGAGATATTTTATGTACTCTGCTTTGCATTTAGATTGCATATTCATATTAGCCACTATTTGATACACTCAGCTGCCGTAATCATTCGGTTCTAAACAGCTTAATCCTTTGCAACAGCAGTCTGTGTGTTGTCAGCAGACTCAACGATGAACAAAAGCATTGTCTGCTGCTATTGTTTATCAATTTTATGCAAATCGTTGGCTGGCAACACTCCTTTTTTTTATTATTATTGTTTAACTTTTATCACCGTTGCCGGCATAATTTCGTAATTGAATTAAGTTGGCTCTTCGGAATCAAATACAATTTTAATAATTTAATTTTATAAGCCTATTGCTTGGTAGCACGGCAGAATGCGCGTGCTCTACAATTTAATCAAATAATTAAAATCTAAAACTATTGCCAGCATTAAATTCAAATCCAAATGGGTTTCAACCGTATTGAGGTAAATGCCCTCTTCAGCAGGGCCAGACTGTGCCGGATAAGCTACTTAGTACAGATTGCTGCTTCCTTCCTCTCCCTCTCTACTTTTGCTCTTTCTGATGTTTCGCTTAACTTTGAAGATTCGCTGAGCCACAAACAACAACAACAACAACAAAAACAATAACAACAATAACAACAAAATTTAAAATGCTGCTCAGCTGCGGGCGAGCGCGTTTTTCCTGATGAATCCCACTAAGCTGAAAATACGTTTTAAATCCATATGGACACGCTCCTGCAAGCACGCATCCGAGCACCCACTGACATGGTGGAACTTTCACTTTCAGCTCAGCTATCGTTGCCAATTGAGACGGCGACTGCGATTGCGACTGCGAGTCCGAGTGCTACTGAAACTGAGACTTTGTTTAGTGCCCAAGGCCAGTTCTTTTGGGCCAGATATTGCGGGCTAACGCCCACAGACCAGTGGCTTGAAGTAAATTCACAGCCGCGGGCTGTACACCAGATTCTAATTCAATTACATCTGTAGCTGCAAGTTGTGCGCAAATATTTTCATAGAACAAATTAAAAAGTTGCTCCGCCGTTGCTACAACCAACCCTAAAACTAGCTGAAAATCAGCTAAGCAACCACCCAATCAAGCAACCACCCGGCACCCCGAGGCAAATGTGTGAGTCGCCATTTCCACTTGTGGCTGCTGTTTTGGTAGCAAACAAATTTTGGTCAAAACGTTACAAGAAATTAATACAAATAGCACAGCTTTTGTGTAACTTTTGCTAGTCTGTTCAATACAAAATCTATAAGTGGACGAGACTTCTTTTCAATATATTTCACACAATCATCAGTAGAACATGTGTTATTATCAGCATACACTGAACAAAAATGTTACATTTGTAACACAAGTAAATGAATATATTCTAGAATTGAATTCATTTTCTAAGGACTTTTAGGTTAGTTTTTAGATAACAAAAAACAAATTATAAAATTACAATATTTAATCAAGTTGATTGTCATTTAGGTTGATTTTAATTTTAAAAATACACTTCTAAATTACCGCGAATATCTGACTTTTGGACTGAACAGCCATTATTGATTTTTGTTTTTACCTTTAAAACATTTAATATGTATTTTTCAACTATGTCGAGTATTTGGCCGAGTGTCCGTGTTATAGCACGTCTGATTTTTGGGACACCCTAACTTTCAAATTGCCCTCTAGCTCTTCCGTATCTGCCACAATAAGAAAAGAAATGAGTTCTGCTGTTGGACAAACACTTTGTATACAGCTGTTGTAGCAAGGAGAGCACATTTAAAATTCCAAACAACTGCATAGGGGCAGGGTGCACTTAAGTGCGGTTCCGATTCACTATTGTGCTCTGCAGCTGCTACTGGAGACTAAATGCGTTTTGCTTTGCAATCAACCGATATTGTGCAGATCTGCATCGGTATTTACATGTCCAAGTGCATATTGGGGTGGGGCTACTTGAATAAGTGGAGCCTAAGAAATTGCCCCAAAGGTGTTGAGTTTACAGCGGAATAATTAAAATTAAGCCGAAAATCGCTTGGGATCAGCAATAAAAGCGGAGGCAAAAACTTTCCACAGGAAGTTGCCATGGGGCGAAAATCTGAAGCGGAAATCGAAATTTGTTAAATGGAGCAATCGATGAATCGCGCTTGGCCCTGATGTACGCCACCCCCAGTGCGCCACGCCCACTCACAATTCCACAGTTTGGTTTTACATTTTATCGCTTGTACGTTTGCACCATTTCAATTACAAACAATAACAATAAAATGTGGACGAAGGAGGAGGAGGAGGCAGGGGACTACAGGACGGACACGGACAAGTCGTTAAAGTTCAAGAAAGCGCGTTGCCATAATAAACAAAAAACAGAAAGAAAAAAACAAATGAAAAAAAGAGTAGTGCAAGCGAATTAGTTCACACGGAAGTGGCTGTCAGTTGAACCCCCACCCCTTGCGTCCCTTGCAAGCGTTTCCGTCCCCATCCCCCATCCATGCTTATCACTCGTGTCCAGGGAAGCGCGCTGTGTCGCTCGTGCGGAAGGAAGTTGGGATGTTAGGTGCCAAAGTGAGAATTCTAGGTAAATATTATTGCTAAGAAATTTAAATACTGATTTTTTCATTATCCACGCTTGGCACTTTATTTTTTACGTTCAACTGAACACATTAATAGAAATGTTTCGGCTCCTTTATCGTTTTAGTCGTTCAAGTTTTAAGTTTATGCGTTTTATTTGTTGTTTTTACGTTTGAATACACAAGAAAGGAAAGTTTAGGTATATATATAGCTATGTATTTGTAGTTGTAGTTGTAGTTATATATATATATATATTGGAAATCAAGTTTATGTTCTCACCTCGTAAATTGCCGATTGGTCCTATTCGTGATGTTTTCTTTACTTTCTAAACTTTCTACTTAGGTGCTGCGTGAACTAATGATTCAAGTTTGAGATGTTGAGCTATTATTAAGAACCTGTAGGCCCATCGAAATAAATATACATTTTGTGTTAACATATTGCCAAGGCAAATGTATAAAAGATCTTACAATTAAAAACTTATTTCATTAACAATTTCCATCAAAGCCAGTCAAAGTAAATACTGTGAGACTCCTCCCGAGGCGCCATTGCTCTGCTCAATTTAATTCAACGCTAATAAAACTGGAATAAAATTAAATTTGTACGCAATTTTCTGTTGAACTTGGCAACGACTTGGCGCGATTATCATTGACAATCGTATGGCGAATACGTGACAAACAGCAGCCATGTGTTAATCCTGAATTGGCCGACCACGGTGCAGGATTACGAACAAGAAATGACAACAGCTACAAAATCAACAACGAATGAAATACACACAGGAGAGAAAGAAGAAAAGAACAAGAGAACAAAAACAACAAAATACGTATACATAAATAAGAAAAATAATAAAACAGCAACGGACAACTTTATGGTCAACATTTTTAGTTGCGGTCGAATGAATAGCAAAGTGTATTTCATGAACAACACACATTAATATAGCCACTCTCACACGTACACGTCTACACACACACACACACATACGTATAGACACATCTGTGCAGATTTAGGGATGCACACACACACACTCGCACTGGGCGAAGAGGCAATCGCTGCCTTGGCAATATTTATTGTATCACAAGTGGCCAACTGTATCCCAATGATGACCCCGATGTCCATTGTTGGCTCCGGCTGCTCCTACTCCATCTACCTACTCAGCCGCACTTTTATTATTATTGATGACAATTTTGAGCAGACAATAAAAAAAAAACAAAAATAACAACATCCTCCTCCAACTCCTCCACACGTTCTGCTGGGCTCGACAAACTAAACACAATCAAAATAGAGACAGAGAGGAGGACATACAAAAACAAACCGACTACGGCAGTTGGACAGTGGTTAAAAACTTTGTTAGCGCTGAAAAATCTGACAATTGGGGTACTCCGCCCACTTTAGGCATTTTCTTAATAAACGAAAATGTAAAGTTACCTCAGCTATAATAAAATATAGTAAATTACTTAAGTTGCCAGCAGCCGTCACATGAACTGCAAAAACTTAAATCTAAAAGTTTTTCCCTCAAATTTTTTTTATTTCCATAAAATGAAATGCGTGTGCCACAAATAAACCCACAAGTAGAGCTATATTACCCAAAAGTGTATGTTTTTCTCACATCTGTTGTCCAAACTCTCAGTTACTTTTCAGGCAAAAAAAAAAAAAAATACAAAAAGTTTAACTAACACGGATGCTGCATATCTGCAAAAAAAAAATGTTGATAATATTTTTGCTGCTGCTGGGAGGCGACTGTCTGACAAGCACGTGCTCCATCAGTTTTATACTTTATATATTCCCTGCCTACTTAGTTGTCCAAACACACACACACACACACACACACACATATTGAGCTGACACAGCCAATTGATTAACCTAAGCCACAAGCTGATTCAACTTTGCCGAGCTGTTGCAAAAGCAGCGCACCAAAGTTAATTTTGAATCGTTTATCAAATGGCGTAGAGCTGCAAAACTTCAAATGCATCTACATATATCCTGTCAGATGCCCGATGCCAGACTAACACCTCGACGAAAGCCATGCACCTCAGCTGGGATACCTTGGCTAGCTGTTAGCTGTTAGCTGTTAGCTGATAGCTGATAGCAGATGCAGCCAGGTCATAATGCAAAATAGCAAAATAACGCTCAAAAACTTGATCTCAGACATATGTCGACGTGAATGGGAAAGTTGCGAATTTTGATGGGGAGGCGAACGTCAAATTGAACGTTGCTCAGCTATTTGTCAAATTTAGCTATGCTTGGCGCTTGGCAAAAATTGATGAGTTGCGAAAATTGCGACAGTATGAAAACTAAACGATGGCATAAGTGAGAGAGGCGGAGTGTGTGAAGATGGTAGTGGAGAGATAGAGTTAATAAACGAATGGCAATATCTGGTATAAAATCAATGCCAATCTTATATGCATATAAAAATATTAGAAGTCAATCAGACTAGTGCTGGTTGATTGACGTTCAAATATCAGAGTTCAGCATTTTAAAGTTGTACATTTTATATAACATTTTCACATTGCTTTCATTTTATTATACATCTAGCTATTCAAAAAAATGTATACCAATCTCCCTGATAGCCGTGTGTGTGTCAATTTTTCTATTTCCTTGTAATAACTTCGTTTACTTAAACAAAAAAGTTGGTGCAGAGGTTATTAGATTACGCATGAGCTGCTGTCAAATGTGTGATGTAATGTGTTCATTATCTTAATCAGCTCGGCATGGCATTTTAGTGGATGCTCTCCTGCATCTGTCGATGACATCTACAAACATGTTGATGAAGATGTGCTCAAAAATGCATTCATTGCCTGTAAGTGGATGCCTCTTGGTGTTTGCAGCAGACGCAACATGTAAGAAACACCAAAGTGCCATAAGCGGAAATCAATTTCATAGAAATGAAAATCATCGCACAAAACACACAAAGAGAAACACAAACATCTACATTCATATCGACATCTACATCGTCGCAGCAGGTCACTGCCAGGACAGTTGTGCACAGTACTGAGAGAATGAAGCCCAAGTTATTGGCTGGAAGTAGACGGCTTTTGTCGTCCAGGCAGCAGTACAGTGTAAGCCAGGACAGTTGTCCTTATTGAATTTCAATGACAGCTCTGCTCAGCTCAGCAGCAGCAGGCAAAAAGTATAACCACAGTCTTTGCAGTAAGTATCTACACGGGCCATACGCTCTCCTCCGCTTACAGATGTGCCTACATACATATATCTATCTATATATGTCTGTCCACATACTTACTTGTATGTGGCAATGACAAAGAGCGAGAATCTTATGCTGAGGCAAGACAACCAACCAGCAACTTGTTGACCGGATGTGTGGCGCCAATAAGTACGGTAAATGGGATTATTTGTGTGTGTATGTGTGTGTGTGTGAGTGAGTGTTTTTTTTTCTGCTGAAGTCAAGCAAATTGAATTTATCTTAATTTTCCGTGGCTTTTGTGGCTGCAAGCGGCAAGTTGCCTTCTTTCCAGCAATATGCCATGTCTGCTGAATACAACATTTTTAAAGTACTTGTTTTTCTTTGTTGGGGTAAATGAGGGATGGGGCAGGGTAAAGGGACCCATCAATTTAACATAAGAGCAAACGATTCCAGATCCTTACTTGGCAACGGCGCGAAACCTGATGTTGAACAGGGCAAAAAAAAAGAAAATGAATAAAATAAAAACACAAAATAAAATAAAAGAAAGCAAGAAATGCGAAAAAAAATATTGTATGCATTTTATTTATTTATGTTGAAATTAAGTTACCCATAGCTGCTGAAATTGTTGCGGCTGTATCAAATTTTAACCCTTGTAACAATTTTGTTTCCTTACCCTACACAATGTTGAATGAATAAAACGCGAGCTTGGCCCTGCACTTGGGCTGTGCATTTACTTGTGGCCATAAGGTATCTGAAAGCCGAGACATTTTCAATGAACTACTGTTCCAGTTGTTAGTTCTTTACATAAAATATCTTTTGGGCGTGCTCTTGCTGCCTTCAGCGCAAAGCCATTCAGCGCGGATTTGTGTAGCTGGCCCCAAAACAAAAATTTGAATGCGGTCAGCCTTGAATGTGGCATAGCAATGCTTTGCTTACATTTATGGCTCTCATTGCGATTGCATGTAAATTGCTTTGTGTTGCTCCTCGATAAAGCGCTGCACTTCAACTCAGATGTGACTTTAACTTACCAGTCCTCAAATATTTATGCATTCGCATTCGCTCAGCAATTTTCTGCCGCTCCCCGCTGCATGAAGGGGCTTCTTTCTGTGCGTGTCAACTAATCCCCCACTTTATATATGCCAGCTGGCTAAGCTAAGCTAATGGCGGCAGTGAACTATTTTAACCTACCTCAGGGGACCCACTGCCAAATGTGTGGATGCCACCATTATTGCCCCAATATGGGTTACAGTCTCCCGGCGTACATATGTATGCATAAATATGTCCATGGGCGTAGCCTGTAAATTAGGTTTTGGGGCCCAAAGCATACCATCAAAACTTCCAAGTCACTTAATATGAGCATGAAACTTTAAGCAAACTTGTTGTCGAATCTATTTGAATACAAATTTATGAAACTACAAAAGAAATTGCAGTGAAACTTGAGACAGCAACAAAACATAATACAACTTCTTTACTTTGAAAACATTGAAAGTTTCATAAAAAAGAGTATGATGATTTTGTGCAAAAATTTGTAACAGGCAGAAGAAATCATTTTGGATAGTCATCAACAGCAGATTCGATATTGACATGTCCGTCTGCCCGTCCATCCAATTTAGAGACTTCAAATTTGGATGGTATTCGCAAACGTGATAAAATAAAACTAGAATACATTTAACAGATAGGTTCAGGATATATCGTAGTTGAGCTCACTGCAATATATCATTCTTACTTGTTGATTTATTCTTATTCAAGTATTAAGGAATTCACTTACAGCACAAGTAACCTTTCCTTTTTTGTCTAGCAATCTCCCTTTAACATTCCCTTCGCCTTTCATTAAATAACCAAAATACTAATAATAATACCTGTCTACGCTCATGCATAAGTAGTTGGCTATGTATAATAAAAGTTTGTATGTGCTAGTTGAGCAGGCCAAAGGAGACTGGCTAGCTGGAGTCTTTTAGCTAATGTCCGGCACTTTATGATTATCTTCCAGCAGTCCTCTAGTTGCTTCTCTCTCTCTCTCTCTCTCTCTCTTTCTCTCTGTCTCATTCTCATTCTCTGTCTCGTACATTTAACCATAAACTAGTTTGTTGCGTCATCGGGCTTGACTTTCTAAAATGTACTCAATGATGACGATTATGCCTCCATCAAGTTCGCTGGCGTCAAACGCTCGCTAATTGGCCCTTTTTGTGATGGAAATTCTTGGCAATGAGTCCTAGTGCTGCTGCTGCTGCTCCTGCTGCATCGGCGAGCAAGCGATTATAATAAAAGCCATTCACACAAAGTGCAAAAAAATATTGAATACAAATGGGCGTTGGCTGCGTTGCATGAATGCGATTTCTATCAAATGCGTTTAACAGCAGCAACAGCACAAAGCAACACATTTGCTGCATTTATTGCATTTTTCCGTTAACTGGCTCGAGCTTCACACACACACACACACCATACACACCAGCCATTATGGGGCATAGACTGCTGCTTTGTTGGCAGCAAGCATCTATGCTGCTTTCGCTGCTGGGAGCACTCGAAAAAAAAATAAATCTCATTGAATTTAAAAATTGCAAAGCCAGCTTAACTTATTTTTCATTAAGTGCCTTTCTAAATAAAGTAATTTTCTATTTTCAAATGCCAGTTTTGCCTAAACTCTTAAAACTCTTAAATCACTTTTCCATTGTTGTTTACAATTTTTCATTTTTTGTTATTATTAAAATCATTTTTGCATTTTTGCTTATTAATATCTGCTGGCAAATATTATATTTTATTTTATGTATTAAATTATATTTCTGTGGTTTAAATAACATAAATTACTAACAATTATAATAAATTATTTGTATAATTTGCTAGCAATTATTTTGTATTATTTTATGGTAGACTATGTAAATAGCTAATACGGTTTTTAATATTATTTATATTTATTCTGTATTTTTCAGCAAGTTTTTTGTGAGTGTAGCTGCTGCAGACGCCTGTGGGTCCTGCTGCATTTGGTCTGACTCTTGCTGTGATAAATGGATCGGAAAATACGCGTACTCGAGAACGGACGCCTTGTTTAACGCGTTGCATAGGAACTACACCTCAGCTTAGTTGAGAGTTTCCTTTGTTGTGGCTCTTGACGCTCTGACTGAACTAAACTACAAACAACATCAACTTACTGCTTGCACCTGTACATAATGAAAATGCACAGCCTGGCTGAGAAATAAGGAAACAAAGCATATCGTCTTGTCTTCATAGATATTATTGCTGCAATATAGTTGTGTCTATTACCTGGTAGGGGCTAAGGCTGCCAGTTTGGCTGCAGTCTCCGCTGCCTCTGCTGACTTTTGATTCAATATTTGTTTTGGGGTTAACCCGTGTGCCACGTGTGGCGTCTGTATGAGCTTTATGCTTTATGCTTTATGCACTCGTCGGTGTCGCCTCATTGCGCACTTCATTCGAGCGGCAAATGCTTACACCTCAGCAGTTAGTGGTAACGGCAACGCTTGCTCTGCCACAAGGCGTATACGTGTCAAGGATAATTCATGAAAATCTGCTTGTTGGGGCTTGTGTGTGCAGCGTGCAGTGTTTTTCACTTTTGCGCCAATTACACAATCAGAAACCAAACGATATCAAACTTAAGGCATTTAGAGCTTACTAAGTGATTTTAAATTGGCTGCATCCAGTGCAAAAATGGAACCACTTACATCATAATTAATATTACCAGACGAGAAGGCAAAAACATTTAAGCCAATCGAATCAAATTCTCACAGTGTCCCGCTTTTTCCTAGCTGAGTGAGTGTTCCTTCTCTTGAAAATGATTGCAAAAAATTATGAATTTAAATAGAAATATAGCAAAAGTTGAAATCTCTGATTTGCTAATCACAAGTCCAATTTCATATGCCGCTACAGTTGCCGAATTATAAAACATTCACATTAACGTCACTTTGCATGGCAGGCAAATTTTTTCAATTAAAATTGTTGCACCATGAAAACGTTAGCTAAATGTTTTCCTGGTTCTTTGCTCAAGACTTTAATTGCTCATAATTGGGCATTGCACATGCAGCAACTACAGTGGACGACAAAAGGAGCCAAGGAAGCAACCTAGCGTATACGCTAATTAAAGGACATGCTCTGCAATTAACGCACCTTTTTCTACGGCTGCCATAAAATTAATTGGCCCAACAAGTTTTGACTTGTCGCTGTGAACTTAATAGCAGCACAGCTAATTTAAAAAGAAAGATACTCCTATTTGCCACAAGCGAAAACAGCTGCAAATTGATTAAGTATAATTAAAATATGCCCGCAGAACTGCAAAAAAAAACGAGCAAAATATTAACCAGATTAATGTCCGCCGAAATCATAATCGATTTAAAATGGCAATAAAACATTTGAAACCACTTTGAAACAATAAAATGGAAATTGCAATAAATGCATGATATGTGAAAAAAAAATGTCAAATTGAATGCATTTTCAACGAAATGCATTTCAAGCGTAAAGCAAGCAAACAGAGATTATGTGGCGTATACTTAATATACTCCAGCAATCACTCAGCTACCAATTTGCCTGTTAGCGCAATTTGCATGTATGCATAGTGGTCGTGTCTTCAATAAATCTCTGGCCGGACTAAGTTCTAAAAATGGAAGCGCACTTTATTAAATAACCATCAACACAACTCAATAATATGCACAATTTTAGAGCGAAAAACGAATTGCGGCCAACGTGCGGTTGAATATATGTGCATGTATTTGTGTGTGTGTGTGTGTGTGTGTGTGTGCGGTATGTGGTGTGAAATTTGAAAGTGTTTGTGTGTGTGCCTGTGTGTGTGTGCGGCGCACACAAAAACCTATATAAATGTTAGCAAACAACGAAACTTTGCGATTCAACGGCGATTATATTGCGCTGCATGCCACACTTTTCTGGTTATCCGCACATATTTAATGTCAACTGATAAATACACTATGCATGTTAGCAATCCGAAGAAATGACAAGCTAGCCAAGCAGCATCTGCATCTCGATGCTGAATGGAATTTATGTGAAGCTTTTAACTCACAGCTCACAGCTCAACACGTAACTGTATTAGTTTAATGAAATGCAGTCTATCAAAACGTTGACAGTTGGCAATGCATCTGAAAGCGATACATAGTCACAGTTACAGTTGCAGTTACAGTTACATTCAGTCAGTCATACTGTCTCTCAAGTCCGAAATGTCAGTCCGTTGTGAAAGTCCTCGTCAGTTGAGTCCTCCCCCTCTTGCTTTCTCTCCATTTCCATCTTCCTCTTGGCAGCAGGCATGCTGAGTAGAAGGACTATGCACAAATTGGACGAACGAATAGAAATGCCTTACGTCAATGCAAATTGCCAGTTGAATGTGAATGGATTGTGACTAAAACGTTTTTTTTTTTACAATCCTTACTGGGTTATATAGAGTGCAACATGCCACATCAGGGTCCATAAAACTAACAAGCCGCACAATAATCGTGCAACCAATATCAATAAAAAAAATGTGTCCACAAAAATATGAATTATTGCCTACATGCAAATAATTCCAATTTGTGGTTTTTTCCATAAGTAAAAATTCATTATCTCATTTCATTTTTCATTTATATAATACACATCTAAAATAGTTGATAATTTCAATTTGTACGTTCCAAATTAAGAAATCATAATTAAATACAAAATTTTAATTTTATGTTTGCACAACGTTATCGATTAATAAAAAAAATAGCAAAATAACATTTGCATAGCGTATCTTTTGAAATTAATACTGATTACTTATTATTACAATTTATAATTTTCCTTTACCTTCTGGAAGTGGGCAAAATATTGAATCCAGTGATATACTATAAGTGGATGATTATAATTTTACTCCAAAAAATTTTGGGAAAACTCCATATAAGCTACAAATAAAGAATTTCTCAAAATAAGTCATCAAAAGTAGGCAAAAACTATTCCAGAAATAAGAAGACAGATAGATGAACACAAAGCAATACAATAAATTGTATATAAGCTCGTTGCTCGTAAAAGTTGAACTAAAAGTTGCGTCCTTTTGTCTTTGCCAACTTGAGCATTGCTTAGTGGAATTCCTTCTGGCAATATGTGGTGGTTATTAAGATTAATAATATGACTATCACGGCACGAGAGCGGGTGATGAGCTGGCCACTAACCAGATTGCGCAGTTGATGTGTTTTTAATGAGTTGGGCGACAACAAAAATAGCAAGCTTCTCGCCACCCGCACCGCAGAAGCAATTAAAGCACATCAATTAATATTAAATATTTCAACGGCAATTAAATGAAATAATTCGTAGTCAGCATCAGCATCAACCACAAAATGGCCCAATGCGACCAATGAGCCGCACAGAAAACAGAAAACAGTAGACCAAACTGACATACAATGAGTGAAACGAAACTTTTTCCGGTATATTGCGGAATGAAATTTTCATTAACCGAAGAGACCAAAGTGATTTTGTCAAGCAGCCAAGTTTCAAGTGAAAAGTTTTCGACTTGCTCCAACTGGACACATGTTTCAAAATTCGCCAAAAATAAATTTCGTGGTGCTCCGTGAAAGTTTTCACGCATTCGGAATGCAAATGAAATGCGCGCGATTGCTGACAAGCGAACTGGGAGCCAAGTTGAATTCGAAGTTGAATTTGAAGTTGAATTTGGAGTGAGCAAAGTTGAGCTCAGGCCGGCTGCATTTCTTATGAGCGACAGAATGAAAATATTTCAGAAAGCATTTCAATTTCTCCAACTATACGCGTAATTGAAATTTGCATTTCTATGAGGCAAAAAACAAAAAAAAAAAACAAAAAAACAAGAAGCTAAAAGCTAAAAAGCTTGAAAAAAAACTGAACTTTGCCCAGCCAAGATAAGCAAAACGTGGCAACTATGGATTCGACCCACAGCTAGCTGACTGCTGGCTATGGAAAAAAAATGTGAAAAACAATTAAGCGCCGCGTCGTGGAATTTTGATTGCGAATTTGAAAACCCAAGGGAACCCACAGTATAAAGCATTCGTTCACGTCCTGATCAAGGTGGCCACGAACAAAGCCTCATGCTAATTTCTGAGCACATTAGTGCTGTACAATGGCCTTATGCATTCGCAATGTAACAAAAACTAACCAGAAAACTAAACTCTAAAGAAATCAAAAGAATGGATAAAAGGCCTGAATTCAATCGTTTGGTCAGACTGCCAAGAATCTTAAAAACTTCCTTAAATCAAAAAAAAAAAAAAAACAGAAGTAGAAGTAGAAGTAGAAGTAGGAAAAGAAGAAGAAAACATACCTAAAACTTTTGCCAAGGGCCGCAAATTGTTTCAAGCCAGACAGAAGGACGTAAATACTCGCGGATAAAATCAAATATTAGTGGCTGTAAAAATACGAGCCTTGCGAGTGTAGACATCCCCTACCTGGCAGCAATTTGGCAAATAATTTGATGACCAGAACTCAACTGGCCCAAGAACTGTAGCGCAGTTTTTGGAACAAGAAGGCAAACGGTGGTCGGCAAACCGTAAATTTTATTGCATGACTTGATTAAATTCGCATGCAGCCCTTGCCGACAATCACTCCGCTGGACGGGGGTCGAAGCTGGGTCAGTCAAATCAACAAAAAAAAAAACAAAAAACACCCCCACACACACACACACACACAAAAAGCAAACTATGGCGTTTCTGGGTTTTTGCCATTTTCTTGACATTTTCCTCATTTTAACGTTTTCACATTTTAACGCAACTTAATGAACTTTTCAGTGCCATCGCAAAAGGAAACGAAAAAGTCGCCAGTTAATGTTATGATGAATATTGTACTGGTCGCAAAAAACAAAAACAACTTTGCATTTCATTTTTTTTAAATAATGTTTAGGGTGTGATTATGAGCGTTATGTTTTACTTTCGCCACGTTTCGTTGATTTTACAAAGACAAGCAGTCCATACTGCCCGCCGACTACTTACTGCCATTTTTCCACGAATCCTTGCTAAAATATGCTTCACGAAACTTAAAAGCATTTAAAGCAATTAGAAGCATCAAATAAACAAAGCTGATGGTAAAAACGCTCAACTGGACGATACTCATTACCCAGTTCAATGTACAATGTACACTCCGAAAAAAAAAACATAATTATACGCATCCCGCCACACAAGCCAATTAACTTTACTCTACAGATAAGCACTAATAAATATAAAGTAAATGATATATACACAAAAAATAACTTATTCAAATCAAGAAGTTTATTACTGCAGGAAAGATTTCATTCATAATTTTAGTTATTTCAACTTGTATTATTACGTTGATATTACCATTATTAGCATTATTATTATTGTTACTATTATTAAACTTATCTTAAGTTTTATTTTATGAAAAGTTTTGTACTTATACATGCAATATTAATGTAGTTAATTAATTGGAGAATTATGTTTAATTATGAATGTTCAGCAATTGTATTAATAATAAATTTTGTTAAAAACAATGCACGACTTATGCTCATTAAAAAATATTCAAAATTGAATCGTTCTCAAAAATGTGTGTGATAAACAAACCATGAACCCCATTCCGGTGGATATGTGGGGTAAATGTATCTTTAAAATAATATTGTTGACAGAGGGGATATTGTGCAGACAGGCAGACAGCTATTTTGATGCTGAATACAGGGTATCAATGGAGTGGGGGATGGACTTTGATAGACGTCGCTATGCTGCGCAAAATTTAACGAAGCTTAACCTCGTTCAATGGGAAAATACACTTTACGTACACTTTGCGCTGTCATTTCGGGCGCAACTCGAGCAGCAATTGTGCAAATACTTTATGCCAGCAGAAGGAGTTCGGTAAGTGGTCGACACAGAGAAGTGGGGATGGAGGGAGAGTGGAGTGGAGGGAGTGTGGAGTGGAGGCAGAGTGAAGTGGAGTGGAGTGGGGCGAGAGTCGCCGGTACAGTTGAGGGCTTGAGGTGCCAGCGAACTTTTCAAGCTAAATGCAACCAAGAATGATGAATGAGTTACAGGTAGCAGCCAGCACTCCTAATGCCCTGAACTTCAACGAACAGCGCAAGAATTTCCATCGAAAATATTGAGAAAAATTATTTTTGATTTACGCCAACGCGAACACTTTGTTGAACTTGTTGGACGTGTCATCTATAAGTGATGCAAGAAATTTGAAAGAGTCACGGCAACAACTGTCAATCGTATCACAGCATTGAAATTTAAAATTGAAAGTGCGTCGGCGTAATGACGGAAATTGCTATCATATGACATGGCCAAAGACATGGTCAAAGGCAAGACAACGGATGCAAACCGCAAATGCGAATCTCAAGTTAGTTATGCCATCCGACCACAACTGACTAACTATGTTTGTGTGTGTGTGTGTGCGTGTGAAATGTGATGCAGCTAAGGTTACCTTATCTTCGGGTCGATTGATCTGAGACACCAAATGATACTAGACAGAGGACACGGACGTGCACTCAGAGAAAAGCGCTGTTGTATCTTAACAACAATTATATCTATATTCTTTGAATATTTCTTTATTGAATAGTAAAAATCATTCTTAATCAATAATAATATAACAGTAATAAAGTTAATAATAATAATAATTATAATAAAAATACTCATTTCCATTCAATGCAAAAATGTCCTACTTTTTTTCTGAGTGCCACTTAAAGTGTAGGTGAAAGTGAATGCTGCTACTAAGACAAAACCAAAGCGGGGCAATGAACTTCACGCCGGCAAATGCACAAATATTGAATTACTGATATTCCATATGTCATCTCAGTGGCGAGTGCTATAAATACAGCAAAGCATCTGGGCAACCACACACTTGAAAGCTAACAGTGCAGTGCGTGGGTGCCCAGTGTGCAGAGTGACGGAAAGAAGGAAGCAACGAAGGAAGAGAGCCCGTCAAAGGATTAGCTGGTTAAGCAGTGGAACAGGTACTCTCAAGTACTCTCTCAACATGAGACCGGCTAGCCGCGATGGCCAGCGAAATTACCAACGGACCAAAATTCCATTAATGATCAATGATTTACTGAGACCCAGTTTATTGTCGCAATTGCTGTTGCTGTTGTTGTTATTGTTATCCATAACAATGAGGGCGACGGCAGCGATAATGGCACGTTTGCCACAACTGGAGGAGTTGGCCTCGCACCACCCGCCCCATCAGCCGCCACATGCCAGAAGCAATTACCATGACCCAAACAGGGAGCCGTTTGCCGGATTAGCAGGATATGCGAGTACACGACATTATTATGGTGGCTCTGCCGACGGCCAGGCGTTGTTGCTCGATGATTATAGCGGAGGCGGTGGCGGTGGCGGTGGCGGTGACGGGGGCGGTGACGGGGGTGGAGGCGTTGGCGGCCTCGTGGGTGACTTGGCAGCGGCACCATATGTAAATTATGCGCCAAAAGCCATCAGTGGTGCTCTTGGTAGCAAGGCCAACGGCTTTGTGCCATCGACAGCCACAGGAGAACTACACAACAACTACAACAGATTGCAGTCGGAGGGCAAAATCGATTTTGTCATTAATACAGCAAATTATGAACTCGATGTCAATGAAGAGACTGAACAGCAGCTGCAGCAGCAGCAGCAGCAGCAACAACAGCACGAACAACAGCCGACTGATGTCTACCACCCAAGCTATTCATATCAGCCACGGGCGCCACCGAAACAGCCCCTGCCTTTGCGCGATTATCGTATTGAGCAATTTTCCAATTATCTGCATGCAGCCCGATTGGGCGGGGAGGAGCAGGAGAGGATGTCGTTGCAGCCACGACAAGTGAACGATGTCAGCGCCCAAGCTTTTAGAGAGCAGCGACCCGAATTTATCTCTCCTGTGAAGCGACAACAAAGGTCCCAGGAGCCCCAACACCAACAATTATACACGCCACAAGCAGAGGATCAGCAATTGCTCTACTCCCAGTCACAAAGTCACATTGCCAATTTACCAGCGAACACCCTGCACAATTCTCTGCCACCGATTACAACCCAAGTGCATCACACACCGGCGAGCAGCAAGGCGATTGCTGGACTACCACTGTCGAAGCACATTGAGATCACCAAGCATGTGCCGATAACGCACTATCAAAAACAACTTGTGCCCTTCAAGCAGGCGATTGAGCTGCGAGTTCCTCGGCCCGTAATCACAGCTATTCCCAAGCCAATTGCAATCAAGATACCCGTGCCAAGGATGGTGCCAGTGCCCCAACTGCAAGAGGTAAAAATACCAATCGAAAAAGTGAAGACATATGCTGTGGAGCAACCGATACCATTTGTGGTTGAGCGACGAGTGCCCTACCGGGTAGAGAAAGCAGTAGCTCAGCCCTTCTACTATCCGTATCCGGTTAAAGTGCCCATTGTACGCACAGTGGTACACAAGCAGCAACCACAATACGGAATATCCCCACTGGGAATTGGCTCTTATGGAGGTTGGAATTCTGGCAATCATTTGCTGGGATAGACAAGCTCGCAAACCAACAAAGATAAATTATATTTAGATACTTTTTTGTTTTTATTCACAATCTGCCTTCTGCCGGGCATAAGCAAATTTGGTGAATTTATATAAATGAAAAATTGTGTACATCATGCAAGTATTTCAACTGGAAATGCGATTGGCATGCAAATATGACACACTCCGATCTGAGATCCATCATGAAACTATTCCGTTACCGCCCTAAGAATTTGTAATATTCCGTAATTTAATTAATTTAATGTTTTTTATTTGTAACTTTGTATATTTTTGGGTATTTTTTTCGTACGTGTGTTTGTAATAAACAAATCTTTATCCAAAATTTTGTTATTGTGAGATTATCGCAAAATTTCCATTCCAATCACATTATTAATTTAAACACTTTAAAATTTTGAACTTAAAATTGCTAAGCGGTCATGAGTCAAAATTTGGAATACTTCTTACTCAACGCGTTTTAAACCCGTCGGCATCAAAAGCGAAATAATTGCAATTAGTGACCCCCGCCAACACACCAAAAAAAAGAGGAGTTCAAATTACAATGCAACTGAGCAACTTTCACCCCAGCACAGCTGAGGCGAGCATAGCCGAAACGAAGTCATTGAAGTCGGTAGAGTCACAAGGCAACCTCCAAATGAAGAAAAGTAGCCAAGTAAAACTTTTTAATTGAGCTAAGATCCAACAAATGCGGCTAATAAATATGTATTGAAGTACGGTAGGGCGAGGGGAAGGGGTGGAAGTGCAAGCCAATGTTACTGCTAATTGCCAAATGTAACTCCAACAGGAACAACAACAAGAGCTAGAACAGCAACGACTCCTACAACAAGTCATAAGAACAACAATGCTGCACAAAATAAACGCGACGTTGAACTTCAGAGCGGCGTTAGCAAAACAGAAACAAAATTAGTTAAAAAGTAAAGTCTTGACTCAGTTCAGCTAGTTGTTAGCTGGCAGCTGAATGTTGCTGATGGAATTGCTGCAAGTTATTGCCGGCTAATGAAATTAACGCTAATTGACTCGGATGTCCTATGCTAGTGCATTTTGTTCTTCTCGCTGTCGTTGTTGTTGGCCTTTGGAATTTTTGGGGCAGCGTCCTTGCATTATTTATTTGACTCGTGCATTGTTGGCCAGACGCAAAACAAAATAAGCAAAACAAATCGCATCTATAAATGACAAATGGACAACCGCATCGATAATGGAACGAGTGTCTGACCTAATCAAAGGCTTACATCACCTCCAGCAAACATTTGCTACAAAATTGCGGTAATGCGAAATTAGAATTCATTGGACCAAATGATCAGTCCAACTCACAAATGAACTATTCTGTATTTTCGCTTTAATTTCTGCATACACTGAGACAAAAATCTACAGTATTTAACAAAAAATATTTGTGTTTAAATATTTTATTTATTTTAAGACATTTTAATCATAAAAGAGCTCATCAAGCAATAACCAACATTTTTTTTAAAACATTCGAATGAAAAACGACTTATTATTTAGACTTCTCCATGCAAATTAAATAGCTGAAATATTTATATCCCAATTTCGTTATCGCTTAAACATTTTGTTTTGGATCTTTTATGAAATTTATCTGACTCAGTGAAAATAAAGAAATGCTCACAGTTTAGATTATCATTTATATATATAAAAATTAAATTCTCAAAATTCATAAGATCTTTGCTGTCTGAAATAATTGAATAACTAACACATTTATTTTTTAGAAATAAAAAAAATCTAAAATGCAATATGCCAAAAAAAAAAACATTTTTTTCAGTGCATATGAGTGTATATGCTCAGAATAAATATTTAACTATGTGATAGAGGACAGTGAACATAAATTCATAATTGCAGCACCCGCAAAAACCACTTCGTTAAGAATTCTGTGGCTAGTTTAACAATTGTCTGGCCCACAGCCTGGCCAAAGGCCCACCAACCCCCGCTCCACCCCTTTAAACTGGGAGAACTGCGACTGGGGCAAATGCGAAAGCCGCAAATCGCAATGAACATGCACGCGGTCAAATTGGCAACCACGAGACTGCTGATGATGCTGGTTAAACAGTTGATATGAGCTGTGCGGCTGGTTCTACCTGTCGATTGGTGTTACGTATATTCAATATTAGGGATGCATATGTAGGCATATACTCGTACCTTGCTGCACACCTGACCTTCTGTGGTTATCCGTGATTGCATGCAATTAATTTATCCAGTGTACGGCAAGTACACTGAGTCAAGTGTGGTTTGGTTAGCGGAGAGGCGGGTTGCATACATACAGCAAAGTCACTTGGTAAGGTAAGATGCCTAATTTCAAAGAGCACAGATCCCAACAGTGACAAGTGTGAATGTGTTTGTTTGAGCATGAAAATGACTTTATAATTTGGCAAATGATTGCGCACTTTTTGTTTTGTTGGCCAAGTTAAGGAAGCGTCTGCTGCCAGCTTGGGTATCCTAAACATAAACATTAAAAATTAATCAGCACTTCTACCTCAAAAAACTTTTCATAATTTCTGCGCAACAAACAACAACAAGTTGAAAGGGTTAAGTGGTGGGTGCACAACGCAAGGCAATGGAGCGACAAAAGGAACCGTTTTTTGAAAAATGACAGCCAAGTTACACACACACACATACATAGATACACACACAAACAAAAAACAATTGCAGCCCCCCACCCCCCCCCCCCCCCCCCCCCCCCCCCCCCTTGCTGGACCGCAGCTCCAAAAAGTTTTCAACCATTTCGTGGGACACGCGAACCCCTTTTAGAGTTGGCCTGGCCAGCAACCATTTTTGGTTTTCAAATTTATGTGCGACATAAAACTTGGACTCAGGTGGATGTAATTTTTGATGTTCATCCAGCAGTGCTTTACTTAGTGTTAACACACTTTCTGGGTTGCTTTATATCAGCTTTAATTGGTTTCATGCTGTCCAAAAATGCAGCGTGACTAGGAGGTGGCTTCAGATACACCCAGGAAAAAAAATGGCCATGTGCAGGCAATCTAATATCTAAAATGTTAGATAGTTTAACTCAACGAAAGCTTACCCTCTCGAAAAAGCCATATTTTTTCTCAGGATAAGTCTTGTGCAGCTCAAATATTGGTAATTAACTAACTAAGTAGCTGGTTAGCTTTTAACGCAGTTTTTTTTCTTTTGTCAGATAAATCTTATCGAACAATCGAACAAACTTAGAAACCCTTATATATATATATATCGATTTCAATATTTTACTAATAACTTTTTTGCTGAGTGTAAGCATGAAAAACTGTGTATTTGACTTACAGTCAGGCAGAACTTTTTCGCAGTTTATAGCCATGAAAAGTGTTCTCTTTTCCTGATGCCAAACCGGCGTATGAGTGATATTTCTTGTTTTAAAATTTATGTGATGCTTCTTAGCATAGACCTGTGCACATGCATATATATACAGACATGCTTATATACATATATAGGTGTGTCTATATACATACGAGTATGTGCGTGTGCGTGTGTAAGCATCGTAAAAGTAAAGTGCAGCTACTGTTATATTTTGTGATTACCATAAACTATTTACACACTACTTTAATAATCTTCAGTGCACAGCACTAAAAATGTCGGCAAGTTTAATGCTCGGTCATATGTATACGAGTATAGGCAGCCCCAAAGAGACATAAAACGCTTTTTGTCAAGTGACTGAACCAAGCCTTTCAGTTGCTATGCAAACTTGGAGTAGTTTTTGTAAGCTCCTCAGGCGAATAATCGCAATTAAAGAGTTCAGAAAATACAGGTGCAACGAGTTGCTTTCATTTTGCATATACACCTTTTGCCATGGGTTGCATTAACGTTTATACATCGAACAATTGCAAAGTGTGAGAGATTCTCTTTTAATGGTTAAGGGGACATTATCTTGAATTTACTAGCTGTTGTCCACACCAGCCTGTCATCAGGTATGTCCGTTAATGGAAAAAATGTGTGACAAACGCTCCGATTTCATGCAGCAATTCTGCAATTCAAATGAAAAATGTTGCAGGCACATAACTCTAATTACCTGCATACGTCAGACACCCACACACACACACACACACAGGAAAGAAAACTACGGCAAACTGTTGTTTTAAAATCAGGCGTCAGTTCATAAAAATGCAAGAGCAAACAGGACTGACCCACATTTCAAACTGTGGCCATAACTCGTTTTACCAAACGCATAATTAGCAAAAATGGCAGAAACAGATTCAGCAGCCAATAACTTTAAAGAAACACACATACATACATACATACATACATTCATACGATATGAATACGATAAATTCAATGAACAAGTTGAGGGTACCAAACATGAAACAACTTCTCTGCAGTTCCATGAATACGCTGACAGAATATTATTTATTGCCCGGCTAGGTACAAGCAGTGTCTTTGGCTACGTATAACTTCAGCTCATATTCCCGCATCCTCTTGCAATAAATTAGTTAGCAATTTGCCACGCCTTAGCGGGACTCCTACACAAGTTGCAAGATAACAATGGCCAACTAAGAGCCATATATAACACAATATATGAACTAACTGCACTCGGAGACTTGTCGATTGCCAGAAATAGTACCAATTAAAATGTGTATGCATATAAATAATTGCATATATATTTTTCAACAAACTTTGGCCTCTTTCTCCCAGAGAAATCAAATACAGACATATAATCGGTGACTTAAAGTATTTCCGTATTAAATTACTTGATGGAAAACCTACTTTTTCCGGTACATCAACTTGTTGGAATAGTCATTAAAATTAACTGAGCTCGTACACAATTTCAAACTGTCAAAAGTCCTAAAAACTTCAATAACGGCACCATAATTCCAATAACACATGCTATTCCTGGTATACCATGCACAGAGAGAAATAATCGGCGAGTAGACAGCCATTTTGTACGGCGAATGTAATATACATTTGTATCTAAATCTTCGAATTTTTCTCAGTGTGCCATTTGCGAAAACAAAGTCTAGTTAAGGCCATTTGTATGCGCATTTCGGTTGCCACAGCCACATATGAAATTGTACGCTGGCAGCCATCTGGTAATTGGCAACTTATTTAAGCCATTTATATGCGAGGGGGGGGGCCTTGCAGCTAGGCGCAGGTACGGTATACGGGCAATACGTAAATCATTTTATCTAACAGCAGATATAGAGTCCCCTCCACATGTATATATACTTAAATAAGCATGTCCCATCCGTGTCCTGGAGACTGTCGGCGCCTTTTGCAAAGTCGGTTGGTTGGTTGGTTTAGCACGTGCCGCGCTCTGTAACGGAGTTTGGATGGGCAAAACCCTTCCAAATCCCACCACATGGCCAAAATCTAAGGCAGCTGCAGCGAATATTAAAAAAAAAAGTAAAAAAAATATTAAAAAACAGAGGA
This sequence comes from Drosophila basisetae, assembly GCA_035041595.1. Taxonomy (NCBI): domain Eukaryota; kingdom Metazoa; phylum Arthropoda; class Insecta; order Diptera; family Drosophilidae; genus Drosophila; species Drosophila basisetae. The sequence continues at coordinate 8,733,448 of JAWNLB010000070.1, forward strand.
AAGCCACTGATTTGTGTGGACGTCAAGAAGTATGTGTTAGAGCCGCCAGCATAGCGACAGGGGATAAAAGTATTCGCGCACATAAGTAGCTTGAGAGGAGTCCCAACTGATGGTGAAATATGTTCATATGTTTCGCACTCAATAAAACGTGAATTAAATAAACTGAACTCAAGTTTAAAATTCAGTTTTGAGTCGAATATGCACAAGGAAACAGGCACATGTGCACTCTACACTTATTAGAGTGCTGTATGTGGCTATGCTATATGTTATATTGTTGGGAGAACTTGCGCAAAAAATAATTATAGATATAAATAACACTCTGAGGCAAACTTTATTATTTTCATTTTTTTTTTTTTGGCAATATACTGTGACTACAATTTGGAGAGCAGGCGTTCAACTTTCATTGAGCAAAAGTTTTTTAATAAAAATACAAACTAGAGGCTACAAAAAATGGGACAGACACACAACACACCCATACAAAGGCATAAACGAGTAGTCATTATTAAAATAAACTACTTTTTTGGCAACTGCATCTACTTGCAATTATGTTTAGAGCATTTAATTTAGTTTGTGCTTTGTCAGTTTTTCATTTTAATTCATTTAGTTTATTTTAATACTAACTTATCTGCATGTCTGTATTTTTATTTGCTCGGCAACAGATTTACATGCAACTCATAAGAACCATCACTGCTCTCCAAAAAATGAAATCTATTTTCACCAAAATCAAGATTATCTTGACGCTCAAAATGAAATGGTGTTTTATCCCAAATAAATAACAAAGTAAATAAGAATTATTGCATTGTAAGTAAAAATAAAATAAGCTTTCAACAAACTAAAATACGTGATTTGAAATATTTGAACAGTTTGCTTTACGCACAACCGAAATTCTTCTTAAATAAATAATAAATCAATTGATGACTTTATAGCAAAAGCGATAGTAAAATCATCTTGAAAAAAAGAAAAGAAACCAAAAATATTAATCTTAATACCTACTATTTTAAGAGTTTACTTTGATGCCATCGTAACATACTCATTGGATAAAGCTTATAAACATTGATGAGTAGATGAACAAACCGGGAAACAACCCCAATCCCCAACAAGCCACACTTGTATCAAGTATATAAACCCCATACACACACACACACACACACACAGATGCACACACACAGAGGCACACTCATGTGACAGAGGAAAATACTTTGTATGCTAAATAAAGCGCTTGAAAAGTCACTTAAAGTGTGTTGTCGAAATAGCATTTCCCGCCCGGCATAAAGAGCGTAAAAAATGTTAAATGATAAATAAAATTTATAACCGCAACAACAAGAGCAGCAACATCAACATCCAACAGCGACATGCAAAGTCGTCAATGATGTGAACAGGGAGAGGAAATTGGGGTGGGCGGTTGGCTGGCCAGCAAATGTTGCGAGCAAAAGGAGTTTTTGCTGCTGTTTCGTTCGTTGCTCGTCGCTCGTTGCTGGTTGCTCGATGCTTTGTTGTTGCAGGCGACATAATAAAATGCAATTTAGACATCAAAAATACTCAGTAAATGGAGCGAGTGGAGAGTGCCAAGGACATGTACGCTGTAACAAAGACGAAGACGAAAAACGAACCACAGACAGCCGCCACATGACTGACAAGCGGCTGGCAAAGCCAAAAGCAAAACGCAAAAACGTGGAGCGGGGTGGGGCACCACAACCAGCACAACTGCGGGACCTGAGTATGACAAAACAGTCGGCGGATTAAAGGACGCAGGACGAAGGACACAGGACGCAGGCATACAAATGGCAAAGGCAAAGTGTGCGTGCGAATTGTACAAAATAGCGGCAAAAGAAGAGAAGCAGTGCATGCAAGCAATTGAGTTTTATTTTGTCACGACTTGGCAGATGAGCAATGAGCAGCGACGAATGATGAATGATATTTGCCTGTGTTGTTCCTATGACGAACGAACTGGCGAGGACGAGGACGGGGACGACGACGACGACGACCTCCGCTTGTCTATCTGTCGGATGCGAATAAATTAAAATAATTTAATGACAGTTAATAAGCCTTTTAAATTAAGCAATGCGAAAGCAAACTTTAAGCAAATGCCAGCCATCAGGCACTGAACTCATGGAAACTGTCAGCAAACAAAGCACTGCTTTGTAGAAGCACTCAAGGTGACAGCAGGTCAAGGCAATGATACAGAAGTGAGGGAGGGTGAGCCAGAGGGAATGAGAACTGTGCATTCCAACTCGTCGCAGAGGAAAACAAAAGGTGTGCTCTTAATTTAATTAGAGTTTGCGTGTTGGGGTTGCACAGCACAGCACAGCTCAGCTCAAGTCAGCTCAGCTCTGCTCGGCTCAGTTCAGTTCAGTTCAGCCCAATGCCACTCCAAAAGCCAATGTCGAAATTGCTCGAATTGCGCCGTGGACATAAGGATGTCCTGCCTCTACATTCAACTGAGGATGTAATGGTCTGAAAATAGCATTTGACAGTTTACAAAACAACAGTCACAACAAAAACATCCGCCTAAATACATTTTATTTCATTTAACACAATTTCATTTGGTACGCTTAAAGTGAATAAAACTTAAATAAATATAGACTGGCTGGGGACAGGAGGCAGGACCCAGGAGGCAAGAGTGCGTTTACGTACATAATAAATGCAGCGTAAAATCACAGCTAAATAACAAGTAAGCGTGTGCTTGGTAAGGAGTAACGACTAGACTAACGAGATACTCTGTATACCCAATTTTTTTAAATAAAATCGCGTTGAATTTTTTCTAAATTGGAAGATTGTCTTTTTCGAAAATCAGTGTTTTTCCTTTTCTTAATTTAATGGTCAATTTTCCAAACTTTTCTAAGAAATGACAAACATCTAGTGAAATTCTTTCCTACCACAATGATATATCGGCATCTGATCAATTTCCATTTATCTATATCTGTCAATGTCGATATTTCTACCAAACTGAGATGACTTTTTCTTAATCAGAAATCCTTTTCTTTATTATTTTTTTGGAAGTTGGCGTAGCTATCGATTGTATTCTTGATATGTCTATGCAAATAAAAATTATGCATTTTAAATTTATATCTAAATTTGGTTGCTGCTCAAATAACAGAAAATGGATTGAGTCTATATGCCAAGTTTCAGGACTCTTTCCCATGACTATTATGCTGAACAAAGATCCCAAAGCCTACCTTATGATACCCCACTTGAATAATTTTCAGGATACAGGATGTACATAAATATAAAAGACAGCCTCGACCTCATCTGACGATAGCTGCAAATGAGTTAATGCGGTGGTTTCGTGTACGAGTATGTGTTTCATATGTAAGTACTTATTTCTGTATTCAAACGAATGCAAATTGATGTAATGTTAAATGAGTCACAAAATTGGAATACACAAAACAAGCTTTTGGTTAAACAAAATTCATTTAAGAACTCGACAAATGAAATTGCATGATAACTTTTTGCAAATCGCTGCTTTTTTCTTTTTTATTCTTTTACAGGACATTTGTGATTTAATGAACTTAATGCTTATGGAATGAAGGTTAAGGTGGAGTGCAGCTGCTTCCTCGTCGACTTCCACTTGCTCGTCTACCACCAGCTCTTGACCTTGTGCAAGACAGTCTTGAACACGGGCACCTTGACTGGGAATGGCTTGGGCACTTTAACGGGCAAATATTTGATCACCGTGTATGGGACACGTTTCTCCACCGGCACCGGAATGTGCTTCTCCACTGGATAGGGCACAATGCGCTCCACTGGCACTTTTAATTCCTTCTCAATGGCCACTTGCACCTGCTTGGTGATGGGTATGTGAATGGGCACCGGTTTCTTAATGGGAATGATGACGGCATGCGAAATGGGTATTTTCACGGGTTTCTCAACGGGCACATGTTGCTTCTTCACATGCTTCACGGGCACATAGTTGATGATATCCACATGATGATGATGACTGTGCGACTGTTGCGATTGCTGATGTGAGTCCTCGTGGCCATTCGATTCAGCTAGAAAATTGGAGCTATGCTCCTCCGCATCACTTGCTCTCTCCTCGTGTGAAGGTGTAAAGTAGGAGGCGTGTTCCAATTGCTCCTGCTGTTGCTGTTGCTGCTCTTGATGCTGTTGCTCATCGGTATGATGCTGCTGCAATGCTTCATAGCCGGAATGTAGATAATTTCCCACAGAGATTTTATCGTAGGCATAATGATTGCCCGCCTGCTGATGCTGATGCTGATGCTGAGGCTGATTTTGATGTTGATGTTGAGACTGGTCGATGCCGCCAAAAGATGGCAGATAGGCGGACGAGTAATCCGCCTCAGCTGGATAATTGTAATATGGTTGGTGCTGTTGTTGCTGTTGCTGCTGGTTTTGCTGAATATGCTCATCTCCGGCAGCGATGCTGCCGTAACCGATGCTACGTCCCGCCTCCGCATCAGCATAATCGTTGGCAGTCGCCGCCACCGCTGCGACTGCGTCAGCATCCTCGTGCTGCTCCTCATAAATTGGTATCTCTTGTTTTGACAGTGTCTCGGTGTGCGTGGGCGCCACTGAGGCGTAGCCGTTGCTAATGTGTCCCATGCCCGAGAGATTTGTGAGCCCATTAAGCATCGCTCCCAGCCCGCCATGGCCATGGCTACCAAAGGAATGGCTTCTATAGCTGCGACGCGGCTCACCTCCATCTGTCGCTGCGACTCCTCCTTCTGCTGCTGATGCTGATGCCACATCATGCTTTAAGGCATAGCGTTGCAATGGTCTGTGCAACATGGACGTGCTCGGCTCTCCCAAAGACTGCCAACGATTATCGTACTGGCCATAACTGCCGCTATATAACGATGTCTGAAAGCCATCATTTGTGCTCGTCCTCGTCGCTAGTCCTGGCATTGATGAAGCTTTCAGCGGCAGGACAATGCAAACAATTGCCACAGCCACAATGAGCGGCATCTGCTGTGCGGGTGGGTTTATAAAAATGCGATGCAAATTATTATTTTAAAAGGTAAAGTGCTGGCAAAATGTGTGTGCAAAATATGCGCTCTGCTTTGAGCGAATGCATTTTTAATAAACGCCAAGCTACGAACAATTATTATCTACAATACTTAGCTGGCCATCCTTCTCAGTCCGCCCACCCACTCACCAGATTGGAGTTGGCCATTTGGCTTGGTTATTCGGCGGCTTTCTGTCCAGTGAGTTTCTCCCGACAGACCTTGTTGCTGGCTGTGCGGCTGCAATGGAAATGTTTGCCGTTTGCATTTGGCCCGCGTTTATATACTGCAGTTTTCCTATCGCAGTAGGACAAACAACAAATATTTTCCTATTACACAATCGGCCACAAACTCAGCACCAGCAATTTCTTTTCATTTTTTTTCTTTTTTTGTTTATAGAAGGCGGCCGACGTCGCCGTTCAGCTGTCGTCGTGCAGCAGTCAGTGCAAAAGAGCCACAGAGCCAAAGAGATTGTCTTGCATTTGTTTGACCCTCTCGACTTTGCTTACATTGTGTTTATTTCTTTTTCTTTCTCTCCTTCTGCGACTGACTTTTAGGAGTCATAAGCTGGCGGCTGCTGCTATTAACATTTCGCACCCATTTCTCTCTCACTCTCTCATTCCCTATCTCTCTCGCACTCTCTTTAGCTGCCACTCTCTCTTTCCTTTTTTATTGCGCATTTATGAATTAAGTTACGCGATCAATTTGAATCATAACCCTGTTCAGCTTCAACCTAAATGAAACAAAGCACTGCAATTGGAAAACCCGCTAAAGCCAAAAACAAGCCAAGTTTACCAATGATAAAATACCCTTGCAGATTGAATATATTATTTAATTATTCAGATGAAAAGCAAAATCAAAAACCAACATATTTTTCTTTTAAAATCACTCAATTAGAAATTTTCTATACTTTTGGCGCAAAGTGTAACTCACAATATGATTCAGAAAGTATATTTCTAAAATCCAGTGTTTATCTTTTGATTATTTTTCAATTATTAAGAAATATATTTCTAAGAAATAGAAAACTACTCCTTCGAACTTAAGCAATTTTATATACAAATAGTTAGAAATTATTTTATAAACAGAAAAAAATTTCTAAATTTCACAGCGATTTTTCTTTTCATTTCTTTATTTATTTGAAATAATTGCAGTACTATCCAATTGTGTGTATAAATACCTACCATAAACGTTATCCACTTTTTTCTATACAAAGATCTTATACAAAATACATTCCATCCAAAGCACATCTTTCTGTTATCCACCAACGTTAATATACCCATTTTACTCATGGTTATAGGGTAAAAAAATGATGGTAACACAAATGGAAGTAAAATGCAGTATTAAAATTTTAATTGTATGCATGCAATTCGCAATTTGTGCTTAACTTGCAATGAAAACAACATCCTCTGCTGCGGGAATTTATTCAGACTTCTCCTCCATCTTGGCTTGATTTTTATGACCAGTTTTTGTCTGAAAACCCCTTTGAATAATTACGCTTTGAACTAATAAACAACATTGTTTCAAAATGATATTTACTAAAATGCTCAATCAACTTATTATTAAACTAAAAATTCAATTTTTAAAATATGTCTTAGCCAAACAGATACTCTTCAAAAATTTGCATAGAAACAGAAATATGATTAACACAAAGTAATCTTAAAGTTTCTTAATTTCCTTATTTTTAAGTTACCCAAATGCATTCAATAAATATTGCAATATTTAACATTACTTGCTTTCATTTTGAATTTATCGTAACTTTAATTTGAATTTTAACTTTTTACTGTAGTCCACATTAAATAAATTTTAATTTATACTATATGGAAACAATGATGTGTTTTTCTTTCTTCTTTTTTAAGAGTTACACATTGCGCGACGAATTTATAATGTCGCCTTGGAAGCGTATACAAACACAATGGCCAAAACATTAAGTTCAAAGTCATTTTCCATTTGCCACGGCAAATGAACGAAGCCAACGACGACGACGAGGAATAAACTGAAAATCCGGCACGCGCCAAACTTCATAATGAACCGAGCAACTATTTTGATAGTTGATGTCTTTTGCATGATCACGATTTGTCCGACTGCGCGTTTCGTGGCCTTCATAAGGAAAACAAACTTGCACTCATTCAAAGTCGCAATCAGGCATGGAGTCTGCATGGAGATTGCATGTGGAGGCTGCTCAACCAACCCGTCAGCTCTACCTTAAAAGTGGTGCAGCAACTTTGCCAGGCGAGCGAGCGTGAGAGGCAAGAGAGGAAAGCCAGCCAGCGAAAGCTTAAGTGGCGAGAAGAGACAGCAAGCTGCTGTGCAGCTCCAAGTAGAGCTCACTTGGTCCAAACTGACAAAAGCTGGCTGCTATGATTTGCCTGAGATTTGACGTTAATTAAAAAAAAAATGTAACCTGAAACTTTTTAAATTTTAATTTTCATTGTTTTTTGGGACTCGCCTTCACCTTTTTGTCCATGTCCATGTCCATGTCCGAATGCCCAAAAAGGTTAATTTTAATGGCTTAAAGATTTTCCTAAGCTTAAGCCATTGTTCAGTTTGTGTTTAAGAGCTCAAGTTGAATCTGATTTCGTAGCCGGGCCGAAAAGCGAACAAAAAAAAAAGTGAACGCCTTTTAAGTGCACCTGCAGACATGATGCTGCTGATTATATTTTTCTTGCCAAGCGTAACAGCTCGTTAGTATTTTCAAGTGATTTCCACTCATTTTCATTGCCTCGTCCCGGCTCCCCAAGCCCACCCCACAGTTGCACTTCAGGCGACGAAGGCGAAGGTGAGCGGCATCGCGGCCCTGGCCAAAGGAAGTGTACTGATTTGAAAGGAAACAAACATTTTTTGGTGGCCTCGCTCGCCTCGTTGCCCAAGTATTTTTTCTTTCTTTCTTTCAGCTGGCCGTTAACATTATTTTTTTATTTTTATTTTTTTTGATTTTCTTTTTTTTTATACGTTTGCCAACGACTTTTTTTTTATTTTTTTATCGCAATTTACGCTTACTTCATTTCAATTACAATTACATGATTTCTTTCGAATGGCCGAGTGGTTGTGCAATTTAATGAACACAATACGCAAAATTGCACTAAACTTATGCAATCGAGGTCATGCTTAGGGCCTGGAGCTCAAAACTTGTATATCATATTATTAAATGGTTTTTTGTGTCTGGTGTCGATTTCCGGATTTTGAACCACAAATTCTCCACTTGACAATTGAGTGTTTTCCAATACACATGAGGAATTGCTAAGCTCCCGTATCCATATAAAATATATATATATATATATACATATAAATATATATATATTACACAATATATATTGAACCTATAAAAATGGAAATAAAAATGTTTTATTGACTGTTTTTGCTATTGCCTTTGAACCATTTTCAAACATGGTATGTGTAAAATTCTGTGCAATATTTTTGTCACCCGTATTTTTGTCCAATGCTGCATATTTCAATGGATTTGAATATAAATGTCAAACATAGTGTGGGGCATTTGCATTTGTTTCTATGCATTCATATTTTGCTGTTGTTGTTTATCGTAAATACTGAAAAGCAATTGTAAATTTGTACGAAACAAATGCAGACAAACACAAAGAGAAGCAAGTGGGCAAATATTAAATAAAAGCAAAACTAGAACAAAGTGAAAACGTTTACTGTCAGGCATAACCGACTGTGAAACACTCTGATACCAGTATTAAACCAGCTGATAACAGTTGGCAAAGAAAATGATGGGTTTGACCAATAAATATTTCGGTGAAGGCGTTTCCTAGTAATTCGTCTTCAAATTTTGTTGACCTTAGCTCTTTAATTTGGGGAAATATAGATTTTTGAGATTTATGGGAGAGGGAAAACTTTGGAGCATGTTCATTGTAATCTACATTCCAAGTTTGAAAAAGGCTTTTTAGTTTTTTGGGGGATAAATTCATTGCCACTTTGTGAAAGGTGTTACCAGCAATACACCTTTCAAGCTGGTAACTCCAGCTTTCAAATTGTGTGGGATAATTGGTCTTATCGACTTTGAGCAGGTAGTCTATCGATTTGCGATGATCGATTTCATAGCACTCTAGTGGTCGCTTGAAGCACCCCAATTTTTAAATTTTAACTTGAGCGGGCACATTGGAGTATGTATTCTAAGTTTCAAGTCTTTAATTTTTAGGGGATTCAGAAAGCAAGTTGTATTCCTTAAGAGCTTAAGCTCGTACACCAGCATGAGCACAGACGCATATACAAACAGACATCAAAGTAATTGAATCGACTATAATGATTCCGATTCCGATTTTGAATTTCAATCGGTAAACAGGCACTTGCGATTCCAGTTCACGTTTGACCAATATACTCTTACAATTTCAGAGTCTGAGCAGAGAGTCATAGAAAGAAAGCGTTAAAAAATACCGCAGTCTGGCCAAAAGCGCTCAGGAACTACTATTTCAAACTGTTATATATATTTATATATATTTATTTGCATACAAGCTATTTGCCCCAACATGACGAATACGCATTAAGAGCGAATTAGAACAAGAAGCTTAAGAGTGCCCCCAGCGGTGTAGCGCGGTAGTTTGTGGGAGGAAACGAACTAAATGCGCCACTTGTAGTATTAAATTCACTATGCACATTATATGTGAAGTGTCATAATAAGCACAAGTATGAGTTAACACACACACACACACACACACACACACACACACACACACACATCTACACACAAACCACCCGTCGCGGAGTGTAGGGTTAATTTTTTGCTGGCTTTGGTATTAGTGTCGGGTTGGCCTGTGTGGAAGTAGAAGTTTTAGTTCGCCTTTCATAAGCGACTAACTAATTAAGATAAGTGTGCCTGATTTTCATATTAATTGCACACAAACGGAACCCGTTGCGCTGCTCTTATCTAAAATGCTCCGGAGTAAAGCAAATCGTCAAACGTTGCCAGGTGACCAATGTGTGGCTGTGTGTAAATGCTTATTACGAGTAATAGGTGCGTTTGTATTTTCGTCTGTGTGTATGTGTGTGTGTGTGTGTATGTGTGTGTATGTGTGTGTGTGTGTGTGTGTAAGGAGGTGGAGAAGGAAAAGGGGCTTAACTGGCAAACATGAAGCAAAACAGGCAGCGTGCTTTTCAAACGGACGTGGCTTACATGAGCATGTGTTTTTAAGCCTCGTTGGGTACAAAACAATTAATTTTACGCCACGCCCACACACTGACACACACACACACACATACGCATACATGTGCAAGCACAGCACGATTCAGCCTCCTGTGAAATGTGAAGCATAAAAGCACCGCAACAACAACCGGAAACGGAAGCGCACAACTCTTTGCGCGAATTAATCACACAACAAGCACAGCAACAACAGTGACCAAGTACAGCATAACGTAAGAATGAAACGGTCACGCATTAACCGCTTGCACTCCCCTTACATTTACTGCACACAGGAAAAAAAAGTAGCCCCAAACTTTAGATAATCGCTCTCAAACTAAATACATCATTGCTTGTTTCTTGGAAATAGTTTCTAAATGAAAGAAAACAGTCCTTTTGTGAAATTAAGAAAATAGAAATAACAATCGCATTTATTATAATTATAATAGTTAAATTCGCTCTATCGCCTGCCATTTTTGAGCTTAGCTGTTGGCCGACTTAGAGGCTTCATACGAATTTTGAACATGAAAAATACCCCAGAAATTAAACACAGTATTTTTTTTTAATTTTAGAGAAACTTATTCTGGCATTCAGAAAATAAATAAACTGGTTTCATTCATTTTATAAGTATACTTTCTGAAAATAAATTAGGTTACCCTTGTCGCGATTTTCTAAAACTAAGTGGGATTTTTTTCTGAGTGTGTACTCCACCCGGTAAGCGTAGAGTAGTAGTTGAGTTGCGTTGAGTTGAGTTCAGTTGAGTTCTGCAGCACCCCAGCGACAAACGGACGGACAGACGAACGGTCGACGAAACCCTTTCTTCATGTAGGTTTCATCAGACCCCGAGCTCATTAACATGCTTCCCGCCACCACAGCCCCTTCAGCCTTAGACACCGTTGAGGGTTGCGTGATGCCGAGCTGTAGTTGGCTCGAATAGGGGCGTAATTTTGACGTGCTCCTATGAGGCAAACGCGCCCAACGCTTACGCCGTACGTTGTACGGGCAACCGTGTGCGGCTATTTCGAGCATATTTTGTCAATCATTAAGTTTTTTTATTGTTTTTTAAAATGCGAACGTGGCAAGTGAAATTTAACGAGCAGCCTCTCGCTTTATAATGCAAATTAAATAAACATGATTTTATATGATTTCGGTGTATCCATTGTCATCGTACGAGAGTCCTGTCGACCGGCTCCTGTCGTGTAAGTCCTGTCCTGCCTTCTTTTGCCGTGCGAGTTCGCCGTGTCAGTTTTATGGGTCGTCTGCCATTTGCCATTTGCCATTTGCCGAATGCGACATCTGCAACGCCTTCGAGTGTAATTTAATTGAATAATTAACCATTTTTATTGCCCAAGCTGCAATGCGTGTGTGAAGGTGTGTGTGTTTGTGTTTGTGTTTGTGTGTGTATAGTTGTGTGTGCGGTTGTCCTTTGCATGTACGTATATAAATATGCAAAACGTGTCATTTTAATTTACGAGCATGCTGTTTGTGTAACCGCGACCACGACAGATAATAAACACGCTCAAAATTAAGTATACGCCCCGTGCTGCTTCTTTGCTTATTTCGGACTGAGGCACGCCACAAACTTATTGTTCAAAACTAAACAAAATGTATATTTGTTAAAAGCAAGCATATTTTAGGCTAACTTGTGAATAAGTTATACTCTCAAATTCATTGCCAATTCAATTTAATATATTTATTGTTTGGCTCTCAGTGTAAAAAGTTTACACACAGCAAATAAATTGCGTTGCTTTTGTTAATGAATTAAATACAAATATACGTTTATCAGAAATCAGTATGTATATTAAATGATATTCGCAGAACGGACGCAGTTATCGATATAATTAAACTTTATCTGCTCGGGGTATTTTGGAACTCATCTTCCAAATTGTAAGCCTCTAGATCTTAGAGTCTCTGCTGTCCGCATGCTCATACAAATGGATAGATCGACTTGGCTGTAGATCCTGATCAAGAATATATATATGCTTTATGTAAGCGTAGATTCTTCCTTCCGCATATTAAATTCTTTTGCGCAAAACCATTACACCCATTTTATCAAATATGATTGGGTTCTGGGTATAAAATCAAATACTTGAGTTGAGGTAACTCAAACTTAACGTTTCGAAAACATATTCATCTCTGTGCTAGCTTCTATAAACTATGAAAGAGGCAGTTCAGAAAGCTCATTGCACTTTGCTTGGAGGCTTCGAAAAGTGGGGCTAACCTGAAAATTAGAGCAAACTACTTTAGTAGCTGGACTACTGCCACTTTCCTGCTGTTGTATTTGCCTGCAAATTGAGCTTGTTATTTGCCAATGCTTGCTCTTATATTCTGAACTTTCAGACAAAATAGATTTATAATGTATGCAACTGTTGTGGACATTAACACAGTCCACTGAGCGTCATTTTTAATTGCTGCCTGATTTATTAAGGTACGGATTTTGGCCCAGTTAACATTTTTAACTGCATTAAATATTTAAAGCCACAACTGTTGGCTCCGTTAAGGTACAAAATTTGAAACTCACCCCAAATCCAATCGAATCAATAGTTTTGCAAATGGTTCAAAGCGTAATCACTACAACTGACAATGATCTGAGGAAAAGCGTCCCGTCGCATTGCATTGGCTGCACTTGTGCAAAAACTTTTAACACATTTCACGACAATTTGAGCTCAGTTAAAGTAAAAGTTCAAATTTTGCAGTGCTTGGCCAGTGCAATAGTTAAGCTTTATTTAAGGATTCCATGTATACTTGTTAAGGCTATATTGTGCGTATTTTTTGGCACAATGTTCCCCATATCTATAAACGTAATTGGATATGTGGCTCTCTGACTTTTGGTTGGCAGAACTTTTCGATTGCTCCCGCTTGCAACACACGACCACACAGATACACGCACACACACAAACATACATGCAGCCAGGACAAGACAAGTAAGACTAAGCCACACGTCTGCTCGGGTGGAAATTGGCAACAATTGTAGCGCGCCACAAAATGCCAACCATAAAAAGTTTTATGAAAATTTCTAAACGCGCCGCGGTCTCAAAGCTACCCCCTCCTCTAGCATCCTTTTTATTTGGGTTAAGGGGGGGGGGGGGGGGGGGGGGATGGTAACTGGCCCATCAATTTGCCAATTACTCGACTTGAAGTTGAGTGCATGTAATGTGAAAAGCAGAAAGAGGGGAGTGGAGAAGGTGGAGGACATTGTTGAGTGTCTTTAAGCGTATTTCTTTTATTTGCCAAGTGCTTGTTGTATAACAATGTGGCATCTAGTGTCAGCTTGTCTTTCACTATTGTCCCTTGCCCCCACTTTGATTGCTGCATCTAATTGCCACAATAATACCACACTCAGCCTAGATTGGAGGGCGGCACTTTTCTCGGTGTTCCGCTTCAACTTTGGCTACATGTCAAGATGTTGGTCAGATGGCTTCCGCTTTTTGGCCAATGCAACAGCTGCAGCTGTTTTTGCTTCAGAGGAACCCCACTCAAGCAACAACATTTCTACACTCGACGAAATTCAACACAAACTTTTCAAAAATTACAAATGATGTTTAAAGATTAAAATTAAAATTACAAATTTAATTATATAAAACTTAAAGGAAGTAATAAGCAAATAAAGTAACGGACATAATAGAATAAGTACCCAGATTTGAAATATTGAAATATAAAATGGGAAACGAAAAAATAAACCCAATTGATAAACAAAATGTGTTATTTTAGTTAACTACAGTAAACTTAAGTGAAAGTATAATTGCTTTCGAACAGTTTCTTACCACCAGATGTTGAGTAAGTAGAGTAAGATGGTTAACTCGTATTGTAACTATGAGAGTTTAGCACTTAAAACCAGCTCATTACAAATTTATATTTTATTTTTATTTATTGTTTTTTTAATATTTTTTGTCAAGTGTACGCAACAAAAAAAAATGCAAATTCCTACATTAAGTCTTTCGACACTTTCAAACTTTTCGCCCAAAACTTTAGATATTTTCCATTTTTAAATACAATTTAAGCGTTTATTAAAGATAGAATGAGAGAGTGAGAGAGAGTAAGAGAGAGAGAGAGAGAGAAGACATTGTACACAGTCAAGAGGCCCTTAAAGTTGCCACTCTGCGTTGACTATTAACTTGGGTAAAAATGTTCGCTTTTCGTGGCCCACCTCAGTTTTAGACAACAACTATTTTAGCACTTAGCTGCAGTTGAAGCATAAAATTGATTTTTAATTGAAAATTGCTTGCATATTTTGTGGGTGCACCCCTGTTGTGACCTTGTGTGTGTGTGTATGTGTGTGTGTGTGTGTGTGTGTGGATCTGTGCATGTCTTTCAACGTGTTTCGAGTCCTGGCAAAATTGAAAACAGCATGCAGCTTAATAAACCCTACAGCTTCAATGGCATTGTCTACATTGCTGCATACTGCAACTGAACATTCACCTGGGTCTCCATTAATGTAAAATCAAAGTTGAGTATTTGAAAACTCATCAAATGTGACAATGTGCGCTTATCAGAAGGACACAATTTCAATGACAAAAATTGGAACTCCATCCCTCCTTAGCTCATTTTATGCATGTATTATGGGAATCAAATTTTGAGCTGAAAAAATTAAATTAACTAAACTATTGCCAAAAACTCAATAAGTTTTTATTACGCCATTTTTTACAGCCCAGATACCGAATATCGACGCTATTGAACATTTATTTGAGAATATCAAAAATATTAATAAAATAAAACAATTGACCCGAAGTCAGCACAAACATAATTTAATTTAAGAAAATAAGTGACCAGACAATAAATAATATTTGTGAAAAAAATAAATCAATCGTTAATCGTTAATCAATAATTTTGAGCAAAAGCCTGTAATAGGCAGAAGGCTGCATCTGCGATCCCATAAAGTGTATATATGCTTGAACAAAATCAACAGCCTAGTCGATATAGCCATGTAAATGGTTCCATGCTATACGAGTATAATAATATAATAATTGTTATACAATTTAATCGATACCTGCCTAGGTTAGCAATAAAATAAATATAAATATAATTTACAACTCCACCAATTTCATCAATATCGGATAAGAAACACCAAAGTTATAATCCAATCTTATTATTATTATTATTTTTGATTATTACTCTGCATTGTACCTGTGACGGATATTAGAAATGAGAGCATTTGCACACTTGCACACATTTGAGGGAGGCAAGACTTTTATAATGGGAAATTTTGCAATAAAACGAGAATATGTTTAAGGACTCCAGCATTCTTACCGGTTTTTAGTGATGATGGTTTGGTTTTGAGCAGTTCGACTGTATTAATACTGCTGCTAGGCAGGGCTTTATATATGCATATTGAAATGTGAAACCACGACAAACGACGAAACGACGAAACAAATAGAAAACAATATGCACAGCAATGCCAACAACAATAACCATAAAAGCTGCCAGAGGTGCAACAGACGCGTAGGCAAAGTTGTTGCGCAAATAAACGGAGGAAGTGGAGGGGCAGCAGGAGCATGGACAGGAACAGGAGGAGCTGGAGCTGAAGCCGAATCGACGTAGCCAGAACCAACCTGCAAACATGTTGAACTAGGTCAGGCTCTTAACATTCCGTCCGTGTGAAATTCGCCGCAACAGCAGCAGCAGTAGCAGCAGCTGTCGCCTTTTAACACCTCTTGGGTAGTCGGTAGCAGCAGAGCAGAGGGCACACAGAGCATGCGCTTCGCCTTGTATAACTTTCAGCAAAATGGGGCCCCTGCGGCGGATTCGCCTCGGGGCAATTCGCTGTAGCGTGTTATCAGCAACACAATTGTTGTTGCTGTTGTTGTTGTTGTTGTTCTGTGTACGATTGTTTTGTGCATTTTCTCTTTTGAATATCAATTGCATTTTATTATAGTATGAGGCATTTATTGTTTTGTTTTGTTTTGTTTGCCTTTTTTTTCAATTCGTTTCTTTATTTTTCTGCCAGCGGCAACATCGCGTGTCCGTAGGCCAAGCAGCAGATGTCACTTTCCACAACAACAACAACAGCAGCAGCAACAACAACAACAAGCACAACATTAACAGAAATTTTCTTGCACATTTGGCTTTTGTCGAGCCGTGTCGTGTGCTGACATTGCCAAAAACCACAGAAAAGCTCGTGCAGCTCGGTCGTCACCCTGTCCCATGTCCCATGTCCCATGGTCTCCTGTCTCCTGTTACCAGTCATAAACAGCGTTGTTCCGTTCTTGCCTGGCTGCCTGCCTGCCTGGCTGCCTGCTTTCTTTCTTTGTGGGCCATATGCATGTAATTATTTTTGCAAAAATATTTCAATGCAAATATTGCAGAGCCTCATTCTGCATCATGTGCATACTTTATGCACTTTTCCTTTTCGTTTGACAGCAAAATGTGTATGACCGACTTATTTTATTCTATTTTTTCTTGTATTTTTATTTTTTTTTTTTTTTAAGCTGGTTGCAATTTATTTGTGACTGTTACAGTTATATTGCCGCAAATTAAATACAAAAATTTTAAATTATATTTGCCAAATGCGGCAACAATAAAACAACAAATTTATATATGCAAATTGATGTTGGCACTCGGCTCCCAAAAAAATGAGCAAACTTAATGGGCAACAAATTCGAATACGAATACGAATACGAGAAGTACAAAAGTGAATTTTCGCAGCTAAATATTTACTTTTCAAGAAGGCAAAAGCCTTAATACAGTTAGCCAAACTCCCATTTCAAGACCGTACCGCCCACACTCCGTTCCCTCCACGTTTTTCCCTACTGAATGTTAAATGCAATGGACTGAGAATTCGCTGAAGCAAACGATAATTATCAGACACATACAGACGTTGCTGGCAACACACATTCTCTCACTTTTAAATATTTCAAAATATATTGATGCCTAGTTGTACCCTGTACATTTATAGCGAGAGTCTTCATCAATTACCATATTCATTTTCAGTTTATTCTGTTAACCCGATTTATTCTCTGAGCCGCACCTTGAAACTATCCAGCTTAAAAAAGATCAGGCAAATTAAACAAAAACCAAAACTATTTTTTCATATAAAATATTGTTTAAGAAAGCTTTGCTTGGATTCGAAAAACATAATCAATGAATTGACTTCATAATTAACTGCAGCTAAGGAACGGAACAATTGTCCTTGATTTTAGTATGATTAAGATATAAGATGTGCCTGGGCATCCTTGACTTCCATTCCAGGATACTCTCCAGTCAAGCCTTCGCTAGTGTTTCATTTTCCAATTTTGAAGGCAAAAGCTACGAAGCTGGTAAGCTCGACAGCCACAGCCTGCGAAATCTTGCGCCCTGTGCAACTTTTGCGTTAACATTATTTTATTTAATTAGGTAAATGTATGCAAGCCCAGCAAACCCACATAAAATCCAATATATATACACACATGTATGTATGTATGTATGTATGTATGTACGTATGTACATGGCCGGGAAGTAACACAACACATGTTGTTGTAATTACAACCGCGTTTAATAAAGCTGCCTGCCTACTTGCCATCTAATTGTAAATATGCCACATTCCCAGTGTGTGCTTGGGCAATGGAGGCAATGTGTATTAATTGTTGGCAGTAAAACTTTAAAAGCATTCATTTTGAAAAATTAACTACCTAGCCGGGGCACAAGTGTGCCTAAGTAGGCACATTTCAACAGCAATGTGAGATTTCTTACATTTTTTTTAAATTTTCTCTTTATTTACCATTTGCGCTCTCCGCTAATCGTTAGAAATTCATAAGTATTTTCATCAAAGCTATTATTTTTTTTTTGAATAATTGGTCTTGTTTTCAAATTGAAGCATTCTCAAACTTTTTCAATTTAATTCCATATATTAAAGATTTTAATTATTTTGAGAATTTTGTATTTATTTAACTGGTTAATATAATTAGTTAGATCTCTTAATTCCTTCTAAAATATGGGATTGGATCTGTGTTCATAGCTTAAGCACTTAATAATTTAAAATAATTAAAATTAATTATAATTATATTTGTATTTATGACGAGATAGTTAAGACTATTTAATATTTAGTTTTAAAATTAAATGATCTATCAAATCTTTTGGTTAATATTACTTAAGTTATCATCGGTATTAAATACCTAACTGATCCGTTGATTATTATAAGAATATTGAATGTATTTTTTTCCAGAGGTCCGATTCGAATAACATAATAAAAATAAATGAATTAAAGTCATTCAAACAGCTTTTCACAAACAATCAAAGAGAAAATTTCTCATAAATCGACCCTATCCTTCCGGATCCCTACAAGTTCTGTTGCAAACAAATAAACATGCCAATTTTCATTGCAGTTTCTTTTAAAAGAAGTATATTAATATTTAGACGCATTTCCCTTCGATTTTCTTGGCTTTCTTGTTTGAGAGACTCGTTCCCAATTACTATTTATGAAGTTGGCACTGATAATTATTACAAATTCTGCAACGTTTTGTATTATTAAACAAAAATATTTGAAAAGTTATTAAAAAAAATTCCGAAGTCTTCGTCTAATATATATTTAATGACAAACAGGTGTCTTATCTTTTGTTGAATTTTAAATAAATTAAATAAAATTTCATTAAATTTCGTTTGGAAACTTTTACTTTTTTTACTTTTATTTTCTGTTAAGGCTATTTGATAAGGTATTTTTGCCAGGCTTCATTCTTTATTATCGCTTTTTGTACTCCAATATATTATATGATTATATATCACATATGTGTATACATGTGTGTGGGGGTTTTCTTGGAACAGTTAATAATATTACGAATATGATGGTAGTATAAGTAATGTTCCACATCAGCATCTTTATCGATCTTCTTTTGAGAAACAGCTCTCCCAACCTACTCCGTCAAGGGTCGAACTGCACCTCTCCCGTCCTTACTTCGCTTGAGAAACATCTCCCTCAACCTCTTACACCAAATCCCGTACTGAGACTCCCTTCCTCATCGCACCCTGTCTCTTCGCCGATGGTCTTCTTTCAGCAAATTCGCCGACAGGTATGCGTGGCAATCGATGTATTCAATGAATATATTCTCTACTATTATAATGCATGTGCGGAACCATTGGGTAAGGTGCCTACAGTTGGCGGAGCAGTGGGAATGGTGCCTACAGTTGGCGGAACAGTGGGAATGGTGCCTACAGTTGGAAAAGCAGGGGGAATGGTGCCTATAGTTGGAGGAGGATCAGTGGGAACGGTGCCTACAGTTGGAGGAGCAGTGGGAATGGTGCCTACAGTTGGCGGAACAGTGGGAATGGTGCCTACAGTTGGAGGAGGATCAGTGGGAATGGTGCCTACAGTTGGCGGATCAGTGGGAATGGTGCCTACAGTAGGCGGAGCAGTGGGAATGGTGCCTACAGTTGGCGAACCAGTGGGAATAGTGCCGACAGTTGGAGGAGGATCAGTGGGAACGGTGCCTACAGTTGGAGCAGCAGTGGGAATGGTGCCTACAGTTGGCGGAACAGTGGGAATGGTGCCTACAGTTGGAGGAGCAGTGGGAATGGTGCCTACAGTTGGCTGAGCAGTGGGAATGGTGCCTACAGTTGGCGAACCAGTGGGAATAGTGCCGACAGTTGGAGGAGGATCAGTGGGAATGGTACCTACAGTTGGCGGATCAGTGGGAATGGTGCCTACAGTTGGCGGAGCAGTGGGAGTGGTGCCGCCCGAAGGAGGAATCTGTGGCTGAAGCTCATCATGTGTATAGGCTTGCACGAGCCAACTGATCCGTGTGTGAACGCCGATGGCCAACAGTCCGACGACTACAATTAGAACTAAACGTAGGCAAATAAAATAATATTACTATCTTTGGTAATTTTGGTAAAGTATCATCCACTCGATATTCTTCTGTCAGACTCTGGCTTACCGGCTTTCATATTTGGCTGGTTCAACGTCTCGCTGGTGACTAACTGGTTGCAAACGGCCTGAAGCAAAGCCATTTATTGCTCTGAGCTCTGTGCTCTTTACTGTATGTGCACTTATTAAATATTTTGTAATCGCTCACACGCTTAATTATTAATACTTGTAAACTAGCTGGCTGTGGAAACTAAATTTAATTGAAATCAATCTCGGAATTGAATTCTGTTCACTCTCAACATTTGGCAAATGTCGTTGCTGCTCCTACATAGATAACAGCCAGCGAAAAATTGTTGACTCGCGTAATATAATCGGATAAGAAATTAACACACCCATTAGCTTAGCTACCTGCCAATCATCTATATGTGCTCTGTTATGATAGTATGTTGTTTGAGGCAGAGACGATGTCATTCTCACTGGCATTTAACTTGGTTCAGTCACACTCTAATAAATGCCATAACTGCTAAGAGTTCGTATTCTCGAAACAACTGAAACAATTGAGCAAAATTCCAACCGATCGTTCTTTAAAAAAATTAGCGAGGATCTTGAGTTATTTGTGACAACTTCGTATTGCCTTACAACTATAATGAATAATTCAGAATATACAAATATTTTCAATATATTATGGATGGTAGTGTGTATATATAAAATATAGTAAATTAACGTTAGATACTGGTAAGTGGTATCTGCTAGTCGTGCATATTTTCAACTGCTGAATACTCAACAGGCCTTTAAACATATTAATCAATTAAAATTTTTAAATGTTAAATTGTTACTTTCAACTCATGTATTTATCCCCTTGGCCACATTTAGTGCTTTGTCTGCCGATTCGAATAAAACAATAAAGACGAAAATCTTGTAAACAGCTGAGATGAAATAACCATTTTTAAAACCGAAAATTGCTCAAAGCTCAGCAATGTCTTTCGATATCCTAAAGATTCGTACGTCAAGCAATATGTTTCGATCAGGGCCATCAACTGACCAAAGGATATCAATATCGTAGTTTCCGAACAAAGGATTTTGTGATTTCCCCCCATTCTTGTTCGGCCTGAAGTTAAATTTGAAAAGTCTTTAGTTCCTTAGATGATCACATAATCCATAGATGGAGTTCGTTGCAATACCAACGCACCATGTAAGGACCCTAAAAGTGTGCTGTGATTTTCTTCTGCTTGGTGCGGCTTAGCCAGGGCAACAACCTAAATATGTGTCTCTCCTGAATTTAGTCAGTGCAGCAACCAAATGTTTGTGTCCATTCTGCATTAATTGAAATCTAAATATTGACTTTGATAATACTTTTTGTTTATTAATATTTTTATTGATTTCGTGTTTTATACATTTTTTTCTTGCTTGATTTTTGTTTTAGTGTTTAGTATATGTATTTATTTATATATATATATATATATATATATATGTATTCTCCCGCATAGCCATACCGTGATACAGTTCTCCCCACAAATACAATATGTGTTTTTTGCTTGTAAATATGATATACAATAAAAATGTCTATACAATTAAGGATACAAAAGTGGTTAAATTTAAGCTTAAGCTATAAATTATGTCTTCCAGTAAATAAGAGCAAAAGTGTTTGTTTACAGATAGATAAGTAGATTTAAAGTACAAATCATATTAGGAGTAATAGAGATAGATATTAGCATAGTATATATATAGTACAATTTGAAATCACTTTGAACTTAGACACTAAGCAGCGAAAGCCGGTAAAAACAAATAACCAAAATATTCAGCATAAAACTCAATAAGCTCAAATTGAAAATCACCAACATTGTTGCAACCAAAAACAGAACACAAAATCGCCAAGCTTTTTAAATGTCACACACTCTCGAGTAAATCAATGAAGGCATTATGTAATTTGTATCTTCCGATTTCTATCAATTATATCAAGCAAAATCAACCAAAATATCAATCAATCGCAATCGCGGCCTAAACCATTACCCAATCATATTTTTGAGCTTTACACGTGTATTTATGTAGTTCACAAAAATGTATTATTCTGTGTGTAATTGGTATATACGTACATAATATATGTATATTTTGTATAAATTTGTGTTTTTTCTTTATCTTGATTTATGTGTAATTTTTTGTATTAGCCATATATGACCTTGTCGGTATCCTTGATTAGCTAATGGAAATAACGTTTAAGTATGCGTGTATATATACATCAAAATATTTGTTTTTAATTTGCAAACGCATATTGGCATTTATGTTTGATTTGGTTTTTCTTTTGTTTTTTTGTAAAGTTTGTAAAAAGAAATTTAGCTACCCTCCGCAACTTAAATCGAATCAAAAAATACTAGCACTTGCGGCTGACCACTGGCCTGTTTTTCGTTTTTTTTTCTAATCTCTCTCCTTTGTTGTATGCCTCATCTTAATTGTGTTTTGTTTTTGTTTTCTGTTTTTCCCAACTGATCTGTCCCACACTGTGTTCGGTCGGTATCACTTTTGGTCAGCCATCTAAGCAGAAGAGCCGCGCGAAGCCTTAATCATTATTTTATACAATGTTTCATTGTTCTTTGTTTAATATGTTTGGAGTTTAATATGTTTGCTTTGTTTTCCGCATTATGCGCTCGCTGATTAATGCCAGTTGGGAATTCTTAACGCACTCGCGAAGTCGGTCTGCAAAAAGCAAAAAGTTTAAGATCAAACGCGAATCCTCTATTAATGAATCACAACTAACTCACCTGGACGATGGGGCGGCGCTGTGACGTTTGGGAGTATTCGGTGTCGTCGCCGCCGTCCCAGTTGCTGATCCCGCTCGGTTGGTCGGTGTGCGCGCCCGGCCAGCCGTCGGCGTCGCTGACGTCGATGTGGGCGTGCCGGCCAAACTATATCGCTTTGGCTGTACAATCCGACTGGGGGATCGGGTGCTACCCTTGCCACTATTCGCTGCATCGTGGGCATTGTTGCTGACTCTGCAGATTGGTGGGGTGGAAAGATTAGCAGGCATGCTTGGTTTACTACATGGTTTAGGGACAGTCTTGGTTGTGGTGCTCGGACTAGGCTTCGGACTTCTGTCATTAAGTCTTTAAAAATCATACAAAAAAAAAGAACAAGAATTGTTGTGCCAAAAAAAGAAAACAAAAATTTAGCAAAAGAAAACTCAAAAAAAAAATAAATAAAATATACAATCAATTTTGAGTAGATTCGATTTTGATGTTGATCCTGACTTACCTGCCGGCTGGATAACTGACTGGTCGTGGTATGCGTGACTTTAGCGCCGAGTTGGCGGACGTGCCCGAATTTGTGGATGTAGGCGTTGAGCCGCCACTCTTTGTCGCCTGCTCGTTGGCCAGCTCCTTGAGCATGCTCGAATCTTTGCTCATGAGCTCCCACTGGATTTGCAGTCGCTTGAAGCGATTACTCTCAATCTTTCGCTGCTCCTGCACATCGAGAGTTTCGCGTCGCTGCAGGGCCGCTATTGATGAAATGTTTGGTGAATTGGGTGGCGTTGAGAAACGCTTCGCTCGCTGCTCCGTTTCAGCGACAACAGCGGCCGCAGCTGCAGCAGCAGCAGCATCATTGAAGGAGACCTTCTTCTGTTGGCTGAGCACACGGCTCACTTCCTTCTTGAGGGCGGCGGCGTCGTACAGCACCTGCTCACCGGAAGACTCGAGAATGGCGGCAATCTCGGCATAATGCTTGAGCTCCGAGCGTGGCAGCGAAGCCAAGAAATTCTCGGCACGTGCCCGTGCATCCAGATCTTTGCGTGACAGTCGCTGTTTGACTGGTGGTGGCGTTGGCGTTGGTTGCACCGCCTGCTCCTCCTCCTCAAAGACTTCGGCCAGCTCATCCGTGGAGCCCAACGCATAATTGTATGGCGGCTCCTGCAGACTGCGTCGCTTCTCCAGCTTGGACAACTGTTGCGTCTGCTTGGCCTCGATCATCGAGTTGCGCTTCGCCTTGCGGAGAATGCTACGTGGCATGGGCTGTGGCCGACTGGCCGGGCTCGTCTCAACGCCCGAGTCCATGCGCTGCTGTTCATACTGATAGACATACATCTGTTTCAGAGGATCGGCGGCATCCGCCTCCGAGTCGGTCAACAGCGTGGACGAGCCACGATAGCCGGAGCTGGGCGGTTGACTGGAGCCCGAACTGGATGCCTCATCCAGTTGTGTCTGCTGCTGCTGCTGTTGCAGCTGCAAAGTCTTGGCACAGTCGCAGACATGCGTTCGATTTCTGCGTATCGGTGGCGACATGCAGAAGAGTGGTCGCTGCGAAAGTTCCGCATCCAGTTGACCCGTAATCTGATACACCTCCGGAATGTGTTGCAAGCGACGTCGATACTCAGCCGGCAGCAGCGTTGCCAGCGATTGCCAGTCGGCGATATGCTTGAAATCCAGCGTCTTGAACAGTTCATGCTCGTTGGCACTCTGCGTGGCACGCTGCTGCTTCTTCAGGGTGCTGGCGCACCCGGAGCCGGCACTCTCCAGCGTCATCTTATAGTTGAAGGGTGTGAAGATGATGTCGGTGTTGCTGCTACTGCCGGCGCTCGTCTTCACAAAACCCAAATCGGGCAGCGCATAATTTGGATAGATGACATAGATGGGCGCCTCACACTGCTCGCCAAGATTATGCAACTTGGCGAGGAACGAAGGCGGCACACAACGATATCGTTCACTCAAACTGCTGCTGTGCGTGGTGCTCAGCGAACCGCAAGAGGTTTGCATCGAGCGCGTTATCATCTCCGAGCTGGAGGCATACGAGAGCGGACGTTGACGCTGCCCTTTGTCAACCATTGGCACCTGAGTCAGTTGCTCCGAATTGCTCGCATCCGACGATTGCTGACTTTGTGTCTGCGTCTGGGTCTGTGTGTGGCTGTGGCTGTGTGTGTTGGCAGCCAGCTGACAGAGTTGCGGATTACGCAGCGGCATACTGCGACGACGATGAGCTGGTGAATTGGTCGCCGTTGCCGTTGCCGTTGCCGTCAACGAACCCGTCGAACTCGAACTGGCATTGGCATCATCATGGAATACGGCATCGCAACGGGAGCGCAACGTACGCTTTGGTGTCGTTGTTGCTGTTGTCGTCGTCTCCGCCTCGGCATCATCGTCATCGATCTCATCGTCCTCATCGTGGCGACTTACCGCCGACCCTTTGCCAGAGTCATTCATGCTCTTCTTGCGCAAACGTTTCTCCAATGAGCCACTGCTGCCACAACTGGACGATGGCCAGCAGCCCGATGAGACATCCATGCAGGTGAGCGCACCGGCTTGCGCCTCATCTGGGGCACAGCTGCTACCGCTGCCACTGCCACCGCTGCTGTTGCTCTTTTGTTTAATGAAAAGCTTGACTAGATTGAACGCAGCTGCCGGATTTGAGTTGGCCGACGAGGCAGACCCAGAGCCCGAGCCCGAGATATGCTGAGCCGAACAAAAGTTTTGGCTAGCCTGCGTCGAGGACAGTCCACAGCCGCAACGATGCTTATGGCGATGTGAATGATTATGATGATGATGATTATGATGGGACTGTTGCTGCTGGTGCTGCTGCTGCTGTTGCTGTTGTGGAGTTTGTGTTGGCGTCGACGATGACTCCTTGGGCGGCTCATCTGTCTGCTGATGCTGTTGCAAGCGATCCGAGATCGAGACACTGATCGAGATGGGCATCTGGCACATGGGCAGCAAATTTCGCGAGCGGGACGAACACGACTCCATCGTTGATGTGCTGATCGCTTGCGAGACATTCAATGGTCCTGACTGATTCTGATTGCCCGTTTCGACGCCAGCCGTTTCTTGTGCTGCTGCAACACAACTCAACTCCGCTCTCAACTCTGCGCTCAGTTCTCTTTGCAGATTGGGCAGACTGTTGCTCTTGCGGACGCTGCATTGCGGCAAATGACGTGTCAGGATAATGGTCTCCGTATTGTTGATGTTGATGTTGTTATTGTTGTTGTTGTTGCCCGAAGGATACCTGCGTGCGGGCGATACAAACAGCAGCGAGCGTCTTTACAAGCCCAGCACACAATTATATTCATCATTTGTTTTGCGGAAAATTGTCTACAGATTTATTGGTTTTTGACATATCTAAATCGCATTACGCCAGACGCCTGACGCCGACCCTAACCAACCCGTCTACCTGAAAACTGCGTGAAGCCGTTTTGCATATTTGGATTTTTTTGCTTTTGTTTGGGTTTTGTTTCAAATACCCATTCAAAAATGAGCGTCTGCCCTAGGCACTTTAAGAGCTGCACAAAATTTGATGTGCTACATTTTTGTGGATCATATTTGAATGGATAATAATAATTCAGCAATCAATGAATAGATTTCGATGTTTATAGATGTATGATCCAGCTGTAGCTGTCACAAATAAAGCATATAGAATTGGCAAAATATTTCTAGTAATTCATATATAAAAGTTATTTCAGAGTAAATTTTCCACAAGCACAGCTTGCAGCATATGTGTTTTTCCGTTCAATTTTCCCCCGCATGACTTTGGAAAAGGGAAAAGGCTATTTCTCGCAGTCAACTACGCCCTCTGGACTGGTAGAAGAGCACTCTTGCTTGTATGCATTTATGATGGCACCATCAGCATCATAAAGAAGAGTCGGGTTAATCTAGTGTTGAGCATATTGCTGAGTGGCAGACAGATGGATGCATTGAGGAAAGTTGAGGCAAAGCGAGCGCACTGGAAATTTCCAAACAGATCCACATTTTGCATTCGCTCAACATTGGAAACGTTAATTTTTGTATGTGGCACGCAAAATGAAACTAAATTGAACTCAATTGAAATGACCTCACACCGACCGACCGACCGATCGACCAACCGAAAGGGGCAAGTGTGGGTTGTTCGCACATCCGCCATGCGCTGCTGCTCGACAGTCAAAAAAACCAAACTGCATATCTGTGTGTGTGTGTTGTGTGTGAGTGTGTGTGTGTGTGTGTATTTGGGTATTTGTACTTACCGCTGTAGTTGAGCTTTTGTCGTGTTGTTCTTGGGTGACTTGCACAGGAACTGAAATGATTGGGCCGAGCGTGACATGGATACCTCCAGGGCCTTGTTTCGCTTCACAATATCCTCCAGATTGCTATGCAATTTGATGCAGTTCTGTTTATTTCGCACCGTGATCTCACACGGCTCTGCTATGGACAACAAGAATATTTTCAAATTTAAACAATGTACATCATCAAGGGGTACACTCAGCGAATAAATGTAGTACTCGATTCAAGTACAATCGGCATAGAATTGCTATCATTTTATTCCTACTTCTTTGACAAGATTTATTGATTCTCAATTTCCAACAATTCCTGTGTAAAGCTTACTAAAAAATTCAAACAAACATTCTCAATTTATACTGATACTTTTTTAATCAAACATTTTCGTATCGAAGTTTGTTCTCGATTGCAACATTATTTCGCTGAGTGTACGAGCATTGCATTGCCTTGCACTTACCATAGAAACTCTCATCCGAGTAGAGAACACTGCCCTCAAAAGCGATCGTATAATTGTCCTTGTTGCAGGTGAGTATTATATCGCCCTCATCCGGATAGGCATCCATGTCCAGTGAATCCACAGAGATGTGCGATTCCTTAACGGGTGAGAAGAGCAACTCCGATTTGCAGAAAGAGTTGTCGATCAGCTCATTGGTTGACGTTGTCGATGTCTGCGACATGTTGTTGTGTCCCAAATGCTGTTGTTGTTGCTGATATTGCTGTTGCTGTTGTTGTTGTTGTTGATGTTGCATGTTGGACATTATCATATTGTTACTGTGCTGCATTTGCAGTTGCAATTGTTGCTGTTGCTGCTGATACAGCAACGATTGTTGCAAGCGACTGTTGGCGCCACCGAGACTTTTACAGTAGGCCGGCAATTGTGACAGCAGCGAGTGAATGTCCTCCGCCCGAAAGCTTTCCATGTCGACCTCGGCGAGATTGGCATCCAGATTCTTGGCCAGATCATCATAATAGATCAGATCGCCCATTGCATTGTACGAAGCCGATAGGGAGCTGAGCACGCTGCGTTGCATGCCACCGCAGCCATCCCGATAGCCATAGTCGAGAAACCACTGATAATCGGAATTGTCATGAGTAAAATCGTGCGACGAGGCCAGCGAACAGTTGAGATTGTTGACACCACCACCAATACTATTACCAACACCACCAACACCACCACCACCACCAGAAAGCATACCACCTACCCCATGTTGTTGCTGTTGCTCATTGCTGCGTGCCGCTGCAGCACCCGGCGTTGTGGCATTGCTGTTGTAGTCCGATTCGGGTGTTGCTGCCACTGCCACTGCTGCTGCTGCTGCTGTTGCCATATTTGTGGCGGCCATCTTATTATTGCTCTGCCGCAGTTGCAACAAAAAATTGTTATTGTCGGCCTCGTCGAGATTGTCGAAACAACTGTTGTTGTCGTCGTCGTCGTAGTCGTAGTCGTCGTCGTCAGAGCAGAGCAGCAAACTATTGCTGGCGTGACTAATGTTGCTCACCTGCTCATTAAGGATAATGCTACGCAACGCGCTATTATAGCGATCCAAATTGCTCAGGACAATGGCAACATTCTGTTTGAGGCTCTCCTCGCTCAGTTCATCGACAGCATCGGCGGCGGCGCACTGATCGTCATTCGAGCCGATCGATTGCAACAACTGTTGCTGTTGCAAATATTGCACGTGTTGCTGCTGCAACAGGCGATCGTTTAGATGCTGCTGTTGCTGCTGATAGCGTTTGCCCAACGTGAACAGCGAATTGTTTGGACTGTTCAACGGTATCCGATATTGGTATTGTTGCTGCGCCGATTGTGGCACTGATCCACCTGGGCCGCTTACGCTGGCCAATGGTTTTGTGTTATATGCAGCCGTGTTGCCGTTGTATTGCTTACCCTCACCAACAACGGGCAATGATTGCCGATGTACTGCTTCTGCTGCTGCTGTTGCTGCTGCTGCTAAGCGTGAATTGATCTGTTGCTGATGATGGATATGGGGAGTTTGGGAGTTATGCGAATTGGGTTTAGTTGGGATGGTAAATTGTGATGTTGAGTCGTGGTGATGGTTCGTTTTGGGTTTCGTTTGTGGCGATGTGAAAAATAATGGTGTATGTTGTTCGAGATGGCTGTTGATGTTGTTGCTGTTATTATTGTTATTATTGTTGCTGTTGGCGTTGGCGTTGTTGGTGTTGCTTGTTGAGAAGTCTGTCATGCCACGTCGAAGTTTTGGTCCTGCAAATAAAGCGATAGATATTAAGATTGAGTGTCAATTAACTAATAATCAGTTGTAAATCTGTCTCGTTTCAATTAAAGGCAATGCTGCCACTAAAAAGCATTAGCATGCCACAAGTTCTAAAAACGCGTAGTTGCCATAGACTCTCTTCTATATGACACATGGCGATGCCTCAATATGTTTCAATTAGCTTTTATGTTGACAAGCAACCAACAAAACCAGCCAGCCGTAATAAAGTTACAGGCATTATTTTTATACGCCTCCGAGAATGTTTACGACTCGCAGAGACCCGAATAGGGTCGGGCATCGTCAGATTCTTTGACATCGGTGCCGTGCCGTGCCGTGGCACGGACTATCAGCCCATAAAATAGAGATATGCCCATAGACTAGTTTGTCTTGTACCGCAATTCAGTTTGAGTATGATTCCAAAAAGAATTAGCCAAATAATCAGAAAAATTTGGACATACAAGCAACAAGTTTTAACTTTGTATAATCTACACAGTTTTACCAATTACATATAAGACATATAAAATAGCGCTGATCGTCTGCAATAATTTGGTCGATTTTCATATGTGAGAATGTGTCTTATATTGTAAATTTCGAGTCTCTGAATGAATTCATTCAGACTGAGAGAGTTGGCTGATCGAGAATAAATATTCCTTATGAGTTCGGAGCTTTGTGTATTTTTACAAAGCTTTGGCTATAACAAGACAGAATTGTTAATTGATAAGCACGCCAAATAAACAATACGCTTTGCAGACGTCAGTTCGTCGACTGCCAGTTCAATTTAACTATACATTTTAAGAGGAATAATTAAGTTTTTATTTCATTTATAATAAAGTGTACTCTGCTTGCAAGAGTACGAGTATGTTTTGTCTTTTCTTTTTTGACAGGACAGGCAACGTCGCGTTGCACATGCAACACAGAATACGGCGACTGGAAATGGATAGTAAAGGTTCAGTTTGTTGGCAGCTTTTTTTGTTGGCTGCGTTTTGTTTGCATGCTTTGTGCCAGTTACTACCAGATATGAAGTAAGGAATGACGCAGTGAATCGGGTGAATCGCTTGCCATATGCATTATGCTCGAGACTGCTGGTCTATTTATTTAAATACATATTTATAATTAGCTGGTTGTGTAAACAAACATTGTTGAGGAGGTCTCTCGCCACAACAACTTGACTGCGGCATGTGCTGGAGGCAACCATTAAATGATGTATATACATATTATTAATATTATTGTTTAGTGTGTTTTTTTGTTAAAGATTCCACTCCGATTGCGTTCAATTGTTACCTAAGGTTGAGGAAAGTTGCTTAAAAGTGTACAAGAAAAAATATTGTCACAGCAAACAAGTTTGTGTTTAGCCTAAAGCCAAGTTCAAAAACCAATAACCAAACAAGTTAATTAAAGTTTAAGACTTAAAAGACTAAGAGCAAAGAAAAAGTGCGCACCTTGAGCCAAAACGTTTAGGCCAACAAAAGTGTTGTTGTTGTTGTTGTTGTAGTTGAATTTGTTGTTCATATTTATATTTTTGTTGCCGTTATTATTGTTGTTGTTGTTGAAGAAGCCATTTTCATTGTTGTTGGCAACATTTTGTTGCTGCTGTTGTTGTGGTTGTTGTTGCATGCGCTGCTGCATTAAATACTGTTGATTGCATGTTATGGTAGCAGCTGTTGTTGTCTTTTGTGGCAGCAACACGCCCTGTTCTCGCAACTGCTGCTGCAGTCGACGCCGCTGCAATAGTTGCTGTTGCAGCAGCTGCAATTGTTGTTGCTGCATGTGTTGATAGTAGCGTATCTGTTGTAGTTGCTGTGGTGTCAAACCATTGCTGCTGTTTTTGTTGTATTGTTGTTGCTCCCTTTGGGGCGCATAGTAGTTCTCCTTGGAGGAGCTGTTGCTGTCACAGCCGCTGCTGCTGGTGCTGCTGTTTCTGCTGCCGTGGCCATTTGTGTCGGCAACATTTTGCCAGCAGCAGTTCGTGTTGCCGTTCGCATCAGTGTTGTTGCTGTTGCGTGGGCATTCAACACCAGCTTGGGCACATGCAGTGCAACGTTGCCGCCGTTGTACTTTGGAAATGTCTACGAATCGCATGATGAACGCTAGTAAAAGCAACAACATTGAATGCGACACAAAGCGCGCTGCAACAAATGTTGTTGATGCAACACAATGTTGCCGCTGTTTTTATTTTTGGTAAGTTCACGATGTGTGCGTGATTAAGTTGGTATGCGTTAAGACCAACGCAGTCTCAGCTCTGTATTCCTTGATCTTTTCACTTGTTTGCCAAGTTCTTGGTTTGCCCTTTGGCAATTGTTATTTTTAGCTTTGATCTCTTAAATTTTGTTTTTTGTTTTTTTTTATTGGTTTTTAAGGGTTCAACTCTCCATTGATTGGAGCCACATTTTTGTCGATAGTTTTGCTTTGCTTTTGGTTTGCTTTTTAGTTTGCTATGCTTTACACGCTGCACTTTTCATTTTGATTTCTTCGCCGTACTATTTTCTATTTTTAAATATTGTTTTGCTTTATGCGTAAGTTTCTCTGTAAGACACATGTGTGTGTGTGTGTGTGTGTGTGTGTTGTTTTTGTGTACAGTCACAAAGTTTTATAAATACACACATACATACAAATATTTATTTATATTTTGTGTTCGGTTTGACTGCATATAAATGTTATTTATGAGTTTTCTGCAGCAGTCTTAAGAACAAAAAAAAAAAAACGCTGCATTGAAGTTTGTTTTTCATTTCTTTTTCGTAAAGGGAAAATTTATTTTGTGAAACTTTTTTATTTCGATTTTTTTCGCGCAGCAATTAAACAACCCAAAATAAACTGCTGCAATAAATAATGCTGGTGCCCCACAGAGTTACCCCGCCCCCTTCCCCAACTACAGCAATTTACACAATTTGCCACACAAAATTGTAGCAACTGAGACATGAACAACATATCCATTTTTGGGATGGGCGCAACAAGCCTACTTTTGTTGCATACATTTCGGACCACAAATGTGGTTGGCCCAAAAGCAGTTGCGAAACGGAAATGGAAATGGAACTATGTGGTGCACTTGTTTTCGCCTTGTTTTGTGGCACTTACAACCGCAACAGCAACAGCACCAGCAATAACAACTCAACTCCAGTTCCTGCGCCTTCTTAATTTAAGCAGCATTTAAAAGCTGACAGGCGACCAAATGGCAAACATTTCACAACAATAAATTGTCATGCCAAATTCAACCAAGCGCGCTCGAAAAGAGTAGCAAAAGAGGAAAGCATTTCTCTAAATATATATTAATAAATATATCTGTATACTCAATGTCGTCGACGACGAGACGTGCCAACAAACCAAACAAAAACTGAGCCAGGTGTTTTTTTGACATTTTTGATGAGTGACATAAGCAAGAGCTAGAAAACATATAATATCTTTTATCTAGTATTACCATAGAATGAGCATTGATTAGTGGGCTGACTGCAAATTACACTATGCGAAATCATAAAATGAATATTTTCTTCTATGTAATATTTTATAATTTTTATTTGAGTCGGTCTTTGAGCTAAGCTAAAATTTCTAGATATTTGGCTTGATGCTTGGCAATAAAATATGTATACATATTGAAAAGTTAGATTTCTTGAAATACCTACTCTTTTAAAAATGTATATACGAGTATCTGCTAAGGTTTTATTCATTATCAATTATTTATTAATTTTTATTATTTATTTGTTGTTTAGTGTAATTTGCGAAATATTTAAAGAAAAGTTCCAAGGCATTAACGTATTGCCGGTAACGGAAAAGCGTCTTGGACACAATAGACACGCCCAGTTTACTTCTGGGGGTGGGGCAGGGGGTGTGTGTAGTATGGTTAATTGCGAAGACACAAAGGAAAATGCTCGAGACACTCGAAAATGCCGTGCACCCACCACACTGAGATTCGCAAAAGACCAATTCGGCTTCAGAAAAGAGAAAGTTCGCTAAACAGCAAGGAAAGCAATGTGACTACACTGAGCAAAAACCAAGTGGCTGGTTATACTTAAAATTGAACAAAACTTAAGTACAAATACGAACTCCATGATTTTGGTCAGTGTAAAAAGGAGCAGCGCAACCGCAAGAAAAAGAGCTTGCAAAAAGGAGGCAACTACACACACAAGCACAACATGGCTGCCTCGAGGAACAAGTGTGAGTAGGTGAGGGGTTAAGCCAACTGGCAGCTTGCCAAGTGGCAGACAAAGTGGCACAACTCTTGACAGGGGGACGAGGGGGAGTTGACTGGTGGACTGTTAAAAAAAAAAAAAAAAAAAAAATAGAAGAAGGAAAACAACGCGAAGCATCTCTTGCACTCAATCGATAAACGAAGAAATAATCATAAACAGGCACACAGCCCAGGCCCAGAGTGAGTTCTCGGGCATGCCGCATGCATTCAATGTTGCCACTGCCGCCACATTTGGCACCCATTCTGGAAATAGACAAAAGTACAGCTACCTCAAGGTATTTAGCTGCTGCTGGCAATTAAGAACAAAAAAAAAACTTTTATGTGTGTGTAGGGTTCAATCACATATGGACCAAAAAAATAAAAATGAAAAGCATTTTATGTGTTGGCATTTTTTTTTATTTTTTTTGTCTTGTTCTCCAGCTGGCCAAAAAGTTGTAGATACTTATTGCTGCCGCTACTAAATGCTGGCAGCTGGCAGCCAGCTTCAGGGCATGTCGATATAGAGAGTAGAATATAAGTTTCTGGCCTGATGCATTTTAGTTCAACGCACTTGTTGGCCTACATTACTGCAGTTGCCAGTGGCCGTTGTTGCAATTGTTGCAGCAAAATATGCAATACACCCCC
This sequence comes from Drosophila basisetae, assembly GCA_035041595.1. Classification (NCBI taxonomy): domain Eukaryota; kingdom Metazoa; phylum Arthropoda; class Insecta; order Diptera; family Drosophilidae; genus Drosophila; species Drosophila basisetae. The sequence goes on from JAWNLB010000070.1 coordinate 8,767,348, forward strand.
ATGCAACACCAACCATCCCCTCTCTGTTTGTGCTTTACCTCTATAGAGGAGTTTAGATTGCCAAATGGCAAAACATAGAATTGAAGGCAGCCAGCTACAAATGCATATCAAAGTATCTGTATATGTAGCTGTATCTATAGATGTATATATAGCTGTATCTGTAGCTGTATCTGTAGCTGTATCTGTAGCTGTATTTGTATCTGGTATTGTTGTTGTTATTGCTTGAAATTCTATTCTATTTTCTAGCCGTTTGCAATTAAGCAATCAAGCATTCGCAATGCGGAACAAATCAGCTGCAAGCAATGTGTCGATTTTCTTTTTGCATTTGCATTCTAGATGCACCATCGATAAAGACTAATCCAATTGCCACAATGAGAAATGAAGAAAAAAAAAAAAAAACAAAAGCTCGAATGCATTTTCGCGCATACATTTCTTAGTGGGATGGATGATCTCATTCTTCCAGGCTGCAGAAAACTCAGGCGATTTATATATATATATTTTTTTTAATATGGCCAACGCACTAAGTGCGTGTGTATGTATTTATGTATGTATGTGTAAGTATATATATGAATTTATGTATGTGTGTAGCACAAAAATACCGTACGAGAAATCATTTAAGTTTGTCAACCGGCGGCGACGATAGCAAAGACAGATAACGTTGAAAGGCCCTTTTGTTAATCACACACACTCACTGATGCACCCCGTTATATACAAATCTATCTGAGACATATGTATATGTGTATGTGTTGTATGTAGTAGTATTAATGCGTCACTGTGGAATTTAACGCGCTTTTCTCTGCTGATGATGCTGCTCGCCACTCCATTCAATTACGTTTAACTATTATCTGCGAAAGCGTATCTTTTGAAATGTTATCTAAAGATATACATATATACGCTAATATGTAATATATATAAATATATATGTATTATAAAAAAAGAAAAATAATTGCTTTCTCAACAAACACGAGACGCAGCGTACATTCTCACGGTTGCACAAGCCCAAGGAGACTGACTAACTGAGAGAAAAACAAATACGAACGAGCCGAGCTGAGCCGAACCGAAGCGAACCGAATGGAATGGAACGGCGAGATGCGTCGACCGACGACAACAACATGAACAGGCAAAACTAGCGGATGACTACAAAGCGACGAACGACGAGCGACAACCTAAGCGACCAACGAACGATGTTGTCGTTGTGTGGCCATCTCTCCCGGCATGTCTGTATGTGTTTGTGTTTGTGTCCATGTGCATGTGCAAATGACACGAATGAGAAGCACACGAAGTTAGCCGAACGAGTTCCAATGATTATACAATGTGCATTAACGAATTAATCCCACCAAATGCGGAACAAGTGAGAAAAAAAATATCTGCAACAGTCGAAATTGGGCGAATACACAGGAAATAAATATGTAAGCAAATATCTCTATAATAAAATGTAGTTATTTAAATTTATGCCTGGGCTAATGGGGCAGACCATAAACCATTTGCTCGGCTCAAGTGGAGCACTCGACGCAATGAAAACAAATGAAGCGCTCAGCCGAGATAAAAACGAACCCTCTTTTGCCACACTCAAAAAAGGACAACACACAACACAAAACACACACACACACCCACATCGTGAGGATCGTGATTGGATAGTGCGCATGTGCGCGTGCCTCGACTCAATAATAAAAACATATGTGTTGTAAGCGGAACGGATGCAAGGAGGGGAAGGGAAAGCACTACAAGCAGCGGCTGCAAGTGCTCATTAATGATGGCAACATTACCCAATAAAACTATTAAAAATGCGCATAAATTTAAATGATATCCAATAAGGGCAGCACAATATTATGGCATACTTGAATAGACATTACATTCTCTAGATCTATCTATCGTTGGGTAATACATAAATACACACAGCAGCGCACCACACACACCCTTCAAAAATAATTATTACTTTGCTCTCTTAACAACACAATTCGTTAACGAAATAATATTTGAACATTTATGAGTGCTGCGAAACAAGTAAGCGTATTTTTACCTATACGAATACTGAATACCTCACACGCATCTCTATCTCAATCCCACAGACATTTATCGCTGCACACCATATGAAATACAAAATTCACAACTTTTACCCGCACAGCCTTCATTTCCAACAATTCTTGTGCGAAACAAACAAGAATGCTGTAGTCGAGTGACTACTCGACTACGATATTCCCTGGAACCCAGCTGATAAATATATTCTAGTTTTACTATGTCTAATTAAAACTTGCTGAAATCTATACTGTTTATATGTAATTGCGAGAAGTGTGCAGCTATCAGTAAAATGATATGAGAACTTATATACCAAATATGAGGTCTGTAGATCTTATAGACTCTGAGATCTGAGTCTTCATATAACTCAACTATTCGCCCTGATCAAGAATATATATGTTACATGCCTTTGCACAAACCCATTCTACCCATTTTACCCACTTTTAATGGGTTCAGGTTATAAACATACACAAGAAATAATCAATTTAATCCACCCACTCTTCGCCAATAATCATTAGTCAGCAGCTGATAGAAACAACTAGGGCGATAAATAATATTTGATATAGCATAAGCAAAGAGAGAGAACAAGCATAAGAAACTTTTATACTGAATCAAAAATAAGCCATAGTCATAACTGCTCAGAACTTACCAAGCCAAAATGTTGATTACATCAAATTTTCATTTTACATGCTTGTTTTTATTATTAGTAGTTGTTTTTTCAAAAGATCTGAGAGCGGATATGTAAGGTCATACTCATAAATCTCAAATTGCATTATGTACCAGCTTCAGAAAAATTAAATAGATGCCCGCACTGACGCAAATTGCAGAATCATGAAAACTAGCGAGTAAAAAGCTGAGTGAGTGGAAGCAAATACAAAAAATTCTAGCATTCTTTTAGGTGCCGCACAAAAAGACAAAAGACGAGTAAATGGAAATCGTTTAGCTGGCACACAAGCGGAACAATAATAAATGCTATAATGGCTATAATATATGACAATCTGAATTTGTTTGACATATTTCGAAAATGTTTAAATGTCAAACATGGCGTGCCGATTTATATAAATTTACCAACTTTTTGCCGGGCTTACTCATAATCGAATATTGCTTCTTCTTTTTTTTTGCCACTTACTGTGGCATGACTCATCGCGTGCATTTCAAAGTCATCTATGGCAAATCCATTTTCGCCTCCTGCTCCCCAGCCCGTGCCACTGCTCTGCTGAATTGGCGACAGCAAGCCAGCTAGAGGCAAATTAGCGAAGAACTTTTGAACTATGTTCGACCACCCTCGGCTCGTTGGCCTCCTACTTGCCCAGAGTTTTAATTGTATCGCACAAAAATAAATTGTTTATTTGTTGGAAGAAAAAAACAAAGAAAGCGAAAAAAAAAGACAAAACTGTGCATCGCTCTGAGTCCCACTTGGCTTGCGGTGGGTCTTTAAATATTGCACTTTGCTCTTTCGCCAGGCCTACGACTTTGACTCCATCAACATTTTTATACTCTAAATCCAATACAAATGTGTGAAATGGATATAATGATTTTGGACGAGCCTAGGCTTCGAATTTGGAATATAAATTATCGTATACTTCTCGCAGATCAAGTTTTTTTCATTTCATCAATTCGTATAGCAATAAAAGCCACAAATTTCTATATAATATATCTTTAAATGTTAGTTATCAGCTGTACACATTTCATCAAGATCGGATAAGAAACACCCACGTTATAGCCGAAACTATATTCTTATATTATCATATGATTACTATTGCAGAAGTAAGAAAGCAAATGTAAAAAGCTTTTTAAATTTGGCAATAAAACGTGAATATATTTAACAATGGCGTTCAGGGTATCTCGTAGTCGTAGCTCACCCGAGTAATTGTTTCAATTAGTGCTCTCTTATAGAATACCTCAACTATATAGTCACCTTTGTCTTATCGTGATGTAATTTGCCAGCCAACAGTAATTTCATGAAAGAATACTTATTTAACTTGGCAAAGAAACTAAATACCCTATAATATTGAATAAAGTGTCGTACTTTAATGACTAAAAATTTGAAATACAATTCTAAGAAGAATATTTAATATTATAATTTAAAAAATTTAACAAAATCTCGCATCAAAAATATAAAAACCGGTTTGTTTTTAGCAAGTTTAAATAGTTGGAAGTCAATTCTAGATATGAAATTTCAAGAGCGTCGAAAAATATTTAATGACATACTTAATTTTGTAGCGGATCGTAATTATGTCAGCGGACAAGAGTGATAAATCTCACGGATGGTGGATGACGACACCAACTAAAAGGGGGGTGCGGCAGGAGAGGGGTGATTTGCACCACCAGCGAGCGCCACATGTGGTAACAAGCTAATTAAAGACATGATGATCGATTCTTACAGCATTGAGTTGAGACTCAGAAGAAACTCAACAGTTTGATTGATATGAAATTTACATTTGTTTGTTTCGAATTCTTGACAAATTCGATACGAACCAAACTCAATACTTGGCAGTTTGTCGGCCACAGCTGCCACGCCTCAATTGCAACATATTGATACTTAACCACCGATTTGTGCATGTGCATGTCAGAGATGATGATTTATCTGTCAGGGGCACAGACTGTGGCACATGTTGCAACTTAGTCTTGACATGCCACATCAGACTTTCCACACACACAGACACACATACAACGAAAATGTGTCATAGATCAACAACTAGTAGGCATATGGCATATTGACAAGCCAAATACGTCAAATGCTTCAGATACCAACAAAAAAAAAATCCCATCATTCCATGCCATCCAGTGAAAATTGCGTAAAGTTTTTCCTCAGCCATCAAACTGAGTGAAAGTCTGTGCGTAATAACCGGGCCCATAAAATGCGGAATAGTCTACACGATCCATATACAAGATGTACAATTCAAGCAGCTAATCAATTCAGTGCGGCGGCGCTGCGGGGACCAATGCAACGGCGAGGCAACTAAACGACTCAGTCAGTGCAACATGACATGACGACAAACAAGCTTGACGCAGCAACAAATGTGCGCAACTGCAACATCGATTGTCATTTAGCTACACACACACACACACTCAAAAATACGCGTTTTTAAATACTTGTGTGTGCGTCGTAAACTAATTTGTATATAAATTGGGCAACATTTTCAAATCTCAGAGTGAAAAACGAATAGCAACAACAACTCCAGTTATTCAATCGACTTTCAACCGGTTGTTGGCCACCATCCTTAGTTTTCACCACGACTGGCACTCAAAACTCTAATGAATAGATGAAAGGCACCCGAAAGCGCTAAAAACAGCAATAAAGTCAACATTAATTATGAAAAATAAAAGAGCGGCGGCATATTGTTGTCATTTATGGCTAATTAAGATTTATCGAAAAGAAAACATAAACAATTCAATTAAATGGAATTCTTTTTGGCATGACGAGCTGCAAAACTCCACTCCAGGTCGAAGACAAAGAAAATAGCCAATAAGCTTATTCGGAGCGAAGCACCCAATACGGCCACAACTGGGAAACGAAACAAGACATCTGCAACAATCTTGGTTGGGCAGTGGCACCAGGTCGAAGACAAGCCAAATCTCCCTAGCTATAATCAGATACGATTTAGGCTAATTGCCCACTACTCAGTGGTCTCTTGACAGGACAGGCAGTAAATCCCCAAAAACACATCGCAGCGGATTGTCTCAGAGCCCAGTTGTTAAAAAACTTGATACACTTAAATGTAAGCATGCATATTAATGTATACAGAATATGCTTCCTTTTGCTGAGAATAATGAGAATGTGTTCCTAGTCCGATCTTCATGAAATTCGTCCAGTTGATCAATAATATTTAAAGTATATTAAATATCAATTGGAAAGCACTGATCTGCGATATATACGAGAAATTATATTCAAAATTTGAAGTCTCTATTCTCTTATAGTCTACCCATATCGATAAAAACTAAATACATATTATTCTTCAGTTTGTCACACTTTTTGCACATTTTTAATGGCTAAATAATAAGCTTATTGGCACTTTCAGATGAATCAGATTTTTTTCTCACTAAACATATTCAACATGCACGAAGCCAGTTATTCTAAGTGAACCTTAAGACAAAGTTCATTGAGTAAACGTGCCCTAATCACAAGACCAATAATTATTTAAAACTAGGCTTACGACATAGAGTTACTCATTCAAATATGTAAACAGAGACACAGTCAATACAGTTATGCACTGTGCATAAGCGTGTATTGTTGCAAAGATTCATTGCTGATAAGATAATGCATAATATGGCCATCTGATGTGGCTGCATAAGCTGGTATTAGAAATCGCTAAGTTGAACGTCTGTCGGTTTATAAATGCATAAATTGGCGTTATTCTCTTGAACAGTCACGTGACAAAGTCGTGAGCCGAGCCACAATTGTGACTAAGCTTGGAAAAAGACTTATGCAGACTTGAGCAACTGGTCAAGTTCAATGGACGGATGGATTGGCCCACCTGCTACGAACAGTAGATAACAACAACACCTGCATAGATATATTATTACCGCCGCAAATGGAGAATTTCTATTGAAATGCAAAGCACGTAAATTATCTGGCTATTAGCGGTATTGACTACAGCCAAGCTGGCTGGCGGGGAAAATCAACAGATTATATTTCATCATCGTTTGCTATTCGACTCGGTTGGCAAGCCCCCCATCAATTAAATGCAATACTGACCTAGTGCAAGCGTCTATATAGTATCTATATATATATATATATTATTCATCATAGTTTACAACCCACTTCTGGGTAGTGTTCTTCTACTTGTAGTAGCCAGAGTCAGTGAGCACACACTATTTTATTTATCTCGTTTATTATAATTTTAAAAATGTTGGCTTAATGTATAACATTTGTTTTAAATAGCTAATGAGAATAGTGTAAGTTAGCAAAAACTTTCAACTTAGAACTTATAATGCAATAAAGCCGAATATTTCAAATATGATTAATTTTTTCGGCAAATCAAAGCCAGTTTTTATTTATGCAGCGCAGTCACGCGATTGATAGAATAGAATATAACCGGTCTCCGAGGATTTGTGTATATCGGATGTCAGGCCATAGAAATCTTCAATGGTTGAGGCCTCAATCTTATCGACCATGTCATCGTCGAACAGTAGCCAGAGTCCGTGACTCTTCACAATGCTTATGTAATGGCCACGATTCGGACCCGAACCGCAATGAATAACAACTGCCGTTAGATCATATAGCCGATCCGGATTGACGGCGTCATCCGAGGTGTTAAAGAGCCGCAACTCAAGCGGAAAGACGACACGATGTGATACCTTGATGTGACGATTGAATTGTTCCATATACTTGAAACGCTTCAAGTGCAGCGCCAGTATCATTGGTAGCTTCTTCACACGCATGCGTTTCTGCGCCTCCTGGTAGCTGCAACAGTTGTCGCACTTAAACTTGTTGTCCGAGCAGAGGGTTTCGGTATTACTGAAACAGCGCAAACAGTGCGTTATCGATGTATTCTGATCGACGTCCACCTGTAGATCGAAAAAGTTCTCATCCTTGCTACTGACCGTCTCACAGTTGAGGCAACGAGTCTCCGATGTGAGTATACCCTGAAAGATCTCATGCACCCACGTCGGCTCCGTATTGGCGCCATTTGCCTGCACTACCGGGGTAGTAGTTGCCGTAAGGCCACCATCCAGTACACTTGTGGTGGCAGCACCACTCAATGAACCCGTCGAATTGCTGTTGCAATTGCCATTGGTTGTTGTCGAATTCGAAGTCGAGGTCGTTGTCGAATTGGAGGAGTTCGAGTTTGAATTGGAGTTGGCCGATGACTTTGCGGTAGTGCTGGTACCAATCGATGCAGCAGCAGGAGCGGCAGCAACGGTATTCCCATTAGTCGTCTTGCCCGTATTACCCGCATTGTTGCGTTCGGCCAGAATGATCTCGTTGATGTGATTTATCAGGAAATTGAGAAATTCGTGCGCATCCTGTTGCATATAGTTGTCGAACTCCTCCTTTTCTTTGCGCAAACGCGTTATGAACTTCTTGGGCGCAATCGAGCCAACTTTCTTCTTTTGCGTCGCAATGCTATAGAAGAGATCCGCCAGGCACGAAAGCAATGTCTCTTTGGGCCGCTTATTTTTCGCCTTGTATTCGAGGACCTTCTCGCGAAAGGGCTTACAGAAATAGAGTGCCTGCAACACCGAGTTGCTATAGCAGGTATTCCCAAAATTTACAAGCCCAAAGTAATGCTCGTTGGGCGGAAACATTTCCGAGCCGATCTCGCGCTCCAGTTGGGAGACATTTGCGCCCATGTTGGTGGCTACGGGCGCTGCCGCGGCACAGCGGTACAGAAAAGCCCACACTGTGGATGCTTTTTGGTTAGGTAGTCGATTGTTAGGCGCACAGCACACTTATGCGATTACTCTATATCATTCATATATATATATATATATATATATATATATTTATTTTTTGGTTGTGGTGGATGTGTGTTCGGTTCGTTATCGGAAATTATTGCTTTTGTTTTTGCTTTGTTTTTTGTTCTTTACTTTTTTTTTTGAGCCTCGGCTCGATATTTGTCTACTGAGATTGGTTAGAAGATGCGCAAAACACTTTTCTATATTTGTCTGAAAATAAATAATTTTGAAGAGGGGATACACGTGAGTTTCTTTCGCATAACACAAACGGCAACAAAATTAAAAATATTTTAATGTCTAATTTGCTTTCATCATTTGACGACATTAAAAACTAAGCATAAAACTGATAAAGTATATTACAACTAAAATTGGCATACGTTAAAAAAAAAAAATTGTTCTGCAATTATTTATATATATATATATATCCCCTCTCCAAAAATATTTTCAAACAAAGTGTTTCACATGCGCATATTTTCAAGAGCACTTTTTTTTTTTACAAATTTTCTAATTATATCAATCATTTTTCTGTTCGTGAAAATATACATTAATTAATTTTTTTTTTATTTTTTTTTTTTAGCAATTTTTAAATGTAATAATAATATACGAAAAAAACAAATATATGTGAAATTTTTTGAAATAAGTGTAGTTAAGATGGTAAATTCACCGATGACACACACACACACAAATTGATTATGGAGAACTTTAATGTATCTTACCACGTCATACAAAGATGTAGGTTTTTAACTAGAATTCACTTGTAATACATAAACTACATTTAAGACAACTAATAGATACTCTGCCTACTATAGTTGCAAATATTGATTAAATGAGCGCTATTCAGCTGGTAACAATTCATTTCAATCGACTGTACAACTTTCAGTGAATTGATAAAATAAGATCTTCTATGACTAAGCGACTAGCTAATGCTTAAAATAGTGTTAATCCTATGTCGTCAATTGGTTTGGTTCGGTGATTTTTTTAACCGCTAGACGTGCGCTGGGAAAATTCCAAGCAAGTGCAATGCCAATGCACTCTGACGAGTGCCAATTTCCATTCCAATTATTAATGGCATCGAGCCGTCGTGTGCCATGTGAAATGCACCAGAGACGTCGCCAAACTATAAAAGCCATAGCTTGCGCTTCGTATAATGCTTAGAATCAATTGCAAACTAAAAGTGAAAACATCAAGTGGGATTTATCAGTGAACAAACTAAAAGCTACCTAAAGCGATAAATAAAATCGCAGTTTTTTTTTATTGGTCTTAACTACTAAACTAAAGGAGAACCTTTAGGACTACCTTCAAGTAAGGAGAAGAAAACTCAACTCTGAATCGCTGTTGGGAATTCTACACAAAGCTGGACAAGCTATTGATAACGGTAAACACTACTGAATACCTGTATGCATCTCAACACAAGAAAACCGTGTCTGGCATTAAGCAAAACCAAGTGGAGACAGTGAATCATCTATCTGGAAAACTACTTAAAATTCTCGCCTAATGCTTAAAGGATACAAAAACAAAGCTAGTATTTAATTTCAAGATTAGCATTAAGTATGAAAATAACCAAAACGCTGTAATAGCAAATTAAGAATGGGCCAAAAACTTTAGCATTTAAATATAATGGTTATTTGCAAAGTAAACAAGCTGAGCAATAAAATAAATCACTAAAAAGAAGCTAATTAAATATGTTTTATTAATCACATTAGCAAGTCAGAGCTGATGTACTTCACCTGCCTGTTGTTAAATATTCAAAAAGTATTTTTAAAAAGTGATTTTTATTTTTGTTTTTTGGAAGGATATGCAAATAAAGGCAGATATAAATAAATTATATATAGACGTTCGATCAAATGCAACATTGATTTAATTGGGTTAATTTTCAAAGGCATTATCATTGAATCATTAAATAAAATCATCCCGAAAAATGTGTCGTGCTTATCTTAAGTAAATCAGCTATGAACTTTTTCCAAGCACATCTACGGCCAATTAATGAACTGGTAACGAGTACTCACTCGTTTGCACTCCAATGGGTAATTTTATGCATTGCTAAATACTCAAATGGCTAGTATAAAACTAGCTGCGCTCTCAGATAAATTCTCAGTTCATCGCCAAGCAAAATGCAACCAGTTGTAAGTAACGAGATAAGTTTTCAATTTCAATTGAGCAGGTGGTTCTAATAGATTTTCTACCACTTCAGATTCTCCTCACTTTTCTGTTGAGTTGGTCGTCCGAAGGGATACAGCCTCCCGAGGAAATGCGTAACTCGTTGGTAAAGTCAAATACAACTGCAACTGCATTCGATAAACTTTGGATAAACAAATCTACACCGATTTTACAATATGAGAAGTATGATGAAACTGTGATCTTAAACAATGCAATTGCAACAAATTTGACCAAAACGAATTTAACATCAACGTTGAACCACACAACAATTTTGACCAAGATAAAACCAACATCAAAGCCGCTAAATTCAAGCATTGAAGCTACAACAATTGGCAATGATCCTCGACCACTTGAAATCGGAACAAGATTAAGCGCCAAACTATTAAGAATACTCACACGCTAAACTTGCGTTTTAAATACTTCTGCTTTAGTAATAAGATAATCCGAATGTAATTTATGTATTTATTTTTAAGCTGAATCTAAGTGCAATATACATCATGTCAAATTTATTCGATATATGACAAACAAAGACTACGATTTATTCATTTTCTACTTTTGTACTACCACCGCATCAAATACAAAATGGAGCATTCACAAAAACAACAAAATGGTGCAAGGCCTCAACTCCCTATTCCCAACATAATTTGATTTTTTTATATTTTATATTGGGTAATTTTATACACTTTAATTTAGTTAATTTCAATTGATCGATGACTGCAGTGTATCGATAAGTATCGATTTCCAATAGCAATAAATTAAAAGCATGGTCTTCAAATTGATAAGAAACATACATTAACATATTATTGATCAACTAGACAAAGTTTCATTAATCGGATAACACCCAAGTTATAGCCGAAAAAATATTCTCGTATTGATCTCATTACTATCAGCAGATGTAAGCATATATACGCACGTCTATAATTAAATGTGGAATGCTTTATAGTAAAACTAAATTATATTTAATAACTGAGTTCAGGGTATATCGCAGTTGAGCTCCCTTGACTACGGCATTCTTACTTTTTGTCTTACCTGTTGATTCAAAATACAAATCAACAGGTAAGACAAAAAGTAAGTATGCCGTAGTTTAGATTATACATTTCGGATTTTTACAATCCAAACTATTTACTCATTCAATAAAATCTTTTCCAAATTGAGAATAGAAAATGGAAAATTGCAATGCTTCGCCAACACAATCTGAGATGGATCTTTTCCAACACCTGCTGTCAATTCATAGATCTGGTTTAGAGTGCAATGGGTAATTTATTGAATCGCTAATTAAGCAAGCGGTTAGTATAAAACTAGCTGTGTTGTGGGCTAACTAAACAGTACTCCAAGCAAAATGCAACACGCTGTAAGTATCCAAAGGTGTTGTTCTCAAGTGTTGGGCAGGCAATAATAACAATATTTACATCTAAAGATTGTCATCACTATTCTGTTGAGTTGGTTATCCCTCGGGACACAACAGCCCCAAGATATGAAGCAATGGAAATCGACGCTGACCGGTATGGAAGTTCAGAAGATCGCTTCAGTTGAGCAATCCACAACAACAATGTTTCCCAATACGAGTTCGAGTTCATCTGAAGTCACAACACCTAAACATAATCATAATCAAACTGTGAATGCGGCTAAATCAAAGCATCAATCAATTGGATCTAAACTAAGTTTGAGTGCCAAGCTATTAAAACTAATCAGAATACTGGGCTAATATCAATTTTAAATACCTGTTATAGTAATACATACAAAAAACGATTAAAAATTAATAGCAGCAATCACCCAAAAATAATCGGGTGCATTCCCAGACAAAACGATGGGATTTTTCTTTTAAGAACAATAGCAAGTTATAATTGGCGTTAATATAGTTATTTGTACTGTTTAGTTTTTAACTCGAATTGCGAAATGTTTTCGAAAAGTATCAGTGATTTTCCCCACGAGATCTGTGTAGACGTGGCCACATGTATAGTAATAAAAATTTGCAATTACTGTCAATCATTGCTGCCGGTCATTGCAATACAATTATGAATCGAGCTCAATACCAGCTCAATACTGATTTGTGAATATAACTGGTTTTTTGCCTAGCCATTCATTCAATACAAACTAACGGATAGAATTGTTGTGATTCGGAACATCTCAAATGCAACCGGTCCGACTAGTTGCGAATGCAAAATATCTGAGAATTATCGTAGTAAATATCGCACTGTATATATCAGAGATAGATAGAAGTTCTATGCACTCAGTGTAACTTGACAACTGCAACTAGAATGATCAGTGGGCAGAAGAAGACAGTGAGTAGTGGTGGATAAGTACGTACGAGTATATTTGTAAAATGTTACATTGTGAAATGCACAGATATCTGTACAGTTGCTGTACTTTCTACTTTTGATTTGTATTGCTTGTATTGAGCACAATCATGCCGCCACCAAGGTCCTCTATGAATTCCAGTAAGTAACAACTCTGCAATGACAATAATAACAGTGACCTATTGATAATTGAAGTATTCGCGAGGCAACAGGCGAACGCAATGAAACCGGAACGCTCAAAACATCATCAGCAAACAACAATACAAGAAGCGAATCCGAATTGGTGATTACGGGTAAGCGCACCTCACACGTAATCCTGCAATCCGGCAATGATGATCCGAGTTCGAGCAACAGTATCTACAAGGAGACGGCCTACTATACGGCCGATGATAGTGGCTATCATGTCATATACAATTTTAGCATAGAACCTCTCGAGCTGGACACGCGACTCGAGGGCAAAACACTTAAAATCATTGTTGGCTAACATTGCGACAACAATTTTAATAATAATAATAATAATAAAGAAGCAAACATCTGACTGAATATGATTATATAATAAGTGTCTATTGCCAAAATTCAAAGTGCATCTAAAGTTCGTTGAATGATGCATAGTGTAAAATGGCCAAGACCAATCAACATATTTATACAAATACAATAAAATAGTGAATTTAGTTGCTTACCGTTTTGTAAAGTTTCCTTTTAGTGTTGGATATGGATTAATCTTCAGGGGGAATTTAACCCTTGCTCAATGCTCGTCACGCAATTTTCTAGACAAACACTTTCCGCGGCAAATTGGGAACAACAAAAAAACAGATCATAGTCCGCCTAAATGAATGAATGGTTGCCAGTAATTTAAAAGTGTAGCAGAAGAATGCCTTTGCCTGCAAAGATATATAAAGAGGAAGCAAATAAAAGGGAATCTCATTCATTATTCATATTCAAATAGGCTTAAGTGAGGAAAAGATTACTAATTTTAATTACAATCTATCTATGCATGTATAAGATACTCTTAATACTATGTCCAACCTTGGCCACTGAGAAAGTAGTAAACAAGCTCATTAGTACACATGAGAACCGAGAGCGAATTAGAACTAGAATTAGAATATACAAAAAAAAAAATGGAAATAAAAAAACTCGTGCTACCTTGTGGGTCAAGTGCGCGAGAGCAAAAAACATTGAGATGCTCTGAGAGATTGGGCATGTTCATGTGAGTATAACAGCAAATAGCAATTGGGTCACTCGGATGGAGAAGAGTACAACATTTTGCTGGTACAACGATTAATAAAGCTAATTAATTAATCAAGAGGCAAAATGAATGCCTGGCTGGCTGGCTGGCCCGACTGACGATAAGCCTCCGCCCAAGTCAAAAATCGACGTAACGCTCGACTTGAGTTTAGTTTTGCGACGACAACTAAACGAAACATATCACACTGAAGAGCAGCCAAAAAATAAGAAATAAAAATTAGAAATATATATATTTGCAATGGAATTGTGGATGTGCCTGTTGTTGGCAGGATGTGCGCTTTTATCACTTGGCGCGACACAACCGCTTACCATCAACTATACAACGGATATCCTGCGCCTGGCCAAGGCCGCCCACATTAAGGCCTATCTCAGCGAGGACGAGCAAAAGCCGTGCGATAATTTCTACAATTATGTGTGTGGCAATTGGCCACGTTTGCATCCGGCACGTATCAAAAATAAAAAGACCAACTATATGGAGGAGTTGCAGGAGCTGTTTGTGCGCAAAAGTGCCGATATGTTAAAGACAGCCAGACCCGGCGGCGATAGCAGTGCGGATCGTTTATTGAAGAGTTTCTTCACCTCGTGCTACAATCAGGCAAATGACACACAATCGGCGCTGAGAACGCTGTTGCAGGTGACCGATTTTCGGGGTGGTTGGCCCGAGATACGGGTACCTTCGTGGTATTACTACGAATACGATTGGCTGCAGGTTATCGCGACGATCAAACGACGTTTGGGCATCGACATAATCATTGGTTTGGATGTGATTCTCGATTACAAGGAGGATCATTTGCATCGTTTGAAGATCGGTGCGCCACAACTACCGCTGGGACATCGTCGTCAATATTTGGATGCAAGTTACCATCTGACACGCCTGAGATATCAGCGCTCAATTGCCGAGAAACTGCAACGTTATTTTCCGGAGCAATCGGAACGTTGGTACGATGAGGTCTCTGATCAGGTGTTGGACCTTGAACAGCAACTGGCCAAAGGGTTGCCACACAATGCCGCATTGACGCTAGAACAGACGACACGACAACGTACTGCGGCCGAGATGAAGGCCGCATATGGCAGTTATGTGGATGTGAGTCGCTATCTTCAAATGATTTTCAACGATACGATGTATGTGGATCTGTATGAGACGCCCGAGGATTATCTATCGAATTTGGTGGACGTGATACGTTTAACGCCCAAAATGCAATTGGCCAACTATACAATTTGGCGTACACTGGACACCCTGGATCAGGCACGCGTTCCCCAAAGTGTCCAGCCGGGCATCTGGTGTGTGCAGATGGTACGCGAGCATTTCCCCCAGCAACTGGAGAGTCTGTTCCATCGCAACTACAACAATATGCAGATGATCAACGATTTGCAGTCGACATGGTCGGATATTAAGCGTGTCTTTCGCGAGCAACTGCAGGCATCCACAGATCTCCATTGGATGACACTGGAGACGAGACAACGGGCCATCGCCAAACTGGACGCAATTGAGCTGCAATTCCGAAATCATGACGAGACACAGCTAATCCGGCAGACGCATGGATTACGTTTGCATCCGGATCAATTCTATCAGAATTTGGTTAATGTGCTGCAATGGCGCACACAGCGCCAACTGGCAAAGCTGATCGAGGAACCCCAACTGATGGATCAGGTGTACAAGGTGCCGCACTATGAGCTGACCAACAACAAGATGCAAATCCCGATTACTTTTCTGCAGGCCCGCTTCTTCTGGGATCCCGTCTATCCGAATGCGATCAAGTATGGCACCCTCGGAGTTCTGCTCGCCCGCCAAATGCTGCATGGCTTCGATGATGTGGGCAGACACTATGATCGACACGGTTATCGCAACAATTGGTGGGATCCTATCTCGGAGGGTTCGTATTCGCGTCGCTCCCAATGCTTCCAGGAGCAGTATGCGATTTTTGTGGATTTCCACGGCAAACCGGTGCACGATAAAGGACTGATTAGCCGCATTGTCGCCGATAATGGTGCGCTCGATATCGCATATCGTGCCTATGTCGAATGGCTGAAGAACACCGATGAGACCTCGACTCTATATCAGCGAGAACAATTGCCATTACTCGACAATACGCACAATCAACTTTTCTACATGGCCTATGCGCAGTTGTATTGTTCAGATTATCCGGAATCTGTGGAGATATTTGAGGAGCTGCCGGAACAGATACGCGTAAATACGGCACTCTCCAATTCGGAACATTTTGTGAACGCGTTCAGCTGCTCCCACAGCGACAAGCTCAACGCTCGCTTCAAGTGTGCACTTTATTAACAATTATGATATACATTATCTTTATATATATTTATATATATATATATATACTTATATTCAAACAACAAGTATAATAAAGCTTTGCACATGTCTGTTTTTTTGCCAAGACGAAGCCCAAAAGATCTTGATCTGCGAGTTAGTTGTAGATTAAAAAAAATTAAATTCTCCTCCTGTAAGATGAGCCCCAAAAGAACTTCCTCTGTTAATCAGTTGTAAATGAAACCAAAAAAAAAATACTAAATACTTACGCTCTGTCAAGTAAAACGTTGCACAAGTCTATTTTAATATAATCATTTCTCCTATTCCCATCTGCAAGAAAAACCTCAACAGAACTTGCGCTGTCATTCTCTCTCTGGCTCTCTTTCCCTCTCTCTGGCTTTCTCTCGCTCTCTCTCTGTCGCTCTCTCTCTCTCTCGCTCTCTCTCTAGCTCTCTCTCTCCCTCGCTCTCTCTCTCTCTCTCTCTCTCTTGGCGATAACCCGCCTTGAACTCATAATCAGACTTATCAGCAACACTTTAAGTTCGGGCTTGGAGATGTACAACATTCGTGGACAGTTGTTGACAGAGATTTACACAAAGATGTAGCAGCATGTTAGCCGGATTCAAGATTGGGACACTGATCCTGTTGCTGCTGCTGGCAGGCATCACCAGCTGTGCGCTGAGCAACGAGGATCAATTTCAGCGTGTCTTTCAAACGGCGGACACAGTGCGTCAGAGTAAGTCGCAAGCGATGCGACGCCATATGAATGTGGATGCAGATCCGTGTAATGATTTCTATGAGTTTGCCTGCGGCAATTGGGACACGGAGGAGACGCCACAATCAAAGCGGGTACAACGCATAAATGCAGATTTGCAGCGACTTCTGAAGGAGGCGGCACAACGCAAGGATAGTGCGTTGGCGCGACAGGCCAAAGATTTCTATGAGTCCTGTGTGGCTGCACCGGCTCAGAGCAGCCAAAAGAGTCAACAACAGCAATTGTTTCTCAGCGAGTTCATTCAACAGAATGGCGGCTTTCCGGCCGTACCCGGCTCCAATTGGCGTGTCTATCGCCAGGACTATGAATGGCCGCGAATAACGGGCGCATTGCGACGCAATTATGCCATGGACATTCTGATTGGATTACGGATTAGCTACAACTATGCCAGTGTGCAGGAGAACAGCATCTATCTGACCGAACCAAGCACTCTGCTGCCCAACGAACTGTGCAGCAATCACAGTCTGCATCGCAATGATTCCGCATTCCGTGCCGTCGAAGAACGGGTGGCGGCACAGCTAAGGATCTGGCTGGCGATGGGCAATGTGGAGTCCACGCGTCTTGCCACAACCATAATTAGTTTCGAACATGAGCTATGCGGTGGCATGAACGATTGGGTGCCATGGAATTCGGATGATCGGCTCTTCAATGCGAATTATACGCGCAAGAATCTAAACGAATTGGGACAGATTTTCGGTTTGGATCTGGAGGGTTATGTGAGCAGCAGCCTGGGTCAGTCTGTGTACTCGCCGGTGTATATGACTGCACCGGACTACTATCGTCAGCTGCAGCGCACCCTGCAGGCACACAATGCCACCCAGATAGCCAACTATGTGATGTATCGAGCCGTAGCTGAACTCACCTTTCCCCTGGATGACAATAAATCGACAACACGTCGTTCATCCTATTGCCTGGGCAGGGTGAAGAGTCTTTTGCCAGCGGCATTGGGGGAACTGTTTGCAGGTCAGTTTGCCAGTGAGGAATCGCGAGAACAGCTCATGCAACTCTTTGCCCAGTTAAAGGATGCACTGCATCGCAGTCTGAGCGCCGATTGGCTGGAAGATGCAAGTCGACGCACTGCTCAGGTCAAACTCAGCCAGCTGGAAATCAGTCTGACGAACTACGACAAACCGAAACCGTTGAAAGTGCAATTGGAACGCAACAATTACTGGCAGAATTTGCGAGAGATTTTGGCAGAGGTGCAACAACAGCAGTGGCAACGTTTGGGCGAGAATTATCCAACGCCAGCGGATGCAGTCGAGGCTTATGAGACACGCCTACAATATCGTCCGGTGCAACGGCGTATCGATGTGTCGTGGGCGTTGTTGCAGCCACCCGATTACGATGCACGTTACGGTCAGGCCGTGATGTATGCCACATTGGGCACACAACTGGCCGAACAGTTGACAACGGCATTCGATGAGTTGCATTGGTCGGTGGCTTTCCTCGAGCGTGACACTTGGGAACCGTTGACAGCTTTACGATATCGCAATCGCAGTGAATGCTTTAGTAGCCACGTCGATAACTATTTGCAGCACAATGAGAGTGCCACAGAGATGCTCATCCGGAACAGTGCCGGCTTAAATGTGGCATTCAATGCGTATCTCACGTGGCTAAATTATCAGGCGCCAAACAATGATTTTATCCGGCTCACAAGGGAAACACTGCCCGGCCTCAACTATTCGAATACGGCGCTGTTCTTTGTGGCCTATGCCCAGCAGCACTGCCAGCCCAGGGAGCGGAGAGAGCGGCGGATCGGTGGGAGACATGATGATCTACTCAATCTCACGTATAGTCTGCGCCAGCGGCACAACTGGACAAGATTGCGGGTGAATGGACCGTTGAGCAATATGTTCGATTTTGCTCGCGAATTCCGCTGCCCAGCCGGTTCAGCTATGAATCCGGCAGTCAAGTGTTCCATTTACTAAGTGGGCAGTATACAAATCCTATGATCCCAACAACAATATTATAATAAAATAATATAAGAAATCCACTTTGGTTGATTGATCATAATTTTTGTGGGGTAAAGGCCGAAAAGTCCAACTCTTCATATAGCAAATAATATTAATACTAATCAACAATTATTTGCAATGGAAAATGATTTCCTGTTTATTGGCCTTAAAACAAAGCCAAGCAATGTCTCAATAATAAATAATATGTAGAACTAAAAATATATTTTTCAAAACAACTTTCGTTTTGCAGAAATAGCAGTTTGAAACAAGGGTTTGAACTGAATGAGGAAATGGAAGCATACAGAAAATTCTTACTTCTGCTGATAGTATGAGAAGACATTGCCGACTATAATTTGAGTATTTCTCGATCAGTAATATGTATATGAAATATTGCGCAGAATCATTGCAAATTGTCGGAATGCGATATACTCGTATATCGACATTCGCAAAGAAGAGCAAGTTTCGATCGAATGGCAGCTATATACATATATAATAAATTGGATCGATCCGATGAGTATTTATCAAGCGCATAAAAGACTATGCTGATCAAGAATACCTATTACATTATAATATACATAAAGGCGTTGCAAACTTGAAAATAAAATTGAAATACCCGCTAAAAGCAAGGCAATCTCAATATATAAAAAAAACAGATAATTGAAGAGTGGCGAGGTCGATTTTGTTTACTTCTCTCCAGACGCGGGAGAGAGCAGGCGATAACCCACTGTGTGCACGGACGGATTGGATTACGGGCATTGAGCGAACACTTGACCCAATTCGTCCAAGTTCAGGAGCGAAAAAAAAGCACAAATCGCTTATCAACAATGCCAGCCCGAACGAAGCTCAGTCGAATTTTTAGCGCTGTGATGAGAACTACACGAATTTTTGTGTTGATATTGTGGCAAGTCTGGCTGCTTATACAAAATGTGGCAATTGGGCGCTACAACAGCGTGAATCGCATGCCACAAGGCGGTCACTTTCACAACAGCCACGACGACAACCGCCATCCGCTTGAGAGTGACAAGGACCGGAGAACACGCCAAACGATGGCCAGAGATATTAACCAGTATATGAATCTGAGTGTCGATCCTTGTGTGGATTTCTACGAGTATGCGTGCGGCAATTGGGGCCGCTATCACAATCGACAGTTGCGCGAGGGCCAGCTGATAACGGCCCAGCGTCTGGTGGAGCTGGGCATTGAGGAGCAGTTGCAGGAGCTATTGACGCTGCCGCTGCCACCGCAAAATCATCCCAACGAGTATAGTGCGACCAGTGCGGCAAGTGTGCGCAAAGTGCGCACCTTCTACGACGCTTGCATTGCCATCGTTGCAAACGCAGCCGAGCGCCGCCAATTTCTGATGAAAATACTGCGAGACCATGGCGGCCTGAGGAATATTCCGAATTCGCATTGGAAGCCCCACAATCATTGGTTGCAGGTGTTGGCGGCGCTGCGTCGCAAATATGGCCTGGATATATTGATTGGCCTCGATGTGGATCTCAATTTGCAACAGTTGCGCGGCAACAGTGTGTATCTGGGTGAGCCGCAATTAACCATTATACCGGCAGAGCACTGTAATGCTCGGATCACGCAACAATCGAACGTGCGTGACGAGATCTATGAGCAGATCCAGGAACAGGTGGCGGACAACATGCGCAACTGGTTCGCCATGGAGAGCGGCGAGGCGGCTCGCTTTGCCGGCGACATTGTTCGCTTCGAGTTCGAGCTGTGCAAGAAGATGCGGGAGCAGGAAATAATTCTTGTGCCGCCGGCTGTTGACAGTTTCCAGCAGGAAATGTTGCCTGTGGGACGATCGCGCATTGGACAGGACCGATTGCGACAACAGAATGGCGGAGCAGCATTCTATCCGCGTATGACACTCATCGAGCTGACCAGCAAACTGGGCAATTCGTTGGACTTTAAGCTGTACGTGGAGAGCATTCTGGATGAAACGTATAGTGATTATGTCTATCTGCGCTCCCAGAGCTATCTGCATCATTTGGTGCGCACAGCAAAGGCGAACAATCAAGTGACCATTTCGGGTTATATACTGTATCGAGCACTGCTCGAACTCGATCAGCCACCGGTGGTGGAGCAAGCGATCCGTCGTCCGCGTCAGTGCGTCCAAGTTTTGCAGCGTCTCTTTCCCCAGGTGCTGGGCGACATGTATCAGCGGCATGTGCATCGTGACGATGCCCAACAGGACATGGAACAGGTGTTCACCGACGTGGTCAAAGCGTTCGAGCAGCAACTTCACGTCGACTGGCTGGACGAGACCGATCGACGAACGGCGCGAACACGTCTCTCCCAATATCACATCCAATGGCCGGACTATCAGGATGTCAGCCTCGCAGAGTTGCAATTCAACAAAAACGACGGCTACTGGCAGCGGCTGGAGACAGCGTTGCGTTTCAATGCACGCGAACAATTGAATAGTTTGCGTGGCAATGATTTTGGACGCACGGCAACCGGATCGGAAGCAGTGAATGCATTTGAGGTGAGAGCATCTCTCGTGCAACGTCAACATGCTGTGCTTGTTGGCTGGGGCCTGATGCAGAAACCCTACTACAGCTACAGCTATCCGCGAGCGATGCGATATGCGTTGTTGGGCCAACGATTGGCCAGTGCCCTGTTGCAGGGCTTCGATGACGAAGGCTGGAATCGAGATGCACAGGCGACGACCCCGTGGAATGAGATAACAATGTCTGGCTATCGCAATGTCAGCGAATGCCAACGTGCCCAGTACAGTAATTACTTGTCGAATGACCCGGACGAGTTTCGCAATGCGACGCGTCTGCGAGAGATTATTGCCGATGGCAGTGCTCTTAATGTCGCCTTCAATGCCTACTTGAATTGGCTGACCCTGATGGATCACAAGTCGAAGGCGCTGCTGTTGCGTGAAACGTTGCCCGGCCTGAATTTTAGCAATACACAGTTGTTCTTCATTTATTTTGCTCAGACCCGATGTTGGGCGAGGCGCGATGAGGAGCCGGCCTCAGAGGCATTGCCACTGATGCAACACACGCCACTGCGCTGGGATGTCAACGGACCGCTGAGCAACTCGGACGAATTTGGAAGGGAATTCAACTGTGCCCTCGGCTCACCAATGAATAGTGGCAACAAGTGCTTAATCTACTAACAACGTGCAACAAAACAACACATAAATGATAATGTAGACTTTAAGCAGATACAATTAGAAGGTCTAACAGGTCTTGGCAGGTGTAGATTATGAATTTGCTACTCAGGTTCAGAGTAAGTGAAATGTTCTCAAGTCGAGCGCGAATATCGAATAAATATAATAATATTATACTATATTTTATTCCATTTTATTTATTGCCCTTGGGCTATTTCTCTATACGAGTATATATCTCTTTTAATAATTAGAAAACCTATTTTTCTATAGAAATGCAAATAAAATATTTAAAAAATATCTATCTGAAAATCATAGTATGGCGATGTGCTAAAATCAGCACGGCTTTTCTACAAGTCTGTGTAACAATTTAATCAATATTGTTCAAGATCAAACAGAGAATTTCCTAAGCTTCAATTGGTGTTGACAAAAATAAACAATACAAAACTGTTTATGGCCTGCGAAGCCAGTTGTGCTCATAACATTTCCAACTATTTTAGCCAATTTTATGGTTCTTGGCCACACAGGGATAGAGTCCGACTCAATAAAAAGCGACCAGAACAAGAAATGACTATAAATAGGCCGAATTAATGGTATATCAGAGCGTCGTCGAATCGAATCAAAGCAGTTGAGCGTGGCAAGAGAGCTTTGGTTTCAACAACAAGCACTCAAGCACGCAGAGCGTATCGAGAGATGCAAAAATGAGAAAAAACCAGGGAAACAATATTGACACATGTGCATATGCATAATAGCAACATATATATACATACGAGTATATATCGAGATATATATATTTATACAGTACAAAGAGATTGCGTATGTAGGTCGTTGTTGGCCTTCAACTGTTAATCGATTACTGCAAAAGCAACTAAATAAAAATCAAAAACTATGCATTGCGTTTCTGACTTACCTATTTCCGGCTAGATTGAATAAATATTTGTGCAAAATGTTCGTCTTTCAAATTTGATGTTAAATTAATTCACAAAACTTGCCCGATAAGAGGCAGAAAGAGATTTATCGATTTCAGCATTATTACAGAATTATAAATAGCCAATTATATTTATAGGCTGAATTCTGAGTAAGCCGAGTACAGTCAAGCTTTGCTCCTATCCAATTACACAAGTATACAAATAATCGCAGTATGGTCTGTAATTATTTATACAATAGAAGAATGTTGAGTCAGAAAGAGCAAGTAACTTGATCGCAACAACAATATGGAAATAATATAACATTTGAAAGATATCTGTTTTCTTCAGTATTTTTTATTAAATCGCAACTTAATTATCATCTTATCAGCTGTATTTTTAAGGCGAAGTAATGCATATTAAATTGAATAGTTCAATTTGAATGTCATTCGATTGTATGCCTGATAATGGTTTTAATTATAAGGCACACGTATTCAAATCGAAATAATATATAGATTATATAAGCCAAAGTGTAGAAAGTGCAATCGATGTTTCAGAAATAAACTTGTGCCCCAGCCAGTTGACAGCCTAAGGCGATTTGATAAATCAACTACACACAAAATCCACCAATAAATCAACTATACCAAACAAAATAGCTGGAAGAAAAGAAGAAAAAAATACATATTCAAAAGGGAAACAGCAGCACTAAGCAAATGACCCAAATTTCTATCAGACTTGAAGTGGCAGCGAAACGACTTTTCGAATAAGAATCTCCCCCTGCACTTCATTCTAATGACGATCCCAGACTGGTTTCCCTCTGCTCTTGCTCTTTAAATACCGATGGGGTGTTTCGCTGCGTGGCTGACTTGGCACACTCAGAAAAAAGATTGCTCTGTAAATCTACCTAAAATAAAAATCATCCTGAAAACCAGAAATATTCTGTAATTTTTAAAAATAATTTCTTAACACATAAAAAAAAAAAATTTTTTTTTATTTAGGTTTTGGACATAATTTTTATAAAATTTAGAAAACCCATGGTTTTTGAAAGAAACAAGCGAACCTTTTAAAAATACATTTACTGAATATGAAGGTGAGTTACCATTGGTGAAAAGAATGGCGATTTTCTAAAATTCAGGTTGATTTTTTTCTCAGTGTATATAATATGCAATGTACATTATTAGATTTACACATTTTTGACCCCAAACATTTGGAATGTCTTACATTTGTTACAACGGACAGCAGACAAACAGACGATCTTGTTTTTTTATCAATCCTTGGGCGAACAGGTAAAAACACACAACTGAAAACAACCCAAAACTGAGCGTATAATTATAATTATTATTAATAATAATAATGTTACTATTGCAACCAACACAAATGAGTGTATTTATTATGTGGGCGATGATGACAATTCTGACGGGTCTTTTATGGCGCGTAGATTCAGTAATAAATAAATGAAATTTTATTTCTGCATTCAATTATTTGTTGCTTGCTTACTGTGTACCAGTTAAAGTGTGCCCATATTTAGCAGCAACTTCAGCCCAAAACAGATTGTCACGGATATATCTATATATATATATATATATATATATATATATATATATATACATATTTATGTACTATTTGCCATTACATATCATTATTTACAGTCACATTGACAAATATTATCTGCCATTGCCAAAAAAACATACAAATTTATTAGAGGTGTAAGTAATTCTGTGGTTAGTTTACAAGGAAATTGCTACTGAACCCCTAGAAAACAGCTGGCTGAAATAATGACCGAAGAGCGTAAGCGAGAGAGAGCGAGAGAGCTCTCTCTTACACGAGAGCAAGAGAATGAAAGAGAGAGAGAGAGAGAGGGAGAGAAGAGGGAGAAAGAGCGCACGTACATATAATAATATAATGAGAAAAATCGATTTTTCAAAACAAACCCAACCTTATGAGTGCATAAAAATGATTTTAAACTTCTTATGCTGATTATAATCCCAGTATGAAATGCACTTACATATATTTAAAGAGTAGATTATAACGCTGAACTGAAATAAATTCCGATATGATGAAGAAACACTTTGCCACGCACACTTGCCTTTTGTTAATTATAATTATACACGAGTGTCAACCGATAAAGACTTCTCATGCGAGAATATATATCTATATATATATATATATACATATATTAATATATGTTTACATATATATATAACTCATTTGTTTAAAGCAAAAATGAAACAATGTGCCACAGAAATTTCTTTGGCACTTGCCCCTAGATTACATTAGTTTTCAAAAGTGCACCAAAAGTGTTAGAAATGACAAACTCAACACGCTCTCTTTCTCTCTCTCTCTCTCTCACACCCTCTCTCTCTCTCTCCCTCGCTCTCGCTCACTCAATAAGTAAATGCGAGGGTGTGGGTGGGGGTCGATTGCGTGTGTGGTGAATTTTGTAGAAGGCGCGTTAAAAAACTGAATTCACTTATCGATTTGTCAATATGAGGAAAAAGAACAAATAAATAATATCTTGATTAATAGTTGAACGTACACTTATTCCTTCTTTTTTTTTAATATTTATATACGTAAATTAAATAAACAAACGCACGAAAATCGACCGACATGCAAAAACGAGCGACGAGCGTCAAGCAACCGTCGATGTGTGGCGCTGCTTTGTAACTCAACTCAACTCAACTCAACTCAAGGCACTCTCTCTCGCTCCACACACACACACACACTTCTCGTCTCTCTCTATATCTCGCACTACCTCTCGCTCGCAACATAGGCAGCGACGTCGACAGATGCGTTTGCTTGCCACTTCCAGTCGCATAAGTTGTTTGACCAACATAAAAGCATAGAAATGCACTCGACTAACTGAGCATTGACAGAGTGCGTGTGCGAGAGCGAGAGAGCGCTACTTCTTAGTCACTGCACACAGTGTGTGGGAGAAGTGCGTGCTTGAAAAAAGGTATTGAAATTGGAGCATTCCATGGATGGATGATGACACATCGACAGACAGACAGACTACCTGATAAACACCGTTATAATAATTATTATTTTACAGACGTGCAGAAAATATAGAAAACTAATCTTGGGCAAATACTTTTCCATCTGATTAAATTTATTTGCAATGCATTTTTACTGGGTATGTAAAATTCCATAAAATGCATATATTTCACAGTGTAGTAGCAAATTTGACTTATAAGCAATTCAATAATTCAATTAATATATACTTTCATAAAATATTTAATTATTGCAATTCAAACATGTTCATTTTAATTACTCATTATCTGAGCTCGATCAAAAATACACCTGAAGACAAATTTATCACTCACCACGATGAGAAGGCATATTTCCAATGCGCAGACGCAAATCAGAAGAAGAAGAAGAGCATAACCGCGATAACTTTTATATGTTGGGGTGTTTCTTGCATAGAAATACATAAATGCACTCTTATGTACATTTAGTATTTATATATTTATGCATATGCATGGAATGTGACACATAATTTCTTATTGTAGTTGTTGTTGTTGAGGGCAGGAGCCTGGAATTGTGGATTTGAGTCAATGGCCATTCCACAGGAATATTGCCGTTATGCCAGACTCAGACTACGCTCAGACTGCCTGTCTGCAGATAATAACGGCAATCAGGGAAGCCATCATTTCACATTTATATTTTGAATATGGCAACACTGGCAAAAAAAACCAATGAATTAAGAACTACCTTTGGAGTTATTCTTGGCAAATGCAAATCACACTTTTTAGATATTTATTGCTACTTTTTTATAAACGACTATATTGAAAATGTTTTAATTTCCCTATAGCTAAACTGGGTAAAGTAAATATTAAAATAGCTTATATATTTTATTCATATTTATAGGTGAATTGCGTTAACATTGCAATATATGTTTTAATTATAACTATACTTCGCATTTTTATTTATATAATTATTATTAGTATTGAAATCTTTGAATGGATACAAAACTAATCAAAATCTCCACACTTAATGTCAATAATTCATTTATTGGTCATAATAATTGAAAGTACAAACTTTTGAAATGCGTACAAATCCAATCTCTCAATTTAGTCAGATAGGTCACGGACTTAAAAGTAAAATGCATTTCCTGTTTTTATTTAAGAAGCATAAAAAATGAAAGCAAAAGAAAAAAAAACTATAGTTTTGGGGAGAGTCTGATTGGAAAGATTTTCATAAGCTAGTGCGAGAAACGGAAGAAGGGATAAACAACGAGAGAAGTGATAAAAACAAAATGCGCACAAGAAATCAAAGAGACAAGCAGACAAAAATCGAAACAAAGCGGAACGGAGGCTGAGCTCAAAGCGGGAGCGAGTTAAATTAAATCACATCAGAGTGCGAGCGAGTGAGCAGCATATGTATTTTATAACTAATAATAAATGAGATAAAACACACACACAGAAACAAATGCATATGTGTGCGTTTGCACCTACAGGTTGATGGAATTTACCTCTTTCTTGCATTGAGTTGTGTGTTGGGCAATTATCTCAACAAACAACTGTGTCGAATGTTGCAGCTGCCAACGCCTTTGCCTCCCACTTGATGTTTTTATCGTTTTTGGCAATTCTGCACTCCCTTTGCAGCTTTTCCAATTGGGGCGCGTTTCGTTTCAGCTTTCGTTGTTATTTTTCTTTTTCCTTTTGGGTGTTGCTTGCCTCCCGCTGTTCGATAATTTACTTTGCTTGCATGTGCGAGTGTATGTGTTTGCAGTAGTTATGTCAACTTTGATTGCTCTTTCAACTTTGATTCGCTTCACAATTTTGGTTTGTTGCAAAATACGTATGTATGTAAATTATGAACAATGGAATGAATAATCGCACACCCGCGCTTAATGCGTTTGTGCGTGTTTTCGATTTGGCCTGTGGGCCACACGCAGAATTAAGCGATTGCTAAATATAATAGCAAAAGTCGTTCGTCGTCCGAAATTTGGCGAATAAAATGAATAGTTTTACGCAAAAACTTTCGACGAAGTGTTGGTTTTTCTTTTCCTTTTAATTCGCTCACACAGTGTGTACACACTGTTCGAGTGCTCAGCAGCAACTCTAGCGGATGAGCTGTTGCCAAAAGAGTGCGACCAGAGCGCGAACGCTCTCACAACAAAGCCAACGATTTTAATTTAGGTCTGCTTGCAGCTCCGCAAACGGTCTGCCACATTGCACAGCCGTTGAGTACACCTGAACGACATGTTGTGCTTTCTGTGTTCAACTATCGATAACTTCCTATAACTAAAGCGGCCCCATTGCTTACAACCAAAATGAACAACAATTTTGTATTACTTTTATTAATTATATTAATTATAAGCTTGGCAAAGGAATCGACGCCGCAATGCAATGAAAATGAGGCGTCAACATGTCTCGAATCGAACACAAATCTCAACGATAGTATGTAAAAATTAGCAATTCTCTCAAAAAAACCAAATTAAATAGAATATTTGTAGAAATTACGCGCAGCATAAAAAGAGCTGTAGACAGGTATGAGGCATGCAGCAAGGATGCAAATGACGTCAATTGCACGTGCTATGCGGCGGGCATTAAACGCGATCTGGCGCCATACAAATCAACAGGTTTCAGCCGGCAAATGCTCGAAGATGCCGCCAAATACGGCACCCGCTACAAGATCTACGGTCAGAAACTGTTCCGCGAGGAGAATTGTTTCTTTCCCGCTCGTTGTCAGGGCATTGAGCACTTTCTGTTGGAACTGCTACCGCAGTTGCCGGACATGGATTTGGTGATCAACACCAGAGATTATCCGCAGCTGCACTCCAGTTGGTCGTCGAGTCGAATTGGGCCCGTCTTCTCCTTCTCCAAGACGTCCGAATATCGGGATATTATGTATCCAGCGTGGACATTTTGGGCAGGTGGTCCAGCGACAAAATTGCATCCAACGGGCATTGGACGTTGGGATCTGATGAGCGGCAAGCTCAAAGAGGTGACAACCAAAATACAGTGGCAGGAAAAGGAACAGCTCGGCTTCTTTCGCGGCTCACGCACCTCCGACGAGCGGGATTCGTTGATTTTGTTGTCGCGCCAGCAGCCACAACTTGTGGAGGCGCAATACACAAAGAATCAGGCATGGAAATCACCGAAGGACACCCTGGATGCGCCGCCGGCAGAAGAGGTCTCCTTCGAGAATCACTGCAAATACAAATATTTATTTAATTTTCGTGGCGTCGCCGCCAGCTTTCGGCTAAAGCATTTGTTCCTCTGCAATTCGCTCGTCATCCACGTGGGCGAGGAGTGGCAGGAGTTCTTCTATCATCAGCTGAAGCCCTGGGTTCATTATGTGCCCCTCCACAGCTATCCCAGCCAGGCGGAGTACGTCCAGCTGCTCGACTACTTTAAAAATCACGATGTCCTCGCGCAGCAAATCGCTCAGCGTGGACATGATTTCATTGAGCAGCATCTGCGCTTCCATGACATCAAATGCTATTGGCGCAAGTTGCTCAAACGCTATGCGAAACTCTTTAAATACGATATTAAACCAGATCCCAGCCTGAAACGCATTGGCGCCGGCATCAGGAATGAATTATAGTACGCGATTATCCATGAATATATCACAATTTTAGTTGTGGATTTTTATAATTTAGTAATTAATTTTAAGAAGTGCAAAAATAAGTTCAAAAATGTTATTCAGAGTATTAAAATTTGGTCATATATATTTAATATATCATAAATTTAACGTGGATTTTATGAAGTCTCCCACAACATATAGTCTGTATACATATATGCATGATCAGCATTACTAGCCGATTATTTGAAGTGAATACGATTATATTGAATAAAGTTAAAACTAATTCGTTTATTGTAGTTATCATTTTGCTTATCGGAAATTAACAATACAAATACTGAGAAATAATCAAGGAACAACGCATTCGTTTGCCGTACAAATATATGAATCGAATAAATGGCTTAAGTCTTTAAAATGAATGGATGCATAATGTGTGCGTGTGGCAGCCTTATAAGTAAATACGAACTATGGAGTTCTTGGAAATCTTCTTGTTGCACAGAGGGCACTTGTGTGTTGCGGTCGCGGCGGTTTCGATGCATATCTTGCAGAAGACGTGGCCGCAACGCGTGGACGATGGCTCCTTCTTCAGCACACTGTCCAAGCAAACAGGACACTTGTATGGCTCTTCGACGCTGGTGTTACACTTACCCACCTGTTGATGGCGACCGGAAACTTCCGGTGTGCACAAATCAATGATGACATCCGGCTTCAACGATCGGGCAGATCGCCGAGGCGGAGTATATACATCATGTAGATCAGTCAGATCAACCGTTGGACCTATATATATATAAAAAATACAAAATTCATCGAATACATACAATTTTTTTTATTGAAAATGTATTTCTATATATATTTACTCACTGCTAGTTCGAACACGATTGAGCGTATATGTGTTGGAATCGAGTCTTGAGTTGGAAGCATCCTGCATAAAAGCAGCCGTTGGCAATTCGCCAATGGAACTGTCGGCATAATCTGCTATGGTTGGGTTATTGAAGCTATCGTCCGAGTTTTCAGTGAGTCCCTGTGGATGTGAGCAATATTGGCATTACTTGGGGGAGGGTAATCGAAAAGCATTGCAAGCTTACCGAAGTCGTAGAGTCCTCTATTATTGACACATCCAAATAGGTAGACATTTTGTTTTCTTTTATGGAAATTATTTTTACTGTTTAAAATGCTATTGATACCTTAATTTTTTGGCGACATTACAAACTTATCGCAAAGCAGCTGTGCTCCGTTTATCGGTTATTAGAGTGCTACGATGAATGATATCTATGAACATCTGTGTGCCGGCTAAAGTGTTGCAAAAGGCAAGCATATATCGATAGGCAGCCACACGTCACAACAAACCAATATTTTAGCTAGCCCGAAATAAAGCGAAAACTTGAAATGGACAAGGATAAATTCACACTGCAGTCCATACGACAGGATCTGATCGATAACAATCTGCAGGCCAAGGCCATAATACAGGTAACATGAGCACAGGCAAAGTAAACAATTTGCTTAACAGCATCTACTTCCAGGATATACTCAACAGTCGATCTTCGATCGCTGAACTGGAGGAACTAAATGAAGCAGGTAGAGCCAAATTGTCGGCGTTACGCAAAAATATCGAACGCTTGGACGACTGGGCACGCGACATGTCCGATCCAACGCTTGGCAACGAGGTGGACACGCATCGCGACCAGTTCTCCAAGACTCTGCAGGCATTCCGCAAGGCGAACGTGTCCACCATGCTGGAGATTGAGAAGGCGAATCGTGACGAACTGATGGCCATCACCGGCGAGAATGATCTGCGACGGCGCCCAAATGCGGGCACGCGACATAATCGGGGCAGTCTGGTTTCCCAGGAAAACGATGTAACTGAGAAAATGTTGGCGATATCGCGCCATCTGTCGGAGACAACGCAAAAGAGTGCGGTCACATTGGAGAGCCTGCTTGCCTCCTCACAGAACGTGGAGGCGACCAACGATGAACTGCACAACACTGCTGGCAGCATCACCCAGTCAGGCAAACTCCTCAAGAAATACGGCAGACGCGAATGGACCGATAAAATGCTGCTTTTCTTTGCCTTCTGCCTGTTTCTCGCGTGTGTCTTTTACATTGTACAGAAGCGTTTGTTCTAAATGCTTACGACTATTATAATTATTATTCTTCTATATGTGTAACGGGCATATGATGTCGGCAAATATGTGTAAAATGCTTTTCTAATCTAAGATTATGATTATTGTATACTTAGGCACATTTTAATTCAATTATTACACTTAGGCAACACAATTTTTATAAAAACAAGTCAGTTAATCTAGTAAGGACATCGGGGAATATTTCCAGGATTTGAGAAGCCATTTGTGTTGACCATGCGGCAAATATCCTTATAGGATTGATGATGCTGCTGCTGCTGCTCTGGTCGGGCTCGGGATCTTTGAGGTTGTACGTAGTATCCCTGCTGTGATGCTGTTGGATAATAATACCCCCCTCTGGGTACACTTTGAAAGAGCTGATCGAAAACATTTCTTCCTTCAATAGAAACACTCATCAGAAATAAACTAATTAACACAAATATAAATTGAATCTGCATCGCGGAACTTTTTTTTTTTTGATGCGGGAAATTAGAAGCTCACTGTTTGAATAAACGGATTTCGTATCTGTTATTCTACTTATGAGATTTTGGTAACCTTGGTCTGTAGTTGAAGGAAATCCAATATTAAAAACAACTGATAACAGAATTGATTCAAAAATTAAACTCTCACTCACTTAGACGTTTTGCAACACTGTGATTCAGTCGAGGAAACTTAAACAAATATTTTAAAGTTTAAACGAGTTGCTTTGATGAAATTGCTGAACATAATATAAATAATTAATAATAAACTATTATTATTATTATTGTTTATTTAAAGTACGCGTTTTGCAACACTGCAATACCGGTGTGCAACAGCTGACAGCTGAAATCGTCAGCATTGGAATTGTTTGTGTTTGGATCACAAAAAATTGGCGGAAATCAGATAAATCAAGCAACAAATACAATGAGTCGCAGCGAGCAGACTTTCGAGGATTTGAAGTCGTACTTCCGAAGTCACAGCAAAGTACGCGAACAGCGGCCACATACCGCAAAGGTAAACCTAAAAAAAAAAAACAGTATCTTTTGGTTGGTTTTCTATATTTACATTTTTGGTCTCCTTAGGTTCATTCGGTTTGCTGGAGCGCAAATGGCGGCCATTTGGCGTCTGGTTCGTTTGACCGGACCGTCGCCGTGTACGCCTTGGAGCGCGATCGTTTCGTCAAGAATAATGTATTCCGGGGACACACAGCCTCCGTGGATCAATTGTGCTGGCACAACACGCATCCGGATCAATTTGCCACCGCCAGCGGCGATAAAACGATGCGCATCTGGGATATTCGTGTCGCCAAATGTGTTTCCGTTACAAATACCAAGGGAGAGAATATAAATATTGCCTGGTCACCGGATGGCAAAACGATTGCCGTGGGCAACAAGGAGGACTTAATCACATTCATCGATACGCGCACAAACAAAATCCGTGTGGAGGAACCGTTTAGCTTCGAGGTGAACGAGATCTCGTGGAACAATACCAACGATCTGTTCTTTCTGACCAATGGCCTGGG
Source organism: Drosophila basisetae (assembly GCA_035041595.1). NCBI lineage: Eukaryota > Metazoa > Arthropoda > Insecta > Diptera > Drosophilidae > Drosophila > Drosophila basisetae. The sequence continues at coordinate 8,800,634 of JAWNLB010000070.1, forward strand.
CTGCATTCATGTGTTGAACTATCCCAGCCTGGATCACCAATTAACGATTAAGGCGCACACAGCCAATTGCATATGCATCGAATTCGGACTTACAGGTATTATATATATATTTATAAATATATATTTATTAGATGTGATTACATATTTCAGGTAAATACTTTGCGGCTGGTTCGGCGGATGCGCAGGTTTCGCTGTGGGATGCCAATGAGCTGTCGTGTCTGCGCATGATTAGTCGCTTGGATTGGCCGGTTCGGACGCTATCCTTTAGCCACGATGAGCGACTGATTGCGTCGGCTAGCGAGGATCTCTTCATTGACATTGCGTACACAGAGACGGGCGAGCGGGTGACCGATGTGCATGTGGACGCCGCCACCTTCACCGTTGCGTGGCATCCCAAACAGTATCTGCTCGCCTACGGCTGTGACGAGAAGGAGATCATCGGCGATAGGCGACGCGAGGTGGGCAATGTCAAAATCTTTGGCTTTCCCGAATTGTCCAATTGAAATGCATAAAGTAAAATAAGATTTTCTTTTTTGATTTTAATCATCATTCATTCAATCAAACTCATCTCAAACTAAATAATATAAATGCTAAGTGAGTCATGTGTTGCTTAAATAAAAATGTAACAATTGCATACAAAAAACCGTTTGTCAAGTGCACGATTAAAGATTATAGACCATATATACTATGTATAAATATCTATAGTCTTTTATATAACCCGACATTTGTACAGAATATTATTTTTATGATTTACGACAGCATTTTGAGTGGATTTCTGATTCGGCTCGATGGTTTATTTGAGATCGAAAATGCATATATAATGCCCCTTACTGAAACCCACTGCGTAATTAAGATGTGGTCAATAATAAGCCAAAGCAATTTATACACATTGCCAGTTGGCTCGAATAATACCAATTATAAAGGATCAGATGTCGACCACTCCTCCTTTTAAGTGCTTTCGATTGGGTGTGGTGTGTGTGTGTGTGCGTGTGTGTGCGTGTTAATTATGCTCATAAATACTGAAAATCCCTTTTGGCAAACGGCTCAGCGTCTGGCAACGTCAAGAATTTCATTGTTTTGGTAAATGAGTTAAGTTGGCTTACTTAAACAATGACACGCTGCATTCAGAGACAACGCTGCTCTCAATTAAAGCACAACCACCGCAAATTTACTCCTGCTCTGCGCTTTAAATGTATCAGAAAAATGTTAATTTCAAATGGAATTTTATTAACATTTACAGATAATCAGATAATCGAAATATATCGGAAGAAAGTATTTTTAAGTGAGCTTTAATAAAGATATCAGCTGCCAAACCATGCAAAAACCAAATAAAAAAAAGAAAACGCCCCAATTTGACCAACAACAAAAGCTGTAGCCGCAAGAGAACAAATGTTAACAGGATTCTCATGTCCTTTTAATTAAAAAGCATTGCAATTTACGAAATTTGAATTGCTCGAGTTTCAGTTTTGATTACTTTGGTTTCGCATTGTTCTCTGCATAGATTCCTCATCTTAATTAATATTTCTGACACACATAAAGTGAATATGTATAAATATATATCTATCTATCTGATGTATGTCGAATGTCGAAAAAATATCCATACGATACAGAGTAATTCCTGGTCGATCCCACTTGTCTACGGTTTCTCATTTCGACTCTTCGATAATTAATCACTTTTTAGTGTAAAAGCAAGCTATAAATATGATGTTATAATAAAAACAACGATTATCGAATTTTCATTCTTTACTTAAAATTCAAATTCAAAATATATTATATTATAAAAAAAAGATTTTACAGAATATAGAAATATACTCATTATATCATTTCTTTTTCTTTATTTTTATTTACTTATTTTTTTTTCAATTTAGAAGTTTATATATACATATGTATTACTGCTTTGTACACATTTATTTTCTAATAAAAAAAGGCTGCCAAAAACATTTAAGTTTTCCACAATCCGATTGCTTTTACCAATTAAGCTTATTGGCTTAGGATATGACGATAAAAGGCTCACACGCACACACATTGAACATGGTAATTACAGGGTATAAGGATTTGTAATACCAATGCCACCGGATCTCGGTGTCAAGTTAAATTAATTCTTGGCTAAAATGGCAACGTTGCGCCTCCGAATCCGATATTCGAAACTCTTACAAATTGCACGACGGCAGTTGCCAGTTTTTATAGGCGGCTTCAATTCACTTTGTAAGCCATTCCACGGCAATAAAGGCTCAAGTGAGTGCCTCTAATATAAAATTGAATTTAAATAAATGGAGTCGAGTCGAGTCAAGGCGAGGCGGCCGTAAAAGCCAAAAGCACGACCCGCCGCGGTGCACACGTTCCGAATCTGATTTGATTTGTTTGCAGTGGCGACGTATTGAACCCTCTTCCACCCCTCCACTCAATCGATCCTTTGGCCATGCATGGGAAACATTGCGCCCAGCACTTAGCCAACATTTAATATGCAACAATCTTTGGCAGCAGCAAAAAGGAAGGCGTATAATCAACATCATCACCATCGACAGCAGCGGGAGTCAAACAGCCCAGGGCTCCTACACTGAGAAAAATTGCGTAGTCAACTTGATATGACGAGTACTTAGAACTTAATTTGAGTATGATTTCAGCGGTCAAAAATCTGCAGTAAAGAATCAGTGAAAATTCCATAAATCAATGTCAAAAAGATTTGCAAAAAATATATGAATTTATTTTAAGTATTTTGACACTAAAAATGTATTAAATGTTTTTTGTGTTCAATTTATATACATTATTCAGGCGTATATTTGATTAATTTTAGTACGAAATTTTTATCACTGGGCTTTGTAATAAATCGCTGTGTAAAAGTGTGATACGAAATATGTGAATTTAATTTATTCATGCCACGCACACGATGTTGCAAGTAGAGCGGTAGACATTGATTAAAAATGCAGGCAGACTGCACTGCGCCGATTCCTGCTGCCTTTTGCCTGCTGCACCCAAGTGTACGGCTGCCGTTTATACCAAAGCCCAAAGTACTAAGCCAAATTATGCAAATGTTCTTGCCATGTGGCTGATTAGGTGCAGAAATTGTCTACAAATTGGCAGCTTGCCTGCTTACCATGTGGGATTGATTTAGGCAATTAACAACCAAGCAGCTAGCTAGTCAGGTGTTTTGTGTGTGTGTGTGTGTGTGTGTGTGTGTGTGTGTGCACTGTTTGTAATAGCATTTAATCCCATTCTCATGCTAACAATGTTTTTAATGTTCTTAATAGCCGGAAGCTACATGGTGTCTCTGGCAAATCCATTTGTTCTCTACACATATCTGTGCCACCCACAGATGCTGCTGCTGCTGCTGCTCCTGCAACTTTGCCATGTTTACTTGTCTTTGATTGTGTTATTTTTCAGAGTGTTTTTTAAAGCGCTAAACAAGAGGCTACAACGACAACAACAACATCACAGATGAGTCTATTTAAGACATAAGATTTAAGTGCACATCCGGTATGAACATGTGTAATTTGAGGCATAAATTGACTGTATTATTATTATTCCAGGTGCCTGTTTGTTTTCGTAAATAAATCACCATAATTGCTCATTAAGCTTGTTATAGAATTAATTAAAATAGCACTTTAATTACAAAAAAAACTTTTTATGACCAAAAAAAAATTAAAACAAAACAACTTTAATTTAAAAAGTATATTTTATCTCTACTCATTAGCAAGAAATAGCAGACTACTGTGATCTTAAGATGAAAGCAAAGAGTACAAATTAGAGCTACTACCAATAATTATTCCGTATTTTTCGCTTATAAGAAATATATGCTTCAGGTTATTAAAAAAATAATTGAAATATCGCTTTAATTTAAATAAAAAATATCAGTTACGTACAGGATATTATAGGCCATGCTTTTTCTATTTTTGATTATACATTTTAAATATAGATAAGAACTACTACTAAGAATTATTTTAGCTTTGTTTGATCAATAATTATATATCAATTAGAAGCCTTTGCCTTTATATACATTTGCACAAAATCATTATACTCTTTTTACTCGTTCAGGGAATGAAATAATTACAACTAATAATTATTTAATCTTGATGAAAAACTTGAAGTGCTGCAGCAGAATAAATGTATATTTGTTAAATGTATCGACTATGTGTAATATTACTTTTCATCATCATTTGAATCAATCATTTAAAATTATTTATTGTCTTTATTATATTGCAATCAACACTCAGATATAATAAATTAGTGGGGAAACCCACACGTAACTCACAGAAGAAGACATCTCTGACCGCATACATATTCTCAATCAATATCCTGCATTCATTTAGTCCGGCTTATGTATCTATCTCCATCTCTCTTAAATGGCAACTAGCAATGAAGACCAAATTTTTGCCAAAGCGGGGGGTTTGCTGGAGTCCTGGCTGGCGTCTGTATCCTGCCGCTTCTTAAAGCGCTTTCTAAGGACTTTATGAAAATGTAAGCTCTGTTTTTGTATCACACTGCTGTGTGTGTACGAGTGTGTCTGTGTGTGAGTGTGTGAGTGTGTATATATATATATATCTATATATATATATATATATATGTGTGTGTGTGTGTGTGTGTGGTTATGTTATCGCACACATCGCCTGATTATCGTGTGACAATGTGAACGCAAAATTAAATCAGCATTTTCGCCTTCTTCCTCAACCAAGAATGCGAATTTGTGTGTGTGTCTCTCTGTCTGTGAGTGTGTGTGTGTGTGTGTATGTGTGTGCCACATCTGTGAAGGTCCGCAGCTAAGCACAAGTTTTGCTTCCAACTGTTAAATACATATCCTGCCAGCTACCAACTGGTTGACTCATGTCTTGCCCCATTCAGAGTGTCCTTGCCACAGCAGGCACAAAATGTTCTTGTTAACATTCTCTTCTTCTTGCTGTTGCTTGTTGTTGAGATAGAGAGACTAAAGTGTGAATTTTCCTTTTAGCATTGACTACAGGAAGTCTCTAGGGAATTTGTCGTACTTTCAGTGTGCGTATTGAATAACATATTATAAAATTTATTTAAGTAGCTTTCGCCTCTGTCAGTTGTATAATTGGATTTCTGAATTACGTATAATTGGAGAATTATAGTTAGAAAAATGTGTATCTAAAATTAAAAATGTAAATTAGAAGTAAGAAGACAAACTACTTATTTCAACATTGAACCTTTCCGATTAAATAGACTTAATCCTAGACAATATGCCACTCATGCAATATTTGTCGCATTCTTCAGGCTTAGTAAGTTTTATAATTGAATTAAGTATACATTTTTAATTACCTTTAGCATTTCTAAAAAAGACGATATAAATAGAAAGCTTTTATGAATTTCAATTAATGAAAAGGGTTAAACTTTTTAAGCAGATTTCTTTGTGTACTTAGAAATAATTTCCAGGAAACAAAATATAATTATTTATAATTTTTGACGATTTAAGTTATAAGTTAAGCTATAAGTTATTTAAGTTTAAGTTAAGTTTCAGTTTAAATGGACTCACTTAAGTGCAGACCTGCAGCAAATTCATGTGTTGTATCTTAACCCATTTACTTCATCTCCATGCCATCTGCTAACGCAATATAACAAGTCCATTATACCGCACTCGCAACATCTTGTGTCGCACAAATTGCAAAAATTCAATCTCGGTTATTTATGTGTGGGGTTAATTCGAATGTGAATATAAGACACAACTTGGGGCAGCAACTAGAGGCACCCACAACATCCCATACAAATTCGCCAGCACCTGTGCAGAAAAAATTATCTATTTCTTTTTATTTTTCTTTTGTTTTTTCTACGTAGGTGTAATTTTTTTAGTTTTTTTTTTTTTTGTGGCACGTGCATTGCATTCTTTTGTAGGAGAACACCTTTCCACGTATTTATTTGAAACTTGTTGGATGCCACTGTTTTTTTCAGAGCGCATAAAGGAGCTTTTTACAGCGTGTATATCCTTTTTGCGAGTCGGCTTACAATTTTACCTTTGATTGCATTAGACAAAAACGTTTCCTGAGCACGTCCAAAACAGATATATACAAACAATGAGTTTTACCAGATCGCAAAACATCTAAATCTCTGCAAAAGCTTGACAATGCTATAGGGGCAAAGTATTCACTTTTGCGATACCCTAAACACATCAAATATGACAAAAATAAAGGGTATATTGAAGTTGTAAAACCAGCTTACATTTTTGCAATCGATAATTATAAATATCAATAAATTAATATCTCAAATGAATTTTTAAAACTGCTATAAAGTTCTGGCCTATGCTCTACAAATTGTATAATAAACACAGAATTTATATATAAATAAATAATCTTTGGATTTTAAAGCACTTTCTTGCTTACTTTTCATGTTGTTGCCTTTGTCTGTCTTTGCCAAATACGATGTAAAATGATCCATGGTAGCGAAGAGATTATGAAAGGCGCAGTGAAAATATAGAGAATTGGCATTGTATGAAGTATCACTACTATTAATGTGACCGCAACTGTATGTGTACGTGTGCAGCATATGTTGTACACAGGGTATTTATTAGTCGTGCAATCTGATACAAGAGCAAGAGTGCTCGAGCTCTTGCCTGCTCTTAGTTTTGTAGCCAGTACCCAAAGGGCTTGTCTTTGTGTGCCGAATGCTTGCTGCTACCTTTTGCTAAAACGACCTTCGGCTTCTCTACAATTCACACTTATATTAGCAGAGTCTGCTTCAGCCAGCTGCTTGCCTCAAAAAAAAAAAAAAATAAAAAAATAAAAAAATGAAAATAAAAATAAAAAAGAAGAAAATCTTGTGTTGCCTTCGGGTTGCTGGGTCCGCAAATGGATGACCTAAGGTCCGAGGGGCTTATCTCAGGCAATACATTATGAGCACGTACATATGTATGTCGTATGTTGTATGTTGTATGTTGTATGTTGTATGTTGAATGTGGGAGTGTACAGAGATGGGCTGGCATTGAGTTGGCTTAATGCATCGATGGCCAACAACATTTGAAAAATAGTGTGGAAATTTATTTTTGGTATGTTTCCAAGTGTCCTTATGGGATTTACACATTTGTTCGGAATTTGACAGTTTGCACTTCATTTAGTCCTATGCCTTGAGTGTGTCATTCGCCCAAATATCCGATGTACATAAAATTGTCCATTTCCGAAAAAACGATCCACCTCCGCCCCCCTGCAGCCTCCTGTAATCTAAAAGTTATAATGAAAGGCACAAGTTGACCACGAGTTCAATTCATTTGCCGGCGACGAGGCCAATTTTCTTCGGAACGCCCTCAACTTGTTCTCTCTCTGACTGTTTTTATATGAATTTATTGGTTTTGTGCACATCTAAGTGGATCAGCTTTCGTTATTATATTTTGTGTGTGTGCCGTTATTCAGCAGAATTCCATATTGTTATGTAATATAGAGCACGTCAAGCACTGCTTAAATTGCTTTTTTGGCCTTTGTTAAAGCATTAAAGTATTGTACTAACATTTTGTTTGGCCTTCAAGTAGACATTTGCCGAAATTTGTAAAGGATTTTATTAATAAATATTAATATTTATTTAATTCTTAATTAATGATTATTAACCCAGGCATCGAATTAATCGATTTAAATGTAAGAGCTGGCAGGCAAAATAAATGCGAAATAAAAAACTCTTTAAGTTCACACGACTTTTTCTTCTAACTTTAATTGCACTTAAGCAATCCAATTAACATGCTAATAAACCTGCTGCAAAAGTTTGAAGTTAGAATTGGGTTAAATGAGCGTAAAAATAGATATTTCATAATTATGGAACCATAGAATTATTGACGTTTTCCCTTGTTTGTTCAAGTCAACATTAATTCATCATAACGGCCATAAATTCGATGACATTGCAAATTACGATGGCAGCAAGTTAAGCCAAAGTTTGAAGAGCTAGCAACTTTTCGCAAAATTGAATCATTAGTCTCTTGCGGAAAATCAAACTAATTAGCGGAACATTTCCATAATAATGTCGCCAATACAGTTTGATGAGTCGTCGAAAGGCCGAAACATAATAAAGCTAATATAATATTTCAGTTTGTCAGCATAAAGACCAAGTTGAGAAGTTTTTTCTTTTTGGATGGGGTCGCAATATATGATAACGGTTAAGCTGTAATGCACTGTGATTAACAGAATGATTCAAGTTTTATATATATTTATGCTCAGAGAATAAGCCGCCAATTTTAGTTCAAGTATAACAGATTTGGAGAACTATTTGCTTACAATATTTCAGGCATTCGTTAAGGAAAGCAGCTTAACAAATGTTGTAGTTCATTTGTGTTTAAGATTCCATTTTTTATTTTCGGGATAGTTTACTGTTGCAAAAATTAAAAGATAATTTTTAGAAACCAACGAAATATTATAAAACGTTCTAGTGAAATAAGTCTGACAACATTTTTTTTTTGTTAGTTTACTGCTATTAAAATAAAAAGTTAAGTTTTATAAAATGTTTCTAGTGAAAGAAGTTGCAGAACTTTTGTACTTGACTTCTGCAGAAAATTCTATATTCGTTTTCTGAGTGTACACATATAGTTCATGCTGAATAAACACAGCCTTCGAAGAATCGAATGTGTATCACAACGAATAAAATGCTTTGGGGCATGTGTATAATGACAAATGTTGACGGTACTTTATGAACTTGGGTGTTTCTGCTGTTGCCATGCATGAGATGGCCAAATAGCATCTATAAAGTTGGCTTGTCCTGGACTGGCCTGTCCAGTTGCCAGTTGGTAAAATCAAAGTTGTGACCCGCAACTGTAATGGGCTTTTCTTGCCGTTGGTGTCGTTTGGCAAAACCCACTCAAAAGTGAAAAACACAGGCATTGACTTTCTAGCACGAAACTTTGCCATTTTGCACGAAATGCTTTTAATCTGACAACAAAGTTGCTTAGCAGCTGGGAGTGCTAAGCCAAAACTTGCTGTTAAATTTTTGTTGAAATGTTTTCCAATTTGGCGCCCCAAAAACATTTAAGTTGCCCTTGAACCGGATGAAAGTATATATTGTTTTTGCTTGTAAGTATAGACTTTTGTGTAAATATGTGTGTGTGTGTGTGCATTTAAATGAATTCCAATTTCAGTTTGTTTTGTTTCGTTTAACAATGTGAAAACAACTACAGGTTTTTATGTGTACTAACTTTTTTACGCAGCAAAACGAATCGAAACAAAACGGTTGAGCAGCATTTAAGAGTCTCGAGTAAGGTTAAGGATGTAACGATGTGTATAAGTAAAACTCAAGTGTTTGCCAACAGTGCTTATAGTCTCTTCACAGAACCCTTGCATAAATCCCTCTTCACTTCATACTTAAGGTCTTAGAGCAAGCATCACAAGCTGTTTATAAATACTGGCCCAAAGCAAACTTAGCTGCCAAAAAAAAAAATAATAAAAAAAAACAATAATTAAAAATGAATGCCCTTGCTGTGAAATAGAAGTGTGTAACATGGCATTTTTTTTTTTTTTTACTCTCAATAAAAATTAATTAGCGCTGCGAGACTGAAATGTTTGCCTTAATTATGACGCCGGCCCACAAAAGTGTGGGCCAACAAAAAAAAAATCAATAAGGCAGTCAAGCTTCCTTGGCAGACCCAAAAACGTTAAAAGACTACGCGTTTAAAATATAAAATGCGACATTGTCAGGCTTAAAGTGGTTTTTCATTTAATCCAGCAACTGAATACCCCAAAGCGGTAAGCTCTTCAAAGTATTACACTGGGGGTTTTGCATCTTTGCAATTGCAAGATTTTTGAATTTATGCATAATCTAGCCGAATAAATTATTCTTCATATTTTTTTTTGCAAATTAGCAGAACAATCGAAATGCATAAGTTTCTCATTTTATTTCATTATTTATTTTAGCGGCTTGGCACAATTTTAGCAGCAATATCCGTGTCCAATTAAAAATCATGAAAATATTATAATTCTTGTGCAGCTGAAGAGGTCAATGCACTCAACAAAAAAAATTCGGGAAGTTAGTGCTCAGCTAAGACTGACAATCAATATTCTGATTTAAGGCACGTTTCTTATAATTTTCTGATGATTAATTGAAGATTTACCATTATTTTCAAAGCACTCAATTCTATATCAATTCTAGTACTTTCTTGAAAAAAAATCAACTCGACTTAAGTTACAAATCGATGTTCGGAAATATGAACTAGAATTTTGTACTTGGGTCAATAATAATAATAATAATAATAGTAATAATAATAATAATAATAAAAATAATAATAATAATAATAATAATAATAATAATAATAACAATATAAATATTAATAATAAAAACTTTGGCATCAATAATGATTTTTAAATATTTACAAATTTGAAATACAAATTGTACTTCAACTCTTATGAGCATCGTCAAAAACATGGTTTTTCTCGGAGTGTTGAAACTCTTAGCATCCGGTTGCTGTTCGACTCTGGCCGTACTGGATGACCGAATTTGAATTTCTAATTATTGCTGGGCCGAGAGGTCTTTTGTATGCAATATGAAGATATAAGCAGTAAATAAAACGAGAGTATAGATGACTTCGATAAGGACAGCCAGAGACTTGTGGGCAAATTATTAATGCTGTGCGATGTGCAGAGATCAAACAGATTTTGCTGGCGGTCAGGTGTAATAGGTAATTTCGAAGCAATGGAAATCTTTGAGGCTCAATCAGTTTATCGATTAATGCTGGCTGTCATAAAACGCAAAATGTGAAACTGGCTCCACCAGACAAAACAGCATAAAACAAACGCAGAATGGTGACTCACTGTACTCCTTTTCCATCTACCTGACCTCTTCGTGCTCCTTCTCTGCTCCTCCTCCTACTCCTCCGAATTTTGTTACCCTTTTCGAGTTGCGTTCACAGAGGCTATAAAACTTCTTCCCGCCATGGCTGGTGACCTGCGCACCGTTGCGTTTTACATAATGCGGGTGGAGAGCATTATGCCTACCCACTCCCCACTCCTCACCCCCTCCCGTTTCCCATGCTCGGCTGCTCCACCGTTGGCCCTCAACCTCTACACTCAACCAGCAGCTTGAATCGTTTTCGAACAGAAAACCTAATACATTTTTGTATACCTAATGTGAGTCATTTTAGAAAATTCGACGCTGTGCTGAATATCTCCAGCCTGGCGGCAAATGTGAAAGGATATTTAAAGGTCATGCAACGGATGCTACCTTGAACCTTGAACTCATCCAGAATACATCCAATGGGGTCCGTCCGATAAGCACACTCTCGATTTATTGATTGACCATCACTCTTACCCAGTTGCGAGTAATTGAAAGTTAAGGCCACACTGAAGTGATTTGTTAATATTATAAACTGCGTAAAAATTTGCTGCTGGGGTGTCCTGGTTATGAAACGAGCATAGAGGAAATATTGCTTAGCTGAAGCCGTTAAATTAAACCTGTCTAACGGCGACACCAGGTGCTACACAACAACGCTGTATGGCTTTCCCTCCCCGGGTGTCTTCTTCTTAGACTCGGGCATACACTTAATGATTTATTGGCCATATCTTGAATGCGTGGCGGTCTCAAATTTCATAAAAGTCTGCTGTTTATGGCTAAATAAAGAAACAATGTTTCCATAGGACAGCTGTTATTTGCGGATACCACAAGAATCCGGGCAATAGCAATTCAGTTGGAGGTACACCTTTCTGAAATTCTATTCTTGGAGGCTCACTAATTTGATGGCATTAGCCTTATCATTATTCATAAATGTTCATTTAAATTTCAGCTTATGTGCATAAATAACAGAATAAAAATAATTCAAACAACCGATTTTTTTTATGGGGCAAGTTAAATAAAATCATGCATTAGTAAAATTAAAGTGAATTATTTGAATTTCTTATATTCGTTTCATGTAATTGCTTTACATAAACTTAATTTTATAAGTAAAACTAAAGTAATCTTCATTTTCAAGCTCATATTTAACTTAATATAATTCAACAAGTAAACTTTACTTTTTGCATAAGTATTTCAGATATTTGTTTTGTGGTTTTATTCAATTTATAAATGTTTCAGTTAAATTTAGTTTAATAAACGAACTTAACTTGCTGCATAAGTATTAACTACTATTTTGTGGTTTTATTCAATTTATAAATGCTTATTTTTGCTTGTCAATTAAAAACCTAACAAAACAAAACCCGACTCTGACAATTTGTATTATATAAAATTAAATTGAATGAATATTCACTGATATCTGCTTTTTCATCTACATAAATTGATTTCGCTGTCAACATTTTTAATTAATTTTTGCTACTATTTTGGGTCACGACGAATTGGGTTGCAATTTAAATGATGTAATTTGATTATAGTTCAATGTGGCCAAAATAATTTTTCCATTTGTGGCACAGATAGTTTGGTCACATGGAAATATGCCTTTTAATATAATTTTTAGAAAATTGGTTCAACTAATGGTCCACGTCGTGGAAGCTCCAGTTTTCGAAGCTGGCACGTGGCCAACGAAATGCACTTGCGTTTTACACAAAGTCCAACTCACTTGCGAACAATTCGAGCTCAAAATGGACCAATGGATATGAAAGTGCAGTCCAATTGGAATGCAATATATTGAATATTTGTCGAGATACCTGCCTGCAATTGACCATTACAAATTGTGGCATTCAGCAGCAGCAATTGCTTGGAATTACTTTCTGCACATCGATTTTTGTGGCCGTCCAGCTATTTGTCTATAGATTGAGGTTGAGAGGGATGCCATAGAAACAAATGAACGGATATTAAGTCAGCTATAAAAGATGACAATTTAAAAAAAAAAAACACGTTGCTATGCAATTTACAGAGAGCTGCCGCCCAATTCGGCAGACTGAACTCTTGTGCACTCCCTAAAAAATGTGCACTCAGAAAAATAAAATAAATTGAAATAATTATAATTATAATTAAATGCTTTTTCGTAAACGAAATTCAAATGAGAAGTTTCCACTTTTATAAATATAAATGCCCTCATTGAGAAGTTGTTTCCCAAATTCAGGGTGATTTTCTTTTTGGCAAGTGCAGTTTACATGGTGCACTTCTACTTCGATTTGCTTCAATGATCGGCAGACAATGCAAAATGTTGTTATACAGCAGTAAAACTCTGTCAAGTGTTTTATATTTTTTTGTGTCTGCGTACTTTGAGCAGCAATGTAATAAATTGAAAAGAATCAACTTGCTTTGTAGTTAAAGGAGGCAAGTGTTGTCCAACAGGTGAGCTTATTATTAAAGTGAACAAGTTTTCATAAATCAAAGAATCGGCAAAGTGAAACGAAATTAACTACCTCATTTCAAAGATGCCACAGTGAAAACGCCTACATACATATTCATACACACATACATACACATCAATGTGTGTGTGTGTGTGTGTGTATTTTTCTGCTGCGTGATTTATGCGTATTTGGCTGTGCCAAAATACCGTTAAAACAGCTACAAGAACAATCCAATGGGGAAAATTTAAAATTTATGTGCTTTCCTTTATAAATTGGAAAACTTTGTGTATATATACTATATATATATATATATATATATATATAAGATTTGTATATATATATATATATACATATATATGTGTGTGTGTGGGTGTGCGTGTATAATACATATTAATATGTGTGTATCCTGCTCTTTGATATCCACCTTCTTTGCTCCTGCATTCTTTTCCTTTGTTTTCCTGACTTTGAGACTTTTGTTTTTTGAGGCTGACTTGCTGCCTTGCTGCCTGGCTTCTTTTTAATTTGCCTTGATTTAGCATTTGGATTCATGACAATTTGAGTTTAGATTCAAGCTGCAGCTCCTTGTCAACGATTTGGTTAGTTTTTTCTCCTTGTATCCTGTCTCGACGTGCCTAAATGCGACCCGGTTTCCGCTTCCGTCTCCGGCGTAGCCATTTTATTTTTCTTGTCTTCATCCCACAGCCTTCTATTTATAAATTTGTCTTTGCTTAACATTTAAATAACTTTAAAAAAAAAGCAGTTTTCATATTGAGAAATCAATATTAAAGAGTTGTATAATTTATGTATATGATAATATATTGTTTTAAATCATTTCTTAGCCAGGCCTCCCAATACGTCTTAAGAAATTTGTAATGAAGTTACGCAAAATGGAGGACTATCAATTATTCTGCCATATGTGTGTGTGTGTTGTGTGTGTGTGTGTGAGTGGTGTGTGTGTGTGGAAGCGTGTCGCTTGCAGTTAATCGAATTTATTAGTCTTGCCATTTGTTATCAACCCAACAAAGTGTACACTCTACAGGCCATCCAACAAATCTTTCCCTCTCTCTCTCTCTCTCTCTCTCTCCACCCACATCCCCCCTCTCTCCCCTCTCTCCCCTCTCTCTTCTCTCTCTCTCTCTCTCTCTCGCTGTCTCACTCTTTTTCCCTCTCCATTAGCTGTCGCTGAAGCGCCAACAATAGCCTCGTAATATTGCCAATGGCTGTATGTCAGCGACTGAGTGGATGCGTATCCCTACACTCAGAGAAAATAAAATACTGGATTCGCATTTTAGTTTGTTTAGTTCTTTAAATAACTAATCAATAATTATCTTTACACTTATTTTAGCTCAAAAGTTATTTCAAATTCGACTGCAAATGTGACATAAATATCAACAATTATTCTTAAGTCAAGTGCAAAGTTTAATTTGCAGAATTTTTTAACTTCAATTAAAACACGACCACCTTAAATAAATGCAACAATATAATATAATAATACAGCTGTCATTAATTATTTTATATATTCATTCAATATGGACTAGCAAACCCATAATTTAAAAAAAAATCGTTAAAGTTACAAATAAAATATTATAAAATTAAAAACAAAGTAATTAAGTTAAAAATTGAAAAAGAAAAAATAGTACAAACGTTTGCATTTATGACTTACAAAATAATAAAAATAATTTTCAAAAAGTTTGTTTTTTATTTAATTATTTTTTTTGTACTGAAAATTTCTAGTGTTTTTTCAAAGTGTCCTTTCAAAGCCATTTGCCCGGCAAAGTCGCTTCGCTAATATTTATGGCCATGTTCTTGCGGCATTTGTTAGCGGACATGCTTTGTATCGTGTATGTGGCCGAACACATGACTATGTACAATATATAACACAGCCATCAGCTTTGTCTTCATCATTGTCGTTAGTACGAATACTAACGGGACACCTTCCCTTTGACCCCCACGCGCACATGCCAATAATTCAGGTGCCATTTGACGGGACGAAGGCATTTAAATAGACTGGCTAGTTGAATGCACATAAAATGTTTATGACAGGCCAGGTCACATGTAGCGAACTTTGACCTTAAGCGATGCAAGTTATTAATATATATATACTAAATACAATATACTATACTAACAAATCGAATCGATTCTAAAAGATAGTGTATTCTTTGACATGGATTGACCTTAATAATTATTCTATATCTATATTTAGAAGCTCATTACTCCGTCAAAATTGATTACAATATTATATTTTAAAAGCCAACGCATTCAATATCAAGGATTGAATTTTAGAATAATTCTAAATCAGTATTAAAACATATAATGCAGAAAAGTACAAATTTAATTGGAAATGCTATCAGTGTATTTAAGTATAACCTTCTTTTGATATACTCATGCGGATCGGGCTATTATAAATTCAGAGCCACATTCAAATATTCACAGAGCGAGCCGCACACAAAAGTAGACAATGGTTGTTCCATTTTATTTGCGAGGCGTCAATGTCAAAGTCCATGTGTCCTGCCACATATGCCTCTGTCTCTCCGCCTCCTGTCCATGTATTTGTTTCTGTGTGAGTGCCTGTGTTTTGTGTTTTCCTTTGTGGTTTTGTGTGCTTTGTGCTATTTATGCTGTTCACTTGTTGGTCTGCAAAACAACAAAAATAACAACAAAACTGAAGCGAATAGTAGAAAAGAAAGTCAACGTTGAAATAGCTCGTCATTTCATTATTCAAATACAAAAAAACACAGA
This sequence comes from Drosophila basisetae, assembly GCA_035041595.1. Taxonomy (NCBI): domain Eukaryota; kingdom Metazoa; phylum Arthropoda; class Insecta; order Diptera; family Drosophilidae; genus Drosophila; species Drosophila basisetae. The sequence goes on from JAWNLB010000070.1 coordinate 8,816,527, forward strand.
TGAATAGTATATATATATATATATGTATACATGTGTGTGTGTGAATGCGAGCTCAAAGAATACAAATGACAGACTGGCTGAATGACTGAACGACTTGCTGACCAACTTGGACACGTGCCTGTGCCTGATTTGATGTTATCTTTGATGCACTCATTTGTTAATTTACTGTTGCATTCATTGCGTCCTTCCTCTGTTAAATGTTTTAGCTTTTATTTGTTGCTACATGTTTGTTGCAACTACTGAAATCCATTTAGTGTTGCAACAAAGGGCGAATAAACTTGGTTCAGTTTGCATGTGCTTTGTCATGTTTATTTGTTTGTAATTTTACAAAGGTTTTTGGAATACCGTAAATGCTATTCTAAAATTCTTCCTTTATACACAGTTGTTAATTTTTGGCTTTTCAGCGACAAAAAATAAAACGTTTTTTTTTCGTTTTAAAGGACGCACAGCACGGAACTTTAATTAATTGTCCTCGTAAGGATTAAACTATCTTAATGCACGTAATTCGCGAGAGTCGACTAACCCAAGTCCTTACCTATATTAAGCGCTAATTATTGCTAAAAGTCAACTGATTATCTTCATGGTTTGACCTTTGGCTCAATATTTTATTACTTTTATTTGAAAACGATAATTTTGACTTTAAAGAGATAGTCAAGAGAGTCTTTAGCCGAAATATCTACTGTAATAATGTATCTTTTGTTGTTAAACAGATAAATATCTATTAAGTACATTTGGAAAAAATAATTTAATATAAAATTTGAGGATGACAAAATCAGTCGATGCTCCTAGATGTACATCTAAAATGATTATATAAAGATTACTGGGCCGTACCCGAACTGTTTGGTCCTTTCTCTTTGGACTTATCCGCTTTCGTCTATTCATTCTAAACCAAAAGCATTCATTATGCTAATTTTATTAATCTGTGAATACCGCAGCTTTTATCAAATTGCTTTTCGTGCCTCATCAAGCATCGTCATTCATTATTTACGCTTTCACTTACTCTCTTTCTCGATGAAACACACTCTCTATATATCTCTCTTTCTCTCTATATATTTATATATCTCTCTCTCTCTCTCACACTGTCTGTGTTGTCCAAGTATCCTTGACTATTTGTAGTTCTTCTTCTACCTCTCGGCAAGCCTCTGTAGTGAACTTCTTTGGTATTGCGGTTGGCGATTTCATTTCTTTTCACGACTTTTGATTATTTTTGCAGTCGAATTTATAGCCGAGCATTAATAAATAAGTATTCCGCGAAACTTTTGAAATTTAATTGGGTGTCGAAATGTTTTCAATTTACTCAGCTTGGCTGGAAATTCGACTACTTAATGTATTTTGAAATGCAGACCGAAACGATTTAAGCCTGAAAGTTTCTCCAGAGAACTGTAACACTTTTCGATTAGATGAGAGCAACAAATAAAAGTGTACATATAACTAATCTTGGCATCTAAATTAACCTTGTCTTCAGTGTTCTATCCTTCAACCTGGGATTAATTATCGAACAAGGAATGGAGGAAGCCAGCAAATACGTATACGATAAATTAACTTATTGACCTAAAGTGGAGTGTGCACACAAAGAAAAAGTATACGAGTACATTTGATTGAGGAACAGAGAAATAAGATTCTGCAGTTGGACAGTAGGAAATATAGACCACATTTTATGTTTGTAAAATGTTTCAATTTCACTCTAAGCTCTACACTGTACTGAACTCAATTGTAAATATACAAAATAAATAAATAATTTATTAATTTTATTTCTAATTGATTTTCAATAAATTCGTTTCTCAAATAAATATATTTTCACGGTGTAGCTTCACATGGATAGTCTCCAAGGTAAACAGCCACGGAGTAACTAGTAATTAATACTGTCTCATAAAATGCTGCAAGTTTTTCGCATCGTGAAACGAAAGCCAGAAACCATATTTACGAGTGCTTTGCATGAAAGTTTCAAATCACTTGATTAGCAGCAATTAATTTGCTTGCTGCGTAAATCACTCAAAAAAAGGACTAAGGAGGGTGATGATGATGTTGATGATGATGACGCTGGTGGTAAATATTGTTTGTGCAAGTACTATTAAATTCGGTGTTGATTTTGACTTGCGGGACTTGTGACATGCAGCGGGTGTTTAATAGCTCGTTAGCGTGTCTCGCAGCTAGTTGTTTGGCTGGATGGCTGGCTGGCTGGCTGGCTGACTGCTGGCTCGTTCAATTCGTAACTAATAGGATTGTCACTCATACATACACATACACAGACACATACACGTATTCGTCTTCTCATATGTCAAATGGTTACAGCGGGGGAGGTAGGGCTTTTGGCACATCATTCATGTAGCTCAAACAATTGTGTAATTGGACAAGTGAATTTGTCATGGTGCTAATGTAGAAACAAAGTCAATGCTAACAAAGAAATACAGGAGAGCGAGAGAGAGAGAGACAGAGCTAGAGTCCAACAAGCGTGTGAGGATGTCCATTGAGTATTGAGTATAAAGGATTTGAACAACAAAATTTGCATGGCCTTGCTTTACTCGGGGGACAATTCGGAAAGCTGGCCAAGCGTTTTAGCAGCCGCCTGATGGACAGGAAGTGCTTTCATTTTGAGTCTGCCACAAAAAAGCATTTCCGCTTTTGCATTTCATTCAACAAGTCATGAATGGTTTTTATTTTTTTTCCTTTGTAGTTGAATATACATTTTCAATTTAGGCAATTTATAACATAATGTTTAAATGGCAATTACTAATGACTAGTTTTTGCTTCATTAACTACATCATTCTTATCACTTAAAGATAAATTCTGTAGCGCATTAGTTAATTACTGATAAGTGCAAAGCATTACTCAAATTTGCCATACAAATGTATTTATAAAATTTCCTTCTGTTTTGGTTTTTTATGTATATATACATAAAAATATATTTTGAAATGTGTGTATATAGAAAGAAATACATAAATGCAGGCCTTTCTGCGTTCAGAACAATTTCCAGTAATTGCGCACGCCTATCTCTCACAATTTCTCTCTCGCTCTCTCTCACGATGTTGTGTGCTCAAAAAGGTTGGCTCGCTCAATGGGTTGATTTGTGTACGGTATTGAGCGGCGCTCATCGCATCGCCTCTTTAGCTCAGTGGTAGAGCGTTGGTCTCGTAAACCAAAGGCCGTGAGTTCAACCCTCACAGGAGGCAGTGCCGAATTTTCACTTTTTTAAGAATATTTTTCAAACTTTAACTATTTTTATATGCCTATTTCGTGAACCATTTAAGGATTTGTAATTTTTCAAGCTAAAAGGATGATTGAATATATTCTGTGGTGTTGAAGTTGAAACATTTCCACTGCGCATGTCGATTCTGTGAGTACTAATAAGAAAGATCTTTGAAGAGTGTTGCTATCTTTGTCTGTCATTCATTATCACATTCCGGTTCTACGCGTCACAATTTGTATTGCTCATTCGGCAGCGCTCTGGTCAAAGCCTCTTTAGCTCAGTGGTAGAGCGTTGGTCTCGTAAACCAAAGGCCGTGAGTTCAACCCTCACAGGAGGCAACAATAGAAATACGTAATTTTTTTGTTTTTCTTCTTTTTTCTTTCAATTTAAAAATATGAAACTCAATTTAAAGCATTATTAATGTTATGTGAAGTAAAATCTGAGGTTTTTACTTTATTATACTAGTTTCATTTAATAGGACAAAAATAATTGTTGAGTCCATTTGGATCGTCAAGTGGAGGAGTGGAGAAAAACGGAAGTGTGTTGGGCGCATAAATAGTTTCTTATGCACAATTATTTTCCTCAGCTGCTGTTTTATGGCCAACATATACAGATACACATTCACACAGACACACACACACATTTAGGCTCATACATATGCGAAAGCAATGGGCACGTTTAGGCCTTTAAAACTAATGGCAAATAAGAGTTGTAAGTAGGGTTTCGGACTCTTCTATGCGCTTGCCTCGTAAAAACAAATATGTCTGACCAATGCCAGTGGCGTTGCAAGTGTAAGTTTATGTCCAAGTAGGTGTCAGCGTGTGCGTGTCTGTGCGAGTGCGTGCTTAACACACGCAATGACATTTGTTGTGCGTCGAATGTGGGGGCCAAAAATGAAGGCAAATGTTTGTGACGCCATTGAAACCGGGAAGTAGAAGTAGAAAATAAATTCAAGCATGCGAGTAAATCAGTAAATACCCACGCATATTTACATATGCGACTAGGAAGCGTAGGAAATTCAGTTCCATGCTGCAAATTAATCCCCGGCTATTTTGTGTGGCTCTTTTGTAAGCCATACGAATATGTTGTGAATTAATTGCTTTCATTTTGGTTTTCTTTACGGTCACATGTAAATTTGGCACGAAAACAAGGATCAATTTACTACATTCTATATGACAACTAATCCATCTTATATACATTTACATTGGAATATATCCCAGTGGAATAATTTTAGCAATATATAATAACACTATCTAAAGGCTACACATGCTTTCAACGTGACGTCCACAATTTTTTTGTTTGTTAATTAATAATTAAGAGTGATAGAATGCGTAATTCATCAGTTATATTTTGACGCCATTTAGGTATTGTTTGGGTGATGGATTAAGGGCAACTGTGACGCTTTTGACTTTTCAATTAAAAAGTTGCCTGATGCCATTAAGTCGGCGCTCGACATTAAAACCCAAATTAAGCTCATCATATTAGCAAAGTACACCTTACCAGGAATACTCGGCCAGCTGCTTAGGCTTTGAAGCTCACATAAGGACATAATGAAGTACCCATCTTGACATTGAGCGCGAAGGGCTTTGCTGTAAATTAATGCGGTATTTGCGTCCCTCAGAAAAGTGGGCCTCATGTTCCATAAAAAAGGGCTAACAAAGCGCCAGACGAAGGGCACCGAAAATGTACTTATTCTCTAGCCCTTCTTGGCGCTAAATGAATTGACATAAATTTATAGCGACTTGCTCCTCGACCTAGTCAAAATTCGTATTTATGAATTAATAAGGCAGCTGTTGGAACCTTGTGCTCGGCATTAGCCTGCCACAAAACCGAACTTGAGGAAGGGTCCTTGTGGCAAAAACTAATTGAAGGTGACAGTTTGACAGACGCAGTTGAAAAGCCGCTTTTGCTGATTCTCGAGCTGTTGCTCCTGATAATGATGACAGACGTAACTCAGAACCCAGAGCAACACGAAGGCGACGCCGAGCCCCACATAGTATTATGAACTTTAGCACGAGGCAAAGTTAACAGTTCGCTGCTAGCCAAATCAAATCAAAGGTAATTTAGCGTAAAAGACAAAAAGCCATCATTTCATTTCCACGCTGGCAAGAGACTGTCTTGTCTTCCCCTCATCTCTCAGTCACTAAGTCGCTCTGTATTCGAAATTTGTGGGCGTGGCATCGCTGCACGTAATTTACATATACAGTCAAATAAGCCTAAGTTGAACTTTCTGTAAACCCATCGCAATTGAGGCAAAATGAAGGGTTAGCACAGAAATCTCTAGAGAAATCTTCAAAGTTTTCTATGCGAATTGGGAATTGATTCTGCTGTTTCTGTTGCTTATTTTTATTTTTGTCTGATTGATATCAAAAATTATATATTGTTTATCAATCAATTATTGTTAGACCATAAATAGACAATATTCATTATAGACATTACGGGGAAATATTTATTATTATTCAATTAGAGATTTGTGGAACTGTTCATAGAAAGCAAAATGAAAACAGTTTCTATGTATTTTTAAGTGAAATATAATGTGACTGGCAGATACTTGAAATTATTTTGTTAAATATAGATTGCAATAAAAAGGCAATATTTATTATAGGCTATATTTTGTATTATTGAATTGGAGCGTTTCATACATACATTTTTTAGAACTGGAATGGAAATAGTTGAAATATTTAAATAGTTTTTGCCTTTGTGGCAAAACACATTTGCGGTTTATTTTGGACTGCAATATTTGAATGGCTATTCTGTTAAATGCATGAATTATAATAATAAATAATGAAATGATTAAAAACTATTAAAATATACGAATATCAATTGCTTAATTATTGCTTCTATAATTTTTAAATGTCTTCATCTGCCAAAAATTGAGCTTATGTCAATTCTGAGGTGCAAATTTTACAATTGCTGGCCACATCTCATTTATTTATTTTCTTTTATTTTATGTTAATTAACTTTTATTTTGTTTGTGGCAGCTGAGTTATAGAAGTTCAACTGTGTCTTTGACCCCCGTAGAGGGTATATATATATATATATATATATATATATATATATATAATTTTTTCTTGCTGCACGCTTTGCATATTGTGTTCGGTGCTGGGCTTATTGTCAATAACCAAAACCCAACCAAAAATAAAAATAAAATAAAGTCAAGGAATACGTGAGACGTGCCAGGTAGGATGCTTAGTATGCAGGTGGCGAGTAATGCGCCCACTTCCACCCACCCCCCCACACACATACACACACACACACACTGCTTAGTTCGCCCTTGTCTGGCCAGATTTAAAGACGCAGACGATTGCATTTGCTCCTTGTCTTTGCACTTTGCCCCATTTGCTTTGACGTGTTTGTGAAGCATACTTCAACACACACACACACACACACACACACACATACACACGCTCGCTGTGAGAAGAAAGCATTTGCCATTTCTCGTTTAATTTGAACATTTTTTTGTACTCGTCATCGTTGTGACTGCCACTGCTGCCACTGCTGCCACTGCTGCTGCTGACTGAAGGCAGAACGCGTGCCGCCAAAAGGAATTGAAGTGAGCCCTTTGTATCTTACCCGCTCACGCTATTGCTCTTGGCTGGGGCTCTGTGTAAGTAAATGATTGTTGTTGCCTGCCTTGAATTTAAACAAATGCGGAATTGTTGTCGCTTTTTATTCAAAGGTCGCCATTCATTCATTTTTATGCCTTTCCAGTTATTTACTTTGTTCCTTTTTGTTCTAAGGCATTTGACTGCCTACGATATTGTGTGGCAGCCATTTTGCTTCATGCACCTTCTGAATGGCATATTGTTGTTGTTGCTGTAGCATTCTTAATGCATTTATAATATTGTAGGCTCCTTCTTCTATTTTACGATGTTATTTTCATCAATTTTAATGGCCCAAAGGTTGTGCGTACCTTTTTTTTATTGCGTCAGCGAATTTTGTTGGCTTGCTATGCAGGAAGCAAAGGATGGGTTGTTGTTGCTACAATTCAATGAATAAATTAAATGTCATCAGCATCTAATTAACAGAATGAAGAGGGTGCCAATTATTTGAAAAACCTCAAACGATGATCTTTCGCACTTATCTTTAATTAAGTGTACACAAATTTCAGCTTACGTATTCAAAAACTAAACAACTTTCAACTGAATATTAAGTCGTAATCAGCACTTGTTTACGAGTAAGTTAATGAATATTAAAACAAGCGCTTTCATTTTATAGTTATCTTTATTTGTAGTATATTTTTGTATTTTACATAGATTTGGTTTGTCGCACTTTGTTTGTTGAGTTTGTTTGTCAATCCACATTGCGCTTATGTTCAAGTTCATAATACGTTTACTTTTGTTAGGTAAAAGTTGATATATATATATATATATATATATATATATATATATATATATATTTTTTTTTTTTATAATTTATTTACTTTGTTGTTGCTTTCATTACGTTCGTTCAATGCTCACTGAACTTAATACTAAACATTTATAGATAATTCAGTATCGACAATTGGTTTAAATATATATACGAATACGGTCTAAGTTTTCCTCAACATAACTATGTATATAGTGGGGCTTAATAGTTGCTCTCTTTTTGTGTATAATCCCAAACATTTTGCAATAATATACATTCAAAATATATATATATATATATGAGTGTGTGTGTGTGTGTGATTCTCATACGAAATGAAAATGTTTTCGATTTATACAATTATCGTTTTATAATATCAATTATTTGTAGTAGTTCCACATTCAAGCTTTTGATTGGTTTGCATAGCATGCAAACATTTATAATACATACATTTATGTAAATATTTATTTGGGCTAATGAAAAAATCATAAACAGAGAGAAAAGTGCATCACAATGCACAATGCAGTATTTTGCCGTAATACGTTAATTTCAGCGAGATAACCATTTCAGCAAAGATTGAATCAATTCAAGGTACAAATTATAATTGGCCATCATTGACAGCAATAAATTGATTGTTCCACGAAACATCGATCTATTTTTGAATTTCGTTATCTTTTACTTATGAGCTTATTGAGTTCAGCAAACTTTTTGGTATGTATTTGTGTAATTATAATGGAAGTTCTTTGGGTAATGTGTTTTTTTTTTCTAGTTTTTTTTTTTGGCAATTTTTATATATGATCGATTATACTTTAATACTTTAATACACTTGAAAAACGTTGGAAAAACTAAGGTAACAATTTGTTAAACCGCGTAAAATCGTAACCATCTTCGGGTCATATTCACATTTAACTTGGCAAATTTTATTGAAGATATTCAAGCACAATCATGATATTCCAAATCGTATAAGCAATGCGCATTTTACTTTCAAAATCTATTAAATATTTATCCAATCCGCAACACAGCTTGATTCAGTTACTTTCCTTACGTTAAATTGATCAATGCCACTTTTCAAGATTTTTATGGATGACAGTTTTTTTTTGATTTACCCTTGGGATAAAATCGTGTTCCTGATATTGATTTTATGTGTCTGTTTGGTGTAACGAGTGTTTAAGATAGTCGTAGCAAGTGTGTAAAATTAAATGTTGGTGGAATTTCTTTAGCGATAATTGTTATTGTTGTTGTACTATGCGAAAGATTGCAATCCAGTTGATATTTGAATAGTTTTCAATAATTTAAATTTGAACTATTTTTCGAGGACATACATATGTAATCAAATTGGCTAATAATACACTACATTTACCATTTATCTTGACTTTCAATTCAGTTAATCATCCTACAAAGTTTAACAACTGTTTTTACCTTTCTATATAGTTATATGTAAGTACTGAGTTATTTTTTGTTATATATTTGTTTAAGAAGTGACCCGTATTTAAATAGTTCTTTGTAGTTGTATTGGTAAGTTAGCTGATTAATTCTTATTGTTTGACTAGACCTGGCCCTACTTATATAATTATAAATATGTTGCTTTCTTTTTTTTTTTTTAATTTATATCTAGATTTGTTCAAATTACGTGTGTTTCCATATGCTTTAAATACTCTTTTATTTGTTCAAACAATTTTCCCCATATCAATTTTCAATTATATGTATTAGTTTTTTTGCTGTCTTGTTTGTAATCCGGCTGGACTTGATTCAATATTATTAGTTACTTTGGGTTGGGCTGTTGCTTTGCTAAATTAGAGCTGGCAATTGGTAAATAAACGAAATTCTCCCTGCTTGAAACATTTTGTTCTTGTGATTTCGCTTGTGGGGATTGTTAGTTTAAATTGTACGTTAAAAATGTTCCCATTGGAATATAAAGGTGGGCTTAAATCATGTTAGATTAAATGTGCATATCGATTCGTATCGTTTCCCCCCTTTTCTCAAATCTATCGTTCACTCTATTGCCACTTTGGAATTCAACTTTGGTAAGCTTTTAATATTTCTTCTATTTGTTTTGTTCTGATTATGGTGTTATTACACAAGATTCCCAGTACACTCAGAAAAAATATATAAGCTGCCTTGTACCGTAATTCATTTGTTTAAAAGTCAAATCGGCTGCGCTTTCATATGTTCAACAATGTTATCTCTCTATGAAAAACATTTTTGATAACTAGAAATGCAGCTCTGAAATTTCTCTCATGCATTTTAAAGTTTGGTTCTTTTAGAAACTAATTTCGACCTTTATACCAAAAATACCCTGGATATTATATTTCTTAAGTTCTAAACAAATGTATCTTTGAGTTTCGAAATGATAAGCCTGGTTCTTAGTATACTTGGCGACTACCAATGTTCTAGGTCACATTTTTTTCTGAGTGTACACACCGCAAACTACAAGTGGTCTATTTGCTTGGCATTTCGCTCGCGTTAAATAGTTTGAGGAAGAAGAGTTCTAAATTGGAATACTATGATATTTCAACTGTGTATCACAAACATAAGGAGAGCCAAAGGAATAATAGGAATAATCTGCCGACGCCGTTGTCGCTGTTTTAGTCCCGAATGAAAACGAATTCATTGTAATGATTCCAGCGATTCTCCTCCGTATCCACGCCGGGCTTGGGCTCGGCAGCCGAACCAGCTGTGCCGGAACCGCAGCTGCCCGCCATGCGATAACCGTGATCGTGCAGATTATCGAACGCCTGCTCGATGAAGCAGTGCTTGAGGAAGAAACGTGACGTGTACCGATCGGGACCCCCATGATCCGGATCTCGCGACTCGTTCAGCGTATCCATGAACACCTCACGGCACTGAGCGACCCGTCCACAGACCAGAATGCGCGACAGCTTGCGGAATTTCACATCGGCCAGGCCATCCTTGCCGAATTGAAAACTGCCGCGATACCCAATCGTGATGCAGCCCGGTGGCCGGGCATCCCTATCGCCTCGTATATACTCCAGCATGGCCGTCAATTTGAAGTGTTCCGCTTCGCGTTGGAGCCGCTGGCGTTCGCGGAAACCCTCCGGCAGATGCAGTGCCTTGTCACGCAGAAAGTCCAATATATAGCGGAAAAGGACACCATCACGGTCCACAAAATAACGGCCCTTGCTATCCTTGGCCAGCGATTCGCGACCCTCAGCGCCAGCGAACAGCTCATAGAGCAGTGTCCCCTTATCCTGCAGCAGTGTTGTCAACGTTGTCGTATAATGGACACCGCCAACATTTAGCTCCACAATTTCAGGCATATCGGTTGGCTAATGCTCTTCAGATTGTTGTTGTTGTTGTTGTTGTTGTTGTTTACCCCACTAGTTAGTGCAGTTGATACAGTTTGTTTGTTGTTTGCTTGTGGCACATATGGGTGGAGGCGTTAAGGAGCACTTTGAATGCCTTGTGGTATCTACACTCACAGGACCTTCTTTTCACACTGTGATTCGTTTCCTGTTACTGCTGTTGTTGTTGTTGTTGCTGGTGTTGCTGTTGTTGTATGCTTTATGCGTCGCGCTGTTATCTACCTTGAATTTCGAACGACCGTTTTATGTTTTATGTTTATTGTATTTTGTATTTGTTTTTTTTTTTTTTTGCTGTCCGCTTCGCCCGTCCGCACTCGCTGAGCTCTCGTGTCGAACTGGCCTCCTTGCTGCCTGATTGTGCCACTAAAGCGACTCTCGCTGGTGTGCCGTCCAAATGTGTGTGTATTCATTGTAGAAACTTTCATCAGAGTGAGAAACAGAGAGAGAGAGAGAGAGAGAGTGCGAGTGCTCCAGCACCAGCGCAGTTTGAGAGTGAGAAATATAGAGGGAGAGAGACAGAGGGAGAGAGAGAGAGAGCGAGAGCGAGAGAGAGAGAGCAGCGCGAGCGTTGCGCACACGTTGCATTTGTTTTGTTATTGAATATTATTTTGTTTAACAAGTGGTTAACTTGTTCTATGTACATTAATATATATATTTAAATAAATATATTTATATTTTTTGGGCATGGGCATCTGGTGGAATATAACCTTGACTGAATGATGTGCACATATGTGTATGTGTGTGTGTGTGTGTGTGTGTGTGTGTGTGTGTGTGCATGGATGATTAATGAGTGTGCTTCAATGCCAGCCCGGAGTGTATGCTGTAAAAACAGTTAGTGTTGCATGTATACTCAACACTCATACGCACTGTTGCCCCTCGCAGTTTGTTCATCGAAAATATTTCCACTATCAATGCCCGCCTGCTGCAGCAAGACTAGCCAGTGTCTGGTTAGAAGAAATTTATTTTGTTATTGCAGAAATATTGAAAACAAAGATCAATTATTTCCTGCCGTTAGATCTTCCTATTGCCCCATATTGAAATAGTCGAAATCTTGTGCCTTATTGTAATCTGTATTCGATTGTGAGTGCACAGACTCAGTTGTTAATTTGTTTTTTTTTTTTGGTATTTATTTTGGAATACAGGCGCTGACAATTTAACACCTTGACACTGACATTTGTCCGTTTACGCATTTACCCATTTGCCCATTTTGGCCATGGCTGAGGGCAGCAAACGTGCCTCGCTCGACCAAACGCAACTGGTTGGCAGCAAAACAGCACCCTTCCACTTGCTGCTGTACTTTTTGGCTGGTTGCCAAGTGGACAGACGATATATGGTGGCAGCGTTGGCTGCCTGCCTCGTTGCCTGCCTCGCTGCCTGCCTGGACTTTCACGTTCCACGCTCACCTGTGGCACAGGCACAACTTTGGCTGTGTGTTAACAATTCATGTGCCTGTTGACAGACACTGAGCATTGCCTTTGCGACTCGACTCGACCCGAGTCGACTCAACGAGCATCAGTTCGAGGGCACACGGTGCCGCACGGTGGCGCAATATTAGCCCCAGCTGGCCAACAAAAAAAATAGGCAATGAGCAGCACAAGCAACCAGCCAACCAACAACAACAACAACAGCAACTAAACTTAACAAAACTTAACTAAAACTAACGCACCAACATCATCAGCCTCAGCATCAATGCTGCTGTTGCTCCTCTTCTGACGCAATAACTTCGTTTGCGCGTTGAACTTTACACACACCCGCACACCCTCACACATGCACACACACTCGCCTGCACACACTTTTAATTGAAGCGACACTGAAGTGAAACAGTGGTTTCTGTTTTAGACTCAGCTGCGGTCGCCAATTTTTTTCTTTTGCTGTTTTTTATTATTCTATGGCAAGCAAGCCAACCAAAGAACCCCTTTTCCTTTGTTGATGCGCGTCTCATTTGTTGTTTCTGACTTGTCTGCATCCTCGCTGTCTCGGTTCATTTCCGCTTCGTACAGCTCTTGCTGCTGCTGCTGCTGCTGCTGCTGCTACTTGTGGTTGATTCCCCACCCTGCCACCTGTTTTGGTTGGCATGTCGCGACTTCGCTTATCAGACGCCTGTTAGGCCCGGTCGCCTCCGCCTCCTCCGCTGTGCCGGCACATGGGCATAGCTAAGATCTCAGCTAGTGCGAGGGGACATCGCAATCAAACCTTACCAGACTAAGCTTAATACAGCTTCAAAACTTAAAACATTTTCGATCTACTTATTATTAATCCAAAATGATTGATATGTATTATAAAAGCATATATTTTTCTTACCAGATAAATACAAAAAAAAAAACTTAAATTACTTAAAGTACGCTTAATATTTGTTTAATTTACGATTACCGACTGCAAACATATTTAATACTTTTTCCAGCAATTGATTTTCAAAACTTTCTTTTTTTTCAAACTTTCATAAATTGCATTTAAACTTTTTTAAACATGTGAATTTCAATGTGGAAGCCAATTTTGTTAATCAACATTTACAACAAATTTAAAAAAATTGCGGAAAAAGTTTAATGAATAAAAAAACTTTGCATGGAAAAAGTTTTATTTGCGTTAGTTTCAGCGCGAATATGTCTCGTCCTGCACAACATTATACAGCCAGATAAAAGGCATAAAAATTAGATAAGCATTTAGTACCAAATTACATTTTGAACTATATTGTGATTTATTTACAATGAAAACATTCTCCTCTTATCGACTGCAAACCTGCTTAAAACTTTTCCATCAATGAATTTTCTTCGCCTTACTTTATTTTTAACACTTTAATAAACGTTACTTTAATGTTAATGCCTTCAACTCTATTAAATATGAGGATTTCAAAATTCAGTTAAGGAATTTCAACAGTTTGAAAATATTTCAGAAAAAGTTTCCAGCCAAATAGCTTTGCATGGATAAAGTTGTAATTGCCCCAGACTTAGGGGGCATATGCCATTTGAGTTTATTACCCCCCTGACTACGCCCATGTCCCATGCATCGTACTCAAGTTTCGTGCGGTTTTTGGGAACACATTAAGATGGCAGCAACAATTTACGCGCCATTACACAGCACGTGTTTTATGCATGCAGGCGAGAGCGGAACAGCAATAGGCAGGGAAAAGAGAGAGAGAGAAAGGGAGCGACAGTTAAAGAGAGGGAGAGAAAGACAGAGTGAGGCATCCACAGAGCAAGGGCGGTGGTAGAAGGGAGAGGGAGCAGAGTACATAAGTACTTTTGGAGGCTAGTATGAGTGCGCTGCTCTTATGCTCTTACGTCTGCGGCTTATGGTTTACCCTGACTCCAAAACACCCAACCACACCCCCCCCTCTCGGCACCTCTCTGTCCACATACAAAACGCAATCGTTGTGCAAACGTCCCCCAAAGCTGGATGCCATTTGGCTGCCTGGAAATTGATTTTTGTTTGCCTATGTGTGTGTGTGTGCGTGTGCGTCTGTCATGTAACATTTTGTTGCGACAACGCGCCAAATTGTCACTTCACAGTAGCAAAAAAGGAGCTCACGTGCCACTTATTTTACGTTTTGTTTACCTTTGTTTACCTTTGAGCATTGTTTTCTTTAGCTGCCAAACACGACAAGATGAGCAGGAGTATGGCTAATCATATTTACGCCCAGATACCCATCAACAGTAAACACTTGTTTTTTCAAATGCACTCGCACCTCGCTATCGAGAACTTATTCCCCAGACGATCATTCACACATTGAGTGGAGTGAAATTTACGCACATAACTTAAGAAAAAGTGTTTAAAAGTACAATATGTATATCGATATTCGCATTACTGTAAAGAAATAAACCTAATAATATTCTTATCAAGAATATGTGTACTTTCTGGGATTGGAGATGCTTCCATCTGTTTACAATATATACATACATACTTCATTTTCAAAAAGATCGATTTAAGATTATCCATACATTAAAGCAACAGTAATTTCCATCCTTTCAAATTGGAGTTTTTCACATCAGCATCTCTCCCAAAGAACACGACACAACATCGATATATATTTATATTATAAATGAGCACTATGCATTTATAAACTCATTAAAAAATATAAAATAGAATACTTTATATATTCAATTTTTTATATCTTTCTCCAACACTTGTTTCTAATTTAATTTGGGTACATTCAAGTTCGAAAAGTTCAACTGTATTTCTAACCATCTGGCTCATCTGGCTAGGCGGCCATAAATAATTGAATAGATTCTTGCTTTTGTTACTCAATTTTGTTTGCCAGTCGCACCAAATGCAAATCCGCAAAAATAACAAATCTGGTCACTGATTGACAACAAATGGATTTCCAAAATAGCATTTTCAAGGTTTACTACTGTCAATCAAAACTTTGCTGCAAATTGGGAATTTGATTTTGTGCAACGATTTTGGTCCAATGCCAATGCAAATTTCAAGCAGCGCTTGTCAACAACGCAAAATGCCAAGACAACCAATCAACCAACACAACGACAACAACCACATATAAAAAACACACACAAAGTTTGCAGCTCTTAAATATTGACTCAACTAATTTTGGAACAAATTAGGAAGGGAAAACTATTGATTTATAGCTGGTTTGAAGACTGGTTTGAAGACTGCTCCTGATGATTGTGTATTGCGTGTGTAAAAGAATTGCTACTCAGCGATTGATGTCTGTCAGAATTGATAAAAGCAAGCAACTCAAGGCTATTTGTGCTCAAGAGAAGACATCATTCTGTAAGTAATTACATTTTTAACTAGAGGTGGAAGTAAAAGTTTTCAAAACCCAGAGCAAAATATTTGCGCTGAGAGAGCATTGAGCAATAAAATCCATAAAGATGTATCTAGATGAGCTATATATATTTATATATATATAATATTAATTAAAATAAATTGGAATCAGTTCAAATGAAGTGCTTTTCTAAGCGCGAGAGAAACTTAATTATAGACTCTCTAAAGATTTATACTTTGTTTATACAATAAATAAAATTTGTTGTCTTTATATTGAGATTTTCCTTTGTATGTACGTTGAAGTATTAATTTATACTGGACTTTAGAGGTTTTCTTTTAAGAGTAAGCTAAGATGAGCCGAGTGTCTAAATTTCGCTTCATTCTCATATTTTATTTGGTTCTTCATAAAACAACATGATATTTACTTTTGGTACAACTTTTACTTCTATTTTACTTTTATATTTTACTAAAAACTAGATTTTTTTATCGTAAAAATTGCTCATAAAAATTGCTTAGTTCTTTTGTGTAACACTTCGTTGTAATGTATTCCTTGCCAAAGATGTGGAAGCAAAAGCTAAATTCGAAACATTCTCTTCTTTTTTTTTTTGGATGTGGGTGTGGATGAGTGTGTGAGGGTGGATACACGGGGTGTGGGAGGTGGGAGTGCATGGGCTCACTTGCCTGTGTATCCTCAAGATAGTCGTATTCTGACTGCCTGCACGCGCCGCTCCGCACGCGAGGAATGCAAATGTGCGCCGGGCTGCTGGGCAATTTAACACCATCCCAGTATGTGAATGTGTCTGCGTGTGTGTACGAGTGTGTGGGTGTGTGTATATGTACATGTGGCGTAAAGGCGCCGCAGGGAAGGACGCGCATGGCAATAGATTTAATGGCACTGCATGAAGACTGCATGCTGGCATGTAAATAAAAAATGCGTTAGTATGCAGCGAATGGCAACAAACAAAATCGAGGCAGGGCATGCCTGCCACAGTATTTTTATAAGAAAAAAAGAAAAAGCAAGAGAGACGTAGTGAGCATTGGATGAAAAGAGACAGGCAGACAGTTTGGCTTGGTGTGTTATCGCAGAAGCTGATTTTTTATTGCATTCAGCAACAGTTTGGCTCAGAGCCCATCCCTTCCTCCCCACGTCCAACCGTTGCAACCACATTTTCACGTTAATGTTGCATGTTGCAATTTTGTGCGAAGGACATTCCCGAAAGTGCTTGTATATGGTACGTGTTTGAGTGTATGTGTGTGTGTGTGTGTGTGTGTGTGTGTGTGTGTGTGTGTGTGTGTGTGTGTGTGTGTGTGTGCGTGTGTGTATTTATGTGGCATGCCTTATGCTGCAAATGACTATAAATATACGCATTCGTTATAAGGAATAAGAGACTCTCCCCTTCCTCTGTACACAATTTAAGTGGATTATTCAATGCTGACAAAGTAAATGCTTTTGAGTCTTGAGCCTGACCCAGCAGGCAGCACAGAAATTGTCATACTCACAATAATATTCGGTAACAAGCTTAAATTTGCGTCGGCAGTCTGATTTCAAGCTGAACTGTTTTGGGTGGAAAAATTCAAAAATTCGAATATTCTTTATTTAATATAAAAAATAACCTTTAATAAATAGCTACATAAGTTAATAATAATAATAATAAGTTGAATACAACATAATAAATAAATTATTTACTTTAATTAAAAGCCATACATATTTTTCAACTAATCAAGTTATAAATTTCGGAAATCTTTCTGTAAATAAGTAGTTAAATATTAAAAGTGTAAATTAATTAATATTATTAAAATTTATAATTTTTAAATTTAGCTATAAGCTATACTATATATAGTCGGGAGAAGTAGTCTAGAAGACTGCCTGAGGCCAAGTCGTAAACATCATTTTCATAGATATAGACAAAAAGATAGTGGTACATCGACTTCGTTTTGAGATGGGACCTGACATGCTTCCTTCTGCCTATGAAATAGTTTTTTTTTAACCCTTTCTACTCAATTTGAATAGGTTTTTGCTATAAAAATACAATTTAATAAACCTCTGAAAGTGTGGAACATACATAGTTGCGATAAGTTAATCTGAAACTGTACTAATCGAAATATTTAAAATCAGTGCCTTTTACCTCAAAGTCTTTGCGGCGAATTCGCAAGTGGCTGCAATTCGAATTTGCCTTAATGCTTCTTCTTATACGTGGTACGATTTGATAATCGCCGCACGAATTCACAGTCATTGCAGACACAGCGAAACGCACACACAAAACTATAAAAATTAATTTAGTACAACCATAAAAATTACAGATAATGAAAAGAAATTTGCCAATTCAATAGCAATTGTTGGGTATACGCTCTAAAGCAATTAAAGAATTTATTTGCAATTTCATTTAACACTGCAGTCGAAATCAGCGATCGCATGACACACAAATTCTCCGGAGATGATGATGGACAGAGTGTCGTGGCCCATTTGGGTAATTTCGTTGCTCTCCTTGTGGGCATTCACAAATCTGTTGGACATCTGTCGAGCCGAGCGAACCAATGTGGGTGAGTTTAACAATGCGAACATATTGTTCCACGCAAAAAAAAAAAAAAACTGTTATGCAATGGAAAATTGTATACAGCGCCATGTAAATATTGCTCGTATTTGGATGCTTCAATGTGTTCTCGGTTGAGTGCCACTATGTGTGTGTGTGTGTGTGTGTTTGTATTTTTATGCCCCAAACGAAGCATGCGGCACAACAAGCATCATCAGTGTGCATTCTGTCTGTGAATGCGGCGAATTGGCCGCATTTTTTTTTTTAGCCATGCAGCAAGCAGAATTCGTAAACAGAATTTGCATAGCAAAACAGAAATCAGACCGTAAAAACTATGAATAGCTTTTATTTGTACCTCGTCGATGTGTGTGTGTGTTTGTGTGTGTGTACATATGCCTCTTGCTTTTTTTGTTGTTGCTGATTTTCTTGTTTATCTCAGGCCTTATCTATGAGAACACTAATCCGGATCTCGAGAAAATCTTCCACTTGGCCATTGCCAAGGCGAACGAGGAGAACGAGGAACTCAAACTGCATGGCGTGGCCGTTGCCATTGAGCCAAACAATGCCTTCGAGGCATCCAAAAAGCTGTGCAAGATGCTACGGGTAGGTCTCGACATTCACATACATACGAGTATATCCCACACATGCTTTAGAATGTAAAGAGTTGGCCTACAGCTAAAATCTGTATGGTAATTGGCAACTTATTCTTATTTATTATTTTCAAATTTACATAATAAAATGTTTATAGCAGAAATTCAACACTCTTATAAAATTTCAAGAAACCCTCATCAAATTCAGAGATCCCGAAAAAATACAATATTTAATTTGAGGATTCTTTGCGCTTCTGTATTTAATTTCTGCAAGTGTTGCACAATGCATTTCCTAGCTGTAATTCATAATAGTTGTCCTTTTTTTTTTGAAAGCAAAATCTGGTGGCTGTATTTGGACCAAGCACAAATCTTCCGGCTCGTCACGCACTGAGCATTTGCGATGCCAAGGAGCTGCCCTTTATGGACACACGCTGGGACTTCAGTGCACAATTGCCGACAATAAATCTGCATCCGCATCCTGTGCAATTGGGTGTGGCGCTCAAGGATCTGGTGACGGCGCTGGGCTGGGAGAGTTTCACCATTATTTACGAATCGGGCGAATATCTGGTGACAGTCAATGAGCTGCTGCAGATGTATGGAACGGCTGGACCGCCGATAACCCTGCGACGCTATGACCTTGACCTCAACGGCAATTATCGCAATGTCCTGCGACGTATACGCAACGCAGAAGATAATTCATTTGTCGTGGTCGGCTCAACGGAGACGCTGCCAGAGTTATTTAAGCAGGCACAGCAGGTGGGTCTGCTAACCAGCGACTATCGCTACATCATTGGGAATCTTGACTGGCACACCATGGACCTGGAGGCCTACCAGCATGCCGACTCCAACATAACGGGTCTGCGTGTCGTTTCGCCGGAGCAGGAGCAAGTCCTAGAGGTGGCCAAGGCATTGTACGAGAGCGAGGAGCCCTTTCAGAACGGTAAATCAGCATAATCTTCGTTTTATTGCCCATTTCAATTTCGCGTAATTTGTGTCTGTCCCGTGCTGGGAAACTTATGCAAACCCACACTGAAAAAAATGAAATATAATTTGACTTTGAATTTCAAATATAGCCATAGGATTTCTATAACTTAAAAAACTCAATTTTTATGGAAAACGTTCCCAATAGAAAGTTTAAGAAAGTAAAAATTCAGAAAGTAAAAATTCATATATTTTATTGAAAGTTAACGAAATCAAGTATTTTTTAAAAATAAAAAGTCCTCAAATATCAGTTTCAAATTTTCTTTGTGCTAGTAAGTAAAACTTCTACATATTTAGATATATTATTAAAAATGGTTTCAAAATGAACCCAATCACTTATTTTTAAACTAATAAGTCCCAAATTACCACTGCCATGAATAATTAATTCACTTTAACTTTTCAGAAATACTATAACTCTTAGAAAGTCAAAATCCTAGAGATTTTTATATTTTATTCGAAATAGTTTCAAGATGAAAGCAATTTATTTTTTGTAGAGACTCAAATGTATTAGCTCATATTTTTTGCAGAGTGCCGTAGCCATTCACATAAGCACATACATATAAATAATTGAATTCTCAGGAAAAATGATAAATGCTAATTTGGCCACTAAAGCATTCATTTACGTTATCCCTTATGGCCTTTACCCACCGCCGCTACCCACCGTGTCCTCAATTGCAGTGTCGTGTCCTCTGACCAACAGCATGGCCCTAATCTATGATGGCATACAGCTCCTGGCCGAGACATACAAGCATGTTAACTTTCGACCCATGCCCCTGAGCTGCGGGGACGATAGCTCGTGGGATAAAGGATACACGCTCGTCAACTACATGAAGTCGGTGAGTGATGCGAAAAATATGGCAAGAATACGCTTCATAAAACATAAATATATATGTACATGCATAAATATATGCATATTATATACAGCTGACGCTCAACGGACTCACGGGCCCCATTCAGTTTGACTATGAGGGACTGCGCACGGATTTCCAGCTGGATGTCATCGAGCTGGGCGTCTCGGGCATGCAGCAAATTGGCCAGTGGAGCACCGAAGGCGGCTTCGAAGTGAATCGTCCAGCTGCGGCGCACACCATCGAACCCGATATGCGCTCGCTGATGAATAAGAGCTTTGTGGTTGTCACGGCCATTGTAAATATCTACAAAAACAATTGATACTTCTTTATTTTTATTTATCAATTCATGCATGTTAATTTCTATGTGGCTACAGAGCGAACCGTATGGCATGTTAAAGGAGACGTCTGAGAAGCTGGAAGGCAACGCTCAGTTCGAAGGATTTGGCATTGAGTTGATTGATGAGCTGGCCAAGAAATTGGGATTCAGTTACACCTTTTATCTGCAGCCCGACAATAAATATGGTGGACTTGATCCCAAAACTGGTGAATGGAACGGCATGCTACGCGAAATAATAGACAATGTAAGTGCCTGACAATCTGGGGAATATGACCATAAATCCAATCGATTCCGCCCAGCGGTCATTTATATCAATGAGCTTCCCGTTAAGTCCCCTGTGCATAAGCAACGGACATCAATGAACATCATCGTTAACATAATTGTGCCACAACCATATCTGCCACCACCCACTAATAAAAACCACTGCTGTGTCATTGGAACCCTCATCGTTATTGTTGCTACACTTGGGAAAAATATCTAGTATAATATTTAAATTAAGTCTCCGAAAAATGTGTCAAAATCAATCAAAATCCATTCTAGATCATATAACCAAATTAGAAACGAGACGGCGGATTGAATTACTGTATTCTACATATATATATATATATGTGTGTATGTGTGTGTGTGTGTGTGTGTGTGTGTGAGTTCAAGGCTATGTCAATTTCGGTTAGCTGTCGACCAAACGCTTGACTGCCTCTTCATTCATTTTACAGTAATTGGAAAAAACGACGAAATTTCAATTTGAGAATATTAAAATAAATTGAATCCGAATCATTTATCTTAATAGTTGTCAAAGCAATGATTGATTATATGCACAATCCGTCTAGCACAACGTAATATATTCATTTATCTAACTACCCATATTCCTTAAAAATATATAAAATGAAAATATGAATAATTTATATATTTTGGCCAGTGCGTATGCGCAATATTTGCATATGCATTACAATTTGCATTTGAATAAACAAATAATACAATATTGAGAGCGAGAAATGGTAATTGCAACAATGCAATATGCATAACAATTATTAATTAGCGTGCTGACATGGGCATTACCGATTTGACCATGACATCGGAGCGCGAGAGTGGCGTCGATTTCACCATTCCATTTATGAATCTGGGTGAGTACACCCAACATGTGCATTCTACATTTTTTTTTTTGTCGTAATTTCGTCATCCATTATCAATTTGCAACATTCATAGGCATAGCGATTTTGTTTCGCAAACCAATGAAGGAGCCACCCAAACTGTTCTCGTTCATGTCGCCGTTCTCTGGCGAGGTCTGGCTCTGGCTGGGCTTAGCTTATATGGGTGTGTCAGTCAGCATGTTTATACTGGGCCGTCTATCACCAGCGGAATGGGACAATCCGTATCCGTGCATCGAGGAGCCCACCGAATTGGAGAATCAATTTAGCTTTGCCAACTGCCTTTGGTTCTCGATTGGCGCCCTCCTGCAGCAGGGCTCCGAGCTGGCTCCCAAGTGTGTTGCTTCTAAACGTTTTTATTTGACATTGCTGTGACAAACTTTTTACTTATTTACAGAGCCTTTTCAACGCGCGCTGTGGCCTCATCCTGGTGGTTCTTTACGCTCATTTTAGTATCCTCGTATACGGCCAATCTTGCTGCCTTTCTCACAGTCGAGTCTCTCGTAACACCCATCGAGGATGCCGAGGACTTGTCGGAGAATAAGGGCGGCGTCAATTATGGTGCTAAAAATGGTGGCAGCACCTTTACCTTCTTCAAGGTGAGTCACTTGCTACACTCACGAAATATATATGAATATAGCAGATCCGTATATTTCTTACAACTTTGAGGTAACAGGAATAACAAGAATTGTTCTTCAAGTTGTAGGGAATATTATTATTTTATTTTATTTTATTTTTTGTTTAGTGCTGGTTTAACGCTTCAGCTTGATTTCCTGCTGCACAGTGGTGATCTGCTCGAAGAAACTCTTACTCTAGCTTGGGTAGCCTTACCCACAGTTCCATTCAGTTCCTTCATGGACAGAGTGAAAGTAGTGCCACCGCGGAGCGATGTTTTTCTCCTCTAATACGTTTTCTAAAAATTAAAAATCATTTTGAAAAGAGTACTCGTAAATAAGTGTAATATATTTGGGAATTTTGATTGGACACAAGAGTTACCACTTTTAAGAAGTAATTCTCGTAAAGCAAACAAGTTATTTCGAAACACACAAGTGATGTGTGAAGAATGATTTGAAATGATGATATCGTTTTGCACTTCAAGGACGCCAAATATCCGACTTACCAGAAGATGTACGAGTTCATGAAGGACAACCCCCAATATATGACGGACTCGAATCAAGAAGGCGTCGATCGCGTTGAGAACACCAATTACGCATTCCTCATGGAGTCCACGACAATTGAGTATATTACCGAAAGACGCTGCACACTGACTCAAGTGGGTGCTCTCCTGGACGAGAAGGGATACGGCATAGCCATGCGAAAGAGTAAGAAGTTGTGACAATTTCATTTAGATTGTATTCTATTGATTGTTAAATGTGAATGCTATTTTTATTTCTTATTTTTTATTTGATTTCATTTTATTTTTTAGATTGGCCATATCGGAATGTGTTGAGCCAGGCAATACTGGAGCTGCAGGAGCAGGGTGTGCTGACCAAAATGAAGACCAAATGGTGGAAGGAGAAGCGTGGTGGCGGCGCCTGCTCGGTAAGTGCTCATATATCCGAAAAGGAAATTTGCCTCTCCCCACGGATATGTGAATGTAAATGTGACTGTGAATGTGTCTGTGAATGTGTCCGTGTGTATGTGTGTGTGCGCAGGATGCAGGCGATGATGCGGGTGCTGTGGCCCTCGAGATAAGCAATCTGGGTGGCGTTTTTTTGGTGATGGTTGTGGGCGCCGTCTTTGGCGTATTTGTGTCCATGCTCGAGATGCTGCTGGGCGTCAAGGAGCGCTGCACTGAAAACAAGGTACAGAACAACCCAATTGCAATCCTTATTTTTTATTTAGCGACCCATATGCTCGCTTAACAATGTATATTTGACTGTAGTTGGCCTGTATCCCTCAACACACACACACACACGCACACACATACACACACACGCACACCTACACTCGAAGAAAGCAACACCTCGTTATGCTCATTACTATTTCCTTCGACACCAATGAGTACAGGAGGTAGCCGATTCGGATGCGTCCTCGCTGGGCTTTGCCAATTTAGGTGGCGTCTATCTAGTCCTGTTTGTGGGCAGCTGCTTCGGCAGTTTTTATGGCCTGATTAACTGCGTGCTCAGCGTCTGTTGGACCGCGCGAGAGAACAAGGTTAGCGGTTGGTGGGTGGAGCAATTGGGGCTCTAAAAATACTTTGTATCCATAGAATATGTGTGTTAACAGCTAGACAAGTTCCTCCTCCGACGTTTTCGATGGGTAGCTTATTGTATCGTCACTAAAACTGGGCATGCGAAAGGCTGATTGTAACATAAGTAACGGTTGAATATGTTGCAACAGCTACTCCAACAACGACTTATGAAGCCACTTGAAATACGTGAAATGCAGTCAAGTTGATTTTATTATTTTCTAACTCTATTTATATACTTAATTACTGTACTTTTGAATATTAACACCCTCAAAATATCTACGTATATCCGTTTTGAGAGTCCTCTTCTCTAATTTTTAAAGTTGAACGTAAATTTCATCAAATTTAAACTTTGTTGGTGAATTAAAAAGTAACATTTTCTTCATTTAGAAACTATTTGAATTACATGTGTACATTACATGTATATATATATATATATTATTATACTTTATTATATATATATATTTTTACACATTTCTAATTTAGAACCAAATGCTTTGAATGGCTAATAATCGTTACATATTTGTGTATGCATGCGTTTTCAGTCCAGGAACTACTGAAAGCTAATGTGTTGTTTTATATACAAACAGGTTAGCTTCAAGGAAGAGCTGCTAGACGAATTGCGTTTTATTATACAATGCTCGGGCAACACTAAGGCCGTAAAATATCCAAAAACTTCCGGCAGCAGTTCAGGATCGAGCAGCAGATCCAAGTCGAAGGGCTCATCGCTGTCTGTGGACGATTTACCAGAGGATCCATCCATGGCCGATGTGGAGGCAGTTAAAGACAAGCGTGCCAAAAAATGAGCAACATCGAATTTTAGTACAAACTCTCTTCGAAGTTGCCATTCTATTCGAATAAAGTTTCTGTTGAGCTTTTTACGAAAACCAGTACGTTTTTTTCGGATACAAAAGCTCACCAACATAGCTTTTATTACAAGAAGCTTATTGTCGACGCTTTAGTATGTTAAGCTTTCGAGCATGAGTAAAGCTTTTGCATCGAAGACCACTCGTATTAGCTGAAGTACAAATACTAATATGAAAAAGAAGACAACAGCAAAACATTTTGTATCCTTTTGAATACCAATATATTTAATAGGTTTTTGTAATATTGCATATACGAGTAAGTATATTGACTCATATGTAATAACATTCACAATATCATTGGTTGTATATCTACTTTCCATTTCTGGTAGACACTTAGATATTGAAAAGGTAAAATTGTACGAAGTTTTCGTATATATTTTTGTATATGTTTAAGTATGTTAGGTCTATGTTAGTATATAATACCCCTTGTTTTGTTTTTGTTTATGTTTGTTTGTATTTGTTATGTATGTAAGCTTCTGATGTGTATATAAATATGTATATGTAAATTGTATAATACAGGTTTAAATATCCACTGGAGTAAGTATAAACTAGCTATTATGTATATATATATATATGTAAATACACTCGAACACACACACTCACACCCACATTCACACCCATGCAAATAGGACTAAGGAGGCGTATATGTATTGCTATGAATTTTCATACATTTTGATTAATTTGTTTGTTTATGGTAATTTACTTCAAACATTCTTTAGCGATTTTCCATATTTGTGAAAGATTTCTTATTTAATCTTCAATATTAAATTCATTTTATTTATTTGCCAACTTGAATTAACTACGCACAACAACAAAACTGATGAGTCTAAGCAATACTTCTACAATATTTATTGCATTTCATATTGCAACAACATTCATATTTTATGTTCATCAGCGCACTCGTTTTTCAATATAAATATTTGAATGCGTTTGCAGCACTCGATTTATTATTGTTGTTTAGGGTTTGAAGTGAATTACATATTTAAGTTTGCGGTTTCAAATTGTGGTTTACACGTGTGAATGGTTTCAATTGCATTTTAATATGCATAAGTAATTAAAATATTGCACACAACTGAATATTCACTGCTTATAGAGTTGCCAAGAACTTTACAGAATTGA
The DNA here is from genome assembly GCA_035041595.1 of Drosophila basisetae. Classification (NCBI taxonomy): domain Eukaryota; kingdom Metazoa; phylum Arthropoda; class Insecta; order Diptera; family Drosophilidae; genus Drosophila; species Drosophila basisetae. The sequence goes on from JAWNLB010000070.1 coordinate 8,842,711, forward strand.
ATATTGTAATCTAGTTTAGATAGTATTAAGAATCTACAAATTAATCTGTGACAAATTGCCGAGACTCGAACAATCTTTTTGGATCTACTGCTGATTATTACAAAAATTTCTAATTGGATTATTCGTTTTAATAGATATTAGATATTAGGTGTAAAGTGTTAGTTGTACTTGTTGAATTTATTTTGATTTGTGTGGGTTTTTGATTTGATATCGAATACACTGCTATGTTGGACAGTGTATCTCGGTGGGTGTATCAGCGTTGTAGTTGGATAGCGTAAAGTTAGAGTAGTTCCAATTGTTGTTGTTCCTTCAAAAATGTGCAAAAAAAGGAGTTGACAATTTACAAATCACAATAAACAGAAAATTATATTTAAATTACCATTCAGATTACATTTGATTTAAGTGCCGCATAGATTTCATAGTTTGATATTAGGCATCGTTTTACATAAAGTGCATTTTGGCTGGCAAATTATATTGTGTTTTTGTTTTGCAAACATATAGGCTTAAATTGAATTCAATTAAATTTAGCATTTTTGCATTTTTGTTTTCATTTTAGTGGTGTAAGCTCGTAGAGTTTGTCATTGGTCTCGTATAAAAGTTGTATTAGCATTGTGTCCTCTTGTTAGTACTTTTTTGTAGGTTCGATTAAAGCTATAATATATAGTACAGAGATATATCCATTAACGGCGATTTGGATTTAATTTATTTATTTTTTTTTCGTGGGGCGGTATTTAATTATAACAAATTGCATAGGACTTAAAGCTTTTGTAAAATACACATATATTAATACACATTTAAAGCGTTTCCTTTTTGTTTGTAAATTAGTTTTGCTACAAAGAGAGTTGGGAAAGTCAAGGAACCATAACAAATGATCCTGAGTTATTTAACTTGAATATAATAATTAGATATTTCCGCATCAATTTGGTGTTTCCTTCAAAAAGTGTAAAGAAATGTTGTTTCATTAAATTTTTGGGAACATTTCCCTGATATTGTCTAACTATATAAATATAATTATATGTATATATATATGTATATATATATATATATATATGTATTTAAGTATGTATATGAATATAATTGGTTTTTGAGTTGGGTACACATTTTTTCAGATCATTTGGAAAGCAGAAAAATGAAGCTAAGAACCAAAGGACTTCTTAGCAAGTGATTTTTGTTTCTTTGAGTTGAGTATCTGATGTATATGTTTTCATGTTTTATAAAATTATATGAAGTATCCGCTTTATCGGATATCATTATTCGCATCTTTAGTTTTTTCTGTTTTCTTTTTATATTCATCTCAAAAAGTCATTAAAATAAATGCGTTTCTTTTGCTTGTTGGTATTCTTAGTGCTAAGTACCAAAGTGTATCTGTACCAAAGTGTATCTGTACCCAAGTAGTATTTAATCTGATGTCGTAAATAGTATTGCGGTAGTTTGTAGTTGTCAGTAGTTTACCTTTATGGTGGGGTATTGCGTGTAGTTGTTAGTTTGTGTGTTAGTTAGTTAGTTAGTTGTCCTGCCAACTATTATGGCTAAAATTACCTAAAGATTTGTGTCTAACTATTCAAAAAGTTAACATCGCCCTCTCTCCAGAACATCGGAAGAAGTCTTTCAAAAATTGTTAAACATTTACGGAATGACAGAGAAGACGCATGTGAATTTCGAACACAAACCACACGCACAACACTCCCATCCTGCGTTGGGCTTGTGTATGCAGTCCGGTCTATGTGTGTCCCTCTCAAATGACACTCATGCGACGCCTGCCATTTCCGGAGGCCTCGGCTCAGTTAGAGTTGGCCAGCGTTTCGTGACACACCTCCATATAGTCGGGGTCGTGCATAATGCCCTTTATCATGTCCTTGAGCATTGTGTAACGTGGAAATATCGGATACATCTTTGAGCTGCCGTACTCTTCCTGTTCGGATACATACAAGCGAGACAATGAGAACCACTTTTTCCATGAGTGGAGGTCAGTTCATTTTGCTCACCTTTAGCACGCGTATCAAATGCCGCAAGCCCAGATATTTTTTCAGCAAACGATACAAGTCATTAATCAGCTGTGTGTTCTCCAGCTCTATTTGCGCCGTTGTCATGTCTGTTTGGGCAGAGAGAGATAGAGAGAGAGATGCCGTTAATCACTGTTCCCAGCCAAGTCGAGCCAGTTGGCTAGCTGCTGTTATCAACTTACGTTCCAAACGCTCCATGCGCTCCCTGCGCTCCGCAGCCTCCTCGGCAAGTCGAGCCGAGGTTTTCACACCCTCGCCAGACTTTTGAGTCTTTTCCATAATTGAACAGGCTCGCATTACGTACGAGGGTACGGTTTCCTGCTTCTCCTGCCGTGGTATATCCACTAACGTCCAGTACTGGGTCTCCAGCCGTATCACTTCCTATTAATAATACATGTAATTTGCACCATCAATATTTATCTTTGCTTAAAAAAAAATAAAAATGCACACAGAAAAATAAATGGACCTAATGGGAAATTTCAATTGTCAAATTTTAATATAAAAACATTTAAACAAAAACCTGTCATGTTTTGACCTGTTTAATTGAGTTATTTTTTTGTCCAACTTGAAGTCAACAAGTTTTATTATAAATTTGAATACATGGAAATAATTTTATAGTCAAACATGTTTTAAAATTAAATTATCACCTTTTAAATGGAATAGTTTTTGTGCAACTTAAGATTCAGAAATAATAAGAAATTTTATAGTTTAGAATTTGGTGTCTTTAATTCTTTTGTCATGCTATTTATGACACATTCCATGTATTGTTGATAGCTTATTTAGAAATCAATTAATGTGAGCTCTGCTTTTTTTTTAAAATTGAAAATCCACATTTTAATTCTCTTACTCATACTCAGAGCCAAGGTGTCGACATATTATTTATTGTGTGAAACCAAACTGGCTGGAATACGAACCTTTATCATTAGCTTGAGCATGGGATAGCGCTGAAAGATGTTGCGATGGCTCTTGGAGTCGCCGTACTTGTTCATAAGGTTGATCAGTGCCTTCTTCACCGTGTCGTATGACTCCTCGAGGCGCAGGCGTAGCGAGCGCAGTCGTTCGTTGGTTTCGATGACCTCATCGCGTGTCATGCCACTTGGGGCACCCTCGTCTTTAACATCTTGAACGATGCGGCGCACGCTTTGCGTGAATTTGCCAACAAAATTTGTGGTTGCTATTGGGGGTAGAGTCACCGAAACAAAGAACAATGTCTCATTAGAATAACATATTTCAGCTGTGCGTCAACATAATAAAAAAAGAATGTGAGGAAATTGCACGAAACACTGTCATTCAATTGGAAAAATGTCAGTAGACACGTGCATTAACCATTCATTTTATTCTGCGATTCAAGCGGAAATTACTCGACTATAATTGAGTCGAACTATTATGCCATGATGAATCGCATTAAAAATAATCATAATTTGCAACTCTTTAAAAATCTCCGCCTTGCTAATTTGAGCCCGCGACCCTTCGCACACTTGCCAACCCTCTACGCACAGCGCCAAAGCCAATCACAAAATGTTAAGCAGCTAGGGCGCATTTTCCTACATTTCTAAGATATTTTTATATATTATTATAAAATATAAGCAACATAAATTTTAGAGTTGAGTTTGAGTTATTCCTATAAAATTATATTTCTTATTGATTTTAATAAAGTTTTCGCATAAAATTTTTTTTTTAATTTTTATCTTCTGTTCAATGATAATATTATCAATATTAAGGTAACTAAATATTGAAGAATTTGAAGCTTTAGCAGAACAATTTATGATTTTATTGTAATGCGAATTCGATATTCACGATACAAGCATATGCATACAATTGATTTTTATTAACGAATGAAAAGGCGTCGGGGCCTTCGGAGAGCAGTAATTAACATACATATTATCACCTGCATCGTTAATGGCAATCTATTCAAATGCATAAAAACGTGACATATTTTATAGCCTTGATTGGACGTCTTCCAAAAAGCTCGTATAAATGTTTCATTGAGTGTAAATATGGCAAGCGAGGCACTTCAAATGGGATGGGCCAGGCATAAATATACAGTGCATCCATAAAGTACTCTTCAGCAAATACTTATTCCAGTGCAGTACGAACACATACTTTACAGACTGTAGATATTGCGTTGCAAGGAATAAGGTATTAGTCATCCCGCATCACAATGAGCTTGCATTGTGCATTTCCAGAGTAATCGGCAATCAAAGTATCTCTCAGCTATGACATTGACGGCAAAGCGAATCAGCGAAATTTGGACCTTTGAGCATAACCAAATCGGTCACATGGCGAATTCTAAAACCATTTGAATAGATAATAAAAGCAGATGCAAGCAAAAATGCAATTTGCAAGAATGCATCCACAAAGAGCATAACTCGCAAGGAGAGCAAAGAACTGGCTGTGCTCTCTTCGCGGGCACGATTAATTATAAATTCTTACACGCGGGAGATCTTTTCAGTCTCAAATAAAATATCCGACAGACAACACAGCCGACGGTCGAACGAAACCCTAATCGAAACGTGACAGCGAAGCACAAAAAGCAGTATTAATAGACCGTTAAAAAAGAAAAACAAATAATTCGAATACGAATACGAATACAAACACGAATATTCAAGCATATAGCGAATACACGTAATATAACAAACGGCAAGTCAAAGAGTCAACGATCGATTGTTTTATTGAGTTAAATTGCTACAAAAACCATTAATAATTCATATTCATGTATATATAAGACAGACGGCAGCAGACTGCAGTTCACGCAGACACTCTTCAAGCATTTAAAACAAAGCGAGAGAATTACTTCAAGAGAACCAACCACTGAGTTGTAGAAGACTGAGAAAAACTCCAGCACTTGTGCAGATAAAGCAATAATAACCAACTACAAGGTAAGCAATATGAACTATGAAGCAACTGTGGCTTATGTACAAATTTAATTGCATGTCAAATTTAATTGCTAAAAGACCTTCTTGACCGTTGTTCTTAATTACATTCATTTTTTTTTTTTTTTTTTGATCTTTCGTTCACCTTTATGATGACAGTTCATCTTTATTGGTTGTTTGTTCTGTTTGAAATATGCAACAGAAAATGCGAAAAGTTGCAAGTTATCAATGTTTGTATGTTTGTATTGCTTGCGCCCGATTTCTGCTGATTTGCATTCTAAGAATTGTTTATGCAACTTGTTGTTTCTCTTCTCTATATATACACGTGATATTCTTCTTTTTTTCTTTTGGCTATTTTACGCTGACAATTGGTGTTTTAATTGTATCGTTCAGTTTGTAACGTAAGTAGTAGTCTATTTATATGCCAACAAGTGTGTCTGGAACCACTCTATCATATAACTTGCATGGGAACAACCTGTTCGTTTTTCAAATGTATAATGAATTTTAATTGCCAGCAAATCGGCTTCGTTTTAGACGGGTATTTAATCTTCTGTGTAGCAGAGCTGAGCTGTGGATTAAGTTTATTGTTCCTTATTGATTTTCGAATCATGTTATTTTTGGAAATGTGATTTGTCAAAAACTATTATTTCCATTAGTGAACAAACGTATCACAAATTAAATCCTATTACTTATATTCGCTACGGCTTTTTTCAAGTCTCTTACGCCAACGACACAGTGGCAATTATTAAATAGCTACCCATTTTTTGCTTATCATGCAGTTAATATTTAAACAGTTTTTAAACAGTCAATGTCGAAGTGTGCCTATTAAATGTGTACTTGAAAAGTTGAATTTCTACATGGAAGTATCAAGGCAATAAAAAAAATAATTCACTTAACTTAATTTTATTGATTAAAACAAAAAAACCGATGGAAACTGGTGTCGCTTGTTAAACTTGTTTCCATATGCCCCATGTGCGAATCTAGACCAGTCCGCGACCAGCCAGAGGAACTGCTAAAGTACAGGTAAAAATTCATCAGCTAGTCGGGTACAGTTCCGGATCGTACGTTAAAATATGCATCATCTGAGAAAAGATTAATGTACAGGGTCTCCATGGAGGCATGTGCTCTATGCTGTCTGTGCCAACTCAACCGTTGACAGCGACGTTGACTGCGATCAGTGTCCCACGTAGTTTGTTTTTGTATCATGGCTGCGACAGTTTCCCGTTGAGGCACTCAGAGAAAAGAAAGAGAAAGTGGTGCATCAGCTGTGTAAGACCTAATATTAAGAACATATTTATAGTTCCATAGTTTAATTGCTCTTAGTTTAAAACAGTTGCTTCGTAAAAGCATATTAAAATATTACTTAAATCAGGAAATGGGTTACTTGCAGCTACATATTTATTTTCCATTGATTGATTAAATATTCGTTTCAATTTTTGATTAAGATTTTAATATACTACCTTAAGTCTGGATGTAAAGATTTGATCTTAAGAAGAATTACTTATGCCCAATTAGGAATAGATTTTTGAACCTCGAAGACAGATAGCTCGATATTTGATTGCGGATGACTTGCACACAATTTTTCTCTGAGTGTTGGCAACGGTTATCTCTCTATCTCTATATCTCTCTCTCTCTCTCTCTCTCGCTCTTCCCCCTTTCGCAGCTCCCACGACCTTGTTGGCGCTCCCACGACTGCCAAGTGCTGGCTGCACCCAAATCAGTTCGACTCCACTCCCATCAGTAGGTTGGCTGATATGAGAAATCAACCTGCAAATGTTTGACTGCGCGGCATTTGTTACTCTGAATGCCGTGTTCCCCAACAATGCTCGCACTGGTGAGTGAGCGAGTGAGCGACTAATGAGCAGAGCGGCTTTTGTTTACCTTTAGCTTTGCTGCTGCGGTTGGTAACCAAACCCCCCACACCCCCCACCGCCCCCGCCCCACCAACTGCCCTCGACGACAACCATTGTAAACCGGTTGATGCTAATTTGGCCAAAACACACAAGCAAACAAAACAAGCAAACAAAACAAGCAAAAAAAAAAAGCAAAAAACAAAAACAACAAAAAATAAGTATACAAAACATAAAAAGTGAGCATTGTGCATAAAGTTGTTGTTGTGCTGTGTATGCGTACATATATGTATCTATATTTAGATGTATGTGTGTTGCCCCAACGCAGAAGTAAGTTGGACCTCAAACGAAGCGTGTCTCCAGTTCTTTTTCGACTTAAACACTTCGCTCCAGTCTCATTTCGTGTTTGACTGCAGAAGCACTCGTGTTGTGCGTCGAATATTCAAACTTATACTACAAGAAATAGTCGTGTTGTGAGTTGTGTCGAATGTTCATACATTGTAGCACTAAGATACTTGTACCCATTAAACCTGGCAGCAATTAGTTCTGCTGCTTGCGCACAATTAAGACTGCGTACGTGTCTCTGAATTTCAATATATCGACAAGTGTTGGGGGAGGTGGTTTTTGAGGTTTGACTTTGTGGACCTTTGTGCGAACATGTTTTTCATTGGTCCAAAAACAACAAGCTTTATTAGTTTTAGTTCGTTTTGATACCTACATATATCGAATATATATGCATGAGTGTGTACGAGTATTTGAGTTTTTTGTTGTTTTTCTTTGTTTTTTGGATTTATTTTGCTTGTTCAAGTTCAACCTGTTCGCATTTCATAATTTGTATTCACCCGCACATCATTTATTGGATAAATATATCTGCCGAAGCAACGATTTTGTTTATATTTTCTGTGTTTACATTTAGCGTTTTTTGTTTATTCGTTTTCACCTTCAGCTTCGGCATTCAGTGTACAATCATTTTTTTTCTTATTTATTTATTTTTTTTCATTTTTGTAATGCCCTGGATCAGTTTTAAATGGCTTAAAGGGGTTTTGGATGTACAAACTTTCCATCCGTTCGTATGAATAAAAGTTGTTCGGCTCCCATTCACTTTCTTGCCAATTATTAAGCTTATTTTCGTTGAATGTTTAAATGTTTGGGTTTGAGAGTCTATCCCTAAGATTTAATGCGAATCTTCTGGTCGAGTTACCTTTCTGGGTTCAATTCGCTGTTTGGCTCTTTGGAGTTTCACATTCTTTACGCTGTGACGCATATTTAGCCTTACGTTGGCTTTTGGGTTTTCACAATTCTTATTCATCATTGAACTATGACAAATAAATAACGTGTATTGGCAAACATTTAAAATTGCGCGAATGCTAATCAATAAACATTCAAATACAATGAATCAATATGATCATAACTAAATATTATTACTACAAGTGTTACACCCCAGAAGCTGATTAACGAACAAACTGTTAGTTTCCCATTGAAAACCGCAGACACGCGCGACAAATCAACAATACAACTTTAAACGGTCAACTACAAAAATGTAGTGTCGACACTTAAAAATATTTGTGGTTATTTTAAATTACTATTCTGAATAATTATTCATCATCATTCGACCCTCGGGAATTTTGGTTAAACACTTTAAAATGTTCCGACAAGAAGTCGGAAAATTCAACGACGTTCTCAAATTAGAAAGCGTCAGTCAATAAGAATGTTTATTATGATTAGCATACTGGTATTAAAATCGTTAAATACCACATAATACATTCATATAAGTATTGGCAGTTATATGATCATCATCATCACTTACGAGCTAATTAACGAGTTTTGCAAGTGATTTCTATAATGAAATTAACATAAAGATTAAATATATTGCCAGCTGTAATGCAGAGAAACAATGAACGTTTAGGTAAGCCCATATATATATACGTATATACTCGTATATATGTATGCATATATATATATATAATGTGTGCACCTGATGTCATTTCCATCATGTGCACCTCAATAAATACATTTAATTGAAATGCCAAATTACTTGTTATCTATTGTTGCTGCATGTGATGCGAATCAAATTTGAATCGATGTTTGAAATAGGTGTGAAAACGCCTCCTTCCTCCAATAAGTGCGAATCCAAAAATATTTGCAGTTAAGCTTTGTGCACACATGTGTGTGTCACAAATTGTGTGCAATTAAGCTGGCCATCTGAGCACCAATAATAACAATAACTGCACGAATAATACTAAAATCATAGTGCGTGTCGTGGCCTGTCGGACATTAGAGGCGAACCCAAAACGACACCCCCTAATGAGCATTAAAGTTAAATTACCAGTGATAATCACAAGCCTTTGTTTAACTGAAATGCCATATTGTACATCCGATTTTGGTCACGGTCAACGCACAAACAGAAATTACTTGGGTTAAAGCTATTTTGATGATCAGCATGAGATCATTAGACACGAGATAGTGAGATAATAAAAGAGACTCTAAACTCAAAAAACTCAAAAACCGATCCGAATATCACAGTAAGGATGTTCCTTATTGCTCGGATTGTCAAATTATTGTCCGCATAATCAAAACACGGCATTCTGAGTTTTGTATGTGTGCACAATATCAAAGACAATCAATTTTGAAAAGTTAAATTTTAGAGAGATGAATACTGTAAAGTGAGTTTTTCGTGGCAAAAAAAAATGGGTTTTCATTCAAGAACTTATGTAACTTATGTGCCGACTCATCAAATGGGTGTTACATAATATAGTTGAATGATGTTGATACATTTTGTTTGTAATATTAAATAAATTAGAGCACTTGACCGCTGGGCGGTCATCTCTGGACCGATTGCTCTTACGACCAAATTAAAAGCATCATAGCTTTTTACTAAATATATATACATATTCTTATATATTCCTGAATATTTCTTAATTTATTTGTATGTTTTGGACGTGTATTTTAAGACCTTCGCTTTCTCAATATATATACAGTGTCTCACAGCTAAAAATGGTCGAGTGTCTGCAACAAATTTAATTGCCTGCCATAAACTAATTATCGAATATTTTTCACAAATTCCAAAGACCGATGGCAGGTACATACTTTAACCACCATAATGAATATATGATCCCAATAAACTGGGGTTTCCACACCGGCTAGGCCGGGTTATGTAAAAAAGTACCTGAATCTATGGTCACATCATATTTTGCCCAGGGGCGCTATGGACACCTGGGTGCCATGAAACCCGGATTTTTTACGTCAGATTGATTATTTTCGGTATAAATAGACCAATCCTTAGTAGTTAGTTTAGTTATATCCTGCATCTCGGGTGCAACCAGCCAACAAGGACTATGGTCAAACGGACTACCATTGACCAACGGAATCTCATCCTGGAACACTTCAAGATCGGATATTCACATCGCCAAATAGCTAAAATGGTCAATTTAAACAGGTCAACTGTATATATCATCATTCGGCACTTCGTCGACGAAAATCGGATAGAGGACAATGGCAGAAAGGCACCAAACAAGATTTTCACCGAACATGCAGAGCGGAGGATCATCAGAAAAATAAGGGAAAATCCCAAGCTATCGGCTCCAAAACTGACTCCACAGTTGGAGGATGAAATGGGGAAAAAGTGCAGTGTGGAAACTGTGTGCCAGGTTCTGCGCAACCATGACTTTAATGCCCGAGTACCACGGAAGAAGCCCTTTATAAGCGCAAAAAAAGGGACTAGGATGACGTTCGTCAAAACCCACTTGGACAAGGATTTGGAGTTCTGGAACACATTCATATTTGAAGATGTGTCCAAATTCAACATTTTTGGCTCGGACGGACGGAATTATGTGTGGCGACAGCCCAATACTGAGAGGAATCACAAACACCTAAAGGCAACAGTGAAACCCGGCGGAGGAAGTGTCATGGTATGGGCATCTATCTCGGAAGCCGGCAGAGGAAATTTGGTGTTCATTGAAACAACAATGGACAAGAATGTGTACCTCAATATATTAAAGGAAAATGTACTCCAAAGGGCCGAGAAGCTAGGAATCCGGCGAACTTTCCGGTTCTACCAGGACCGCGAGCAGGACAACAGCCAGGCATAAGTCCGGGTTAGTACAGTCCTGGCTTATTTGGAACTGCCCCCACATGATAATTCCACCGGCCCAGTTTCCAGATTTAAATGTTATTTAAAATTTGCGGGCTCTGCTGGAAAATATCATCCGGCATCACAGATCCGATCTCAAAAATGCTCTGCTGGATGAGTGGAGCAAAATCTGTCCAGAAACAACCCGGAAGCTGGTATCTTCCATGAAAAATAGGTTAAGGGAAGTTATTAAGGCTAAAGGATATCATACTAAGTATTAACATCCTTACTTAAGTTTTTATACGCCTAATATGTTACTTTTCTAAGACTGTCTAAAATAAGATTTGACATGTATTTTGGGTAACGATTAAGTTTTTGACTAATTTTAATTAATTAATTGATATTTTAATAAAAACTAAAGTTTATTTTTTAAACGTGATATAGCATGAAACAAATTGACATACGAGTATAAACATTTTGCGTTTGTTTCTTTGTTTAAACTTTATAGCACTTTAAAATTTTTGCTAGACACTGTCGGAAATAAGCTGTGAGACACTGTATATACATATATAGATATCTCGTATATCTTGATCACATTTTTGCTATTTATCTTATTAATCATCCAACTAAGCGTATGCGTAATGCTTTTCTTTTTTGGTTTTGGCTTCGCCCCATCTCGTGTTAGTATGCGGAAAACATGCTCCACACCTCTCTCTTGTTTCGCATCAATCAACAAACCAAATGAGCGTACAAATGTAACGACGCCTCACAAATCCAATTCGCACGTGCTTTTGCCCCTTTGATATCACTGTGTGTGTGTGGTGTGTGTATGTGTGGGGTGTGTGGTGTGTGTTTTGGCCTCCCATTATGCTGGGGAAAACTAACTGTTTGCTCAGCGCGTTTTAATTAGTAGAGCGAGGGCGAGAGCAAGAGCGAGAGCGAGAGCGAGAGTAAGAGCGAGAGCAAGAGCGAGAGCGAGAGCGAGAGCGGCAGAGACCTTTGTTTCACTAATTGACCGCATTAGGTGACATTCACAGTTGTCAGCAGTTAGCAGTCAGTAGTCAGGTGCCACGCCCACTTACACAAAAGAAAAAAAAAATGAGGCGTGCCAATGATTGCCTGGTCACATTTTTATCGCGTGTTTGATTTATTGAATTCGTGCGACAATCCCCTGCATTGAGATTGAGGTAAATTGACTGACGACAAAATGCAAACTGCAGTCGTGACGCACAAAATGATTTATGATTTATGATGATTTATTTCCAGACCGGGTTTGACTCGTGGGTGGCAGCCAAATGTCGCACGCTGTAAATGCTGGCTATTTATAGATATCCGTGGAAACGGAACAGTTTTACACACGGATTAGTCACATTGAATATAGCTTGCCTGAGAACTAGTTGGCGGGTGTCAGCCCATTCGGTAAACTAGATCGAGCAATTGTCTTTACATCAAAAACAAATTCCAAGGAAAAAATATAATAAAAAGCTGGATACACTTAACGTTGAGTCATCGGCGTGTTTGTCAACTCGTTGGCCCCTAAAAACCAACTGTTTTACATAACAATCAAGATAGCTTGACAGTGGATATTGGCAGCAACTAACTGCCAACCTCAACACTGCTAAAGCCTACACAAATGTGGACTGACAACCTGATTTGCGTACTGCCTCTCAATCAGTGAAGTCTCCTTCTTTATTAACCAAAGTGACCACAACAAATGCATCCTGCGGATGGAACAGTATGAGATGAATGCTTTCACTGTTTCTGTCGAAGAGCAGAGACTATAAATAAGCTGCTGACGGTCAGGCATAGGGCATATGGTCAAAATCATCATATGGGACGTATAAGGCACATGTTTCTTTCTAAATTGGCACTTGATTTCTTTAGCACTCAATGCAATTTCTTGTGCAGACGTCACATTGAGTTCCACATACTCGTATATGGCTGTTATTTATTTTTTCTTTGATTTATTGTACGCTGCTGGCCAATGCCTTAGCGCCACTTGAAATTTAATGTGTAGGTTTTATTTTTGTGTACTGTACTCGAGGGATCTGCTGTAGTATACTCATAAATTATAATATATTTATATACGCACTTGGCGTGTGAGTGCTTTTCCATATTTGCCTCGGTTCGGTATTTTCATTAAAACTTTAAGTCACATTTGCTGCCGCCATTTGATGCTTCTACTCTGCATTATTTAAGCAACTGCTTCCACAGTGGGGCAAACCTCAATACGTACATACGTTTGAGCACGCATATTTGTATATTTAGTTGTGTGTGTGTTATGTATGTATGTGAGCAGGAGCTGACAGAAGTCAGTCTTGGAGTTTTGTCAGACCCAAAAAAGCAGCACAAGCAAACAAAACCGAAACAGGGCGAAAAAACCGCAAAACTTTCGCTGGAGACAGTTCAAGCTACACTGTCAAAAAAAAAAAAAATTTAATTGAATCTAGAAAATCGCTTTCTCAAAACATAAATATATAACTGAATTTTAATGAAATTTTCGTAAAATATAAGAAATTATACATAAAATAATAATGTATATGTCCAAAATAATTTCTTCATTATTAAATGTATAAAATTTACTGGAATTATAAAATAGAATATAAAAATGTTGAAAAATATACCATTTACTTTATGATAAGGCATATTTATTACCAAGCCTAGCATTCGTTTTAGAACTTTACTTTCTGAAATGGGTTCTGGGTTCAGAGCATAAAAAGGTAGCTGTCTTTTGAGATTATTTTTTTTTAACTATATCACATTTTTTCAAAGTGTAGTCGCAATCTTGTGTGTGCGAGCTGTTCTTTGAATTTGGATAAACCTGAACTTGCCCTGCGTAGTTGACGCCAAATGTGAACCCCTGACACACACAAGAGGACACAGACACACTCACTTAGAAAAAGCCGACTGGCTGGCAATTGGATACACAGCTTGACAGCAAGCAAAAGCTGAACTGTGTGTGGCATCAAGCACAACAACATCGATTGATAGATAGACAATAATTTCAATTGCAACAACAATTTTGGTTCATTGTGCGGTAATAACACACAGGCGTCGCACAGTGACAACAGCAATCTATGCTCAACAATGCAAACCAAACACTCAGATACAGATACACACACACACACACACACACATGGAGAGGCACAAAGCCACTCACAACCAGCAGTCGAGCACGCAATCAGGCAGCGAGACAAATTGACAGACAATTTAGCTGTCAATTGTATGTCGCTCGTTTGGCGGTCGCTGGTCGCTGGTTGCTGGTCGCTCAATGGCTGCTCACAGACTCCATAGCAGCCGATTGGCATTAATTGGCTACGTCCAGCGTACAGCGTCCCGTGGCCTGCGACCTGCGTCCTATGTATGCATGCAAAGCAGCACACAAAATGAAAATGGCCATTTGATGACCGTTAAGCTGCTTAAATCATGGGGCCAAAACTAAGCTTTGGCGTCAGTGAATAGGCAGCAATTCTTTGTCTTTGCTTGAGGCGCCTGCCAACATTGCCATTAAGTCAATTGGGCGTGTCTTATTTATGTATAGTGGTATATATATATACACACACACACACACACACACACACACAGAATATCTTTGACTTGCACTTGGCCAGCGTGCTAATCAGACAGATTGCCCAGATTAATCTGAATTGTTAGCTATGCAAACTAATAAATATTTTGTGGCGCCACTTCAAACTGGCCGCAAGGACTGAGCCTCCCCAACCAAATTCCCAGTGCTTAAACTCTCAATGTTTTTCATTTTATTTTCCTTTTGGCACACACTCACACACACATAACACACACACAATTTGGAGAGTTTGCATGCTGTGTTGCCGCCGCCGAGTGCATATAATTTGGTAGCCCGACGCTTTCGGCTTTTGGCCTTTTTGGCACAACTTTAGCAATTAGAACTGCAGATCCTGGGTAAGTGGTATTTGTGGCAACCAGCCCAGCCAGTCCTGTCACAACGAGCATGCTTGCTAACCGAGCAACTTTGACAGCCACTTGTAGCAGCTGCCGCAGTCTCCCCTTTCCCCCCATTTGCACTTCCACATTGCATAGTTGTTGCTCTCCATGGTTCACTGTTGTGCTGCCCGCTCCGCACCCTCCGCACCCTCCGCCTGCCTCATCAACATAGTAATTTCGTGTGCGGTCTGTGAAAATCACATGTCGGTGCCTTAACTTGTGTTGCCCCCAGTTGTATACATTTTATCCCATTTTGGACAGTGCCGAGATAACAACAGTAGTAATAAAATCGCTATTTAAACATTGCTTAAGTACTGTTAGACCCATTCATAAACTGAATATGTAAAGAAAAATCTAGAATGAACTCAACTTGAAATTTAAAAGACTTCAGTTCGCTAAATATTGTATGTGTCATGTTTGCCCGCAGATTGATTTGCAAAGTTGCAGCAGCTTCTTTAACATTATACTCACTAGCCTCATATATTTTTAATGATCAGGCAAACTGTCCAATGGTTCAGTAGAGTACATTGCTCCTGCACAGAATGAGCATTACTTTTGTATTGTTTTCAGTTCTGCCCCATTTTACGAACATAATGCAAAGTGTATATATATATATATATATATATATATATGTATATATGTGTGTGTGTGTGTATAAGGCACACATAAAAAAAAACATTTTTAACAATAATAAGAAAAGTTGGCAGTTTTTGGCCCGTGGGCCTAGCTCTCAGTCAGATCAACAACAAAGAACAGCATAAAAGCGAAAAGGCAGCGTGCATAATTTAAACCCAAGGAACCATGAAAACCAAAGAAAAAAGACATTCATTTTTCAATATTTGGAAGAGGAGTGTATTGGCGTGCCTCTATGTCTGCGCATTAAATAAACAAAACACTGTGAGATGAAAAGAAGAAAGAAAACCTATGCCAAAAATAAAAAAATTCAAAATAAAACTGACAGTAGCTGGTGGCGTTTCTTGGAAATGGGTGCCATCGATCGTGTTACGTATACGCATCGTTGAACGAACCAAATCTCATTAGGCAGCACAATGGCATCGCATAATTACAATGCAGCAGCTAACAAAACTGTGATGTGTGCATTGATTGGGCAGCAGAAAAACTCCTAATTATGCCCAACAGAAGGTGGCAGGATAAATACTGCACTGAGAGAGAGCCGCTGAGCTATTAAAAGGAAATTTAAATTGCATTTGCATTGCTGCTGCAACAGCTATTATGTGAGTTTCTGGGTATATGACAGGACGACACTTTAACACATGAATAGAACCAAACAAATACGGCAAGGATAACGTTGCTGTTGCTGTGGCGCTTGCTTTTTCTTTTGCCGTAGTCGGGCATTGTAAGCTACTTAATGTGGGCAAAGCTATTTAAATTCACGTCACGTGCTTTTGGCACAAGCTGTTTGCTGTATTTTTTGTGAGAAATGAGCTTAAGCATCAGCATTTTAAATTAAATGTTTTTAGTTAACTCTGCTTTAGTTTTCATTATGCACGTCATCAAAAGTGATTGCTTTGACAAAAAAAAAATAAAAATATTTTTACCTCGCTGCATATTTTTTATTTACACACGGATTTGTTTGATTTTAATTATTTTTGGCAATGTGTTTTGCTTATTTGACATTGATGAGCTTTCCTAGAAAATATCCATGTTTTCAATTAACTCTGATTGACATCTCCGCCTGTTTGCGTAGCTAAAAAAATATTAAAATCGCTGCCAAACCGAATACCGAATACCGAATACCGATTACCGTGTCACCTTTAGGCCGCCCGATTTACAAGCACTGTCCTGACCACGACAATGTGCTGGCTCATAGAGCCAGTCAACTATTCATTCAGTTAAGCTCTGCCACAGAGTTCAGAGTCCGCTTCGTGTAAGTCACTGTGCAAACAGTGCGATTATCGTCATCGCCATCGCCATCGCCATCACTCTGCCAGGTGGTAGAAAAGAAGTAGTTGGCCAGGCACGAGGACACGCTTGACTGGCTCGGCCCTTGGCGTCGTTTTGTGGCAAGTGACCAGTTTACCACCTAAATGGTTACATTACGCTCATTTGGCCAAATTGCACTTGTCCTGCTACACAGCTCCACGGACGTGTGGCCCAGCACTCTCACAAAATGTTATGAATTTAGAAATTTGATTTTTTTTTTGTTGTTATCAAAAAGTGACAAAAACATTCTTTCTTATAATTACCTTATGATTCGCCTTTATTTAAAATTGCAGATTAGATTAAAGATTATTCCAAGACAACATGTATTAATCAAAATGTTCGAAAGCATTTCACAATTAAAAATGAGATCATGATTTTTATGATATATATTTCCTAATATTTATGGTGTTACTCATTGTGATTTCGTGTAGCACACAATTTATCAGCTTTTCAGTGTGATTTCAAAAATATAAAAAATAGTTTTTTAAGTGTAACCATATTGTCTGCAATGCAGCTGTATGTGTGTGTTCGTCGGGCAGTTTGTTAAAAGTTTCTTGGTCGCTTATGAAATACAATTTGCCTGTAGGTCAGTCGACAGGTGGGTTCATTGGTCAGCGGATCGCAAGGCAAGTGGCTGATCGGATGGCTAAACACTTAACTAAACTCAATTGAGTGCTGCCTCCACTTTAGTCCATAAATAATTACTTCAGTGGTGAATGGCCCACATTTTAGGAGCGTGATTATGCTTTACGTATGACTTATGTTCTATTAATATCATATTTATGGGGTGCTCCATTCTGACAAGTCCTTCTACCACATCTATTGTATTTATTTGTGTTACGCACATAAACTGATGAGTTAGCTAAATTAAGTGCGTGTGTACAAATTCTTTAAAATCGGTATTAAAAAATTCACTCAATTTAAATTAAAGCCTTTCCACAAATAAGTATGTATATTTATATTTCGATAAAATATTCATCAAAATAAATATCTACAAATAAAAAATGCAATAAATTAAAATGCAATAAGCTTTTGCAAGAACAAATTAAATATGTTTCAAGCCAAAATAGCTTCTGGAAATTTAATTTTAAATATTATTGTGGATTACAATTCAATTATAATATTAAAATTATAAAAATACAACACAAATTGTACCACTTTTTTTTAAATAAAAATATATCTGAAATAAATAAATTGCTGAAAATAAATCCTGCTCATTTCGTAAAGCGAATTATTGATTTTATTTATTTTCTCACAGTCAGCAAAAAAGAGAACCGCAGTTGCCTCCCTTTGTGGCACACTTCATTGAGCTTAATGTTTTGGTAAATGGACAACCAATAAAAAAATAAAAACATATATTTTGCCAACTTTGCGAAAATTAGAATATATTTTTATATCCTGAAAAATGGACAAATGGGATATAATAACTTTTTCTCTGAATGACTTTATTTAATTCTGTTAACCAGCTTCTTTTTAATCGATTGCTTAACATTACTGTAATCGAATTATATTAGATATGTACATATTAAAAAGCTGACTTTTGAGCGAAAAAAAAACTAGAGCAGAACATATGGAACTTTTAAATGGTTTTCTGGGAAGAAGAATATTAGTTTTTCTGCCAAAAATACGAATTTTTGGCTTTTAGCGATTCTCAGATCTTATATGACGTAGATCATGTTGTTCATTTAATAAACTCTTTGGCAAAAGATAAGTGTATAGCATTCCCCCTTGGTATAATCATTGTATTACTAATACAGTAAACAAAGCTATCAATATTTATTCAGGTGAGAAAAACATTATTATTTATGTATATATGACTCAAATTTACGTGTTGTCAGCCAGCTTGCCAAAGTACCCGAATCTTTACTATGATAAGATAATTTTTGAAAGTGAAAATGAGTGACATTTATATCAAATATTGTCTTCTAGATCTATCATCATGACAAATATTGTCTTCTAGATCTATTATATGGCTTAAGCAAATTATTCACTAATTATAACTAATTGTACATCGAACTGCGTACATATGTACATGTAGAGCAGATCGTCAGAAATTCGTAATTCTAAATAAATATAAATGTTCAATTGTTCCAGGGTATATTTAGTATATATATATGCATGTGCTTATGACGAACATATTCAGCTGTCCGCTTTTCTTTAAATTCAAGCGTTTTTGCCCGCCATGAGTCAGTATCGATTCGATCTCCGAAGAGAAGCGATATAATAAAACACCAACATAACAACATATAAGAAATAACAATTGAAAAATTTAAATTCGAAATTTTTTAAGAAGTCATATAATTTCAAAGTGAGTTAGTGAAAACTTGAAGTTAGACAAACATTGTTGTAAGTTTTTGAGGTTTTGACAATTGTGTCTGGGCTTCGTCTTCGTCTTCTTGACTACTAAGCAAAGTTTGCGTGAAAAAGTCTAAACGAGTCTGGCCACTTTGGTTATATGGTAAAGTGCCGTAATAATTTCAAGCAGAAGCTAGAAAAACCAAACAGATGTCAGAGAAAAGTAATCGAAAAGTTTACCGCAAGGCAAAACATGCAGCTAAACAAAGCTAAGAAAAATTGCACTAAAAGTTGATGTCTAATTTAAAGCAAACTCGAGGCGTTGCCAAACTCCGAAAAGTAAAACAACAACAAAATTTACAGCCACAAAAGTTTGCTACTACGGGTCGGGGTCGGGCGCAACTAATTAAGATTAAGTTCGTGCAATAAAACTTGACACTGTGCTCCTTCAACTAACCAATGATGAATCTGTGCTCTCTGTCAATTGTAGTAACCACTCCAAAAAACCAAAGGATATGAAACAAAAGAGGCAAAAAATAGCCGGTTCTGTACTTCCGGTCCTGACACTGACTCTGCTGCTCTTTGTGGCCCAAGCAGCCAGTCGACCCTCCACAGAAAATGAAGGAGACATTGCATCCCTGCCACCGGATGCAGACAATGTTGAGGTAAGTAGCCAGGCACAGTTCTTGCTGCAGTTACAATTTTGACATCTCTGCATCGCTGCAGTTCCATCATGTAAGAGTTGTGGACGGTGTTATGCACGAGGATCACCCGGTGGTCATGTACAAGGAGGACTTTGTCAACGAAGATTATGGTAAGGTTATTTGCATCACACATCGATATATTGAATATTAATTTGGTATTCACTTGCGCACAGATCCCAGTAAAAACGAGACCAAAACTTTCCATCCAAAACTGTTCAGAGGCAACCAGCGTATTCGGCATCATAGTTTGAAATCCGACGCGAAGTCATTAAGGATCGAGGAGCCAACGGAAAAGATTGTCTTTGATGTGCTCCCGGAGACGCCATTAGTAATGAACGATGATGACTCTGCTGCCGACGACTTTGAGGTTGCCCAAGTTGTGCAGCCTTCAAAGGAGGATTTGCCCCAAAAGTATCCCAAAAAATATCACAGTCGCCATCGTCGTCACGCCGACAATGCCTACTATCGTCGCTATTCAGGCCAACAACGCGCAGTGTTATACAATGAACACGTTGAGTCTAAGCCACACTATATGCGGTAAGTACACTTAAACAAACCAAATCCAGTTCTTAACTCAACTACAATGAATACGCATTTTAGAAATGAGTTTCTTGTTGAATTTCTTTACAAAAAAATGATTAAGAGTAAATAATTGTTATTGCAGTTATACGGTTCGTGGAAACCATCCAAAGTATAATGGAAAACTGCCGTATTGGCAAGTCCAAAAACCAAATACCCCAACAGGCGTGCATGTCGGAACGCGTGGCGATTTTGACCTGTTCCACAATTCGAATCAGGATGATGCCGACTTCTCACAATTCGAAAAGGATCGGCCAGTTGAGAAACAACCGTCAAGTGGTGGTGACTTTGGTAGTGGATTTGGTGGTGCTTCTGGTGGTGCCTCTGGTGGTAGCTCTGGTGGTGGCTGGCAGACAGCCTCTGAAGATGCTCCAGATCGGGTACCCTGGCCATCAAGTGATAGTCGTCGTCAAGAATGTAAGTATAAAGGCGTTCGCAGCAGCTACATAAAAGTCATCAGTTCATATGGATATATCATATCATCAAAAATTGTATATAACAATATTCTGGCTTTTTTTTACTTTTTGTTGTGGTTTGATGTATTTGTGGCTTTCTCTATCTCACACATCTATCTTTTTAACATTCATTCAATCGTTCTTGTTACGTCACAGCATGGACAACCAACCGGCCAGTCCAGCCCCCCACCCGCCAAATAAGACCACAGCGGCCCACGGTGACCACACGCCGACCGCACCGACCGCCTCGACCAACCGCAGCCAAGGTGTCCAACTGCGTTTGGGCAATTGTGAACTGCTGCTCGAATGGCAGCAATGCGATACGATATAATTGCTTTGAGTCATTCGGTTGCCACGGCGCCTTCTGGGATGTCAATCCTTGTGCGGAACATATACGCGATAATGTGATCGCCTCGCTAACGAGATAACAGCTTTCATGGGACTGAATCCTGGCTTAGATTTGGCAGCATTTCTATGCGTGTTTTTTCAAAGTATTTATATACATAAAAGCAACACACGAAAATAATTTTTATTTATTTAGAATACATGGTTCAAGCATCTGAATAAACAGGATTCTTGATTCTAAAAACATTACGGCTTTTGCTCAAACGAAAAAAAAAAATACATAATTTAGTCTGGTAATTTATTATCTCATTTTCTACTGCTGCCAATAAATATGTTCAACTCTGAACTTAATTACTTTTTATTAACTGGTAGCTGTTTAAAGGCAATAAGCAATGGACAAGTGCACATGCTCCGCTCAATTACAGTCCGGGTAGCAACATAAACACTTATCTTTATCTAACCACATAAACATTTCTCTTCAATTCACTATCTGCGATTACATCATTCAATACATTGCCACTCCACTGACAGGGCACAAGCTGCAACAATTAACGTCGACCCTCTGTCTTCTTGTTAAATGTTTAAATACACACGCGAAACAATACGCAAAATTCCACACACTGGGGGGAAAGAGAGTGAGAGGGGTTCCAATTGTGTGGATCCTAATTAAAGTAAATACGCAACAATGTTATCACTTTATAGCTAACCGTTGTTATTAAGAATAACTGCATGGTCGGTCGACCAAGCCACATTTGTTCAGTGGAGTGTAAATAAGTGTAGTTTCAATTAATTGGGTAAATAGACATATCACTCACACACTCAGTACTAACATACACTCTCACATATTCTCACACGCATGCGCTCATTGGAATGTTATCATTTTGGTCTCTTTTAATTGCAGTGCATGTTGACTTTACACCCGCGGAGCCGCAACGACAGTCAACCGGTCGGAACAATATACGGCAAAGTGAGTCACTTGCACTCTGCCACTGGCGTAGTCAGAGTAACTCAATCGTTTATGACTATTTGTAGATACCGTGATGTATCCCACGGATCCCGTCCATCATTCAGGCAGTACCTGCCATCGTGCCACGAAGTTATGCTGCGGCCTCGCTGATCTGGGTGCTTTGTATGACTGTTTCAGTCGTCAGTACTGCGACTTGAACATCTCGGAAATAACCTCATCTTGCTTCTAGTGCTTGCCACTTGACCACCTCAACCTTTTTGGTCTCCCATTTTCTTAACCACACTTATAATTAAGCCGTGTTGTACTTAGATGGTGTGCACTCAAAGTATCTGCTGCAAAAACCGAATTATTTGATTTGATTTGTCCTAATACTATTTTATTTAACACCGCAACTGTATAGAAAAACCGGGAAAGATATATACTATCTTTACACATTTATAATTATAAGCTACACAGAGAGAAAAAATCGACATAATATATTTAGAATACAATAACTTTCGTCTCGCAATTTGTTTTCGTTTCAAGTACGATTTCAGTAGTCCGAATCATCAAGTATTTTAGTAGGTTCGTGTTTGTGAACTCAAGATGCAAAAGCAAATGACTCCTGAATTAAGTACGATTTCATCTTTGAATAAGCATTTTCGAATTATTAAATATTAAACCAATAATGGTAGTTGGGTTTAGGATTTATTTATTTGTATATTTCAAATAGTACGATATTAATAAGTATTTTAAAACTATATGTAAACGATTTTTTCAAGTAGACTTGCGAAAGCCTAATTTCAACATCAATTTAGTTCGTTATTTTTCTCTCTGTGTGCTTCCTTCCTACTAATATACTGCATACAGGTGCATGCTTTGCATGTTTGTCTATAGCACAGGTGTGTTCAAAAAGTATCGCGAATTTTGAATTTTCGCGGGTTACGTATAATCGAATTTCGATTTTTTTGTAGCGTTATGTTGGTACTCATGTCTCTCACTTATGCCGACAAGCTCGGCCATTTTGAATGTTCACTTAATTGTTGACAGCTGCTTTGCTTGCACGTGTTTTGGATCGTCTTCGATTTTTACCTATTCAAAAAAATGGATCAAAGAACCTGTATCAAATTTTGTGTGAAAAACGAAATTAAGTGCGCGGATGCATTCCGAATGTTGATTGTGGCGTACGGAGAAGCTACCTTGGACCGAAGCAACGTTTAGCGGTGGTACAAAATGTTCTCAGAAGGCCGAGAAGATGTGAACGACGAAGAGCCGGACGCCCGAGCACTTCAACAACAGACGAAAAAATTAATGGAGTGGAGAAAATGGTATTGGCCAATCGTCGAATCACCGTTAGAGAAGTTGCTGAGGAGCTAGACATATCGATTGGCTCATGCCATTCGATTTTTATCAATGATTTGGGTATGAGACGGGTCGCCGCGAAATTCGTACCAAAATTGCACAATTGCGACCAAAAACAGCATCGCATGAACATTGCTAATGAGATGTTGGACTCTGTCCGCGACGACCCAAATTTGCTCCAGAGGGTCATAACTGGTGACGAATCGTGGGTTTATGGTTACGACGTGGAAACCAAAGCTCAATCATCTCAATGGAAGCTGCCGCACGAACCAAGACCGAAAAAAGCGCGCCAAGTTCGGTCGAATGTGAAAGTTTTGCTGACAGTTTTCTTCGATTGCAGGGGAGTGGTGCATCATGAGTTCTTGCCACAGGGTAGAACGGTCAATAAGGAATATTACCTGCAAGTTATGCGCAATTTGCGCGAAGCAATCCGCCAGAAACGCCCGGATTTGTGGAAGAACAAAAATTGGCTTTTGCACCACGATAACGCCCCTGCTCACACATCGTTGCTTGTGCGCGACTTTTTGGCCAAAAACAACACACTAATGATGCCGCAGCCACCGTATTCCCCAGATCTGGCCCCCTGTGACTTTTTCTTGGTCCCTAAACTGAAGAGGCCCATGAAAGGACGACGTTACGCTACGCTTGACGAGATAAAGACGGGATCGAAGGAGGAGCTGAACAAGATAAAAAAAATGATTTTTTGAAGTGCTTCGAAGATTGGAAAAACCATTGGCACAAGTGTATAATATCTCATGGGGATTACTTTGAAGGGGACAAAATAGATATTCACGAATAAATAAATAATATCTGAAAAACACAGCATTCGCGATACTTTTTGAACACGCCTCGTATATCATCTTTGCTTCGCATTTATATGAATACTTGTGTTGTGGTATCATTGAGACAATATAAAATGATAATAAATAAAGTTCGTTCCACCGGTAAAACCGCAAGTAAGTATTTTCTATTATCTACTTATCAGTAAATGATGATAAATATTGTGCGTTAGGTTTCAGTGTGTGTCTGTTTGCCAATCTTTTTCGTATTTATCTCGCTGACATCTAACATTCTCTTGGATGGCAAGGAGTTTTGTAAGCCTCACATAAGTCCTTAGACAGTCAGCGACAGTTTGCCAACAAATCTCAGTTGATTTAATTTGCCAGAGCAATGTCACTTGCAATGCTATTTACCAACCCACGCACAAGTCCGTAAGGCGATTACTTTGTGGTTACTGTAATGCCACGCCTACATCACCCACCATTCTGCTAGGTTTAATTGATTTGTGTTTGTGTCCTTTCAACAAAACGCTGTTACTTAACTGACAACACAAAACGAGTATCTCGAACGTTTACAAAACCGGAATGCGAAACATTTTTATGTTTAAAAATGATACACGTTCCATTTAATCATAACTGAGAAGCTTTATTTACCAACAATAATAGAAAGACAAAATATCAACAAATATAAAAAAAATGTAAATAACAAAAGTAAACATAAACAATAATAATACTTGTAAACAAAAGTTAGAAAAGACAGATAAAAAGACAAAAAGATAGACCCGTATTACCTGCTCGAAGCCAGAACCATTTGGGAATTACTTCAATGAGTACGTTGAACAAAGCACCACAAAATATGCAACACTTTTTTCTATAAATTGTCATTCCGTCTGGCAATGCAAATTTCAAATGTAATTTTATTTTATTTTATTTTATCGATAACTTTGCACGTTCTGCGAATGGAAATCGATTTCCGAAAAAAACAATAATAATACTTGTAAACAAAAGTTAAAAAAGACAGATAAAAGGACAAAAAGAGAGACCCGTAAGAATCATGCATTCAATTTGTGCTGCTATTATTCATTCTGTTCCAAATCAATGTTTTATAGCCTTTGAATAGGTTGATTAATGTTTAAAATATAACTGTTATATAAAAAAAAAAAAAAATAGATTTAAATACATATTGAAAAGAATACGTTTTTAATACCACATCCTACGTGGTATCGTCAATGCTCAAAATAATAAAAATAAAAAAAAAAATAACAGATTTAAGTCTGGCATGTGAGTTTTTAAGATTAAATAAAAGCTTATCCATTTCATGTCTAAAGAAAAAATCTGCAATTTTTTGAAATAAAAAGAAAACATTTTACTTTTTGTCGTGTCAACTGCGATTTTTCATATCCAAATGGAAATTTGATGAAAAGCATCTGGCAAATATTATTTGTTATATTTATTGGTCAATGCTCAGTACTTAAAAGCAACGAAAAGTGCCCAGTAACCAGTCGATTTAGATTATGAGTAGTATGATTATTAAAATACATAAACAATTCTAAAATTGTTACTTTCACTGTCGTTCACCCAAACCAAGCGCAGCTTGTGATTAACAGGTCCATTTTCAATTTTTACATACAACTAAAATAAATGCTTTGAGCTCGAAGTTTGTAAATGTTATTTTTAGTCTTTGTATTACTTACCACTGCCGCTGTCATAGGAACGTGAAGTGGAGCCACTCGTATTTGAACGTTTAATCTCACGTCTACCCATGCTGTCTCTCTCTCTATCTCTGTCTCTGTCTCTGTCTGAAGTTTGATGATGTGTCTGTTCCTGTTCCTTTTGCTGTTGCTGTTGCTGTGGGTAGCGGTACGAGGTTGAGGTTGTGTTATGTGTGTTGCTGGCCACGTGGCACGTGGCAAGAAGTGCACAAGCTGTCGAAGCGGCCGCTTTGGCAACCGCAGAACTATAACTAGAATTTTCTGCTGCTGTGGCTGTGGGACTATTGCAGTTACCGCCACTGCACGGAGTACAATTAAGCGACGGTGTGGAGGCGGTGGCGGTAGCGGTGGCGTTGCCGGTATACCGACTGGCCAACAGCGAGCTAACACTGCGAGTGGTGGACGGGAACTCAAAATAGTTGACCTGCAGCTGATTGCCAAGCAAATTAATAGCTGGCTTGGTTGCCAAGCTGCTGTTGCCTGTGTGGCTTGAGTTGCTGCTACGCCTGTGTTGATGCTGTTGATGCGAATGCGAATGCGAATGCTGTTGATGATGTTTCTGAAGCTGGCTGCTCGTGCTGCTACTGCTGCCGGCTGTCGATTGGATTTGATGCGGCGTGGGCGGCGGCGGGGGACAAGCGTTGTTGATGCTGCTGTTGCTGGAGAAGGACGATTTGCGCAGTGATGATGGTCTTAACCCTTTGACAGGGTACAATGGGTACTATCGCCCGGCAACGCGTACCCAATCGCGGTGGTCTCGATCACTGTTGTACCAAATGCCTGCAAAATGAACAAAGCAAAAATCAGTCATTGGTCATCGTCATCGTCATCATCGTAATCATAATATTATAATCGCACAATCGATAAGTAAGTTGACAATAATGTCAGATTAAAGGCAAAGTGCACTTAAAGCGGACTTAGCGCATGACCGGCATACCCATAAGCCCACCGACCACGCCCAGCATCGTAAAAGGCAGGCCATTAACCAAGCCAAAGCAAACCATTGGGGACATCGTCCGAGCATTACGGACAGTCAGTGCCAATTTTACCAAATATCTGGCACATGAAATCATTTTGCAGTAATAAAATTTCACGTCCCACGGGGCGGATCATTGATTTGCTGTAAAGCTCCGCACAACCACAAACTGACCACTAACCATGCCCACACACACACACACACACACACACACACACATATACTCTGACTCGCTTTCAATTTTCGCTTAATGGAGGCTTAAATGTATTGAAAGTGATTTGATAGTTAAATATGGTCAGCAAAGTGGTTCATAAACATCCAGTAAGTATTAGTAAAAAAGTTGCATATTAAATTTTAATGAAATGGTGCCAACAGAGCTTTAATTAAATATTTGCTGCTCATATTTAGGAGAAACTGAACTGACGTTGAAAAAATACCGATATTTTCTTTGTTTGTTTCTTTTGAACTCGGATTTCGAAGTTAACAAAAAGCATTTCTTGCTCGCAGTGCAATTTTACTTCGAAAGCAATTTTCTTAATTCTTCTACCATTTGCTGAGTGCAGTCCATAATTTAATCAAAAGACAGCATTCCGGTGAACGAGTTGTACAAAGTGAAAGGACAGTGATGCACTTGCTAGATATTTAATACTACTTGTCTCGGCAACAAAGCGCTGAGCAGACCAGTCGAATTCATTCGAATTCCACTTGAGCAGTCTTCAAATTGCAGCAGCTTACTTCAGATGGCATCTTATCTTTTATGTGGCAAGCACGAGAGCTCATGGGAAATGCTTTCACAGATGGAAAAAATCAAGCAAACACAATTCAGAAGGGGGGAATGCGACGCAATGGGAAATCAGGAAAGCAAAGCAAAATATCAATAATAATAACAGTTTATTAGAGTTGTCTCCTTCGACGTTATTTACTCAACTGCTGTTCAACCAGTTGCATTGCATTTCATTACCTGATTGGACAGGACAGGACAGGACAGGACAGGACACGAGAAATATCACTCGATTAACTGACAGAATCAAATCAGCATTGGCCTGCAGCCAATTGCAATTTCCAAAAGGGTATTTATTGAATAATGTAGTCAACAAAGTGTTCCTGCTATTTAATTATGTTGTGTATCAGTTTGCGGCATACCACTAAAAAGCAAATGAGATTCAAAGCAAATGGCTGAATATAAAGAGAGACTACATGCTTGCTATTGCTCTCAAGGTGAGCAGCTGGCAACCAATTCAATTTAAATGTCATGTAATGCCTCTTAACATAGCAAATGCTTGCCGGCAACATGTCCCCTAGTTGATAGACCAGCCGATGCCACACAGAGTCCCACAAATAATGTGGCACGAACGTGCTGCTGCCATTTCCATTTGTGTTGATGCGAAGCAACAAGCTGATTTGCTCATTTGCCCAGTCGAATGTTTTCTACCATTTTCTACACATGCACGCCGCTACACTCAGACAAAAACTTCGAATTTATTGCTAGCTTTTTTTCTTCATACATAAATATATAAATGATTTTCATAAAAATCAGAAATCAAAGTTCGTTTTCTAGTTCACAATGTGAATTATGGAACAATTTATTTATTCTATTAACTTACGAATTATGTAAATTTGTTGCAGTAGAAATAAATGGCTTATTTTTTAACATACAATTTATAAAGTATAACTCGAATTTTTTTGTAGTGTAGTACAGCATCCCTGTAAGCTGTTAGTCACAGAACAGGAGGAGAATATCAAGGTTGAATAGTCTAATTCTAATGCACAGCGAACAATGCGAGCGAAATAGAAAGAGAGGAAGAGAGAGAGAGAGAGAGAGAGAGAGAGAAGGGAGAGGGAGAAATTGGCAAAACCAAAGGGAAAGGCAATGGCAAAGGCAAAACTCAGTCTTCCACATGTTGCCTCTAATCGGTTTGGATTTGAATTTCCATAATATGACACCCGATAGGAAAGAGACACAACGCTGACTCCATGAACAAGCACAACAGAGGAGCCAAAATGGGACACACAAAAAAAAAAATTAAATAAAAGAAAATGTTCAAAAAGCAGTAACAAAAAACAACAACAACAACAACAATCAAGCTCATGGCTCAGTTTTGTCTGCACAAGCCCAAGCACAAGCCCAAGCCAGATCAGGCGGCAGTCAGTGCCGGATTAAAGCATCAAATTGTTAGCTGTTGTCCTTGCCTGCATAGATCAAAGCACGACACAAGCCCCCACATGTAACAATTTGTGTGTGTGTGCGTGTGTGTGTGTATGTGTGTGTGTTAGTGTAATTTGTACCGTGTACTGTGCTTCATTTGTGCTTAAGCCTGACATCGTCAGTTATTCATTGAGCGGCTCTCCAGTCATGTCCAGTTACAGCGTCGTCGGCACACGCTTCTTTTTTTTTTTTTTTGTAATCAATTCCTCAAGTCAGTCTATCAATAATAGCAAATATGGTGGAAGGCAGGCAAAGTGAATAATATCTTGCCATTGGTTGTTGCTATTGTTGCTGTGGCTATCTGCTGAGCAAGTGGAAAATGCGAGTTTCCTTTTCGCCTTCCTATTTCATTTTGCCATTCTGCCGTTTTTTTCCTTTTCCTTCTCGCACAGTTATGGCATTTGGCTTATGACCCATTGGTGACCTCTTCGACATTCGGAACAAGTCAATTTTTATTTTTCACTGAGCCAGCACAAAAAATTTCACTTTTGAATGCTAAGCGCTGTTAAGTATCGAATACATTAAGCAACCAAATGTCCAAAGGTTTTTTGCTTTTTTTTTTGTTTGTTTTGTTTTCTTTTTTTTTTGTAATATACATTTAACATGATTGCTTGTAATACTCATAATCACGTGGATTCGCCTGGATTCGTTCACCTGTGCAAATGGAATTTAATTTGTGCAGGTAAAGTCTGCCGATTTTAGCTTTGGTATTTCGCTGCGCTTGCGGCATTCTGTTGAAAATACTTTTGTTAATAAAATTTGAGCGCGCCTGTCACATTCCATTTAACATTCCCATTTCATGCTTTTACTCAGGCCGTGCCCAAAAAAAAAAGAAAAAAAGCAAAAACTTAGCTTTTACATAGTTGATGGGCAGACTGCTCAATGTTGTCATAGTTAAGCCAATGTAAACTTTTTTAATTTGCAATA
Organism: Drosophila basisetae; assembly: GCA_035041595.1. Classification (NCBI taxonomy): domain Eukaryota; kingdom Metazoa; phylum Arthropoda; class Insecta; order Diptera; family Drosophilidae; genus Drosophila; species Drosophila basisetae. Next base: position 8,872,699 of record JAWNLB010000070.1, read on the forward strand.
ATAATAAAAATTCCGTTTTCATTTACAAGCAGCGCTCCAAAATTTAGACCCTGCCACTGCCTTTAACGCAAAATAATTCAACAAGTTTTATGCGTCGCGCTGCGCCTTGTCGCATCGCGTTCTCTGAAAATATTTGTGGTTGCTGCTTTTGTGTTTTATGGCATCTCACGTCACATCGATGCTGCTGGGAGCGGATGAGAATGAGGGGTGGATATACACATATATGGGTGGGTGGGTGTTGCTCACCCGCCAAGTGGATCACTCGCGCATACTTTAAGACCCATTAGATTTATGGACATAAAATGCATGCAGAAGTGTTTTAGTCTCCGCTAGTTTTCACACTGCTCTCTCCCTCTGAGAAGGTGATTATATTCTAATACCTATTTAAATTCGCAAGCTCTTCAATTTACTATAAAATATTTACAGCGCCTGCGGACAGCAAATTGTTGATAAGAAATTTAATTTGAACGCTGGCTGGCTCAATAAAGCAAATTTATTATTGATTTTATGTGGTAGACACGCAAGGCTGCTTGACTGGGATCTGTGATATATTAAATAAACAACTATTTTTACTTATTTTCTTAAGAACTCAATTTATTTTATATTTGTTTCGGTGCATGGATGGCCTCGTAGCCGAAGAGGATATTATATGTGTACTGGTTGGTCTTTAATGTTAAAGATCAACTACGATTAAATCTGTTGTGATATTTATGGACTCAAAATGAATTTGAATGGCTTAAAATATTTGGCAATGAATTAATTTCATTTCACAAACACGAACACATTTCATTATTAAGTACTCAAACAAATTGGTCCAAACGCAGTTGATGTTTAAGCCAATCTGTTTGGCTGTTCAATCAGTCGCAAGTTAGTTGCAAGTGTTTCGCGGCCAGATTAAGCGCCACGACCCGGACTCGTCATAAGCAGACATAAGCAACAACTGACAGACACGCAAATACACAAATACAAACGCAATGGATGCACGCCATGTGGCAGATACATGCCAAACAACCATTGTGTTTGTACTTTTTTTAGGTTAATGCGGCTGTCGCTTGCCGAAATCGATTACCAAACGGGACAAAAAAAAAAAAAAAGCTTGAGCAAGCAACATGTGGCAGAATATTTGCGTGGACGAGGTAGGGGCGAGTGGCAAATAAAAACTCGAAGGAAATTACGGCGTTTGGTGATGCTACTTTTTATACCCTGAACCCATTCAAAATGGGTAAAAGGCTATAATGGTTTTGTGCAAATGTATGTAACAGGCAGACGGAAGCATCTCCGACCCCATAAAATTTATATATTCTTGATCAAGACAGCCGAATCGATATAGTCAGAGACGTTTCCCGATTATCGATGCATTGCAATTTCCGATAGCAATAAATGCTACAATTTTAAAGGCAGAATCTTCCAATTACCACATAATGTGTATATGCATATTGTTGATCAACTGCCCAAATTTCGTTAAGATCGCATAAGAAAGACACAAGTTATAGTCGAAAAGATATGCTCATATTGATCTCATTTCCATCAGCAGCCGCAAGCATTTTCTGTATGTGTGAGAAAGAGACGGCATGCTAAACGACTCGAGCGTCAATATGTATTTGTGTGTATGCTGCAGAGTCCCGTTATGTGCACGTGTTTGTCGGCAGAGCACGCACAGAGCAGGTGTGCTGCTCACATTTTGGTGCAAAACTTTTAAATGGAAATTTTGCAATAAAACTGAAAATATTTAACAACTGGGTTCAGGGTAAATCGTAGTCGAGCTCACTCGACTACAGCCCTCTTACTCGTGTGTGCTGCTCGTGCACAATTCAGCAGAAACGACTTGTTACACCCCTTGCAGAGAATATTAAACTTTTGTGTTGGCTTGTGGCGATGACTCTGGCCCAATTATGTATATTCTTGATTAGTATAAATAAGCGTGTCAATGGCTTTTTGCTTCTCTGCAAGCTTGTCTATATGGCTCAAAGCTATCATACTCAACCAGCTGTCAAGCGAAGTTTACTTTTTTGTCTACCAAGCTGAAAATTGAATGTAACAAAAATGCATATAAAATATAAAAATTTCACTGTTTGTACTGCTGTCGGTTAGGGTATGAAATCGTCGGCATATTGCTTAGACTTTTTTCTCCATTGTTTTTTATGGCCAAGAACCGCGGCACGGCGACTTGAGTGAATGAAAACTGTTGCACGTCTGCGAGTCTGCTCGTGTGCTCGTGTGAGTTGTGGACACATTCAAACGTGTGTGGAAATTTTGTGAGGCTCAGGTGTTTGTGTTGATAAACGCTTGCACTCATGGATAGTTAGCAGGTGTGTCGCCAGTCCTTGGCCAGGATACACTGGCAAAACAATTGCCCATTGGCTTAACTAAGCAAAGCTGCTTATCCTTCTCCAACTCCCATGGCAATTGCATTTGTGTGCGTTGGGTGCTGGTATGCGCTGTTTGGTAATTTAAGCCGCATTTGCAAATAGACCCAAAACAAGGCCAACTTCCAACTGAAAACTGAAACTGAATTTGCTGCACAGGCTACCAACCACAAATAGTGCCAACCGTAAATGCTGTTGTTTTAATTAAAATTTAATGAAAATAAGGAAAAACGTGTGTTTTTTGCCCATTTGGGATGCGTTTGGCATTACCACATCGGTCGCTTCCTGTGCGCAAATGAAATTATTTTATATATGAAAGTTGATTTAAAATACGCTCGTGTGCTGCTCGTCGCTGTGTTGTGTTAAATACGTTTTAAAAATATTAAAATATATTCCCCTTACATGCTAAATAAAGACAAAGAAGACAAGAGAGAGAGAGAGAAAGAGATAGGGATATGTGGGAATGGCGACTCTGCTTGCAGCATGCCCTCAACTGTGAGTAATTTACGTTTATTAAAATACCATGGAAAAATGTATATCTAACTCAGCAAGCGCAGTCAGTCAAGTGACAGTGTGTTTGTTGGCAGCTATAGCAGTTGCAATTGTAGTTGTTATTGTATCTGTAGTTGTAGTTATAGTTGTAGTTGTATCTGTAGCTGTAGCTGTGTTCTAGTTGAAGATTAACTGACAGCTTGAGCAAATTCAAAGCTTACTTAGCTCACTTTTTGCTGCTGTTGCTGCTGTCAGATGGCAAACAGTTGCGCTCCTTTGTCTCTCCCCTCTGGCAAATTCGTCCTGCAAACAGGTTAATTGAATTTGCTAAATGTGTTGAATGCGGCAGGTGAGGTGGTTGGGTGGCAGATCCGAGCAGAGCACAGCAGAGCTGAGCTGGGCACGCAATCGAGGGCTGTTTAGTAACGCGTGCAACTTGGCCTGCCTGCAGTTACTTCATTACACATACACTCACAAAAAACATATCCATCAAAAACACAAACATTTTTTTATTTGAATTTAAACCAAAATATTTTCCTCATGTTAACGACTTTTCAGTAGTATTTTTAGGCAGAGATTCGTAATAAGTAGAAACGCAATCCCCAGACTTAACATTTTTGAATCTATCGTTTTTAAATACAGAACAAATTAAATATTATTCAATGCATCTTGCACCCGTAAGGTAAAGAAATTTATTTCCACCGTAAAATGTAGAAATTTTATTCTGAGTTAAAAAAAAAAAATTATAGCCAAAGTTTTTTTTTTTAAGGTAAAGCGAAGCGATTGAAAATCCATTTTTTTCCAAATCAATGTTTCAAATATACTTTAAGACAGGTTCTTCAGATAAGTAGGAACACAATCCATACACTTAAAATTCATTTTAATCAATCATTTTTAAATACATAAATAAAATTAAATGCCTTCCAATAATGCTGTACACTGATTAATTACTGCATGTATCGTGCGATTTAGAAAGTTCGTTTTTAGTAAAATAATTGAGAAGAGAAATCGATGTTTTTCGCTAATGACTTTCTGTAAAATAAGTCAGCCAATTTTCTAAAAACAATGTCGATTTTTTTTTCAAGTGAATATTCCATTGCCATTTCTTTGTTCACACCAGACCATTTGGCTCATTCTATACGGCTATCTGCATGCAATGGATCTGGCTTTTGAGTATTTTGCGTCTGATTTCAGGGAAACGTGAATTGCGAAAGCGTAAATTATTCAACAGCCAACCCACCATTGTCTGTGTGTAAATGTTTCTGTGTGTGTGTTTGTGTGTGTGATGTAAAGTTAATTATTCTGCGAAATGGATTCAGCACTCGCTACACGTAACGAGGCGGCAATGAACAAACTTTTATCGTCATTGCTGTGCTGTTTGGCCAACAGTTTGGCTCTGTCTATGCGAGGTGTGCTCTCTGCGTGTGTGTATGTGTGTTTGTGTGTGTATCTTTAACTTCATTAGCACACAGCGCAGCACTTTCGCTGGACCCTTTCCCTCATTAAATATGATGTCCTGTCTCCACCTCCGCCTATACACCGACATTCCGCCTGTCATCAGCCTCCAGCTCCCAGATGCTGGATGAGCAGCTTTTGAAAGTTTGCACATCATCCGACAAACACACACAGTTTGTTGCGAGTCTTACGCAAATTATGCAAAAAATGGTTTGTCAGCCCTTTCTTGAATTTTGCTCTCAACACGCTGACATACATACATAAATATGTACATGCATTTAACCTTTCTATTTGTGTGTGTTTGCGCCTCTCTCTTTTTTCCAGCGAAACTTTTATGATGTGGCTTGAACAGTTTTTACGTGACTTTTTCACTGAGCGTTGCAGTTGGCTTTCGTTTTTTGGGAGTAACGCTAACTTGTGGCATCAGCTGGCAGCCCCAGTCAACAGTTGGCCGCACACTGGCACACAGGCGCACACACACACACACACATACACTCACATCGGCATAGGCTGGCACTATCAATAATGACCTGAGTGCCAAAGGGAGCAAAACCCAATTTGGGTTAAGGGTTTTTTGGGGTATTCGAATTGAGGGGCTGTCGCTTGGCATCTCTGACTGCATCTCTAATTGCTTGTGCATAACTCATGTGGCAAAGCGCAACATGGCCATTTGGCCCACACTGAAAACGTTTTGATTGCATTATTATGGTTTATGGGTTTTTGGCGAATGGCACACACATCTCTGCCATATAAATCCAATTTCAAAGGCTAAGCTTTTAATTAGACTCAAAATAAAGACAGACAGAGAGAGAGAGAGAGATGAAAGAGATGAAAGAGATGAAAGAGACCCAATTATATTTTTTCATTTGCGAGGCCCAAATAGCAGCTGGCAAATCGTGCGGAAAGTGAAGTGCCACATTGAGCACTGCAAAAATGTCAACAGCAAAAAATATATGAAACAAAAAGTGGCCGAGAAAAATTCGCAGACCGGTTCAGAAAAGTATGCTATGAAAATATATTAATTTTTTTGCTTTTTTGCAAAAATTTCTATGCACAAAAAATAAAGTGTATAACAATGGAATTGGAATTGCAAAGGGGGCGGGTGGCGCCAACGGCTAGCTGGAGAAGGGAAGGGTCATACAAATGCCATTTGGGCCCAGACAAACCCAAAATTGTGTGCGTCCAGCAAATGTGTGGTGGATAAGCCTGAGTATGTGCAATTAACAGTTCTCGTTGCGGCTGCCATATTTGTGATGGTAAAAAAAAAATACCAAGCCGCTAATAGAGAAAAATCGAAACTCGCATTGAAACATCAGCGGACATGGACCGTTGAGTTGTGTGGAATGTCGGCTGGCATGGGAGAGCACCGAACCATTTCACAAATAAAATGAAATATTCTATGCACACACACACACATATATATATATATATATGTATATACTATTGTTTGTGATTGCGAGTACGCTTGAAGTTTGGTTCCATTTAAATGTCAACATGGCGGATACGCGCTTCAGGTTGTTGAAAAGCTGCACCAACTTTATTGCAGCTGCATTAGGAAAGGGATATCCAACTTGAAGGACATTCGTATTATTGTAGAAATATTTATTTATCGAAAGTGTTTGGGAAATGGCTGCGTATATACACAATTCGTTGCCTTCTTCCTCGCACACAGCCACAAAGATGTCCCGGAGCGTATGTTAAACTTTCTTCGTGTCCCTTTATCTATCGAGCATATCTGTCGTATATTTCTTTGTGCTGCTTACAAGCTTTGCAATTCTATTCAATGTGGTTGTGCGAAACCATTTTTTATTTTCAATTTTCGTTCTCGATGACATGACAAAGTGCCCTCAACAAGCGGCAAGCTGCGGCAAAGGGAGCAACAATGTTAGGCGGCATAGGAATCAGCATCGGCGCCGGCAGCCACACATAAAATGGGGTGTGGCTTCTCAGTGTGTGTGTGTGTGTGTGTGCTTGTCCTGTTTAAAATTATTGCCGCCGCGACAGTCTTAGTGAATAAGTGAAAGAACAAAAAAAAATATATTGAAGAAGAGTTCTGCTCTGCGATATGCATACCGATAAAAGGATATCGTTGTCGATGTCCTCAGTTGGAGGAGGAAACTACAAATTCGATTTAAACGATGATGTCTTAAAAGCTCCAACAGCAACTTGCACACAACTTTCTTGAACAACGCGGTTACACACAGAGCGCAAAGAAGTCCAATCAACAAGTTTATATAAGAACGATTCACTCCAACTGCGAACAAACAATTCTAGGCCAATCGCAAAACTCATTGGGCAAGTTAGATATCCTAAGCAATTTCATTATGAGGTTTGTGCTTGTTCTTGTTGTCTTAGCAGAGCACCATTGAGTACTCAAATACTTCTTTTAAGATAGTTAAATCTTCAATTTAATTTAAGCACGCTATATTCCAGTTTAAGGCAGACCATTTTCAAGACCGAATTTCTTATTTGAAGTATGTAATAAGCTCACTGGAAATTTCGTACTACTAAAAGTGTACTTTAAATAAGATGAAAATTGTTGAATTGTGTAACTTGTTTATTGGTCTGAAATGAATTTCCCACCTCTGTGTGTAGCGGTATCAATTATCGTAGTCTGCTCCACACAAAAACCCAATCCCTTGGCCAGATATTGACACCTTTTGATTTCTCTGGCTGTTTGCACAGCAATATTAACTGCTTGTTTGCTGTCCATCGCCCCCGTTCTGTGGATGGTCTGGCGAAGTCCTTACCATGGGGCTAGCTTGCTAAAATATTGATCAAATTAAGTTTTAAATTGTTAATTAAACGCAGAAGCAGCGCTTTTGGCTTCCGGTGTGCATATTATACTCCTTGCTTTCCTTTGCCCAGAGGGCCTGCATAATTTGTACGTATCTCAGCAGTACCAGAGTGCTCAATGTCCTGCTTCGTCCTGCTTTGTTTTGCCATTACGGATCCGTAAGTACTCATTAACATAAGCCGCTGATGTTGTTGTTTGCAACGGCATTAATCGCATTTAGCTTCTTGTTGCTGCTGTTGTTGCTCTTATTATTTGCGCACTTTGCGCGCTGCGACTGTTGGCCAAACGTCCGCCAAGACTTGCTCAATGACAGCCACATTTAAATTAATTTTCATACAACAAAACAAAAATCAAGCAACTTTTATGCATTTGCCCCATTTTGAAGATATTGTCGGCGGAAAGTGGGCCCATTAAGACGAAACGTTGAAAACGATGCCAAAGCCCGAATATAAAAGATAAATTAAAAAATAATATTAAACAAACAACGAGCAGGATGAGGACGTCAAAAGCGAAGAATTGTGCGTAAAAAACCACAATTGGGTTTTTGGACCGCACAGCAAAAGAGAAAGACAGACAGATAAAGGGAGAAAGAGAGAGAGAGAGAGAGAGGGGGGGACACAGAGAGACCGTGCATGATAAGCACACAATTTCCATGCAGTGCTATATGCGTAAATCTCAACCAATTTCATTTGCCGCTTGTCGTTTGGGGGGGCATTGGTAACATCAATGGAAATAACAACAGCAGCAAGAACAACACAAAAATGTACAGGACCAAAAAGTCGTACAGCAAAACGACTGCCAAATAAAAGCGAAACGAGTCAAACAAAAATTGATTTCCAACTTGAAAATACCCTGTTTCCCTATAAATATGATTTTTTAAGTGAAAATATCTGCTGCAGCTGATTTAACCAATGGTTTAATACGCCATAAAAATATTTTATGTTGCATTTAATTGTTGTGGTGCAAGTTCCAATATTTCTTAGTTTTCAGTGCGGAATTCGTAACAAACTAGAGCCAGAAAAAAACGATGTCAAATTAAATATCTTATTACTTATAAAATGTTCTTTGGTTTCAAGAAACAAATCATTTCTCTCTGATTAAAACAAAAGCGTATCCAAAAACCTTCGGTATATATTCATTCGAAGTATATCAAATCTAAGCTGTGTGTGCTGTCAGACACTCAACTCAAGAGCAATACACACATATACCACTTGTATGAAAATGGCGGGATCATACTTCATAAAATGTATTCTTTGACACACACTCACAAAAGTTAACGGAGTGTTTTTTGGGGAGAGAGAGAGACAGAAGATCCGAAAGCGTTTGCTGCACTGTTTCATTAACTCTGCATCAATACTTTTTGCCCGTCTCCACAAGCATCCGGGACTTGACAACTTTTTACGAGGCTTTTTCTTTCACTTATGGAAATCAATGCGCTTATCCAACGCACACACACTTACAGCACACACACACACACACACACACAGAGAGAGTGTTGCCGTTGATTTAATCATCGCTGGTGTGGTTAAGTCGCGTAAATCTTTGAAAATGCTTTGCAGGAAATAAGTTATAATTGCATACGCAATCGCGCCTTGATGTCTGCATCGAAATTACATACTCGTAGTCACATTGCTGCTGCTGGGTAAGGTTGATGACACCCAAAGAGACACTTGAACACATTAATAGGTGTTTCATAAGTAGCTTAAAAAACCATCCAAAAAACCATCCAAAAAAACAAAATGTGAAGTGTGCTTGTATATGGAGTGTGGGCATATTTATCAGCCCAGTCATTTATGGCTCACACTTGTGGCTATTTGGAGCAATGTGTGTTTTGTGGTTAATAATAACATTATTACATCTGTAATCATTTTTATTTTCCCTTACTCATTTGTTGAAACTCTGAGATTTATATATATTTCGATTAAATACTCGAAATTAATTCGTAAATAATTCAAAAAGCAATTAATATTCTTGTATGAATGATTGTATTTCCGCTCGAGCAAGCGAACAAGCTCAAAAAGCCCAGCAGATCGAGCAACACATTAACACACATCAGCAACAATAATAATAAAATATCGAATATTGATTATGTTTAACTCGAATCGGATATCTAAAGCAAATGCTTTTTCTCTATCTAACTGAAGTGCTATACTATAATCAAAGTAAGTATTTTCTCTCTCTCTCTCTCTCTATAACTGAAGTGGTAATAATGTGGTAATATAATAATATTAATCAAACTGCAATCACTTTTTATCTCACTTCTCAGTCAGTGCTTAAATGTAGTTACTTTTAGGTCTTATAAAGAACCTTGGCTTCCTAGCTAAAATCGATCTATTTCCTAAAATGTTGATATCCTTGAATGCATGAGATATACTCATTTCACTAACAAATTGGGTTAAAATTCATCAAGTACATCACACCAAGTCTATAGTTGCCACAATTTAAAATGAGCACATTTCAAAAATCGGGAAAGACTTAAAGCTGGGCTTAGGAATTGATAACATTGTTAAAGAGTCCAGTCACGCCCACAATGCCCGCTCAGTCATAGTGTAAATTTGTAGTGTAATTTCTAAGTAGGTGAATTAATGTTTTTTCGACTCGTTGGATTGTTGCATCTGCGTGCTGTAAAAGAAACTTTTCACTTTTTGTGCGTACATATACTCGTACAGTTTTCGTACATTTTGTGGCACATTGAAACCATTTATCTTTTTTTTAACTTTGCGCTGAGTGTGGCAAACTACGTAAAGTGACTGCCAGTCTGTCCGTTTCTCTCTCTATAAGTGTGTGTGTGTGTGTGTGTGTGTGTCTGTGTAACCGTACTGATGTGCGATTTGTGCACTTGTCAGTTGTCAGTTGGCAGACAAGAAAAAGTAAAAACACTCAAAAAAAATGAAATACGAAAACGACAAATATTAACAAATAACATGAAAATTCACTAACTCTGTAAAAGTAAATATGAAGGACATTAAGTGGCGTTTAACAGGGCTGCTGTTGCTGCAGCAGCCGCAACAACAACAACAACAACAAAAACAAGAAGAAGAAGAAGAACAAGCACAACACACAAAATACATGCACACAACACACACACAAACACAGACCTTTGTATAAATGCAAACAAAACGAGATGCGAGGCATTCAGTTCAGTTCAGTTTGGTGTGCGTGTGTGTGTGCGGGTGTGTGTGTGTGGGGCACGTGGCGTGTAAATGAGCAGCAAAACCAAGGTTTATTAGCATAATAAGCACAACATGAACATGAAGAACAACATCGACAATGCCACACAGATAGGCAGATTGTCTGTTTAGCTCGGCTTGCAACTTTGTGCTCCAAATTTTTCACTTACTTATCATTTTATGCCGCGTGGCCGTGCGTGAATCCTTCCGCAAGGATTTCTGTGGCGCGCTCTAATTATGCACACACAATCCAGCCAGAAGACTGCGCTTAACTGTTGCTTGTGCTTTCGGTGGTGTTTTGCTGTTTTTTTTTGGGGCACAAAACACAACAAGCTCGTGCTGATGATCGGCTGAAGACACGCTTCCAAAACAAACCAAAAAAATAAATGAGAAACGAACGCAGTCTATAAATGTGGTTATCCTTTGGGCCTCTTGGCTCTCCTAATGCAACTACTTTACACTTGAACGCGTTCTAAGAGAACCACAGACGCTTTAACGTTGCTTTCAACTGAAGTCGAGCTAATCGCGCCACTTGTGCAGTTGGCCAGGTTCTGTTTTTTGTTTTTTTTTTTTGGGAGTTTTACTGGTTAATGGTGCTGCTGCTGATTCTGCTAATGCTGCTGCTGGTCTGCTGTGTTTAAGCTTTTGTTGTTGTTGTGCGTCTTAGCGCGTGCAACGTGCAACCAGAACGAGGACTGACAACGAACTGAGCGCGGCGAGCTGTTGTTGGAGCAGCTGGAATTTCAACAGGCACACTGTTATACGCACTGCACAGTGGTACGAAGTATTCCTTTTTATTCTGTCTAAATTAGAAAACCGAAAACGTTTACTAGATTCATTTACTTCAAAACCACGCTGCTAATTTAGTGTAAATAATAATTCACACTTCAAACTATTAACAAATGGAACAAATTTTAAAATTGTAATTTAGAATTTGTTGTTTTGATTTTTAATATGTGTGGAAGAAGCATTTGCGTGAAAAGTATCAACTATTGGTGGACTATCTGTGCGTAATCTTAACTTTTCTTTAAGCCGATCTTTTAAAAGTAATGCACAAAAATAAAACGAATTTTTAGTTTACTGCAAAAAATGTAATATATTGAAATTTATGTATGCAACTATAAAAAAATATGTTTTATTGTTAAAGTGAAAAATATCTTAATGAATTTATGTCGAAACGAGCAATGAAGAGCAGTGTGCAGAGTAGCACAGTCATTTCAAACCAGCCACAAGGATGCACAGTGGGCAATACATTGTTTGAATGCCGACGCACACGGCGTATGCGCAATTTGCCACACAACAAGCAGAGAAGAGAGCAGAAGCGATTGAGCAAGAGAGAGACAGAGAGAGAGAGAATAAGGAATGTTTACGCAGCGACAGCGCAACAATTTGTTGAAGAGCGACGAGGCAGTCGCCTTACATTTGTTATACGGCGACAGGACAAGGCAGGACGTGGATGTCGTCGTCGTCGTCCACGTCGTTATCCTGTCCGAGGCAAGAACCGGAAGCAAAAAGTCAGCGCGATAAGCAAAGGCAGCTGGTGCTTCTAGCGCATTTTTATTGCCAATTCGATAATAAAAAAAAAAGTCGAAGAAGCTCTCACCTTGGAGGAGCCTTGACAATTGTGCAGCAACAGGAGACGCCTCGGACTTGACGCATTTCATTGTTGTTGCTGTTGTTGCTGTTGTTGCTGCCTGCCTGCCTTGCTTGGCATTAGCATAATGGCAAAGAAGGGCGCTGAATGGAAATTGGGTTTGGCAAGCCTGCAACTTTGTTTTACCATTTGGTGCTCACCCTTTTTTTTGCTACTTTTGTTGTTGTTGTTTCTTCTTCTTGCTGGCGTATGAGCAACATGCGAAGCAGCATTTGAGCAACTGTTGCTCCGAGAAGTCAGTCTCCCAGCCAACTTTTAATTCCAGCCCACTGGCTTGAGGTGAAGTTCTTGTCGCTGTTTGCTGGCCCGCAACCTTTGTCCAGTATTCATAAATATGTATGAGCTGCAAAGGGTTTTTCAAATTAATTTAACCAAATTGTGGCTGCCAACTTTGCGTTGCTCATCAGTTGTTGTCAGCTGGTTGTTAGTTGTTAGAACACGAAGTGTAACAAAAATTTTACTGAAATTAAGATCAAATATTTGCAATTTTAGTAAACTTATATTAACTTTTCTTAAGTCAACTTATATAATTATTAGTATAAAGTTCGGTTAACGGTTAACATTTTCTAATTGTTTTTTGATGACAAATCTTATTATTATCATTATTATATTTTTAAATGTAGTGTCTGAATTCGAACTTAATTTGCTTTAATCAAGAACTCAAATACTTGATTTAACATTTTTGCTTTACATATTTTATCTTGATTTAACTTAAATAAATATATAAAGCATTCTTTTAACATAATCAACTATATCTTCTGTAAAAGATTTCGTAATTAAGTAAAATTTTGGACTACTAAAATCGTGCTTAAAATAAGATCAATATGAGTGAAGTCCTTTAAGTCTTAGTAAACTCTCTTGATTTGATTAAGATTTTTCTCTCAGTGTCGTTGTCGCTTGGCACGCTTGCTCTGGCCACTGTGCGTGGCTGAGGTCAAGAATTTGCATGCAAAAATTTCGTAGCTTAAGAATTTATTTGGGTTTTGCATTTATGATGAGCAGCAGCAACCGACTCGTGCCCGGGCCATAATAAAAGCGCAAATTTAGGCGAAACGGCCAGCGAAGATGCCAGCGCCGAAAGTGTTAAAGTACCAAAAATGATTTCAAAAGCGAATCAAGCGACAGGAAAGACTTCCGTCTCGACGCGGACGCGGATACGGGCAAGGACTCCGAGTTGGACTACGACTCAGGCCCCGACGCCGACTCGGACTTGAAGTCCGTCATAATAAGTCCACGCAGATCCGGCTCAAATTGTTGCACGCGCATGCACACACACACACACACACACACGCACACACACACAGGAGTTGACTTCGCCACTGGCAAACATTAGCGCAAAAAAACATGAAACGTGCGCTGCCTGCAAAGGACGTTGATTACGCAAGAGGACCAACTGGCTGCCTGCCACGCCACCTATTGAATTATTCCTATTTTATGTCACACACACACACACACACACGCACGCATACGCAGACAATCAATACGAGTACACAGTGAAAAGTGTATCACGCCCAATGGCATCTCAGCCAAGCAGGCCGAAGCCAGAAGCTGGCTTCTTGGCCAGGTTATTGAACCACGGAACTAGCCACGGCACCTGTTGATTGAGCTCATCAGCGATTACATTACGTAATATGCCCACAAACAAAGCTATTTGATGGCTTAATGTAGGCGTCAGCTTTTATTAAATCGAACAACAGCAGCCCGCAAATTGGCATCCTCAGACGATTGCAAGAATACTTTTCATTGAAATAATTCCACAATGTGTTCAAGCAAATTGTTAAACTTAAAGTTCTTTGTTCAGTAAAATACAAATTAAAAAAAACATAACATAAACATATGCATATACATATATATATATATATATATATATATGAATTATGAAAAGCACTGGCAAAACTTGCCCAATCCATTTGTAAGGATTTGCGCTTTGAACTCATCGCCCAGCCATGTCCATGAAAAAAAGGAATATCGATTGGATTTTAAGGACTTACAGGATTTGAGAAAAATGTAGGTCGTAATTTAGCCAGAGCATCAAAATTGTTATGGTTCCAGGATGTTCTTAGTGAAATTTCTACAAGATAACCTCTTTATCCTTGAATGCAATTCGATGCAGTTGGTCCTTGCCATTCTAACGTCTCCATGTACTTTGAGTAATTGTAATGATTTGGCCTAGTTAGAGTTAGTTTAGTACAATGCATATTCCTATTTCCAATTCCAGAAGGATTTCGCGGAAACATATCATTTTGAGATCACAAAAAAAGGATACTCGATTTGCATTCAAAAATTGTCCGATTTCTAAAAACAAACAATTATTACAAAATGTGAAAAATCGAATAATTCGGTGTGACTTTACTATGGCGAGGATCATGCGGATGTCCTTTGGACCACAGATAGTCATTTACCAGCCGATCCGAATAAAACATTTGAATATAATAAAATAAAAGCAGTAAACAGCTGAAGTAAATTAACTTTTCTTAAAACAGAAAATTGCGCATAACTTTGCCGTATTCTGACGAACAAATATGCAAAATATTTCGGTTTGAACAATTTTATCAACTGGCCCAAGGACATTCAAATTAACTCCGCGAAACCAAGGATTTTCTGATTTCGACACATTTCTTTTCGCCTTTAAAGTCAAAATTTTCCAAGTGTTTGCAGTTCGATAAAGTTAGTCCTTGCACTACTAATGTACCATGTGCTTCGAATATCTGTAAGGACTCGTCAGAGCTAGAGTTATTTTTGTGTCCTGCCACTTTGCATCATCCCAAAATGATGCTTCAAAAATTATGCAAACGAATTAACACAAGTGTTTGGACTGCTGCATGGGAATGATAATATTAAAAGTTTCATCAAGATAGCGAAGGATTTTAACCTATAACCATTTAGAACAAAAATTTAACACAAATAAAACTGTATTGGCAGCTGTGTTGTGTATCAATTGCTCTCAAACCGACTGCGAGCGCCACCTACTTGTGAGATTTATGATAACACACTGTGTGGCCATTGTTATCTGTTAAGTTGGCCGCCAGCCGATAGATGGCGCCACATAAACTGCCCTCAATAAATCAGCTATCATTTAATTTTAGTTCATAATTCATTCAATCTGTAAGTTTCTTAGAGACCAGACCAAAGTTTTACAAGAATTTTAGATCATTAAGAATATTTTTAACTCCTCCCTTCCGATTTAATGAGAATTATTTAATTATAAATTTCTGCAAGTTGTATTTCTTGTTGTCTGTTTTATTATCATCGTTATCCATATATTATATATGTGTGTATATATATATATGTATATATGTGTGTGTGTGTTTTGTAATTTGTTTTTAAATATTATGAACTACGTTTGAATTGTACAATCTAATTAATAATTAACATTTAGCCCATAAAAGTACACAAATATGCGCAGTAGGTAAAGTTACGTAGTATTTTACTT
The DNA here is from genome assembly GCA_035041595.1 of Drosophila basisetae. Classification (NCBI taxonomy): domain Eukaryota; kingdom Metazoa; phylum Arthropoda; class Insecta; order Diptera; family Drosophilidae; genus Drosophila; species Drosophila basisetae. The sequence goes on from JAWNLB010000070.1 coordinate 8,888,066, forward strand.
TATTTTTTTAGTTTTATTTTCAATTACGTTTATTTGCCTAGCAACATTTACATTTACTTAAACGACTAATATATTTAAATATATACATTTGCATGTATATAATTTTGTATGAATTACATTCAATTTGTTTTGTGTGTGTGTTTTTTTTTTTTGTTTTGATTAACTTTAAGGGATTATTATTTATAACAAACGTAAATAGCGCAGTTTTCTTAGTGTTCAGTTTTTATTTATTTGTGTGTTTCCTCGTTGTTTTTTTTTTTGTGTTTATTTTTAGTTTATTTTCAATTGGATTAACGATTTTCACAAAACAGAAAATTTCGTAAGCCATATATGTATTTAGGCCTCGTCAAGGGCCACAGAGCTATTTACATAGAGTAGTCGTAGTAGTACCAGAGAATATACACAAATTACGTATTCCATTGCAAATCCTAAGCATATATTTAACATATACACACATCATATATATGATTTAAAGACTTTTTCTATCCGTTTTAAGCATTCTAAGAAAAAAATGTACAAATTACAATTATTATTATTATATTTAAGAATATTTTGTTGTCAGTTAAATATGTTAAGCATAAGTTATTACATAATTGTGCTAATTGGTTTTAAAGTTTCACATCATTTTCGTCTATTGGATTTTTCGCTGAATCTTGTTTGCTCTTTCTTTGAACATTTTCTATTTTCTTTTTTTTATGTTTTCCTTCTTTTTTTTATTCACGTTTTACGCTTTTGTTATTTGTGGTTCACTTTATGCTAAGGGCATTAAAATTAATATGTACAAAGTATGACTTACTAACTAGCAATATTTGCTGCATGGGTTCTTCTTCTGTTTGTTTATGTTGTTGGTATTAAAAATTTCTTTCAAAGAAATTTCAAAGTGTTTCTGAATGGTTATTTTCGTTATAATCTTATTTCTTTTTCCTTTCTCCTTTTTAATTTTTTTGCTTGCATATTGCGCTGTTTTTACTTTGTTTTCGTTTAGTTTTTATTCTTTTTTTTGTTCTCGTTTTTCAATGCACACAGAATTCTACTAATTATAAGCGCTAAACATTGGATATTAGTTTCTATGGTACTCAATGCAATTAAGTTTATGCGTGTCTATATGCTATACGTATGTTTTGCTTGTATGTATGTATATGTGTGTGTTTTGCTTTTCTTTTTTTTTCATTTTAAATTAGAAGCGACCAGATAAATCCTGCAAGAGAAAGAAAGAAATACAGCTGTGATTAGTTTGAATGCTCCGAAGAATAGAAGAGTAAATTGAATTATTTCAAGAAGTAGATTTCCTGCAAGACACTTAAACAGTTTAAGCTAAATTGTGAAATCAAGAATGATTTGTCAGTTAATTTAAAAATGTTCAAAATCCATCCGATTCATTTCTCAGAGTGTAAGCACAAAATGAATCCAAGAAATTGACAGTCAATGGGCATATCAACCAGATTATCGCTTCTTATTGCTCAGCTCGAGGACTAACTCAAAGTTACATCAACACTTCATAAAAGGACAATCAGCAACTGGCCAGCGGCACAGATTTGAGCGGCCCCCCAAAAAATTGGCTAATTTATTCACATTTTGTGGCAGTTGACACTTGGCAGCTAGCTGCTTGAGCCTGGCGTCAAAATATTCATAAGCGATAAGCAAATGTGTGAGATTGCTGCCATAAGCCTCAAAGAGTCTAACAATTTTTATGCAAATTGCAAAAAAAAAAAAACTGAAAAAAAACAGCAAAAAATAATCGCAAACGAAATGAAAATGAAAATGGAAAACTACAAAAGACAGGCTCAAATTGAGTCATAAAAAGCGACAGCGCTAAGCATTTAAAATGCGAATATTTAGCCGTATTTTGCTAGACTGCCTGCCTGCCTTGGCTATAACAATAAATTTCGTGAATCTCAGCAAGTGTTGTTGCTGGCATAAAAATCAAAAGACGACGCCGCTTATCAGCCGTTTTATTAGTTACAGCTTAAAATTATATATATATATATATATATATATATATATATATATATATATATATGTATAGATGTGTTGATCACGCGCACAATTTTTATAACAGGCAATTGAATTTTATGGGCGAGCACTTGCGACACGGCCAGTGTGAAGGGAACAAATCGTTGCCTACTTCTGTGCGCCGTCAAATAAGTTTATTGCCCGGCCTTGGGCCCTGTTGGATGAGTGCCTGGCCTGGCTGTGATTAGTTGCCACGCCCCTAGCATATTTGCACTTTGCACTCACACACACACACAAGTCCTTTACTTTACTGTTTGCCAGCGCCTCGATTGTGTCCTGCAGGCCCTTGCAGTTTATTACAAGAAGCGCGCTGCTTGTTTGCTTTATTACTTATTACACATGCTGCTTTATGGATGTGTGTGTGTGTGTGTGTGTGTGTGTATGTGTGTGTGCGAGTGTATTCATGTCTGTCACGTCATTATCCTTTGTGGCGTGCAACAAGTGTTTCAATCGCAGCGCTTTGTTTGCCGTGTGCCAACCAGCCACACACAAAATCCTTCAGGACCCTAAGCAGCTTGTTCAAAAGCGCCCTTTACATTCTATCACACTCGTCGTGTCCTTATGTGTATATATTTAATGTGTGTAGCCTTGTACACAGAGAGAAAATAACGATGTGTTATCAAATATTCTACAGAAAATATAAACGACGTGTTCAAAGAGAGAGAGAGAGAGAGAGAGAGAAACCCTTGCAATGGTAAAAATGTTTAATTTTTGTCTATTCTTGCTTATGCTAATATTTATTTCAGAACAATTTGAACAAAGAGAAATACAACACTCAACTTAAAGCAAGCAAAACAGTTTGGAAAAATAGCTAATCTAAATATTTGTATTTATTTTTAAAATGTTTGACTTTGTATACATATGTATACGAGTATATATTATTTTAAAGTTGTTTATCTTGAAAGATCGTAGCATCCATAATCTAACTAGATATAATTGTTTTAATTGAATTCAATCCACAATTTATATGTAATTGTGCCTAATATTAAAAATTGTACCAAAGCCTATAACGTTCTTTAAAGTTAGATAATCAAAAGATACTTTTTAAATATATCACATTACTTAAATAATTCTTACAATAAAATCAATAATAATTCTAGATACATTTCAATCTTTGTCGACAATCACACCCTCGATTATTTCTCTCTGTGTATGTGTTTTTGTGTTTTATTTTTTGCCTTTTCCTGCCACTTGGCAATTGTTTTCCGAGACTTCCTTCCAAGGCGGCGTCTCGTGGCAGGCAGCCCAGGGTCTCAACTCGGCGCGACCTCCGTGTGCCGTTCGAGTTAAGTGAGTGTAAATGTGGTTTTGTCAAGCCAAACCATGCTTTCAAACCCCAACCACAACCCGCCAACCATCCAACCATCCAACACTCCAATCCCCAGCCCCTGCCAAGTTGTGTGTGTGTCTGTGTCCTTTTGCCGTTGAGCTTCCTGTCGGCAGCTTAAATGCTATTAAATTGCTGACAATTTGTATCATTATAAATTCGGTGCTGGCAAATTGATTCCGCTGGTTGTTGAGTTGCTGAGTTGTCCGTCACCCAGTCATTTAGTTAGTTAGTCAGTTCGAATGTCACCGTTCGCTTTTCTGGAGCATAATCAAGTTTTCAATCAGAGGAACAGTTGCACAATTAGCCCTCAGTTAGTGGCTGAAGTGCGATAAGAGTTTGATCTCCTGGGCACTGTCAAAACTAACTCAATTTGTTCCGGCAAAGTCCCCAGACATTTATTAATGATGCACGTTGGCATTAAAATTTAATCAAATGAACAATGAATGAAAAAAAAACAGAAAAGAAGAGAAAAAAAAATAAAAAGAAACTGGTCGCTGAAACCAAACTTGAATGCTTGAATAATTCAGCGAGTTGCGGACAAGTTGCAACACCTTTAGGAATCCGAACACAAGAAATAGAAAAACTTTTGGGTCGCCGTTGCCTAGGCCAGGCCAAATGGTAGGCCAGGACAACGCCTCCAATTTCAGCCTCGATCTCAATCTACACAAGACACACACACACACAAAAAAAAAAATCAACAGAAATCGCGCCGTTTGGTTTTTGCTTTTTTTTTTGTGCGCCGCTTTTCAACTAATAAATTGCCTTAAAATGCTTTTGTGTTTCACGCGCGCTTTCACCGTGGGCAACCAGGAGACATGCCACCAACCACCTCTCTTCCCTCTCCTCCACCCACTCCTTTGCCTCCTTCCACACAGCAGCTGCAGCCATAATTTGTGTGACTTTATTATGTGTCAAGTGAGTCAATCTGCGGACGATGATGATGAGAACGACGACAACGACAACGACGAGGACGAGGACGAGGACGAGAACGCGAAGCTGGAAATTGTGATATCCTGCGGGAAGCTTACACCTTATACACTCCGCCCCTCCCCCCTTGCAGCTGGCACAGCAACTTTAGCCGTTTATTGACATGTGTCGCTGGCGGCTTATTAGACCCAGCCGTGAGCATGTCCTTAAACATGCGCATTCAGCTTTTTCTTTCTTTCTTTCTGCTTTTTTTTTTTTTTTTTGTATTCCATTAAATATGCAATGCGCAAGTTTAAGCATCCCACACAGCATTTGCATAATACAAATTGTAAGAATTTTAAAAATTCTAAAGATATGAGAAATATTAAGCGCTGTCAGTTAGCGAAATTATAAAATCTGAGAACAAAAAAAAAGAGAATGGAAAAAATGTAAATCCGCTCAAACTGTTGGGCTGCAATTCAAATTATTCACTCAAATGAAGCGGCAGCAGAGCCAAACACAAAAGTTTGCACTTGGCATAAATTTCATAGAGCCAACCCCTCCTTGCACCACACTTCAACCACCCTTCCCCCCACCCACTGCCCACCCTCGAAGACGATTTGATTTTATTTTATTAGCACATCACACGATTGGCGCCAGAACTTGACAAAGTTACAACTTTGTCCTGCTGCCGCGGCGACTGACGACTTCTTCTCACTCTCAGCGTCTCTCCCTCTCTCTCTCTATATCTCCGCCTCTTTCTGAGTCTCCCTTTCTCTTTCTTGCCTTCTTGCCAACTTTTTCTTGGGCATAATGTCTTTTTTTTCTGGTCGCTTTGCTGTTTTCTAATTGTTGGCTTACAAACTTAATGTGGAATTCAATTTGTGCGTACTGCACTAAACGAAGGCAGCAGCAGCAGCAGCAGCAGCAGCGGGGCGGGGGCGGGGGCCGGGTTCAGTTGAAAACTTTTTCATGGCATTTCTTTGGGTTTTTTGTCGCCCATTGTTGGCCGCAACAGAAAAAAACATACAACAAAAAAAAAACACTTGGACACAAAGCAAAAATGCAAACTGACAGCTTAACTGACATTGAAAATAGCCAGAAATAATGAAAATGAGCAAAGGTATTGGAACCAGCAAGCTGCATAGTATCCGACTCTTTAATACGCTGTAAATATTCACACTAAAATTCATGATTTATTTAAAACCAAAGCCAGTCCATTCAGCAGGCACATTGTCAATTTTATTTAATTACTCGAGTTTTCCACAAATTTTCATTCAATTTAAACAAATATTTTGTGCGCCTCTCAATTCATATAGATTGGGCATAGAAGACTCAAAAAGTAAATGGAATAGCAGCACTTAATACATGTTGCCACATCCCTTGCGACAAGTCAGCGAACTTGGCTCAACTATGTCAAAGCGAACACTCCAAAACACAAAAGCGGTTAAGGGGTTAAGGGGTTTAAAGGATGCGGCACTCGAAAATCTCGTCGATTATTCGATGGCAAAACTCTTGGAAAATATGCGAAAAATTCAAATGTAATTTCTCAATATTAGCTGCACACTTAACACACTTGATTTGAGCGAGGGCAAAACAGGTAAATAGCCATAGGTTTTTCTTGCCATGGCTAACAACAACAACAACAACAACTACAGCAACTACAAAAACAGCAACAGCAACAACAAGGACAACAACGAGCAGAAGGACATGATGCGGACTAGCCGTGCATAAGTCACCCTAAGGACGTAATTAATTTTTCAGCATTTGCTTTGCTGCCTGCTGCCTGCTGCCTGCCGCTGACTGAACGCTCACTTCTGTTCAGGCAAATTCAGGTTCAGGTTGCCTTGACGAATTTGCGCCGCGGTTGCTAAAAAGGACCTGTGAGAAATGCTTGGGGCCGCTTGGCCAAACCAAATTAGCGCAACCATTACGTGAGCGACAGAGGGATGATGAACGGGGAGGGGTGGCACAGTACCTATGGACATAAGGACATAAGGACATAAAGACACTTGAATGCCACTGCCCACATTCTGGCTCTTATACATATTTCATTTGGCACCGGTAAATTGACTTAATTTCCTATAATTTTGAAGCGTGCGCCGCTTTAAAGTCTCAAAGTGGCAAACAGGAAAACGGCGCTTTAAGCGTGTATTTTCTTTTTGTATATATATATGGATACATGTATATATTTTTTTTGTTTTGTTTTGGCCGGGGTGGGAGCACTTGACATTGTATTATGATAATTGAACGCGTGTAATTGCCCTCAAGTAGCGTTAGATGGCAAGCTAAAAGAGAGAAACAAAGTCCAACAGTCAGCAGTCAGAATAAGTACTCTAAATGGCAATGAAAGATTCATGGAACAGTCAAATGAACTGAACTAAGGCGATTTATATATATATATATATATACTTATGAAGAGGACGCGCAATGAAAAGAAAAATGTTGCAGCGTGTGTTTTGAGGGAGGGTTTGAGGGTGACTTGAAGAGTAGTTGTGCCTTTGCCAACCATTTTCTGTATTTTAGCCTCTTTCATATTCATAATGTATCGCTTTATGCGCCGTGATTTTACATTATTAACATAATTTATGCATAACTGTCACATTGAATGGCTTTTAGGCTTGATGCAAATTGAAAGCGAATGTATCGTCTCTCGACTTGGCTCTCTACTCACTTTGTAAATTGTAGTGGGCGGCCAGCTGCAGCTCCTCAATCCTCAATCCTCAGCGCCTCAGCTCCTCAGCTCCTCAATCCACAAAACACCCCAATCCTCAACCTGAACAAGTCCCTTCTCATTGTGCTTATCGTCGTATCTCCGCTGTTTTGCTTAAATTGTACACAATATTGTCGTTTAGTTTAGGCCCAGCCAACGTCTTAACAAGCGGTGGTTCCAAGCTATTTGGAGATCTCGAACGGATCTAATGCACCCAGGAGGGGGGCGAGGTGACAACACTGGGCTGTGTGTACTGCACTCGGGTCGCTGTTTGCGTGGCCAACTCCAGGCTATTGTTGTTGTTATTGTTATTGTTGCTCAACAGCAACTGTTGCTGCTGCTGCTGTTGCTGTTGCTGCTGTTGTTGCTGTTGCTGCTGTTGTTGCTGCTGCTGTTGCAACTGCAATTCTGCCTGCAACTGACTGCAACTTAACTGCACACCTGCACTGATGTTGCAGCTACTGCTGCTGTTGTTTGTACTATTATTGGTTAAGATCACATTGGTAGCATTCGTGTTGACCGCCGGCAGCGGTATGTTTATATCCAGCAGGCCGTCGTATATCATCTCCTGCTGGAGCAGCTAAAGAAGAGAGCAGATTTATATCAATTTATTTGATATTTTAAGTTATATCTATCATTAGCTAAATGTAGCATCTTTTCTGACAGTCGACAGACGAATTATGTTTCGTTAACAGTACGGTTACATCGGAAAAACTACTAATCAATTTTTTTTTTAAAGATAAATCTTTAAAAGTGAGAAAACAAAAAAGGTTTCAATCACTTGAATGTGAGTAAACCTTGAACTTAAGTGGAAATTGCGTTCTAAAACAAAGCTTCAACTGAAATGTTAGCTTCGTAGTCCTTAGGACATATCGACTTATATATATATATATATATATATTACAGTTAAGACAATATAAAAAATCCATATAAAGTACCAACAATGGGCAAAAAGAATGAATCAAAAACAAAGGATATAAAAGCATGATAAGAACAGGAAGACAAAGAAGTTTGTGTATGAGTATGTGTATGTGTATGGGTAAATGAAAAAATCGTTGAGAGAGAGTTAAAGTTGCATATACCACATTATAATTAATGCAAATCTGATATCTACTCACCTCTTCGACGTTGCACTCGAGACCGCCCTGAAAGTTCTCCAAGTTAAATTCGTCAATTTGCTCACTGTTGAGCGCCTCCAGGCATTGTCCTATCAAAGTAGAGGCGCAGTTATTATCTGCTCAGGCAGCACGACAGTTAAGATGCACAATACAGGGATTTAGAATAGATTGAAGAGAGATAGTGTTGCGAATGTCAAAGTCTTATTAACTTACCCTCCAAACCAGAGGACAACTGCTGCTGCTGCTGCTGTTGTTGTTGCTGTTGCTGTTGCTGCTGTTGTTGTTGCTGCTGTTGTTGCTGTACAAGCAGTGAACCATTATCCGAAGCAGCATCTAAGAGAATGCTGTTGCTATAGGTGTTAAGGGAGTCCGACGAGGGCTCACTGTTGGGATACGCAGGCGACATGGTGGTGGTGACTGAATTTGGCGACAGGCCCTAAATACAAATGAAAGCAACAGTTAGTTCAAGTTACTTAATTATATTTAGATAATAGCTTAGTTTCGGTTAGAATAGTTTAACTCACATCTCGCGTACTGTGTAAGCAGCCGCAGTTGAGCGAACGATGCAACAGGCACTGTGGCTGTTGCTGTTGCTGCTGCTGCTGCTGCTGTTGTTGTTGTTGCGCTTGTGGTTGCAGTGTATTGTAGCCGGGGGCAGAGACGGGTCCGTTGAGTGTATAGCCTTGTGGTAGCTGCGACTGTTGTTGCGCCTGCTGTTGCTGCTGCTGCTGCTGGTATGGCGGTGGTGGCTGCGTCGGCAGACCAGATGCTGCACTGAACCTGCTCCAGCCGTATGATCGTTGGGTTGCAAGAATTATAAAAACAAATGTTGACTTTATAGAACAGTTTCCAAACAAAATAGATAACGCATTATCCGATTACTTTCAGTTAGTCTACAGGGCAACTGCTCAATTTTCTCTAGTCCGCAAAACAATCGGACAACAATCATATTTTCGCCTATCAAATGCTTCTCCCGTTTCAAATATTTGTTATGCTCTGAATTTTTTTTATATAGATCATTATTATATTGACAACAAAGCAAATCGTACAAAAGCCTTTTCTAGCTGCGTGTTGTATGTCCTTTTTTATAGACACGTTTTTTATGGACCAATCAGACGAAAATTTAAAATTGATTACCAGCATTCCAAATGCTCCAGGAGAGTATCATTTAAATAAAAAAAAATATATTAAACTAACTTTCGAAGGGGTTTTTGTAAAAGGTTTCATAAGCTTTCATCGGTATAAACAAAGACAGAATTCGGTTTTCCTCATTTTCCGAGCTTGACGACAAAATAAGATTAAGCTCCATAAATATGTATAAATATACTCGTATATATATATATATATATATATATATAGATAAGATAGATAGCTAGATATTGTGTAGCATGCAAAGCTTGTTTGTGCGCAACGCGGGGGCAGCACAAGATTGAAACGAACAGAAGAAACAACAAACTTAAGAAACAATTAAACCACACAACACATTCATCAACAACTGACCCTTGCTGCTGCAACATGTCGTTGTGGAGTTTCAGCTCATCCGCCATGGAGCCGGTAAGCTGGTCGAGTGCCTGCGCCTGCGCCTGCGTCATTGTCGTATTCTGATAGTCAACGGAGTAGCCCCAATCGGGCTCGAGATCCAGGGCGCGTATGGGACTCAAGCGTCCGCAGGAACTGGCATTGGATGAGGCGCGCTGACGGAAATCGGGCGACAGTTGAAAGCCGCCGCTGAACCGCAAAACGATAGACAACAAATGTAAAGAAAACAAGAAAGGAAAATAAACAATGCAAAATCAAAAACGTAATCAACGCAACAATATGTAATGTAATAAACACAAATAGTTTTCTCAAATTGTAAATTATAAGTAGCTAACTTAAAGTTAAGAGACTCTTCTTCTTTCCAAAATGGCAAAAGATACTTTCGCTTACAGCTAGAAAGCCAGCACTCAAATATATGAATAAACTAAGTATTTAGGTGTAAGTTAAAGCACGCGTTTTGGGGCAAATTTGTAAGCTCTTAAGCATGCTTATTAACTACAAATAGATGTAACAAATCATACATCTAAATCATTGTTACTTAAACATAATTTACAAGATTAAATTGTAAATTCTACTACTAAAATCCGTTTTGCTTAATGTCTAATTACGTATATTAGCTCATGTTAATGTGCGAATTAGAATAGATCGAATAGGTAACAGGAAACATAGTGAATGAAGCCCCCAAATAATAATAATAATACAAATTATAATGCTGGCATTTTTAGAAATCAGTTCTCATAAGTTGCTAGAATGGGTTAATTGAACAGCAAGAAACAAATCAAATTGCCAGCTAAATAATATGCAGCTGACTTTGAGCGTCTTTGTTTTAAATGAATATTTAATTCAGATTTGTTCAGTTTTTTTAATTAAAATTATAGATCTTTAAGTTAAATGTATATTGAGCTTTGTTAGTTTGTAATTGTAGTTATACAAGCATTTAGTTGTTAGTTAGTGCAGTTTAATTATTAATTGGTATTTAGCTTAACTAATACGAATTGCAGGCACTTCAAAACGATGAGAAACTTGTGTCACAATATACTGAATCGAACTTGAACCGTAAGTGAAAAACTAGGCTACTTTTTGAGTTGTCAAGTTGCTGCGTGCTCAATAGTTAATAGTTACCTGTGCAACGGGCTCTCTGGAAAGTGATCCAAGCCCTCGCTGACGCTGCTGCTCGGCGAGGGCGTCGCATCGTTGGGGCCAACAGCTCCGGCCTGTCGCAGGGCCTCCACACGCTTTTTTGCCCGGCCGCGACGCTTCTCGTAGCGTGATGTTTCCATTGAGGCGGCACGGCGACGCACCGATTTGCCCGGCTTTGCATCCGGATTGAGCATCCACCAAGACGATTTGCCGGTGCCCTCGTTCTGGACGCGCATAAACCGACTGTGCAGCGACAGATTGTGCCTGATGGAGTTCTGCAAAATGCGATAAATGAATCAATTGTGGCAATTAGTGAGACGTCTCCGGATTCGATATCTTTTTTGCGGAATTTGCAAATCCTGCTCGATTGCTGCTTGCTGCTTGCTGCTTGAGCAGCAGTTCAATTCAAAGACACGCTGATGTAACGATTTGTAAGCAATTGCGTTAACTTCCTGTGTGTGTGTGTGTGTGTGTGTGTGTGTGTTATGGGTTATGGGCCTGGGTTTGGGAATGGGAACTGCTGGGTTAAGGGTAAATATATAGTAAGGTTTTGCGTTACGTTTCCTTTTCCCGGTTTTTCGCCATTCAATTGTCTGACGACATTTTTATGGTTTTTAGAATACACACACACCCAACACACGGGTTCTCTCTAATTGGAAGTTGTCTTCACTTGGCTGTCGTTCTTATTCGCGTCCTGTGTCTGCTTCTGCTTCTACTTCTGCGTCCGTGTCGCTTGTCGCCTCTCGATTGTCGTTGTCATCGTGGTCGTTGCCTGTCGCTTAAGCTGTCAATTCATATTTTATAACAATAGTCATAAATATCGTCATGCGCAACGCACTGACAACAACAAATCGACAAACGCGACAAACACGACAAACTAGACAAACAGACGAAACGGTATAAAATTTGTAGCATCATTGATGCCCATGCCATGCCCACTAAACGCGCATAAGGTAACAACATGAAAGGGCGACTGCTGCTGGTGAGTGTACCGCTTGCTAGATACCCTATAATTACTCTCACTCTTAAAGAACTTCAGTGCTTATCGCCCGATCTTCATAAAGCATACAGCTGTTATTCAAATGTATCGTAGCATTTTCTTATCAAAAACTTAAAAATGTTTTGACAACTTTCTCATAGACCTCTCAAGATAAGCAAATAATCACTAAAATAAACTTAGCTTGAACGGAGACAGATGAACAGATGATGCTAGATCAACTCAGTTGACGTACTCGGAGTTGTTTACATATGTTTATAACAAACTTTTTAGACACATGCACTGCTTACAGGGTATTCAAAACAACACCCACAAAACACACACCAAATACATACCCCATCAAACAAAAAATAGAAACAATCAAACACGTTTAGTGCGGATTTGTCATCGGTTACAACATTTTTTTTGGAAAAATTGAATGAATGTGGCGTACGAGTATATGGAAAAAAAAGTGATGCTGATACTAGCATTCCAACTAAATGGAGCATTACAAACTAAACTAACTCTAGAAGCAGAGCAGCCACAGATTCCCCCACAAATAAAGACCCCCAATCCCAATCCCAAACACCAACTGCCAAAACCGATCCAAATGCGATGGCGGCTGCGATGCGTCGCGACTTCAGGCGGCACATTGGCGCCATTTATCACCGTTACCAGGACATGTGTGTGTGTGTCTGAGTGTGTGTGTATGGGTGTTTGGGTGCGGGTGCGGGTGCGGGTGTATGGCGACTAAAACCTGTGTGCAGACAACAGACGGCAGCCGACTGGAGATAGGGCAGACAGGCGCAACACCGCCAGGCTACAGACCTTCTAATACCAATTTTTTTTCATTCCTTTTTCTTTTTTTTTTTTGTGCGAGTCAAAAACTTTTACTTGGCGTCAGTCGAGTCCTGTTGGCGTCTCCTGGCGTCGTCGTAATGACATTTCGGTTTTAGCCCACGCTTTTCCCCTTTCTCCCGCTGCTTCCGTTCGCTCTAACCATTTGCCACTTTACCCTTTCTGCTGTGTAGTTCTTGCATAAAGTTATCATTTTTATTTAAATGCTTAAGTGCGTCCTCTAAGCCCAATCCACAATCCCCCCATTACAGCCCACGCATTATCCTTTTCCTTATCCTGGCACATGTCTGGCAATTGCAAACATGTTTGGCTGCTTTGGCAGTAATTTAAACAGTGAAACGTTTTTATTATGCTAATATGCCAAAAGGAAATTATCTTACAAAATTATATGCGCTGGACAGGAACTATAATATTGGCATAGTGTGCATAAATTAGTTATGCTTTACATGACACACGCATGTCCTGCCAAAAGGATTTGGCAGTGCATAGCTCAAAATTTGTTTGCGGCCCTCTTTAAATAGATGCTCGCATTTCATTTGAGAAGCAGCTATTTCATATTTCATATTTAATATTTAAATTTCTTTAAGAGCGCATCCTTGATGCGCTGAGCCTCAAGGCCATAAAATCTACACGAAAATGCTAACAAATGGCATTCATAATTTATGGGCACACACTTCATTGAATATTCATAAACTTAAATCTGGCAAAAGCAAAAAAAAACCCAAAAAAAAATATATATATTCAATTCATCTAACTAATTGGCGCTATTAAATCGTAAGATATGTGTGTATGTACTCTCTCATATATATTATATGCGAGACGAGACTACGACCACATGCCGGCAATAGCGTCCTCCAGGATACTCTGGCAAACTGGCAAGGGAAGTTGCCAAGGCGCTGCATTATGTCTTTGCGAGGAGGACGTGAAGTAGAGTGCTGGGCTGCTGCCTTACAACGCGTATGTGGGTCACACTCGAGGGCAATCGCTACAACCACCACCACCCACCACCCACCACCCCTCCAAATCAACACACAGAAATATGAAAAGAAAAACGTATCGACTGAAATTTAGGGGAGGGGCAAAGGGGGAGTCGCAAAAAAAAGAAGAAAAAAAAAGAGGAAGCCGAAAACTAAATGGCTTCATTGAATTTGCTTGCAACAAATACGAAAATACATATATGTATGGGCAAAATTCAAGAAATGGAAATTTAATACGTATATGAGCACAAGTCCATTTGTCGCCAAGGATATGCCCTTTTGTGTACACTCGCACACACGCACACACACACACACAATTAATGTGCACCGAGCGTAAATTACAACGAAATAGCCCCTCTGTATCAAGCCCCACCCCACCCCCTCATACACACACACACACACACATACTACTCTGCAACGCTGCCCCCTCTCTGGCATCCAATTGGTTGCCAGGAGGCTGGTCTTACAATTTGACCCAGTTATGCAGAAATAGTTGCGAGCTGCCCCGATTGCCAATTACATTTATTAGAGCAGCCGCTTTTATTTATTAGTCAGTCAGGGCTGGCTGTGCACTGATTCATTTCTCTTCTATAATTCATATGAGTAATTGGTCATTGGAATGGGCAGCGAGCAGGCAGGCGGCAGGGGCAAGCAGTGAGTAGGCAATGGGTAAGCAGTGAGTAGGCGGCGCATTATAGCACTAAAATGTATTAAGCCTGCCTGAGAGCGTGCTCTTCTCCATTTCAGCCAAAATACTCATTGTCTTTCGCTTGCCCCCTCAACCCTACTCACAAGTCATACTAAGGCGCATTCATCGCGACAATATATATATATATATATATGTGCATATGTCATTGGGGCATTTAAGCGGCTTATGAAACTCAAGAAGCAGGCATCTGTGGCACCGCTCTCAAGATGCCACTCGCTGCACTTCTCAGTGTGGATTTGATCGACACAAAGGAAATGCATTCGAATAAGTGTTAAACAGAGCAAAGGGAAAGATATTGAGCGACAAAGGGATAGAGTGGAATTTAAATATAAAACTTGTATATTTTTATTTGTATAATCATAGATTTCATATTCAAAATAAGCAAATAATAAATATACTAAACTTATTTAATTAAGGGAATGATTAAATGACCAGCTGACCCACTGAATGATTAACAAATTAACTGTCAAGTTGATAGTTAAGTCAACTGAAAATCCATACAACTGGTGACTGCAACACGTAGGCCAAATATGAAGGTCTAAGAAATTCTAAGGAATTTATAACTCCGATTTTATTTTTGCAACAGGATGAAATTTTGGTAAATGCGACAATCAATTTAAAACAAATTATGTAACACTAATTTTTAGTCAACCTTTGGCGTCAACTTAAGTCAAGTAAATGCATTAAAGATGTGCTTAAATCATTGTGAATAATACTTCGACTTCGTCACCTATAAAAACAAAGCAATACAAAGCTTGTTTATGCGAAAGATACATTTTCATGGCTTTAAAGAACTTTTCAAAAGCGTTATTTATAAATTTGAACAAAGTACTTTTAAATCAGAGGTTCACAGTTGTCAATGTTGCCTATGCAGCTGGTCAGTAGAGAATTTGAACAAGTATTTGAATGTCGTGTTCCGATTAATATATAGTATATATTTATACTAATAAATAAAGTGACAAAGAAAAAATGTATACACAGTGGCAAATTATGTTTGGCATAAAATTGGAGCGAAATACAATTTTTCAGTTTCAATTGCATTGAGTGAAATTAAATGCCAGTTAGCCAGGCAGTCAGCGATTCCAGAATAATATAGCACAGTACAAAGCCCCGATTCATATCGGCATTAAATATATATATATATATAGTATACGCATCAGTGTGTGTGCGTGTGTGTGTGTGTAGATACAATTCAAAAATGAAATAAAAGTAATAAAGAAATCGCGCTCGAATGCTAAACAGCTGCGGCAATTCTCACACACAAATCAAGTGAACCCAGCACTGAACTCAACACACACACACAAAAAGCATAAAAAAACAAATTGAAAAAAAAAATAGAAAAAAAAGATTATTCGCATTTAGATGTGAAATCGAGATATAAATTTTTGAAACGACACTCAATGCACAGGTTCACGTTTTGTACAGCCGCCCGCCGCAACCCAAAACCCGTGCCACTAATTGCGGCACGCTAGTAGCCAGAACCAGAAAATAGAGCCAGACAAGTTCAATGCAGTTAAAATTTAATTTGCCGCCCCCAAAACAGCTACCCCAACAAAAAAAAAATAGTAATAATAATAAAAAACAAAAAAAGAAACTTGTCCGCCCGGTTTTAAACGCAGCTCGTTTTCAATTCGACTTCAATTGTTTTAACGATTTATTTTCTTTCGTTTTGCTAGCCTATTGGTAAACAACACTTTGGCAAGACTAAACAAATTCGTACACCATTCGTATCCATAATGTACATTTGCCGGATCAAGAATTTTATGGCCTCGGCATGAAGCATCAGCCTCGCCTGATCGCATGTTTATGTTTATTCTTCATTCTAATTAATTGTTTAAACATATTTTGTGCTGCTTTTTGCTACTTTAAGGGGTCTGTGTGGGAAATAGTCCCAATCAAAAATTTGCATTTCTAATTCGCATCATCTTTGCTTTTTTGACACTTGCCACATATATATATTTTTGGCCGTTTAGCATTCACCTGTAAGGGCCCAAATCTCAGCCAGAACAAGCCGCATTTGTAGGTTTATCAATCTCGGTCAGTCAGTTGGTAAATTTTGTCAATTTTATGCTTTATTATTTGGCCCTCTGTTTTTTGGGCTTTAATGTTGCCCAATTAAATAATGATCGAGTCAAAGCCCATGTATTCAATATAAATAGCCGAAAAATCCCCTAAGTCCAAAAAGGTAAGCAGTTAAAGCTCAATCTCATATGTATTTCATGTGTCTAGAGTAAGTTGAAGTCATAAGCTAAATCAATATATTTACAATTTGTGTATCAAAAAATAATTTGAGGCCAGCAAAAACTTGAGCAATACCAACAGCTTTCAGCCCAATGCCGAATGGCGAATGGCGAATGACTATCAAATTGGCCTCGACTAAATTGCCCCGTTCGCAAAAGCGTCATTGATGCTGATATGGCCCATTCCATTCCATTTCAGTCCAGCCACCCCCATCAGCGAGCGCTAAGAAAGTTGGACAAATATTGTAAAGATATGCGAACATAAAACTAGCAGCATTATCGAGCCAATGATGATGTGATGATACGGCCATGATATGGAAAGCAAAAGTTTTTTTTTGTTTCTATTTTTTTTTTCTTTTTTTTGCGTTGGTATCTGGGCAAACTTTTATGAATTTGAGTTGGCGACAAAGCCAAACAGAATGCTGGCGATTAATCGCTGGAGAACTGGCGCCTGCCTGCAACGGCTGCGGAAACCAAAAGCAGCAGACAACCGAAACGGAAACTGTACCGAAAATCCCAAATTGCAGCTCGATTTAAATTTTACCTGCACAACTTTTGTTTCTATCACAAAAAAAAAAAAAAATTTTATATATGCATGAAAAAAAAAAAATGTTGAACTGAAATATAAAAAAAAAGTATTCAAGCAATTGCCTAAAAAATCGTTGCTCAAATAGAAAAATCAAATAAAAAAAAAAATTAGTAGTAAATGTTAAGAAAATTATTAAAAAGTGTGCCTGCAAAAATTCTTTGCTCAAAAACACATGAATACATTTTCAAATTTAAAAAATAACATAAAATAGAAGTACATAAAAAGTCGGCAATGTGCTCCTGAAACTAAACTATTTCTTAAATTTAAAATTTACCATATTTAACGATTTTCAATTAAATACGGTAAATAAATGTTGAAAGATTAGCACACATTTGAAAGAATCAAATAAATAGTTAAATATATTAATTTAAAATATTTAGACATACAGAAATAGAAAAGCATTTTTCTCAACTTGATTACTTAAGGCATTTTGTTTTTGAGTGTAGGAAATATAAACAATATAAGCAGAAATCCTTAAGCCCGCTAACAAGTGTCTAGCCTTGTGCGTGTGTGTGTGTGTGTGTGAGTGTTTTTCTATATGTCTGACTGCCATTGAGCAATATGGGAGTGCAGTCCATAAACAGTTCATAAGTGTCGCGTTTGTCTCGACGACGGGCAACGAGCAAACTGAATGGCCAAAAGGTTCTGCAAAGGCAAGACCAGAAAAAACTTTACCCATTCAACTAGATACAAGAGCAATAACAACAACAACAACAATAAAAACAACAACTGAGCAGCGGAATCAAGCCAAATTATGTACAATTTGTGTGGCATCGAGGACATTGCCCCAAAATGTATGCAATCGAAATGGAAGCGAATTGAATTCAGTTCAGTTCAGTTCAGTTTTGCCCTCAAACAAGTTGGTTTGTCTGCTTATGAAGTTGATGACATTCATTAAGTTTAGCCTTACACTCGAGCTGATGCAACTGGACAAATCCCCTTACTCGTCCCTCGCCCTCGCCCTCGCCCTATGCCTGTCCCCGTTCTTGTTCGTTTAAGCCACAGCCGCTGGTCATGTTGCTTAGCCCCGCGTGATTGATTGCGTGGCAGCGTTTTGGAGCAGGTTTAAGAGCGTGGCTTAAAGCGAGTTGCGATTTGCGAGTGAGCGAGTTGCTCAAACAAATTGAATAAGTTTATGCTTTAATACAATTGAAATTTATGAGCAGTGGACCCCATTAGCTGGCCCCACCCGCTCCGCTTGCTGCCGCCCTTGCCATTAGTCGCATATGAATTGAGCCATTCAAAATGACAAACGCGCTGCCCTTTCTTATATTTTGTTGTGGTTCTGACCAACAGTTGGAGACATGGCTAAAGTTGAAGCAGTGGCAATTCAAGTTGTCATCGACTGCTTTTGGCCACGCCCACGCATACAGGTTTTTTGTTTGCCCCTTTTTTTCGACATGGCAAATTGCAGCCGTGTGCCTGAAATTTGCAACACGTTCATTTAGTTTTATTATCTTGAGACACGGTCAGGCAGATATTCGGGCTCTTTTTCTTGAGCTGTTGTTGTAGGCTATAAAACAGTTTATCTTGGCCACAAAAGTTTTTTTTTCTCCTTTTTTTTTTTCTTTACGATTTCTGTGTTGGCCTTCTTTGATCAGTGTCTCTGCCTGTTCGGTTTTATGGCTTTTTTGATTATTATTGCATTATTATTTATTGCCTGGTGGCAGTTTCGCTCACCCTCGCTCGTTCTATGAGATAATTTCTCAATAAATTTTTAATTTATTTTGTCATTACTTTTTTTTGCTGTTACTGTTTATTTTGGGCCATTGGAAACCAGTTTGGAAGTGCGCTGGCTTTTTGCTTATGCATTATTTATTATTTAAAAAGTTCATTAAATGCCAAACTATGGCACTTATGTTTGTATGTATTTTAACTGATCAACAAACAATTTATATATATTATTAAGCTTTACGCAATGCTTAAGCCAAATTAAAACGTTTGTTCAAATGTTAATCTATTTTACGCACATATTATGCCAATTTTAATTTGAACATTTTTTGTTCTTAAAGCTATTCATATTGCGTTGTGTTATACAACTTTTTTCCTATATAAATAAGTTTTTTTTTCTTTTCAATTTAATTTTTTTGATTAGAAAAAAATATATATAAAAAAAACGGACGCTGTTTGATACATTCTGAAGTACTGCTCTTAACACCTACTCAACGCCACTTGCGCCTTGTTAGATGGCCTTGTAATCCACACACAGAAACAAAATATCGCTTGTGGCTTAGTGTGTGTGTGTGTTGTGGCTGAGCTGCCAGACACTTGAGAATGCCAGACGATATTTGGCGCATAAATCGTGCGCACTCTGAAAAGTAGTGTGCATTTTTGCATTTTTATGCGAGGCAAAAGCAGCAACCAAAATAAAAAATAAAAATTAAAATAAAAATACAAATAAAAAACATTACAATTTTATGGCCTAAGGCAGACGTTAACGGTGGCGTTAATTAGTGCAACAAACTCGACGCGAGTCTGAACAAAATTCCAATGTTTCTAGAGGCAAAGTAGCTCGCTCAACAAATGCCACTAACCTCGGACAATGCAAAATTCTGTGCAAACTGGCAAATGCGACGCAATTAGAATCCGAGAAACGGCTATATAATACGTATTGGGTGTACGTGTAAATTGTATTCTGTGCAGCTGATTATTGGTACGACCGTATCTAGAAAGACTGAACAGCTAATTGAGAATTTTGAACAGCATTCTCGAAATTAATCAAAAGAATTTGTATTTCTACGTGTATAAGAAGTGCTTGGCAGTTAAATTTGCTTTAGTGTGAGACTTCTTTATCCGTCTCCGGTAATGCACCCATCAGAATATTGTAGAGAAATTTGCATATATTTTATTTGTTCTTTTTTAACTCCTCTCCATCTCTTTATCGTATTTTCTTTAGTAAAATAAAAATAAAAAATAAATAAATAACTATTCACTTTACTTATTTGTAGCTACTAACGTTTAACAATTTATGTTCCCATTGCGTTTATTCTTGCAATAAATGTTGGTCCATTTTAATACCCGCAGATTTATTATATACTTTATTTAGTCTTATTCATTTAAATTAAATAACTCATTTTTAATTTTATATGATTTAAATTGTAACTTTTATATTAAATTTAAATTGAATTTAAGATTTTTTACATTTTTTTTTTAAATTATGGACTGTTATAAGTCCATATTAAATAAATAAATAAATGCTACCCTGAATTTATGTCTGTCTTATCGAAGGACATTTCGTCTTGACTTAGATTGAGTCCGTTTATTCTTGAGTAGACAAAATTGAGTCAATAAATATTCATATGTGATCATTTCATTCTCATTTAAAAGAACACATTATTGATTTGAGATTGAAGATCTTAATTTCTTGTTGAAACTCTTTTTAATGTAAGCAACTTCATTGTTGGCTTTTGATTATAACTGAAAGCTGTCGCTTGAATTCAATTAATTTCACTTAAAGCTTTAACTATTTTTGTACAATTCTAAATTTAGTTATAAATTAATGTCTCTTTTACAGAAAACCATATATTTATTTAAATATATTTATTATCAGCAACGATTCACTTTAGCGACTCTCCTGCAATTAAAACATTAATAAATGACGACATAACTATGGCTAAAAGGAAAAAAAAAATAATTTAAAAAAATAAAATAGCAAAAACCGCCATAATAACACAACTAGAGGCAGTTGACAAACGGAGGCACGGCTGCTTTCGCGTCGCCATTGCCGAAGCTGCTGATGTCGCAGCTGAATCGAAAAGTGGGCGTGTGCCAGAAGCGTCAAGCGACTACTACGCAATTGCCGGTACAGTTAGCGGCGACAACCAACACCAACAGCAGCAACTACGACATATCAACAGCATACCAACAAGCCATAACAACAACAAAATGCAAAGAACCAAACGTAGACGACTATCAAAACTATGCAGCATGCCACGGACTGCTCACGACCGAGAGAGAGAGAGAGAGAGAGAGAGAGAGTGAGAGAACAAAAGTTGTCGGTAGAGTGAGAGATCGAGCGATCGATCGAGTGGGAGATAAGTGTTGTGAGCGGGCGTAGATCGGATCGACAGGCGCTCTACGTGCAAGGTTATTATTTATTTATAAATGAATACTTCTTATAGATTGATCTCTCTCTCTCTCACTTCCTATCTCTCTCTCTCTCTCTTCCACTCTCTCTCTCTCTCTCTCTTCCACTCTCTCTCTATCTATCTGTGTCTCTCTCTCTCTCTCTCTCTATCTTTGGTGTCTCTCCGCTAAATCGCTGTAGTTCTTACAGTGCACAATTCTATTCCAGTATTTGCACGTTTCATTTCATTGAGCTAGCCAAATGTTGAGGAAAACACAAATATTTTTGTTCTTACCTTTTATTTATATTGCATGTTATTGTTTTATTTGAAATGCGCCGTAAAATGCAAAAACAAAATAGAAACCAAGAAGAGAGCGTGCTATGCGGCGTATACTTAATACACATACGTATCTACATATACATATATATATATAAATACATATTAGTTGTTGCTAGTTGATTTTATTTTTTGTTAGTCTGTTTCTGGTTTCTGTTTCTTGTTTGCATGCTATCTCGCTTTATTTTGCTAGCCCCTCGTTTGAATTGCAGTCGAGTGCAGCTGCATTTGTTGTGTTTTGTATTTTGTATTTTTTTGCTAAGACGCAGTTCGAATCGGCACATGGCATACACGAGGCCTCTCACCTCCCATCCCCTCCCATCCCTATTCCTCTCTAACTGCAAGCCAAGTGCCTGCTCCAAGTGTCAAATTGATTACGCAAACGACTCTGGTTAAACGCAGTTAATGAATGGAATTATTTAGCTCCCTCCCCTCTTCCAAGGCGCCATACAATTTCTATTGTGTTTGTGAATGCATAATGAGTTATGCCCTTTTTTGCACTGCTTTTCCACTACCGTTAGCAACAGTAGCAGCTGACCAAACTTATCAGTTACAGGCGTAAATTCTCTACACAAAGATACTCAAATGTGTTTAGTGTTTTACCGATAATTTATAACAAACAAGTTGCTACAATGTAAATCAGATCGACGGCAAACGCTTAGCAGGCAAAAATGATAAACAGTAGAAAAAATACAAATAACAATGCTGCAGTCGATGCTTTTATACAAAAATTTGTACTTGAACGTTAATCTGGGCAAGATTTCATGTTTATTTATTTATTATTCTTTTTTTTTCTTTAGTTGTAATGAAATAACACTGATTAGTATGTAACAAGTGCAGGGTACAAAAAACAAGTCTAATAAATGATTGTTAGTCTTGACACCTCCTCGGAATGGATGACAAGGCCAGCACTTGGAAAAATGCACTCATAACGAGACACGTGTAAAATGACCACTTGAAAGGAGCTGATTATATGCGTTGATATCACAAGGCAATAGATAAGTATTTGCAAAGTTCTGCATTAAAATGTTAACAGTGGTATTAACTAAACAGCTGTACATATTTTTTAAGATATGCCCATTTATCATATCAACAAAAGACCTCACACAAATCAGAGCTAAAACATGTATGTATATATATATTTATATATATAGTTATATATACAAGTGTATATAACTCAATTGAAATCAACATTCGCAATAAATCAGCAAAGTTCTTATTTAATTACTGCATCAATTTCGAATAAAAACCGCAAAGTGTTGGGCCACAAATATTTTAACACTTTTAGGATCGTGGCCAAAAACTACAGATACATATAGACGAATAAACATTTATTCATTTCTTTTTTTTTTCTTTTTGGTAAAAAAAAAAACATAAAAAATATATAAAAAAATAATAAATAAATAATATAAAAAAAAACAGCCAGAACTAAACAGAATAAAAACTTGGCACAGGTTCAATGGCCAATTGTGGTCGTCGTCAAGGGGTTAGGTGGGGAAGAGAGGGGGTAGCGAAGGCAACGTGAACGTGAAACGTAAACGTTTGCTTGCCACAAAGACCGCGAATCCAAATTTAAAATTCCACAAATGTCATTTCTGTTTTTATTGAAGAGGAAGAAGCGCCGGGAATGCGAAGCAAACGTTGCACTCTGTAAGACAGCGAGAGATAGAGAGAGAGAGGCAGTAAAGCCTGTGGGCCACAACTTGCAACATGTTGCATAAATTAGCCAAAAGAGTTGAGCATAGAGTCAAAAAACTACAGCTGTCGTCACTATCCCTTTCAGCCGTGGCAGTGGCAGCATAAAACCGGAAAGTTGCAACACTAAAAATAGGCACGGCTGCACATGTTTGTAACAGCAGCGGCAGCAGCAGCAGCAGCAGCAGCAGCCGATGTATCTGACGGATGCCGGCACTTGCTGCTGGAACTGCGTGAAACCCCCTGCTGCTGTTGTGTGTGTGTTTGTTGTGTGCTTGTGTGTGTCCCTTATGCCAACTGCGTACTTTCTTTGCCCAATCAGCATTCGTCTCAATTTTCACCCAAAACACACAGCGCACAGCACACACATCGTCATCGCTGCTTCCTCTTGTCTACGTAGCGGTTTCTTTATCAGCCTGTTATTTAGCGGCGTAATCGCCAAAAAAAAAAACCAAAAAGAAAGAAAAAAACAGAAAAAAGGGGACCACAAAACGACAGACAGAACGACGCAGTGACCGACTACTTCCGCGAACAAATAGCAAAAAATACACACAGACACACACACACACACCAACAATTATAAACGATAACAATAACTTCTCATACTCAAACTCACACTCAGAACGCACACTCGTGCGATTCACATCATCAAAACTATGAGTATATTGGGGTTTCGCTGGAAATTAGGTTTCAGATGTCGCCAGTGCAGCACATTCTTTTTGCCTTTTTTTACTTTTATTTTTGAAATTTTTTTTTGTTTTAAATGCGCAGACAGCGAGGTGTTAAACTACAATAATAACAACAACAACAACAACAATCACAACAATAACAATGAGCTAAAATAATCACGTGCATGACGCACAGCGTTTCATGCGAATTCGAATGCGAATGCGACTCAGTTCCAAGGAAAATGATAGGCATACTTCTATGAAAAACTCACATATAATAAATGATTAAATTAGCCATAGACATTCATTTTAGTACAACGTAATTACTTTAAATTAGTTGAGCTAAATCTACCTTACCTGCCTGGAAGAGCAACTATATTGAAATGATGGAGCGACAGGCTCGAGTAACCCAGTAACCCAGACATTGTACACAGATCTAATCGATTCACATATGATCGTATTCATCTATTAGCTTTGTAAATTATAGCTTTAAGCGCCCTTCAATTTTAAAATGTAGTAATTAGTTTGGTTTTGACAAAAAAAAAAAAAATATTCTACTCCACTAATAATTCACATTTAGCATTTATATAACAACAGCCATTTATAATATTCATAATTAAATTGATAAGCTCGCACAAGCCTGAACTCTTTACTAAGTAATATAATAAATAATAATGCAAGCATTTGAATTAAGAATTATACATTTATATGCCATACAAATTGAATTGAATTTAACTCTAGTCGAACACTAAACATGCTTCAATTTAGGCCAAATGAGAATCGGCTAAAAAATCACCTCAGTTTGATTAGATTGCTTGGTAAAATTAAAGTTTAGTAAGTTTGACAATATATAAGCAACAGCAATAAAAAAAAATATATTTTCATTAAGAAAATGATTTAATTTTGCAATGTGAAATTTAAAATGAATAATGTCAATGAACTTGCTTCAAATTGATAGCTTGCGACATTTAATATATATAAAATTACATATATACATGCATGTCTACATTAGTACTTATCAGTCAGTGGAAAAGATAGTCTGTAAACATTTAATAAGACTTCTTTTAACTGATTAAAACATAAGATAAAGCCCACAATAAATCATAAAACTACAATGTGGCTTACACAAATACAATAAAACTACAATTTTCTAAGAAAAGCTTTCAGTGACTATGAATGGGAATTGATCGTATATATTTATATATATATTTTTTTTCAGATCACGTGCCCATCTATATGTGTTAGTTACTACTCTTCTAGTATTTACGTATGAATGGATGTAAACAAAACGCAAAAAAACAACGTTTTGCCACTTAATAGCGAAGATAAAAGCGCATTAATTGCAACTTTGAGTGAATGGACGTGGTCCAAGCAGACAGTCAATAAATGGCGGGGTCTCTATGGTTGTAAAGGGGTGGCGAAAGGGGGGCGTTAGTAGGCAAACAAGCGAACATATGTAATATTTCATGTATTTATTAAGTAACATGAACAAGCACTACAAAGTGGAAAATACGATAATGCAAACAATGCAACAACAGCAGCAACAGCAGCAGCAGCACCAGACGACTGCAGCAACGATGACGATGACGGTGAAAATGGCCAGGGGAATAACGATGAGAATTACGTTGAGAATGGCCACTGACCGACCCACAAACAAACTGAACTGGAATAATATGCAAAAAATAATACAAAATGACGAAGAAAAAACGAGAACGAAAGAAATGAAAGGAAAAGCTAACGAATAACACATACCCTAGCTCAGCAGCGTATACTTGTCTAAACTTGTATTATTTATGGTTGATATTGATATGATTAAGTATGAGCATGTTAATAATCGTGAAAATGAATTTAAACAAATTGGTTTACAATTTTAGCAGCATTTATACCTGTTCAGTCTGACCAAATATGTTGTGACTCGTATAAAATCTTCACCATCGATAATAGATATGATGTCTATTGTTTGGTAGCTTTTAAATGTATATAATCAACGATATTTTGACCATGTTTCCAATCATGCTATTAACATAATTAACCTTAGGCTTCGGGAATGCATAAAATATAAGACATTAACCTATTTACATAAGGTAATCGGAACCAAGGAACCACAAGTATATCCAATCTAGTCGAACTAATAATATAATTAGCTGTTAACAACGAATTTTAATATCTTGGAATCAACTCCACTCAGATCTCAAATGCATCAAACAGAAAAACGCATTTCAAATTACAACTAAGCAAATTCTTGATGTTGTTAATGGCAACTATATTTAAGTGACCACTTTAATTGTTAACCTTACTATTGTTATTATAGTAATGAACAATTTGGAAGTCTCAACCTTTTAGCGCTAGCTAAATAAATAAAAATAAAACACATATAGTTAAAACTTTCTTCAATGCATAGCACATTGCGTGACAATATCATAGCGAGCGTCTAAAAAAAAACAACAATAAAAAAGCAAACCAAACGAAGCAATAAAAAAAGAAAAAAAAACAACAAGAGTTGGTAGCTGACTCTTTGCTTGTCATCACTCACGCTCTTTTGGCCATGAACTTGACCATGTTTTCTTTGTTTGTTGTGGTGCAACAAAAAAACAACAAAACAAAAATACAAATGTTGCTAAATGATGGGAAACAGCAAGACGCGTACTTTTGCAACAAGTTGGTAAAAAGAAGAAACCGGTTTGCATAATGTAATAGCTGAAATGGAGGTCAAAGGACTGCGAGTGAACTCACCTTCCAGCCAGCGCTGCTATTCGAGTCGCCCTTATCCTTAAAGTATGGCACATTCTGGACCATCCACTCGTAGATTTGGCTCAGAGTTAAGCGTTTATCGGTTGCTGAGCCGATGGCGTGCGTTATGAGATCGGCATAGGATAGATTTCCCCATGCATTTCGACGCGATGAGTTCTTTTTGGCCGCATTCGCATTCTGCATGGCCTGCTGCGGATCTGTAAGTAGATATATACATATATATATATATATATATATGTATATATATATTTATTTATATTCATATTCATATGCTAAAGTAGACTAAATCTGTTGGTTTGATGAGATGTGTAGTAGAAGTAGTGACTAACCTGCCAGCTGCTGATTGCTCGCTTTGGTGCTGTCCAACTCATCGACTGGCTCAACAAAGTTCTCGGGCCGGGGACAGGGCCAAGTGTTGGAGCGTGCACGTGTTTGTGGCTCGAAGCCACCATCTGTTGGCAGCTCGCCCACCAGCTGATCCATGTGCAGCCCATTATCGGAACGGGGCAGGTTGGACCACTCCTGTACAAAGCCGTCCATGATGGCAAACAGTTCGTTCTGGAGTTGCAGCTTTCTAGCTTTCGTCAGCTCACTCCAAAACTCAAAGCTGCAATGGAGAGAGAGAGAGAGAGAGAGAGAGAGTAAGAGCGGGAAACAGAGATTGATTTTATTGTGCAAGTGGATCGCATTTTTATTGTTCTTTGCTTATTATAATATTTAAATATTTCATTTGAAAGTAAGTACTAATAAGAAATATACAAAATCCCCGTTTCGTGACAATTATCAGCTGAGCAAATCCAAAACACAAAACGAGACCGATTACCTCCTTAAACCTGTATGTGAATTAATCAAAATGATAATTGAAAAATAAGTTGTGTTCTATTAAAAAGACGGAACATACAAGGAAAGTATTTTTTGTTACGTTGTGTTTGTTTGGTAACTGCTTTTTTAAAGTTAAATATGTTCATCGCTGCAGAACATTTTTCAATTTCATAAAAACGTATAAAATTATAATAACAAAAAAATATAAAATTACAATTTTTAAAATTCTAACATCTAAAATAAAAATATTTGGATTTTCAGATATAGTGAAATTAAAGTTAAAATGTAGTGAAGCCATAAAAATGTTGTTAAAAACTTCCTAAGCCGATTGTAGAAACAAACATTTTTTAGAAACAAACATTTTGGCGCTTTTTCTTAGTGTAATCCCAGCTCTATTGAGATTCAAATGATTACCGTCTACTAACTGATGCATTTAGCAGTCGACCTCAACAAATGATGCCGCACACAGAGTTTCAATTGAACTCACGTTCGAAAGTTAATGTCAATTGCTTTAATTTAATTTGTAATTTGGTTAAATCATTTTGACATGTCATTTTATCATTACAGGGCCAGTATTCTCAATTGCGAACACGAATAGTTTCCACAGCTAATGGCCTAAAGCGAGCTCTCTATAGATGTGTGGAGGGAGGTGTTATTATATTATCTAATAATAATTGATTGGCATATCATGAAGAAGCAGTTTAAGACGATTTATTAACTGATTGAACCTGTTTGAAACGCACGGAAATATACGAGTTCATTTTGTGATCAGAAAAACGGAATTTAGTTTACTAAATATATGTATGCCATAGATATGTAAATATGTTTAATGTCTGCTTAATGATATTAGACATATTTCTATTACTTTTCCCTTTTTTGCTAAGGAATTCTAAATTTGAGTTTTCTTTACAAATATGTATTCATATATTTTCATTAATTATTTTGTATAATTATATGCATACATATATATATGTATATATATATTATTTTTATTTTTATTTTTTTTTACTAATTTACAGATGTTCTCAGATTAGTTTGGAGCAAAGTGAAGCGAACAGTGAGAAGAGAATCGTAAGCGAAAAGAGTGTGTATTAAAGAGTGAGAATATACTATATACTTAAGCAACTGTGTGTTAGTTAGTGTGTTTCAGTATGTGTATAAATATATATATATACATATGTGTGTGTGTGTTTGAGCACTTGCTTCTATCAGCTAACGCGCCGAGGACAGCAATGGACTGACGATAATGGTGCTATGGGTTATGATCTTGTTGTACTATTGTGCATTACTCAATTGAAATCCATCAAAAAGTGAGCGACTGAATAGAGTCGTTGGCTATTGTGATTAAATTTAGCATAAGCAACTAAAAATTTGAGGGAAACGCGACAGCAACCGAGGTACCATTAATAAGCTGATAAAAATAAAGGCTAGACCTAACTAGCTGGCAAACAGCGTCTATATAAATGTTAATATATATAATATATATAGATATTCATTTATATATTGTAGGTCTGCATGTATGCGACTGTGTATGTGTATGTATTATTATCAAAAGTCTATTGACACTGGCCGCGCTGTCTGCAAGGGAACACTGATAAGAAGCCATTGGAGAGATTGAATGCAGCTTGAAATGAACTTTGCACAAATTTCAAATGTTGTTGGCGCTCTTTTTCTGTTTTTTTTTTGTTTTTTTTTTTGTCAGCCAAAAATTTTGTGTGCGCTCTTTTTTTGACGACAATATATATGTATATATTTTGTACTTATATATATGTATATAGTTATGTATCTCATCAGCCGAGCGTATTGCATTTTTAAATTACTTTCAATTCATTGAGGCATGAACTCAATTTCAGTTTGGACTCTCTTAAATGATAACACAGCCCCCCACAGCGCAAAGAGAGCGACAAAAGAGCGCATTAAAAATTAATCATTCACTCTCTCTCTCCCTATCTCTCTTGAGAGTTTAGTAAACAAATACAACACACCTCACTCGCACACACGCACACGCACACACATTGAAAACTGAATATATGTATGCGTGTACTATACAATTTTTGACGAAAGAGACGCAAAAAACAACGACCGATGATCGCCGCAGTCTTTTTTATTTGGTTTGTTTTCTTTTTTTTTTTATACTAAACATTTCTTTGCCGCTTTTTTTGAAAAAAATAAATAAATAAAATACATTGGCGCACTAGGTCTAAAAGTTTGAGTCTACGCCTGTGTGTGTGTGTGCGTGTGTGCGTGAGTGTGTGTATATAGATAGGTAAGTAGGAGGCAGAAATGGCGATGGCGCTGGCGACGGAGAAATACCTTGATACAGCCAGCAGCACAGAACACGGAAGTGTATCGAAACAACAATCGTTGCTATTGTTACGTACATATGTATGTCTATATGTGTTTGGCTTAGTGTGTGTGTGTATGTGTGTGTGTATGTGTGTGTGTATGTGTGTGTGTGTGTGTGTGTGTGTGTGTGTATGTGTGAGAGTATCTTGGAAATACCTGTGCAGATAATTCGCACACATGTTAGTTTTTTCCAAGAATTTGAATACCTTTATAAGCATTTCTTAACCGACAACCAACAACAGCACAGAATTCTCGCTGAGCCAAACTTTAGCGTAGGCGAAAATACAGGTAAAGAAAGAAATTCGAAATTACCAACTGTTTGTTCAAGTTCAAGTTCAATAAATGTGGCAATAATAAGAACTTTAATACTTAAGTTCAAGCTGCTTTAGTGTTATTTCAAGATCGTATCTAGAATCAAATACAAAATGCTTAAGGGTTTCAATATGTGCTTAGAATTGGTGGAAAATGTCACAGATTTAAAATTATTATCCCTAATTCTTGAACTCAAGCTGCTTTATCAACTAAATATATTAGCTACTGAAAAACAAAAACCGGACTTTAACTAAGAATTTCGAAGTCACTTCTCGGATTATTGACAATATTAGCTTTTTGAAAATAATAGTACTCATTTTTCCTCATTTTTAAAATGTATTTGGATAAGGTCACGCTTGTCGTTTGTCGTCACATTGACATTATATAATATTTCTAGCGTGTTTACTTTGTGTGTTTGGAAATTACACAATAAATAACTGCACTAAAACTCAAACTGACCTTAGACACTGCCACCAACATTCTTATAAGCCGAAACAAGCAAGAAATACATAAAAATAAAAGAAACAGCTCTGCAATAAATATTGTTTTTATGTGTCAACATTTTTATTTTCTCGTTGATAGCTTCAAAACTATTCTTAGATACAACTGCAAGCATTGCGTTTTAAAAATAATGCAGAATATGAATGCATTTACACATTTACAAATGTATCTAGTAGATACTATCTATAACTTTTAGGCACTGCGAAAATTGCGTCGCACAAGTGAAAATCCAATGGCTACTTGTTGCCGCCAAAAACAAATGCGAAAAAATAAGAATGACACTGATTAAACGTCATTACTAAATATACATATATGTACACATATAAATATGTATACATATATATATATATATATATTGTATATTTCAAACTGCGACATTTAACGAAATTATAAAAACAAATGTAGACATCCAAACAAAAACAGAGCAAATTATTCTATTGATCTGCGGTATTAAATTCACACAACTTAATCTGGCTTCCTCTTGCTTTTTTAATAATTTGCGCCATAGACACATTTTTCAATTTGTAATTCCAAATCAATATTATCATATTTGATCACAATCAAGGCTTATTAATTCTATGTATCAGAGATTATGAATAATAATAAAGATGATGATATTTACTTACAATTGGCGACACACACACACAAATTCAACAACGCACACAAATCACATCAAAACAGAAACCTACCCAACAAAAATAATCTAGACCTACGCACGATGAAAGTGAAATAAATAAAATGGCCAAGCAACATATACATACATACACTTACATATATACATATATATATATATATATATATATATATATATAATCATTATGTATAATCATTACTAGGTGAAAATGAGTCAGAAACGTTTCTCAAAAAAAAAATGTTTGCGAGAAATTAGCATTAGAAATTTCTAAATTAAACAAAGTAGTTCAAAAAAAACACTAAAAAGAAATATATGCGTTACACAATTCTCCATATGGATTTCTGTTGAATGATCAAATGCCCCAAATTTACCAAAAAAAATTATAAATAAATATCCCAAAGAAAGAAATTGTGGCAATTTTAAATTTTCAATGTCACGAACAGAAAGGAAAAGTTTGTTTGGTTTGACAGCAACTCATTAGCAAAATGTGTCAGGTTTAACCAAATCTGTATCTGCCTGAGAACATATATATATGTTTAACTCATATCTCTAGCCGTAAAAGTGACAGCTATAAAGAGAGGTATATCTTTTAAGAAAATATAATAATAATAATAATAATAATAATAATAATAATAAAGAACAAAAAAAGAGCTGGCGAACGAGCAAGAAAATAAAAGCAATAAACAAAATACACAACGTAATAAAAACAAAAATAAGAAGAAAGACAAAAAACGAAAGAGAAAACGAGAAAATGAGAGAGAGAGGGAGAGAAAACGGAGAGTGTGTATACAGCAGCTAAACAAAAATAACCAAAACTCGTTACGTAATTTCTCTAACATTCTTATAAGAATATTAAATCACAGAGAGAGGGCACCATGTGCATAAATAAAACATATATACTCACTTGGATATAAACATTTAAGGAGCTTGACTAAATCAGGTGATAAGCAAAGATTGCTGGATAAAAGTATGATATATATATATGGTATATATAATATATATATACTTATATCTACCTACATTATGGTACATGCTATACGTGCGGAAACATTTATCTGGTGCTTATCAGATATGGTCAAGTAGATCGCTGCTAACTTTAAAAAAGAAAAGAAAAAAAAAAAGACTAGCATATGCTCAGAGCCGCCCATGTGATTATTACGATACTCTGTATTCATTAAAAATACGTATTGGGTGTACAATGTTATTGTGTTATTTCAATGCCGAATCAGAAGGTTTAACTTTGATTTAAATTTAATTTAAGTTCGATAACAGCATAAAATAGTACTAAATCAGCTTGGATCAAGTATTTGGATTATTAAATTATTAATTAAATTCTATAAGATTATTATAAACTTGCTGCAAGAATCATTTTTCGATCTTTATTTATTCATTTCAGAATATTTAATAACACAATGGTAAAACGAAATCAACTTTGATCAAGATCGATATATACTTATTAAAATTCCAAAACGTCTCGAGTTAAAAATACTTAACTTGAATTAATAATTTACTTTGCAAATGTTAAATCCATAATGACTTCCACTTATTCCGCAGCCTTTAATCATTTTTGAAATTTTAAGTTCCCATTTGTATTTCCAAATTTGGAATAGGGTTGAGAGCACAGGGTGTCTCCTCGGCGCGCCAGCCTCAACTCAAAAGCACTCTTACTTGTTATGCATGAGAAGCAGTCAACCCCTTCGCACATGGCCAGGTTCAGTTACGTGGAAGTAAGAGATCAGGTCCAAATACCATACAATATGTACATACATAGAATATACATACGCACACACACGCACACACACATATACTTGTACACAGCACATGCCTGGCATAACTCGTCAAACAGGATTATTAAGCAAAGTATGTCAGCGCTGGTTGGCTTTGCTTTAAAGACGCTAAACTCAACTCAACTCCAATACAGACACGACTCGTGAGGCGGCCCTCTGAGATGTAAAATAAATAGCTGACAGCTGGTCGGTCCGTCGTTCTGCCCGTCTCTCCGTCTGTCGGCCGGCCGATCAGACACCACTCAACTTGGTCTGATGATTGCCTGGTCAGTCAATCTGGTCAGTTTGGTGGTGGTCTGCTTTGGCCGACAAAGCGACACAACTCTCAACTTGGCCAGCTGGAAACAGCTTCCTCATACCAATATTTAAATGATTGAGCCCCCAAAAGAAAAAAAAAGAGAGAAAAAAAGCGAATTGCATGAATTGGTTTCGATCGGACGACCTTTTGGGGCCACCATTCATATGATATTGACCCGCTGATTAGGCGAGAGTGAAACTTGCGCCGCATTTTAAACAACTTTCCCTGGGACCATAATCATGGCATAAAGGAGTTGAATTATATATAAGCAAAATACAATGCATAATTTCAATAAATTTCGTATAGTCCAGTTAACTGTAACTATTAAATCGGAAAGGAACAGCATTTTGACTGTTTGAAATGCAGAATCCAAATAGGAAACGGGATCAGCACTTAAATGAACAATCTTTTTAGGACCCAAAATGACGTAAATACTTAAAAAAAAAAAAAAAACCCCACAAAACTAATCTTATATAGAGTATTCATAGTATTCCACAATTGGGTTCGACACTCGAGAACATTCGGATCCAAATCTTTATCTTAATTTTTAACATACCAAAATCGAAATCGAAACGGTAATGAATTTATGGTTTGGCAACCTGACTAAGAATATTAAGTATGATTAATATTATTTTATATAGGTCGCATTGTGTACTGCGAATTGTGCAGTTGAATAAATAATTAAATTCGCACGACCTTTTCGAATTATTACAGTAAACTTGACACTATGACACTAATGAAAACTCTTCCTTCGGACTTACGACACTTTGTAAATTAGAATTATTGGCGAATTTTAATTTTCTAGGCAGTAGCTAGCAATAATTATGGGAACACATTGATTAACAATCTATCGCGGAGTTGCACTCACAACAATGCCTCACTTGATGCACTCGAAATGTTGGCACTTTATCACACTCACTTTGTGCCTTGTGCTTATCACAAAAAACGCAACTGAGATAACAAACACACACACATATATGACGATCATTTTGTCAGACACTGTTGCCATGTGGCTTTCTACTTGGCTAGTAGCTCGACCAGTTGCCTTTACACAAATGTTTATACATACGTATGAACACTGATGTATATTTATATATATTTATCACTGCGGACATTCACTGTAATAAAACATCGCATAAGAAATTTTTACTTGTGGTTATATTAAATATAATTATTTTATAAATAAGAATTTATAATTTATCTTGAAGTGCACTTGAACTCTAAGAAAGAAGAAAATTATAAAATAAATAAATTAAAAATAATGAACTATTGCTGTAGAACGCCTACTAATGATATGCACGGGTATTTACAGATGCTTACTTTTTATTATTATTTATTTTCCTCATTTTCCCATAGTTTGCCTTTAGTCGCTGGTGTAAATTAATCATCTTGACCCTGCAGTCTCCCCCTCGCCTTGCTCCTACTCTTCTCGTTTATCGCTGTGTAACGCTCTCTCTCTCTCTCTCTCTCTCTCTCTCTCTCTCTCTCTCATTGCAACACTGTTGCAGAAAGTGTCGTACTCTCTTTCCCACATCGGAACTCAGTGGCATGAAATGCAAAAGAAATCGCCAAAAAAGAGGCGGCAGCAAAGCGGATCGACGTTTTTTTTTCTTTCATCAATTTAATCATTTCATTTAAATTTAGATAAATAGCTAACAAAAATAAATTCTGTAGAAAATAAGCAAACATTCAAGAAGAGCATCTAGATACAGATCATGGCGATCTTTGCTTGTTAATAATTTATTAACTCAATTAACGGGGAAGTGCATTCAAATTTAAATGCTTACTGCAATTGCAATTCTGCCATCTCTTTCGCACTTGTGTTGGCGCTTTACACGTGCCGTGAGGAAGGTCAAAGAGAGAAACACGCGCCTCACGTTCAGAGAGGAAGACTGTTTGACAGAAAGAGTGAGGGAGAGTGAAAGAGAGACAGAGAGAGAGAGGATTGTAAATGAAATTCACTAAAGCAATGCAATGATTCTTTCAGTCGTCAAATCGTTTTTGATTGATCGATCGATCAATGAATGATGCATGGAAAAGCAATTTTTAGTAGAAAAGTAGTAAGTTGAAGTATAGTTGTATTGTTGTAGTCTCAGTTGCTCAAATCGAATACTCTTCAATTTTGTCAGTAGTAATTAACACCAGCTATTGATAAGCCATATAAATAAATACACACACAAATATGCACAGCACTTATCACAAACACAGATCAGATCACTACAAAATCGACCCATTTTATTTAATCTCTTGTGCTAAATCTAACTTCAATGTCAATTTTGTTTTGAAATATATAGAAAATTACTGGCAAATAAACAATGTGTAAACGGAAGAATAAATTGCAAATGCTAATGCAAAAATGTAATAAAAAATAAGAGTTGATATTAATGTTGAGTTGCTAGTTATAATAATATTGCTTTTTTACCACTGCCAATTACTATAAATAACTAAGTCACAATAAGTACATAATAAGTTCGTAAGAACATAAAACTTAAATAAAGAATGCCTTAAATACAAATGGCAAAAAAAAATGGTTACTTTTATGACGAAATAAACAAATAAATATAAAATATGTTTATGAATAAATAAATTGAATTGTGCCCAACAGCGCCTCATTCACAATCTTTACATTTCTCGATTTCATTGTGATCCATTATTGGCATTAACGTTTGAGTTGAAACATTACCCGTTGATTTAAATAAAACACCAGACTGGCTTATATTTATTTATAAAAACAAAAATTTCATTTTATGTTGCTTTAAATTTGAAGAAATTACCCACTTTCCTTGAAATATCAGTTGTTTTCCTGACATCGAATGTGGAAAATATAGAATGTTCTCCTTATGGGGAAAAATACAGTCAACTTTTTTATATTCTATCTGCAAAAGACAACATATTTCTTGGTATAAGACCAAAAGCTAATTTACAATTTAGACATTTACCTTCTGAATAATTGACCATTGGCGCCAAAACTATGTCGATGTACTAAAATGTAAGTCGATTTTTTTCAGAGTCTATCACTCGATTATCTCCCAAAATAATACTAAGAACGGATATATCGAAATTCTCATCAATGAAAAAACAAAAATGAATATTTAATTAGTTCTGTAACCGTGAAATATTTAAAGGTGTGACAGATAATATTACAATTTAGAGCAATTCTTGCATCCATCATGACTAAAAACTACAAAAACTACACCTGAAAAAAAGGAGTAGATGGAGAGAATAAGAGCGGCGTCAAACGACATTCGACAAAACGACAAACGACAAAACGAGTGCGGGCAAAACGACGACACGCGCTATGCTCAATGCCTGTCTGCTATCAGCAAAAGCGCGTGGCTATTTTTAGACGTATTATCAGCAGTGCTCTAATTAAGATCTCTGCACTGAGCTTTCAAACAAAACAAAACAAAATAACCAAAAAAAAAAAAAAAAACACTAATCAAAATCAAAGCCATGTCTGCTGCAGTCAAACACATACGAAAGAAGCGAATACAAAGAAAGAAATTAAAAAGAGAGTTTTACGCACAAGTAACTGTTCTATTCCGCTTGCTGCGCTAATTGGTCAAAAGTTATAAAGTGCTATTGATATATCTATTAGAATATATTCTTATTGGAGTTCGAGTTATTTACCTGTTTTAGTCCAGTAGGAAATTTAGTAGATGCTTAGCTGCTTTTTGTTGTTGTTGTTGTTATTATTGCTGTTAATGTTGTTATTAATATTTATATTATGTATTTTATGCACTTAATTTATTAACACTTTGAAAGAGTCTCTCTTTATAGTGCATTTAAATAGTTATTGCTTTATAATTTTTGTTGTTGTTTTGTTTTAAGCAAAACTTGTGCCGGTTTTGTGCATTAATTAAATTAATTAATGATTCTTTAGCTTAGCGCTTTTAAGGCTAACTGGCATAATTTCTTGCCCACACACACACACTCACAGACAACACGCACACGTAGATCGATTCTACATACAGATAAGCATTAGTGTGTAAATATATATGTACATATATATGTATATATATATATATATATATATATATATATATATATATATATATATATATATATATATATATATATATATATGTATGTGAACTTATGTATTTCGACACTGTTTTTGTTGTTGTTGATTTTAGTGGGCGGCTTTTTGCTGTTGCTTGGGCTAAAAACATTCAAATTAAACTGTATTTACTTTGGGAATAATAACAACAAAAAATCAACAAGAGCAAATATAAAAAGCTTTTTAAAGAGTACGCCTTTTGCTAAGAGACAGAGCGAAAGAGAGAGAGAGCAGGCGAGAGATCGCGTCACGTCACCAATTCATGCCAATTGGACGCATACAGAAATTAATTGGAATTCGTATAAGAATTCAATGAAAGCGTGCACACTAAGCGATCTCTACACACACATATGCATATATATACATCTATATAAATATATATATTTATATAAATATTTATATATATATATATATATATATATATATATTTGTATGTCTGTGTGTGTTTAAAGTTCAAATGGAAAAATTGATATGCATATGTTTGTATGTATGCATGTGTATGTATATAAAGGCACGTTTACTGTTTATTTTTTGTATTCTTCTATTCTTCGCTTTACTCAAATTTAAATTTGAGCAGCTATTTTGATTTTGCACTAGTGTGCGTGTGTTGGTATGTGTGTACCGGCAGTAAAAAAAAAAAAAACGCAATGAGAAAAGATCTTCGCAGCTTTTTTTTTGCGCTAAGGTATTTTGTTTTTAATTCCTTACTACGCACATTCTTCAAACGTTAAGTCGTTTCTCTGTGTGTATGTGTGCGTGTTTATGTTTTTGTGTATTTTCTTTTATGCTGTGTTCACTTTTTTCTTTTTTTTTTGTTTCGTTCACATGTAAATGTTTTGATTTGGAATTTTACGAGATTTTGCTGCTCCTGCTAATTCGTGTTACGTGCTCACTCTCGATATATCGTTCACGGTTAAAATATATATATGGACATAAATATGTATGGGAATTCGGGGGGAAAACAGAGCACGTGATCAAAACGTATCAAAGCATTTCTTCTTCGATTTACTTTTTGCTTGCTTTTTTTGTTGGCTGCTGGTGACGTTGTTGTTGGGGTTAAGTATCGCGCTTAACGCTGAACGACCTCGTGGCTTTTAACCGCAAACGGAACGGACTCTGTATTCGTTAACTGCTTTCTAGTTGGATGCGAACTGACAACTGATTGGTATACGAAAAAACACCACAAGCCGAAGCGAAGCAGCGCGCAAAGCGACAACAACGAAGCGATACGAACGAAGCAACACGAACCAACCAACGAACGAGCGAACAAGCGAACAGTTAGCCAGCCAGCCGGGCTCGTCTCTTACTCTAAGTGGTGTGGGCCGAGAGAGCTTTACGCTCAAGAGTATCGCTTGTTTGTGTGTGTGTGAGTATTTTGAAATCCACACATTTGTGTTCCACACACAGAATTGCACGTTTTTTATATTTTGGCGCTCACATTTTTTTAACAGCACACTCACACACACACACACACATTAAGGCAATTGAGTAATAAATAATAAGCATATAGTTTGCGTATATGTGTGTGTCTGATATGTATTTAAATATGTATGTTTATGTGAATTTATTAGAATTTCTTAAAGATTTGACAATTTGTTTTTCGTGCTACTTTCTTGCGAAGAGTTTAAACCAGTTTTTCACCTTGCCCATTATACTGATAAGCTGACCAAGAATTGTTATCATTGTGTGGGAAATTTACCAAAATTGCACTCTGATAAAATGCTGCTTACGATGAGTATAAGCTTTCCGCCACCCCCTTGTGATTTCCAGTTATCACATAGACTGGTTCAATCCGCTTGGATTTTTAAATTGTACTTTGTGGTTTTTTTTTTTAATGTGCCTGCCACATAAATTCCACATATTACGCCGCTAATGAAGTCTAGACTCGAGAGACATTTCCAGCCGAAGTGAGGCTTAGTGCTTTATGGCCCAGACTGCAACATCGACACATAATAATAATCTGAGCGGTGGAGGGAGAGAGACGCAATAAGTGCTCAAGGTTTTTTTTTTATTTATTTTTTATTATTTTGCATCGATGCTAGATGAGAGTTTATGGGGCAGAGATCAATTTGTAGTTCGAGTCATGCACCTATTCTCTCTCTTTCTTACTCCGACTCTCTTACCCTCCCTCCCTCTCTCTCTCTCTCTCTCTCTCTGTCTCTCTCTCTCTCTCTCTCTCTCTCTCATTCTCTTACGCGCACTCTTTCCAGACTGCATTTTGCATTTTTATCGCATCCTTGTTGGGCTTAACTTTGATCAAGCTTTTAAGCTCAGACGAAACTTTCAGGTGTATGCCGATCAAGTGTAGGTTTCCAGCTAAAAGTGTTCCGAATTTCCACTGAATTTACTTAAAGATTTTTAAAAATTATCCATAGCATTTAATTA
Organism: Drosophila basisetae; assembly: GCA_035041595.1. Taxonomy (NCBI): domain Eukaryota; kingdom Metazoa; phylum Arthropoda; class Insecta; order Diptera; family Drosophilidae; genus Drosophila; species Drosophila basisetae. The sequence continues at coordinate 8,927,836 of JAWNLB010000070.1, forward strand.
AATTATCCAGAACATTTAATTTATATGCATAGTTTAATCGATAGTTTAAAAATTTGTTATCTTTGATTAAATATTCTTCATCAACTGCAATTTGCAGCCGACATGCAGATTCGTGTCAAAAGTTCACCCAGCACGCAGGTGTGACGTCACAAAACAGATAAATACCCACACACATGCATAGCACACATATCAGAAATGCTCCCACATCCATTGTGTTCCACAGCGCAGGCGTCGCTGTCGCGCAAGTGTCAAGCTTGAAAGCTTTGCTCCAATCGGAATTAGATGGGAGTAATGATATCAGAAGTCGCGACTGGCCTTCAAAAAATTATAATTTCTGTTTAATGTGCTGTGGCTGGTAATGGAGTGGGTGGGCGAGGGAGGGTAGGGGAGTTGGGAGTTGGGAGACTAAAGCTAACTCGACTGTTATGTGTGCGTGCGTGTGTGTGTGTGTGTGTGTTGAATGTTTGATCTGTATTTGTATTTGTGTGTGTGTTTGTACAAATCGAATTTGAATTTAGGTACTAACAATTTGTGGTTGGCTTCCAAACTGGAATATAGATTGGTTGATTTCTCTTCTGTGTGTGTGTGTGTGTGTATGTGTGTGTGTGTGTGTGTGTGTGTGTGTAGAATGCTAGATGAGTAGTTAAAAATGTCATCGGCTTATAGCATTTATTACTGTTATTTATGAGAGCTATAGCAGCACATGAAATTAAATTCAAGTTTATTAATGATTTAAAAACACAAGAACAAAAATATTTTACAAACAGCTTATATATTTATTTTTAATACTTTATAAAAAAAAGTTATTGGGGATTTAAAAAAAGAACATACATATTTTGTAAATATTTTACATTTTATATTTTATAAAAAACGTATTCATGATTTTCGAAAGAACAAAAATAATTTACAAATATTTTACACATTATGTATTTATATTTTATAAGAACAAATATTGATGATTTAAAAATGAACAAAAATATTTTATTAATTTTTGATATATTTATAATTAATATTTTATAGGAAAATATATAAGAGATTTTAAGAAGAACAAACGTATTTTTTATTTTATACATTTACATTTTATACTTTATAAAAAATATGTAAATTAATTAATAAAAAAAATAACTTAAATATTTTATATTTTAAATCTTATAAATATAAATAAAAGTTCAACTGCGAAACCATTTCGGGCTTGATTCAAGTCCTATATTTAAATGATATGAGTAAGAGTCATCTATTTTCCTAACAAGCTAATTATTTGCCACTTAGAAGTGCTGAGTTTATTGCGTAATGCATTATTATTGACTGAAATTAATGCGATTATTGCAGTGTGATTGCTTAAGTGACGTAATTGATGCACAGACAGCAAAAGGCACGACTCACTACTCGCCACTAACGAATTGACGCAATTGAAAGCAAGAGCTTTCAATCCTTCCCCCGCCCCCTCACTTGACCAACAGCAACCTTTCCATGCGATCATCAACAGCCTCCGCTCATCATCATCATCATCATCATCATCATCATCATCATCATCATCATCGTGTAAGGCGTCAATGAAAGTGCGACTTAGTTTCATGTTGTTACTTGGAATCTAGTTATTCTCACACAGAGAGCACGTTCGCCGATGGCGTCGCTTAATATGCAAATGTCGCGTACTCACACACACACACAAATACATGCATGCATAAATATGTGTGTGTGTGTGTGTACATATCAGTTGTAATTGTGTGAGTGCGTATGTAAATTTGATGAAGCACTTCCTGATGCCGTACGCTAGAAGACACAAGATATAAATTCACAGATAAAAGAGAGGGAGAGAGAAAGAGAGTGTGTGCTGTCGCTCTTCTTCGGAACATGGCATCCACAAGCTTAGGTTTTAGCATCCACAGAGCTGGCGTGCCGCCAATACAAAAAAAATCTACAAACCACGTGGTCTTCAAGTTCACGCTAGAGCGCAATAAAAATATAGAAGACACACACTCATATGTTTGCCATGTGTAGTGAAGAAAACCACATGCTAAGCGAAAATATTTGGGTAGGCTGAGACAGAGGGAGAGAGAGTGCAGCAAACAGGTTAGGAAAACAAAAACAAAAGCCAAAGAAAGCGGAAATAAGAAACAAAGCACGCAAGAGTTTTTATGTAAACAAAATCGGGAGTTTAAAGAGAGCGAGAGATAGAGAGAGCAACAGAGAGAGAGAGAGCGGCTCACGATCAGTGTAAATAATGGCGGGTGAAGTTAAGGCACAAAAACATACACAGGCACACATACACGTGCACATATGTATGAAATTATGAATGCATGTGTGTGTGTGTGTGTGTTGTGGCAAAAGCGGCGCAAAGTTAGAAAACAAAATTAAAAACCTAACCTTACCTAATGTGGTATGAAATGACACGCACAGACATACACACACACACACACACACACACATGGTAGCGCAAAAACGTGGTTTGCGACGATGATGTCGACTGCGCAGTCAGCGTCAATTGCGTCGTTTAAAATGCTGAAAGTAAAAAAAATCGCATGTTGCTGAAAGAACGAAAGCAAATAGAAAAAACGGCGAATGTTGAAATAAAATAAAAAAAGTGAGCAAAGAGTTATCCTCGCCAACAATTAATTCTTTAGAATTCATTCTAATATATTTGTCTGTCTGCCTGTCTATGCATGTTGAGTTACAAAAGTAGTTAATACATTAATCTATTACAAGCTATTAAGCTCTTTGCTTATACGCAACAACAACAACAACACACACATTATTATGTTCCACAAGACCACTTGTATGATTTCAACTTACGCTCCACAATGGCTCGCTCTCTTTGCTCTCTCTTCCAAAACACACACACACACACACGCACCGCAACGTTCGCTCGCTCGCTCTCTCTCTGTCTTTCTCTCTCTCACTCACACTAGCGTGACTTTCTCTCGTTGCGTATACTCTTCGCACTACTATAAGACTTTTCGCAGCTTCTTCGCTCGTCGCTCGTACTCTCAACCCCCTGAAATGCATTTCATTTGCCGACTCGCTCGCACCACAGCGCGCTTAAAGTAGCCGAGAGCGAGATGGGACGATTGCCTATGACAGGTATAACGGTAATACGTATACGCAACCAGCCTTTTCTTGACACACTTTTCGTCGCATTGCAATCGTTGTGGGTGGGATGGGGTGTGGGGGGTCATTGCGGTTTGTCGGCCGTTAACTGTTGGTTAATAACGGCGCCGGGCTGCGCTTTGCCGGTGGGTGTGGCTCTTCTGGCTGTGCCTGTATGAGTGCGTGTATGTGTGTGGCAATCAGGAGTCTGCGCAGCTCGTCCTCTGCTCCAATAGGTTGCCTGCTGGCGCCAGTTATCGCCGTTTAATTGTTGCCCGTTGTTGGGCATCCCGCCGAGCCTCCTGGTTGGGCAGCCAAAACTAAAGCCCAGAAGCACCAGGCTAGGCACCGTTATTTTCTGTTTTTTTTTTCTTATCACGAGCCGAAGTCCGTCGGCCTTTTTTCGACTTGGCTTGCTCTGAGTTTTTTTTTCCTCCTTTGCCGTCGGCTTTTCTCGGGGGTTGCTTAGGTGCCATGAGTGTCCTTGGACCTCACACACTCACGCACAGTAGACTTTAACAGGTGAGACACTCGCTTAATGCTTGCCTCTTGAATTATGCCCTAAAAAGCCCTGAAATCCTTCCATCCCGAATATCTACATATGTTTGTATGTAAATAAATGACATATCAGCAGCATATCAACACGTAATAATCACACAAACTAGAACACCATCAGTAAGACACCACTCCCCCCTCCGCCCACACACACCCTACGCTGGCCCCCAGAAGACGCTGCCATATCAACAAGTGGCGCTTGGTTCCGGGGATACCCATTAGTAAATTGAACAATGCATCTAAATGGGAAATGGGAATGGGATGTGGAAACGGAAATGGGAAGGGCAAGTGGAAATGGGAAATGGGAAGTGGGTGGCCTTTAGCTGTTGCCTGTCTGTCAGTCTATCCGATGGGACGACTCTGGTCCCGTCGCTGACCTAATTAAGTCATTATAAAACCTGTTAATTTGAACTCATATTTCTCCATTTACCCCAAAGGCAAATAGCACCTAAGTAAGAGGATCAGACTAAATTATCTCATATAATATTATGTATTTAAATATGAATGTTTCTTTTTTTGTGCATATGTCGGAAATCGCATAAAACATTTTTGTCGATTGCAATTTATATGGTAATTATCTGTTTGTAATCCGGTTTGTACGCAACAAGTTCATCTAAACTCGAAAATAAACAATTTTATTTCTGTTTAATTCTAGCATTTGAATTTCTGAGCAAATATTTAATTTGAATTTGTTAAATTGCATAAAATTATTAAAATAAAAATAATTAAATTTCATTCAAAATATTTCGGAATTCCCCAAGATCAAATATACTCGTACTTTAAATTTAAATTTTAAACATATACAAGAAAAATGTAATTTTTGAGATATATTATCGGAATCTCAAATGTGGGTAAATATTTTATTAAATTTACAAATGTTATATTTTCAAGACCCCATAAAATAGCAAAGAAATGCGTTAAATTTTAGTAAAAATATTTAAAAATTATCCAAGGCTAGAAATGCTCAAAATTTTAGAGACAAAAATATTATTGCATAAGATATCAAAATATGGAATAATATAAGAACTAAAAAATTATTCTTAATTTTACTCACAATCTCATTTTAGTTGGAGCATATTTTGCTAGGGGAATGTTACATTTTTCCTTCTTAATGTTTGCAATTCAGCTATTTATTTGAATTTGCTTCCTCTGCTGCACTGTGTGATTAATAAAGTTGATTAAATGAGACATAGAAAAGCACAATTGACTAGTGAATTGAAGCGTTTGAAATGCATTCAGCAACTACCCCAATTTAGCACTATCAATTAGGTTAATGCAATATTTTGTGTTTATATATAAATATATATATAAATATGAATGAATAAATGTAATCCCCCCAACGATGACACATAATTCAAGGGGGAAAACCGACAGAATGTGCGCCTTTCAAGAACTTAACTAATAAGTTCAGCAATTTGGCAAACACACCAAAAATGGTTGCAAGTGTTGTAATATTTTATAATTCACAGATATAAGTACATATATATATATATCTATATATGTGCGTATTTGTATAGTAGAAACCACAAGCAGCAATCAGCACGTGGCTGCTGCACTTTTCATGGTTACATTGAACCTGTCGCAGTAAATGCAGTCGCTGCTGCAGTCGGCGTCGCAGCTATTGGAAAATTTTTGTTTCGCTCGACATTTGCATTATCTGTGTAATATTTGCCCTGTGCATTTTTATGCACATGTCTGTGTCGATTACTAAGAATACTTTGTGCTCGAGCGAAGCAGAGACGCAGAGAGAGAGAGAGAGAGAGAGAGAGAGAGAGTGAAAGACAGATAGAGAGATAGAGAGAGAGAGAGAGAGACAGCTGTGTTGGAATGGGGAAGTTTTTGGTGGGTGAGAGCTGCTTTCGTCTCGGCACATTTGTCGGCCTTGCTGATTATGTGTAGAGACATGCACACACACACACACGCACACACACACACACACGCACACACACACACACGCACACACACACACACATACAGCTGCGGTCAAAATAATAGTTGTGCACACAAATGTTTTGCAAAATGTCAATAAAAATACCTTCAAATATAGTTTGAAAAATGTTAAAAGTTTTATTTGTACACCAACAATCAATACTGAAGATAAGCAAACATTAAAACACGGCATACATATAAAATGATATACCATATTATATCATTTTATAAAATGATGGACAAACAAAAGTGAAGTATTTTAGTATTGCATTATTTTAGCCAGAAAAGAAACCACTTAATAAACTCGCTCAGTTTGAAGTGTTTCCACCAGCACTATTATTATTAGAGGGATCAAAGCGAATGTTGAATATTCGCAGTTTATGAAGCAGTGCTACCATTATTTTGACCGCGACTGTAAATGCTACACATGATTGTGCAGCAAGTTTGTGTGTGGTTTGCCTGCCCCTTTGTATTTGGGCTTATGCACTTGTCAATTAATGACGACTGTTGCAGTCGCTCCCCTTCTTCCACTCTCTCTCCCTCTCTCTCTCTCTCTCTCTCTCTCTCTCTCTCTCTCTCCCTCTTTCTCGCTCTCTTGTAGTTGCCTCTTGCAAAATGTATGCGGAAACACGCACTTGGCATCAGCAGCAGCTTCTTTGTTGTAATTATAGATATATGATCCACTATAACCATATATATATAGGATGCCATATCGGTGCATTTATATAGTAAGTATGCTCTGATGTGACATTTGTGCCGGTTTGTGTCTGGCGCCTTCCACTGACTGATAGCGCTCCTTTGCCCCCTTCGAAAGGAATGCGATCGCAGTCTGTTTGCTGGCTAGTCTTGGGAATGTTTTATATCAATATCGCTGCCCGAATGAAAGTGAGAATATAAAAAACAGATAATGTTTTCCATTTTTTTTATATTTAATTTCTACATGTGGATCATAGAAAACTTAATCGATGACTGCAAATATTCAATTAAATTAATTGAAATTAAAAGTTGTTTACAAAATGAAGTAGAAAATGCTGTTCAATTTTAAAGTTTTCATGGAATAAATACATTTTAACATTTGTATTTAGAAAGGTGCAAAACTGATTACATTGTTTAATGTCTTATTAGCTGAATATTTGAGTACATAAAGTATAAATTGAGTACAGGGTATGTTCCAGTTGACTTGATTTCACTCATTTTAATTTGTATATCTACAAAATATAATGTGTTGCTACGAAAGTTAAATACTTTCAGCTATTTAAATTTGATAGCAGCAGTAAATGATAGACTGCGTTCTACCTCTGAAAAGCTACACCGATTATAGCTTGAGTTCTTTGAATATGAATTTGTGGCTTCGCATAATGAGTGAAAGGAAGAAAATACAAATGGGTTCTGTGCGCTGTTCAAGATGTGATCTAAGCCGGGCCCATCCACACCGCTGTCCCTTTTGGCCTGGCAGGGGCAATTGCCAAGGCAACCAATAGCCACTAAAAGGCTTAGATAATCCATTAGTGCCAAAAGGCCAATTCAGGGCAAAAGGTACAGCGACAACGATGAAAGAGCAAAAAGGACAACCGAGTTGAGTCCTCACTGTGCGTGCGGGTGCGTCTATCTGTCTGTCTGTGTAGGTGTATGTGTGTGTGTGTGTGTCTGGCTGTGTGTGTGTGATGTCGATGTCGACACAGCAATTTGTACAAGTCAAATCCATTGGCGCCAAAAGTCTACGTCGCTGGCAAAGTCAAAAGCAAAATGCTAAAAGAAAACCAACGCAGGAGTTGAAAATCCGCTTAAAAAAGTGCCAAAAGTGCCGAACGTGCCAAAGGTATTGCAGTTTCCCCACTGCCCCTGCCCCTGCCTCTGTCCCAGTCCACCCCCTAAAACCAACCCTATGGATGATAATTTATAGTCTTCAAAACTTTGCGTACAGTAAAAAGATTCTTTTATATTTTTTATTTTTGGTGTTTTTTTTTTGTGTTTGCTGAAGTTTCTCGTATTGCGCGGCGTTAGCGATTTTTAATTCTTGTGCTAAATTGTTTAAAAATGTTTTAGAAGAATTCTGCAATTCGCGTAGAACTTTTTAGCCATTGCTTTACCCTTTTTCGCATTTGCCTTTGCGTTTGCCTTTGCCTTTGCCATCGCCTTCGTCTCCGTTGTGCCCATTCTCTTTTGCTGGCTGCCAACAATCTTTTGGCAGCAAAACTGTTACTAACAAAGTTTGCGGCATGTTGACCACTTCGTCGTTTAGTTTTTTACACAATTTTTACTCAACTTCCGCTTCAGTGTCGATGCAATTTGTATTAGCAAAGTTTTGCGCAAAGAATTTCGCAGTGCACAAAACGCAAAAAACAAAAAAAAACAAAAAAATTAAAAGAAAAACTATCTGAGGGCTGTAAATTTGCAAATTCTCGCCCGTTGCTGATTTATGGTCAATTAGCGCGGCGCTTAACCGAACCTGCTCCAACCCGTTTGTTTCCCCCAAGTTCCAGCAAATTTACAGATACATCTAACCAGTAGTTCACTTGAAAAAATAGCCGCTATTATTTCCAATAATCAGCATACTTTTGGTGCCTAAAACAGTTCACTTTGTTCATTTATCCAATCAGGCTTGCAGAAAATACTTTTTCAAAATCAGAAATACAATTTATGATTTTTGATCAACTTTTATTTGAGTTTAAAAAATGTATCTAATAAATTTTAACTGAAATTTTGACTTATAGTTAGATTATACATAGTTGTACTACATCTACAACATAAAAAATAATAAAAGCATCTCAATAAACACATTAAAAAAAAAAAAAATCAATATTAAACTTATATAAATATTCAGATTATTTAAAAACATGAAAATATTTTTTCAGCATTTATTTCAAATTTGTATAATTTGAAACAAGTTTAATTGTGTTTTTTAATATATTTTTTTAATATATATATTTTTTTTTGAGTGCACGAAGACAGATAGATGCTCTAATCCTTGGAGGGCTACCCACTCTTCGCAGCGCATTCATCAAAACTCTTTCGGCACTTTGTTTGTTTTTATGCGTTTGACTTTTATGTGCGACATTTAGTACCAGCTGCATGTGGGCGGAGTGGATGAATTGGGGGGCGGGGCAGCTCGTAAAACCATTTAAGTCGATGCCGATGCCGACGCCTTTCGGATTTTATGCTCAGTTAACCCGATAGTAATACGGGGAGGAGCTGTGAGGAGCTGCATGGATATCTGACTGATCATAAAAACTACACGCGCCCTTCATAAAAACGTCAAAGTCAATTGCAGGATGACTCTTGGTCAGCTCCAGACTTCTCATTTCTTCTGCTGAAATCTGGTTCCTTTGGTTGGCTAAGCAACTCCACAATTCACTTTTTTTTTAATGAGTTAATGCGATTTTTGCCAGTCGTAAAAATTAATTTAAATCGCTGCTTGAGATTTTGAAATGCGGCAAATTCGATTGAGGTTTCATATTGCAATTTGCATATAGATATGTATGCATATTATGAATATCTGGGAATATATATACATATATATATTTATTGGGTAGTTCGGGGCTGAAGGCTTCTCTATATGTATAGCGCTGAAGGTATATTAAAAAATTCGTTCAAAAGTTACAAATGAAAAGTGAATATTTAAATTAAAATATAGAAAAATATCAAGAAAAATACTTAAGTAAAGTGTAATAATAAATCTGGGGGTATAAAATGTAAAATGGTTCATCACTTATTGCAAGGATTGGAAAACCCAGAAAATAACCCAATAATGCCATGTGAAATACAATCTGAAAAGATCGCAAAAGACTAAGCCACAAACTATTCGTATTTATGCATATAACTTTCTGCTGATAAAGTTTACATAATATGCACAAACAACAAATGCCAGCAACTTTTTATTCCTCTACCTGTTTCTCTATCTCGTCGTTGATTGGGTTCTTGCTGTGTCTGTTTATCTGACGATTCGAAATGGAAACTGGCAGAGGAATAACCATAGCGAAACCACAACAATAATTGGTAGCTTATGAGGAGTAACGCTCGTATCTGGTTCTATTTAAAGAAGCAGCAACGTATGGCGAGCGGAAAGAAAGTGACGAGGTGGCCGAGAGGTTAAGGCGTTGGACTGCTAATCCAATGTGCTCTGCACGCGTGGGTTCGAATCCCATCCTCGTCGACGAATCCTCTTTTGTTTGGTTTTCTTTTCTTCTTCAATTTCTTTTTTTTTCGCCTATCTACATCCATGTAGGATCCATAGGATTTTAAATGTGACACCTGGCCACATCAATTGGCAACAAGCCGGCTTCTTTTTTTCACGTTGTCTGATTTATTTATGGAAACCACGGGCTCAGCGCTCACTGATGAAAATGGAAACTGGTGCTGGCACTGGCCTGAAATGTCAAATAGTTTTTCCCACCCCCACCAGTAGCACTTGTGACCAAGAAAAAAAAAATGAAGAAAAAGTAACAAATCCAAACTGTTCTCGTTTGAAATTTTTGCAAATTTCGTGATGGGAAAAAACGAAGAAAAATAGAAGAACGCCAGCGAAATGAATTGGATTGAATTGAAATCGTAGGCGATAAAAATAAATCTTTGCAAGTGCGCAGCACGGCGCCGCCAAACAGCTGACGGCGAGTGTACTCGAAAAGGGGGCAGCGATGGATGGTCGGAAGGGTAGCTTCTGGGTGGGGTGGGTTGGGGTTGGAGTGGAGTGTTTGTATGCACAGCGCGAGAAAAAAGCAACTATTCAGCGCTGGAAGCGCTGATTTAAACTAAACTTCAAATCCGAAATTGTATTTGTGAATTCTAAAATTGAATTCGAAATGTAATTTAAAAAATATGTTTTAAATTAGACAACCGATTGCTTAAACTATGGAATCTTTGCATTAAAAGATTTCTTAATTCATGTACATTTCCAACTTTTATGCGTTCAAGTTCAATGAAGATATTTTACATTGATTACGATGCTTTTAACTTGAATACCTTCCAGCATTTAGAGATTGAATTTATCGATATTAAAGCAAGTGAATGAGTCCTTAATCCAAATACATTTTTAATTTTTATTATTTTACATTAAATTATACCTTCAACTTCAAATGGTGCATTTAACTTTACTAAGTTTGGATTCATCGATCTTAGTTCTAGAGTCAAGTACATTTATTTCCTTATTTGTGCAGCACTAAGAAATGTTTGAAGAAAATTATTTTAAATATTTTCGTACTGATTTCTAGTATGAAGACAATTCTTCTTGTTATTAGGTTTATGGAGCTGATCTAAGGTTTGAGGTGCTCAAATGCTGGATGCGAAGACAAATGAATTTAATTCGATTGCGACATTTTTCTCTCGGTGTAGAATGATGAAATTGAAAAACTACATGAGTTGACGGCTGCCGCTGCAATAGCCCCATTCCCATCCCCAACCCCCCTGCTGCGGGGGTGGGTGAATGTGTTAGCTGGATGGCTCTGCCATAAGTCATACAATGTGCGTTATCCTTGGCGTCTCTAAGGATAAGCCTTCACTTCAGCAGCTAAGCAGCTGAGCAGTTGAGCAGCAGTTCAGAACATCAGCTCAACCGAATTGTGTCGAGTCACTTCAATATGCAAATGCTGCTCAATTGCGCTTGTCTTTCATTTTTATGTGCCGACCAAGCTACAAAGCCTTTAAAATCCTTTAAAGGAGCTGCAGTCATCAGTGAACGCGGCAAACATATACCATATACACCAGCAACACTATTTGCCTCTAAAGACTGCCCGTGGCCATCAATTTTTATCTATTTTCTATCGCTGGCCATTTTGACCGACTTCATAAAAGGAACTTTACGATATCAACAAAATTTCTCGAATAAAAACTATAAATGCACATCCACACATCCATCCGAGCACCGTTTGCTGTTGTCCTCAACTTGCTTCTCTCTTTTTATTTTTCTCTTTTTTTTTGCTCATTTGTTATTTGGCGACTGTGAGCTTGCCCCAAAGTGTTGCTGCCTGCGGCGTTGATGACTTCGACTTAATGAGAACTGAAATAGGTTATTTATGGCAGAAGGGTCACTCATATATGATGGTCTACATATCTATTATGATTATTATTATGATTATTGGCGATTAAAACTATATTTGGCCAGTATCTCCGATTAAAGAACATACATACATATATATATATATATATTATATAATTCTGAGAGCAGAAGAGAGTGTTAATGAGTGGATAAAAAGTTTAACAATATTTATATTATGTTATATTCAATAATATCACAAACAATATCCTATATATCATATATCCGGATATCCTGAAAGCATCTGTAAAATCATGAAAAAGAGAAGAGGGACACTTAAAGGGAGAAAGAAAGTAGAAATTGTTGGAGAAAGTGTGAATTAAATAAAAAGTGTCTCCTGAGAAGAGAAAATCATATATCTATTTTTGTTATTAAATTAAATACATTATATAAATATATGCTTAAATGAAGTGCACTAATTGCAAAAGACTTACGACTCTAGAACTCAGTGGAGAGTTTATATCCATCCCTGAATGTGATTTTCGATGGTGCAAAAAATCAAGTTGTCAAACTTTAGTGAAGTTGTTAATTAATATGTAAATATAATAAACATATTTTGTTTATCTTGTACAACTTGTAAAGCAGAAATTAAATCACTTATCTAACAACTCAATTTCAAATTTGTAGCCAATCTGCATCTATAAAAAAAGTATCTAAATTGCGTAGATTTTTCGTACAACAAATCACTTGTCGACATTTTAAAGTGCGTCTTTTTTTATTTGGGTTGTGTGCCTGTCAAGGTCACACACTAACCTGATCCCAAAATTCAGACGTGCCTCGGCTTATGTCTAGGCGAGTACATATATAATATATATATACATGTGTGTGTGTGTGTGTGTGGGTGTACGTGAATTAAGCCCGCGGCACTTGCCACATGCCAGACTTCAATAAATATGGACACGGGGAAAAAATGACCAGCTGAAATTTAGAAAAGAAATATACAAATTGTAATACAAATAAATAGCTATTTATGCAATAATTCTAATCATTCATTCAAGTAATCCTAGGCACGATGATGATTAGATACCCTTACAGAGTGGACTTAATTCACCCTTACGATTTAAACAATTTTTAGTTATAGTTTTGATTTGAATTTGATTTTTTGCGCTTGCAAATTTGAAAACAAAAAAAGTTTAAGAAACATTAAATTTCCAAATTGACAGAATATTGTTTAATTAATACACTTTTCGATGTTCTTAACTGAATTGAGGGAGAAGTGTTTAGAATTAAGTTGAAGAATATTCGAATTTAAGATACATCTGACATTTTGAGTTAAAATGTAATTTTCTTTTTTAGAAACATAGTTAAAAATATTCGAATTTGAGTTACTTCTGACACTGCCAGGCATCAATTTGAGTTGAGCTGAGTTTTTTTTTGAGTGTATGTGTACATATAGAAGTATTACATGCTGAAATCCACAATGATTCAAACTCAACGCACCGTCCAGCCACAGGGAGGGGAAGGTGCCAGGGTTTTCGGTATGGGTATGGGAATTTGGTCTGTCTCTCGGTCTCCGGCTGGGTCTGGGTCTCGGACTGGGTGTGGGCAACCAACTGTGCTGGCTATCGGTCGAGCTCTGATTGAATAATCGTGCGCCATGTCGGCAGTGGAACAAATCGTGTCTAATAGACTGATTAATATTGCAAGATTTCCCAGTTGGTTCAAGTCAAGCGAGCAGCTCTCAACTGTGCCCTCTCCCCCTCTCTCTAACCGCTCTTCTACTCTGCTACTCCGCAGCTCTGCCGCATGTAACATGATTCATGTGGATTAAATGTGCTTAAATTGATTGATTGTTCAAATGATGTATAGTCATTAGAAGAGTTTTTTCTCTTTTTTTTATTTTATTTTTCTTGCCTCTTTTGTTGACTTCTTGGCCATAGCACCTGTCGCCAGTTTGGCAGTTTCTTTTACGTGCCTTCTCCCTCTCTCTCACACACACTCGAGCTCAGCCACAATTTTAATTTGTTTCATCTAAGCGAAAACTTCATTTTCAGCTTTATTTTTTTCCTTTTTCATTTATTTTTTTTGTTTTCTTTTTGCACACATTAAATTGATTTGAAACGCTGCAGAAATACATTTCTGTTAATAGGGTTAGCTGAAGAGCATAAAAATTAAATGATAAATAAAATGATATATATACACGGATATCCGTATCCGCATGTGCTCATTGATTTACTCCACTTCTCCCACTCTGCCCGCACAGGACCCAAAGACGCACACAGAAAAGTATGCAAAGAACTTTTCTATTTTATTATCATAAGCAGGCAACGATAAACCAAACCCAAACCCAAACCCAAACCCAAACCCCAATTCAAACTGCCCGCCTCTGTTTCCCACACTCGCTGGCATTATTATTCATTTTATGGATACACCTTATAAGTACTAGAATAGAGTATAGAGTAAGTGCTACGAGTCCTGGCGGATGCGTTGGTTGGTTATAAAGAAGAAATATTACGCATTACGCCAAATTGTTGGAGACTGTCAGGCGACAATAATAACGTTTAGACTTAAATGTGTATCTATCTCTATATATATATATATATATATATATATATGTATGTGTGTATATATGCTGAAGGGACGGGGTTGGCTGGCCGAAGGGGTTAGCTCGCATTCAGACAATAGCAGACAGTTTTATTATTTGCCTTTGGTTGTAAAGTGTACGAAAATATACGCTTCAAATTCCAGGAGCGTTTTTTTTATTTTTGTGTTTTGAGGGTGGGCGCCATCTAAGCGAGGCAAGCAGCTAGTCAAAGTGCAACAGCGCCTTATCATCGAGCAGATATCAACTAACCAAAGTAGTCCAAAAGTAAGTTCTCACAACTGCAAACATATTGCTATTGATGTCAACCCGAGATACGAATATTAAAGTATACAATTTCTTTGCAATTTATAGGTTTACCTAGCAAACACAAGTGAAAATTTCGATATCGACACTTAATATTTGTTTAAGTCTGAAAATCCAGCACAAAATACGCAGCCCAAACGAAATACTGAGTTTTAGTACGTTGAAGAGTTGATATAATAATAAAATAATCCCCTTTAAATGATAACTGACGAAAAGAGGAGAATTTGTAATTAGTAGTCTATATAGAATATAGATCAAATTATTTAAAAAATTAACACAACTTAAAATTGAGACTGACAAATTGGAAAGAATTTAGAATTGAATTTGTATCTTTGTATTTTAGTTGTGTTTATTTATTTAATCACCTTATATAAAAATTAAAAATCCAATATTTTAGTTTCTTTTATTTATTTTATAAATTCATGTTATACAATTGAGCAGTAGTCGAAAATAGTCAGAGAAAACTGCGATTTTTAGTTTATAGGCGCTCCATTGTCTGTGCTGGCATAATTTATTCGCGATTGCCGATGAGAGAAGTGCTTATGTAAACGGTGGCAGCCACTAAATGAAAGACAGCGCCATTAGGTAAGCTCGCTAAATGGCAGATTTTAGCCAGCAAGGAACCAGCACCGATGGGGCGGAGGGGGGAGAGAATAAAAATTTATTGCGCGCCCAAGTAAGAAATCAAAGTGGCAGGCAAAAGCAGTGGCATGCAGAAAAACTTAAACCAAAATCAACTGCCCCCAAACCATCTGCCCCGACAAAAAAAAGGAAGAAGAAGAAAAAGGCAAAGGTACGCGAGTCGGGCTGTTGGATGTGTGGCGCCCTCGTGGTACCCAGTCGCCGTTAAGGACACTAATAAAATATTGAACGGGCCATCGATAAGCGAACCAAACTCAGGCACGTCAACGAACTTTGCTGCGGCGGCAGGAGAAGTCCTAGTCGAAGCAGCCGAAGCAGCTGGAGAAGTGCGGGGGGGGGGGGGGGGGCTGCTTACGTAGATGGCAAAGATGACGATTAAAACAAATTTCCACGACAACCTGGCGCCGTTTAGCCAGCGGAAGGAAGCGAAATTGTTAAACGCAAAAGTTGCAAAATGCCAGAAAATTGCGGGGCAAGAAAGGGTCTGTCCAAGGAGGTGAATGTAACTGGTAACTGGCTGCCTAGAAGCGCAATCGGAAGCAAAGACTTTACGATTCACACACGCACACACACACACTCGAGTGTGTGTTTGCACCTTCCTCCAGCGGATTGGGAATGGGTAAATGGGGCAAGGGGCAAATTGGGAACTTGGCAACTTGCAGACAAGTTTTAAATGAATGAGCAGCGCTTCCGTTCAATGCGTTACACTACTGCCCAGCCAAAGACTCAGTGTGTGTGTGTGTGTGTACACAGAGAAAAAATCAAATAAAATCATTCTCAATTCTGTGTTGAGTTAGCGATGATATCGTTAAGGCAACCCAACGGAAAAAGCATTGGAATCGCAATTAATTAAAAAGCCAAACTCGGTTTTCTTGGCCACCTGCAATATACGAGTGCCTGCTAAAATTGTGAAAATATATAACATATAAAATAACAGAATTTATGTAAAATGATATAGATATATCTGCAGTGTAAACATGAGTTAAAATTAAATACACTTGAACAACATAAAATGCTCTTATAAGAAGAAATATATTTGGTACAAGAAAAACCGAGCGATTGTTCCTATGTAACTTATAGGATATAGTAGTACGATATCTATGATTGGTGGTCAAGATTTAGGTGGTATTCGTATATTATTTAAGTTTGATTCGCATTACTTGGTGAACAAGGTTTCAAACAAGAACCCAGCTTTCAGTCGACCAATCCTATGGAAATTACTTGATATACGAATCCAAACTGGCTATCTCATTTTTACTGGCTTCATAGAACACATTAAAGCACTTATTATTATTATTTTATTATTCTAAATTGCAGCAAGCCTAATTATTATTTTTTATATTTCTCTATGTTTACTTAACATAAGATTTGAGTTAGTTTTCATGCTTATTTGAGTTACTTTTCGGTTAGCAGACAAATAATATGCGTGTCATCTTTTAAAATCACATTACTGAAAATGATGGCATTTTTTTTGTCAGTGTATGTCCGGCTGCCCTGCGAAGCATGACAATAGCTACAAGAAATTTCGAGTGGCGGCCACTTGCCAATTGCGATTATGGTTTATGTACAGTGCGATAAAGGTCGTCAATAGGTCGCCACACACACACACAAACATAGACACACATAGACAACATCCTTGGCATCCTTTTGTCAAGGGGACGCAGTCAAGGAGCAAAGTTTCTTGTATCTATTACAGTTACAGCTCGAACTTTTGCTGACCATTCGAGCGCCTTCAATGGCTCAATTATTTTTGGACAATTTGCGAATAAACCAAAGTTTGGCAACAGCCAGGACCTCAGCAATTGGCCCCTCGTCCTGCTGTTTCACTCATCGCTGATGTAGAAACGATGTTCGAATCTCGAGCGTTGAGTGTTATAAGCGTAATTGAGTTGAGTACAGCAAATTATGCATGCAATGGCAAAAAGGACCATCGATGACGACACGCGCTTAAAGTGGCAATGCCTGTGCCTGTCCTTGAATGCCGCAATATGCCGCAATCAACAATCGATGCTAATTTCATTCACACTGCATAATTGGATTTTCTTAATTTACTTGCTATGCAAATTTATTTATTGACTGCATGCCGAATATGGCATTGAAATCGAACCGCACTCAATGCAGCATGCCCACAGAGCTGGGGTGGGGGGCATGCAACAAGGCTGTGCAAGCGTAAATCGATTTCCCAAAACTCACCCTCTATACGCCCACCCCAGCCATGCCGCAATGCCACAATCTGTTGCAGCCCTAAATAAACAGGCGTACTTCAATTTTGAGTTGTGGACAACATTCCGCAGCAATGACACCAAGTCAGATTAAACACAAATAAACAAAGGATTTTGACCAAATTCAATTCTACTTTTGGCCACATTTCAAATCGCATCAATTCATTCAATTTAACTCTTTTTAAAGAGGCACAAACCCTTAATAAACCTAATCCTAAAATAAAAATTCCAATTCTGCTCTGATTAACGATTAGCACTTGTTCAACATTAAATTTATATTTAAAAAAAAAATATATATATATATATATATATATATCCAATGGGTCACTGCACTTAAAAAAATAACTTGAGCACATCGTGAAACTGCCAGGATCCAAACTCAAGTTTGTCAAACTCAAACTACACTCAGCAAATCCAATGTCAAAATGCGAAATGAGTCACAAGTCAGAAAAGTGTACGTTTTTTTAACACACACACACATCCCCCCCCTCCCCACCAACCCACCACCCTCAAGAGCCTCGTGTGTGTGTGCAATGAAAACAATACAGCTCAATTAGATCACGCAGCCAAAAGTGCCGTTGCCGACAGAGTTGCCCCCAATCCATCTGCCTCCTCCTCCTCCATAGCTGGATACCACCCCCTCCCCCCTCTCCTCTCTTCACTCACTTTCTGTGCTGCTGCCCAAAATTTACTGTGTGAATTTCTGCGCTCTGCGGCACATGCAAAGTGGGAAATGGGAAATGTGAAATGGGAAATGGGAAATGTGAAATGGGAAATGGAAAGGAAGAAGGAAATAGCAAACGGCGCCTGAAAATATGCAGCGCGTAGCCAAAAACGTGGCGAATGCGAGGCCAAAAACCACAATGAGCCCCAAAATTGGCAGCATAATTTACTTGCAAGTGTATCTCTTCTAGGTTTGAGTGTGTGCCCTGCTAATTAGCGGCATAATTTAATTTCCAATTGCCAATTGGCAACGCAGCGCACAGCAGCAGCGCCAGCATCGATCATGGACGTAGTCACAGGGGGCGCCACGCGCTGCAAAACAAGCTGTTGCATCAAACCGTTTACAATTGGACAACAAAAAATGCAATTTATGTTTTTTAAATGCCAGAAATATTTACAAAATTAATTTTATATAAGCATTTAATTTAACTAAAATAATTTTAACAATCAGTCCAAAAGATTTATTATTTGTTTTTTTTTTTTATTTCGAGTAAAAAATAATAGACTTTTTTGTAAATTGTAAAGACAAAAACTCAAACTTCTTCAACTTCATCCACCTCCAAATTCGCTCCTTAAGAAATGAATTAAATAAGTCGATAATGAAAAATAATTTTTGAATTATAAATGGCTTGTTTAAATTAATAAAAAAAGGCCTTGCCTGTTGTTAATTTTTAAAGTTAACATTCTAAAGACTTTTTGCCTGATTTTTGCTTTAAATTACAAATTTACCAAACATTTTCCTTCACTTTTACTTTCTTTATGAAAGCTGTTAACTATCAAATTTAAAGGTTTGTTATATTTGGCAATTTTTAATTTGTGTGCCCATTTCAAGTATTATTTGAATTGGACTTTACAAGCCATCTCTTTGTGCATTCCTCTTGCCGAGATCCTGTCTACGGCCATGGCCTTTACTTACATACCTTTGAAATGAGCGCCTGTTGCGCCACACACACACACACACACCAATATATATATATAGGTATATTTGTATGTATTTATATTTGACAATATATTGTCTCATGTGCTGGTGCCCCCAACTTGGATACGGCTCCAGCTGCTGCAGCGAGAGAGACAGTTAAAGTTATCGAAGTTAAAGTACATCGAATTAAATTAAAAATTGCAGCCAACCAAAAAACATACAAACACATAAATATGCTATCCATTTTCATAGTACACTGAGGAAAAAGTGGGCATCAGGGAGATTTGTAACACATTTTTAATGGCTGATGAAATTTATACGAAAGCCAGCAGAACACATTTTTCAAATGTAAAAAAATAAATATATAATTATATACATTTAAATTATAAAAACAATAAACAATAATCAAAAATATATTTAATTCGACTAGGAATGATTTGAAAAACAATTAAACAAGGTAAAAAATCGTAACCGTAAGAAAAGTACAAAATTTTACTTAAATTTAAATGTTTTAAATTAAGTGTATTATTCATTGTAATATTAAGTGTATCAAAATGTAGTTAATATTAATCACATCAATAAATAAATTATTTGTTATAATAAATTTTCTATAAATTTACACTGAAATATTATTCACTATTTAGTTTGGCATTCTTTAAATGCGTTTTTTATCTTTATGCAACGTATTTAAGTTTTTTAATTAACATTTTATTTGATTTGTTTACATATTTTATGTGGCTGCTCGTTCATTTTTCATAGAAGAAATTAAATGATATTTATTAGATATTATTCAATATTTTTAATTCAGCTATTTAGCAATTATGCAACAAATTAAGTGTCGATGGCCATTTTCGAAATTAAGATGTTATTATTTTTGTTGTACATATTTAATGTTGGTTTTCTTGCAGTGTACATGCATGCACTGAGATACACTAACAAATGATGTTGACCGCCCATGGGTCGAGATGTTAATTAATCTTGATTTTGACGCCCAAGTAACGGTACTGTGGAATTTCGCTTGCGTCAAAGTGACAATTAAATTAATCATGATGGCAAACGATTATGTCAACAGGAGCCCGGACACGGGACTCAGGACACACAGGAGATGGGGAATACCGCCCGCAGCGACCAACTTAAATATAAGCAAGGAACATATTGTCGAAGGACCAACTCACGGGATGTGGGTGGGTTGATGGGTTGGGTTGGTTGCCGGGAGGGGCGAAGAGTTCAAATGGTTTGCGAATTGGATTTGCCGCCCGGCTCGAGAATCTCATTATGTCTGCGCTTGAAACTTATAATTAACATTTTGACCGCAACAAAATTTTGCAAACTAGGCAAGAGTTTGGTGCAGCTGAAAAAAAATAAATAAATGAAACTAAGCAACGATAAAAGAAACAAACAAAAAAATGCTTGCAGTTTTAATTAGTTTTGTGGCAGAGCCTTAAACCACTGAGTATTGCAAATTGTGTAAATAAATATATGTATAAGGAAAAATCTGAAAACAGCGCCAAGCCAAGACACAAACCGAACGCTCGTTAAGTGAGTAGCGCTTCGTTAAGCTTGCAGTGTGGCGGCCCGTCGATAGCTAATGTTGCAGTGACAGTAGATAAAAAAAAAACATTCGCACGAGGCTGAACATCAAAATTAAATATTGAACTTAATTGAAATAAAAGGCGAACAGGCAAGCAGGCAACAGCAACAGCATGACGGAAACTGAGCCAGAGGTTGAGGTCAACGGCACCGAGGCCGAGGACGATGCCCAGGATCAGGACATCAAGCAAAAGAAGCAAACGCGTCACGATGGCGGCGCCGCCGACTTGGAACGTGTCACCGACTATGCTGAGGAAAAGGAAATCTCTGCCGCAAACATATCGAGCGTAAATCTAAGCAGTCCAACAGCAATAGAAATTAAACCGTTTTAACTGATTCTCTTTCCTGTTCCATTTTAGGCGGTGGAACAGTTTGGCAATCAGCGCAGCAAAGAGAACGAGCTGAGAGTGGCCAAGGAGAAGGAGCTGCAAAAGGTGCAGGTGAAAAAGGAGGATATTGAACTGATTGTAAGTAGATAAACCACACACACCCGTATATGATTTATCTCACCCTCTTTCTCTATCTGAACACACACAGATGAATGAGCTGCTTGTTAGCAAGGCACAGGCCGAAAAGGTGCTCCGCGAGCAGAGCGGAGATGTTGTTGCTGCCCTGGAAGCCATCATCAGCAATTGAGCGAATCGCCGGAACCGGTAGATGGCGCTACTTAGCATAACACTGCTTTATTTGTACATTTATAAACTAGTAAAGAAAAAAAATTTTTAACAACAAATTTTGAGCTCTGACTCGGGCTAAGAAGGGGAGTCAAGAAAACAAGGTTTCATAGATTGCGCATATATTTGAAGTTTATTCATATTTTCTGCAGTGAAAACCAAATAAAAAAACAAAATTGAGCGGATTCCCAATGTCCAATATGAAAAAGGAAAGATTTAACTTTTCTTTTCGTTTTTGTTTTGATGTTTTATATATTTAAAGTATATGTAGAGCACTACCCATTTATTATGTTTTATCCCTCGTCGTAGTAAGAGCTTTTTAAATTTGACTATTGAGGTCAAGTTACTCGAATTATTTTATGTGTAAAATTTGAAAAAAGCATTTGGAAGTTTCCCATTTTGATTGACGAGAATAAGCCGATTTTTCAATTCGCAATTAATCTATACATATAGAAATATATATATATAATATGTGTGTGTGTGTGTGGAATAAGCGGAATAAACTATAATAATCCAGTTAGAACGAAAAAAATCAATTTATAACAATTATGCAGACAAAACGATAAAAATAAGTTGAAATCACGTTTAAATTTCATTACGATGATGATCGTATTGCAGATGTTGAAATCATGTAATTAAATACTTTTGCAGACTCTCGCACGAAGGCGTATTTATGTTCTGAGCCTTCCGGTACAGATCTCGATCGCCAAATGTGCGAGCCTTGGCCAACATCGAATCGCCTGCAGAAGTACAAAAAATACATTAATTAATTATAAACAAATAGTAACTTTTTATCTGCTTACGATAGTTTCGCTCTCGACTGCACGAATGCTTCAAATGATTGACAAAATCTTCCTCGACGGATTCCTCGAGACGTGCCACAGAGCCCTGATACTCCGAATAGAAGTTATCCTTGACATAATAAGCAATTTTGAGACCGTTTGTCTCACGCTTCACCGAATATTTACTGCACAACAACGACAAAGATTTATAATCATAAAGCATATATAATATTATATGTATTATGGTAGAACTCACTGGGATGGCGTTAGACTGTACATGGGATCCGATATAAAGAAGGAGGACATCATGGACAAAACGATGAGCAACAAAATGGGCAGCAAATTGAGCAACGTCGATGAGTTGTTGGTCTGCAAGTAAGCAAAGCAATATAAATACAATTATTTATATACGAGTATATACAAAAATATCAATAAATATATGTATACATCTCTGTCCTCGCGAGCCTGATGACGTCGTCGCTGCTGCCTGTAGATATTCTGCTGTGCATAGCCACCGTTGAAGAACATATTGAAGAGCTCCTCTGCACTCATGTCCGCCTGGAAGGTGCGCGAATAGCCATAGTCACTGTAATGCTGTCCATGTCCATGGTGTCCGCCGGCACTGTTGCCATGACCACTGTGCGACTCATTGATGCCATATAGATCGTAATTCTTACGTTTCTCCGCATCCGTTAAAACGCCGGCCGCATTCCCAAGCGCCTTGAATGCCTCCACAGAACCGGGCGCCTTATTCTTGTCCGGATGCAGTTGCAGGGCTAGCTTCTTGTATGCCTTCTTCACCTCCGAATCGGTGGCTGTCTTACTAACGCCCAGTACCTCATAGTAATCCTTGCATCTACGAAACAAAAGTCGACAACAATAAATTGCAAGCAATCTTGGGATTGGAGGAAGGGTTCTTGCCCTCCTTCTCCTGCTACGCACTTTTTGATTTTGCGCACCGCCTCCAGCTGGTAGGTAGTGTATTCGGGTGCATGGCTACGGGAATCCGAATTGACACGTTTCCTCGGCCCCGAATCCTTCTCATCCGCAGCAGTAGCATTGGAATGATCTCGGCCAGCGTTGCCATTGCTCGGTGATGTGCTCTTCACCTTGGCCAGTAGCTCTAAAACAATTCTCAATTTATTTATGCACTGTGAGAAACTCAGGGCGACTTACGCTTGGCTTTGTCCGTGGGATAAAGTTTCTCTGCCTTGAGCAGAAACTTTTCGGCCCTTTCGAATTGGCCAGATTTAAATGCCTGCTCCGCAACTTCGATGCAACGCTGTGCTTCGTCCTTGTTGCCATCCATGATTTGCTGCCGACACGCCACGTAAAGTGCAATAAAGTGTAGACTGATATATATATATATATATATAGATATATATGTGTATATATGGAACGATTTATGAACTCCTCGCACTAATACACACGCACACACACGCTAAAAATACTGCTCGTGGTCTTTGAGAAATTTTTGATTCCTGAATTGCACACGAGCTGTCTGGCCACTAAACTATTTTGGAGTTTTTTTTTTTATTTTATTATATGTATGCATAAATTAATTTGACGGCCAGCTCAGCTCTCTAATTTAATTGATTTTACTGCGATTTGCTGACTTTTTCATAAGATTATCAAAGTGCTTATCGATTTATCGGCGCACCACCACAAACAAAATGACTAAATGTATGTTACTAGATTAGAACATCAGTTCAAAAATGCTGTTGCATTGCATGTATATATAATTATATATATATATATATATATTTATTTATTTATACATAGTTGGCAGTTAGGCCATATCTTAAAAAACATTAATGATATTAGTTAATGATTCGATAACTGCTAATTGCTTTTGACAGCTGGTTGCAGAGTTGCACTTTGGTTGCTGGTGTTGCCAGATCGGTGCAATGCGCCCACACATACTCATACAACCGTGTGCGTGTGTGTGTTTTTGTGAGCGCCGCAGCATGGAATGAAAAGCGCAGCGCGTTCGCTGGCTTAATTCTCGAATCGTATTTATTTCTAATTATTACAAATAATTACAGAGGGCGCACCAATTCGGCGATGCAATAGCTCCAAAAATCTTCGCGTAGCAGCAACAAATTAGTCAAGTGCAGTGCAATAACCGATGCATTTCGGCCAATCGTCGTTGTCGTTGGCATCGTGTGCGTGTGTGTGTGCTGTGTGTGTGTGTGTGCGTGTGTGGCGCAGTTCATACAAGTTGGCCTGAAAAAAAGTGAAAGAAGCAATATCGCCATATTGTGGTGTCAATACCGATAAAGTGCACTAAAATCCACAAAAAGTTTGTCAATACAATTGAATTGACAGCTAACTTTGTGAATTGCAGCCACTTACGTAAACCAAAAATTGACAGTACGCAAATAAGAAAACAGAATAACTACAAACTGCAAAAGGTGCGTATGTGTTTTTGAGGCTATGTGGGTGTATTTCACTTACATATACGTATATACATATACGCAGAAGTTCAACACTGACATGCAGCGTTTCGTTAGCGTGTGTGTGTGTGTGCGTGAACCCCAATCCATGCTGATTGCATTTAGATGCGCCACCCCCACCCCAACACCGCCCCACTCTACCCCTTGACTGATTGTTGACATTAGTTGAGAATTAAAGCGAAAGCCGAAACAAAATAATGAGTTAATAACAAATTTATCGATATCAGTGTTTACATTTTCACATTTGATTGTTCCTCTGTCAAAATTCTTTTCAAGCTATTTTTAAATTTTCAACAAAACCGGATTCTTAATAATTTCAGCTTGAATTTATATATTATTATTATGTTGAGTTTGTGTATTGTGCAATACCATTGTCGGAATAGTTTTTAATCACTGTTCGCAAAAAGAAAAGAGGAAGAGAAATACAGTGGCTGCTAAAAAAATAATTTGCTTTCAATTTCGCAAAGATATATATTGATATTTCTGGAATGTTACAAAAAGTTTTCCATAATTTTAAAATTTGTTCTATAAAGGCAAAGGTAAACACAATTTGCATACGCGATTCCAGTCCCAACAAAGTTCCTTATATTTTTAATTGACAAGTGTACAAATTTTCCATTGCCAGAACTGAACTGATTTTCAAAAACATTCGTTTTTAAATTTTGAGCTGGAAACAATGTTAACAATAAGCTTATGTTAAAATACTGGCATACTGGCTTGCTACATTTAAAAACTTTTCAAAATATTCGATGTAAATATTCAATTACCATACCGAAATCTATTTTAGATTTCGTAATTCATTATAGCATACTTTTGGGCATCGAAATCTGTTTATTGGGCATATTAAGTAGTCGAATACTTTTAAATGTAATGCTTTTCTTTGGGTTCTTGTGATTTTTAAACATTTCAATTTTTGACGAGTAAGAATACATATATATATATATATATATACACACATATATATATATATATATAACATAAATAAACAAACTGCAACTCAAATGCAAAAGTTGCTATTATGCACATTTCCCCATTTCATTTGTATTTTGACATTATCTTTATTATTTGGTTATCGATAAATAAAAATTACTCTAATTGTTTACAGACTCCGTTCGCTGGTGAATTTTGTTGCTTGTTGCAAATAGGATTTTTCGATTAGAGTAACCCGAGGGTTAGCTGGAGACAGCGCTGGCTGTCAACAATCAAAGAAGGTGAGTTAACGACCAACATTTTATTAATAATTTTACTTAATTAGTTATTATATATTAAATTAATGAAAATTTTCCCTTTCTGTGAATAAAAATCAAGCAAATATTTTTCGCACCAATTCCCTTCTTCTCTGTTTTTTTTTTTTGGTTATGTTATAGATGATTTGAAACCTTTGTGTTGTGGGTGGACCTTGAGTTCAATCAGCAGCAGCTTTTTAGCTACCAAAAAAAAAAATATATAAAAACATCCATGTCCCTCTGCACCCGGCAAACTCTGCTCGCGTTATGCGGCAACCAGCTGAGAGTGTAAACGCATAAAAGCTCTGCGCACAAAATCAAATGCAAATGCAAAGTCAAAGGTAGCCGCAACAAACAACACACAGACAGACACACAGACACAGACAGCCAAAGCCAGCAAAAAGCCAAAGAAAAAAGCTCCCTCAGTCGTCAGCTGCTGCGCGTAGCGTGAAGTATTGTGTGCTTTTCTCGTCTCGCTGTCTCACAGAACGCGTCTAACCAAAAACAAAACTAGAAGAAGAAGCCGAAAATTTCGATTTTGTCGTTTGTTTGCCCAATTTATCCATTTATCCAAAAGGTGTGTGTGCGTGTGTGTAAAAGGTCGAGAGAATCGGGCGTTGGTTTTTTCGTTTGTTGTAACTCTGCGTGACCCGTATGTGTGTTATTCTGTTAGCCATAGATGTGTGTATCTCTGTGACCTTAATTTAAACAACAAAAGTAATATTTATATATATTTATATTATCAGAAGTAGAATACGTGCTACTAGCTTTAAACAAGAAACACGCGCAATTAAACACAAAAAAAAAGCGAGCGACCAAAGAGCTTTACAACAACAATAACAATAGCAGCGGGGAGAACAACAATAATGACAACTTCCTGAAACGCTGACAAAGTTTTAGTTTTGAAGTTTTGCTTGTTTTTTGTTGCTTGTTGAGGTCAATTAGGCAATTGAAAAGTCAAAATGTAAATACAAAGGCAAAAAGCAGCCTTCAAGTAAAAATAATAACAGTAAATAGTGCTTACGCCGGAGGTGGGGGTATATATATGGAAAGTATGCATTAAATTCATTACATTAACTTTTTTTTTGTGTGACAGGCGGCTTTTCTGCAAGCTCTCTCTCTCTCTTCCTCTTCACCTATCTCTCTCGCTGCATGCGCTCTCTTTTTTTTGTATCTGTGTGACGCAAATCACTTGTTTAAATTTGATTAGAAATTGCTGACAAAAATCACAATAATAATAATTATAATAATAGTTTGTTTAAGATATCAAACGTAGCCAGATTTGTGCAAATTTGCTAGCAATCAAAATTAATATGCACTTGTCAAATGGCAGCAACAATAAAACAGTCAGCATTGAAATTCTCAAGCTGTTTCGCTCTCTTTTTACTATGTGTGTTTCTTATACACACACGTATGTATGTATGTGTATCTATCCATCTTACTCGCGCACCAGCACAACATATGTTTTTGGCTTTGCCTTGCGGGAGAGCTTTTGCAAAGTAAAATTCAATTAAAAACATGTGCGCCACTATTTTGTTTATTGTTTATAAATGAGTGCACTAAGTATGCAAATGCTCTCTCTCTCTCTCTCTCTCTCTCTCTCTCTCTCTCTCTCTCTCTCTCTCTCTCTCTCTCTCTCTCTCTCTCTCTCTCTCTCTCTCTCTGTCTCTCTTTCGTTCCTCACACTAACACTTTGCACTCCCGCTGAGGTCATGCTGCTTGCTGCTTAGCCGCTCAATATTTCAAACAGATGAGATACACCCACCGTTATTTACTGCTGCTGCTGTTGCTATATTAAACGACCCTCGCCGGCGCAACTTTTGCCTCGTGCGCATGTGAGTGAGCGGGAGAGCGAGAGCTTCGGTGCAAAGTCAAAAGTAAATGCAAGCTTTTTTTAGCTGCGCAGGTTTTTTGACTTTTCGTTGTGCTTTAGCTTTTTTCTTTTTGTATACACGATACATATATACGCATATACAAATATGCATATGTGTATTCACACACACTCGACTCGACTGATATAGGAAGAACCTTGTGTACACTCTCATGACTATGGAATGGAATTTAGTTAGTAGTTTATTTTGTTCTCTTCTCTCCTCTCCTCTTCTCGCTCACTACTCGTTTGCGCTTCTCAATGCTAGTTGTTTCTGCAGCTGAGATTACTGCACACATTCACATTTCGTTCCGTTTCATTTTGTTCCGTTTGCGCTGCTTGCACTCACTTGGGGGCACTTTTATGAAGGCGGCTCCGTTAGATTCTGAAGTCGAAAATGCAAAAATGCCCAAGCAACCTTATATTCCGTTGTTGTCTCTACCCATACCCTCCCTTTCCCACCCCCAACTTCACATTTGCTCATCATCTGTGGGCTTCAATGTTGACCTCTCTTTACCCGGTGCACAATTATTGATTTTATTTTCGTTTTGGACGCTTTTTATCAATCCTTTTTGCCGGGCCATGTGCAAATGGCCAAAAGAAAGAGTAGGAAGAGGAAGAGTGAGCAGAACACAGAACAGAACAAAGTCAGCAAATATTTTTTTTGTGTTTTATTTTTTACTGTCATTGCTGGCGCTTTTGCCTTTGTTGAATTTCGTTATCACAAAGTGCTGATAACTCGGCTCGTTTTTCGTTTCGAATCATCTTTTTGTTGTTTCTTTTTTTTTGTCGATGGCATTGAACATTGTTTGCTCGTTTCTTCACCCTTTTTTTATGAATATATACTTATATGCACGCATATACACGCATATGATATACAAAATATGTATCTGTGTGCGTTTTTTTTTGTGCTTTGGCTTTTGTTTACGCTCTGCTGCTCTTTGATAATTTCACGCACAAATATCACGTAGCCGGGTTTATCAACTTGCCCATAATATGGTGACACACGTACTAACTGAAACTCAAATTCAATGCGATAAATTTTGACAGTATCCCATTGCTGTCATTTTTATTGTTGTTGTTGTTCCGTCAAAGTTTTTCCGCACAAAAAATTTGAGGCTTTTTAGTGCTATTTTCAAATCTTTTTCTCTTTGCGCAGCATAAAAATGAGGCTTATTTGACATAAACTAAAAATCAAAAAAAAAAAAACATAAACATACACTATAAACAAATTTAAAAATTGGAAAGCAATTCGACATTGAATCATTTATTGAATAAGAGTGCAGTGAACTACAATATATTTAGATATACAGATACAATATCTGTTCCGCAGCACAATATTTATATATATTTGGATTTTGGTTTGTTTCGTGTCCGGGGAGCTTGTCAAGCTAAATCCTTCAAAGTGGATGCAATCGCGTTGCCTCACGGAGGGCTCTCTCATGTTAGAATGGCCTTAGCCAGGTAAGCAAATTGCCAATTGTCATAATTGCATAATTAACTAATAATTACTAACTAATAATTACTAATTGTACTATTTGTGTATATTTTTAACTACACTCTATATTTTAGTACCACTCTATAAAATTAATACATATTAGGAAAAGCGTTCCCAAAATTTAGAAAGACGCCCTAAATCGACAATCCCAAAAATATTTTTTTGTTGAAATATTTTCTGTTAATAAGAAATATATTTCTTTAAAGAAGAAAAACTATGTAGGCAACAAAAAAGCTTATATGAGAATTCTTCAATGTAAACACAGGGGAAAAAACAACACCCAGGAAATTAGACATAATTTTTCAATATTTTAGAAAGTCCAGACTGAAATTTAGAAATACAAATTCTTATTTTTAGAATGCCATAAACATAAATTTGAAAAATGTACGATCTGAATAATAGGGTGACCAACCATTGCCGCCAAAAGTATTGCGATTTACAAAAATTTAAAGCAATGTTTTTATGAGTCTACTAATATTTTTTTGTTTAATATTTTTAAAACAAAGAAGAATATTAGGAAGTTTTAAAGTTTGTATTTATGTAAAAATTGAAGCATAAGCATAACTTTCAACTATTTTTTTGTGTGAGTAACTTAAACTGTATTTAATTATATGAATTTCAAATGGAAACATAAGCTGTTATCCACTAAATATGGACGTACAGTAAATTACAAAGTCAATGGCGCTATTTAAATCTATGCAAAGCCAATAACAAATGACTCTCATACACACACACACACACAGACACACACACGCATACAAATAACTGTTTATGTGTGTATTCAGGGGCAATGCCGTGCCTAGACGTAATTACCGTTATGCTCAAGCGCAACAATAACAACATACACACATATATATATATATATATATATATATATATATATGACAAGATAAATATCTAGATATTGTTGACCCCGCTATATAGTTGCTTTAGCTGCCATACGCTGATCGTTATCATGAAATGAAATAAAACGAAATTTCCTTGCCATGAAAACTCATTGCAAATATTCATCGTAATTGCTGTAACTGCAAACTTTTGCAATCCGCTAGTGACAACGAGAGCGAGAGAGAGAAGGGGATCGATATACATATGTAAACAGTTGGCGATCAGGGTTAGACTTTCCTATAGGGACAAACGGCAAACGACTCGTTGTGAGAGAGAGACGGAGGTGACCCAAGTGCGTCACTTTCACGTTTGACGCTGTTTATTATATGCATTGGATTTTTGTAGCTCAAACTCGATTTGAACTATTTATATAGAGAGAAAGTAGACACACTCTGTATGCTTGTGCCTGTGCTCTCTCTCTCTCTCTCTCTCTCTCTCTCTCTCTCTCTCTTTACATACACAGGCACATAGAGAGCGACAGAATTGTAGAGAGCGAGAAACGTGCGCAAGGCTCGTGCCGATTCGTTTCATTTCAATTCGTTTCAGCGAAGGTGAGGAAGCTGCTGCGATTGTGTGATGGGTCGGTGTGGCTGCATAGAGGGGGGCGTATGGGTGGAAGGCATGTGGGAAGGATGGCGCCAGATTTATTTTTTTGAAGTCGACATCGACTGAGATTCACATGCGTGGCGTGGCGTGGCCTGGCGTGCTGCGCGTAAAGAGACAATTATTGTGATTGTTTTGTTGCCATTGTTTATGTTTCGTTTCGTTTTCGTTTGTATCGTTTTTAGCTTGTGATATATTTTCAATTTGTTTCTCTCGCCACCCCTCTATCTCTTGCTGTGCCTGTGTGTGTGTGTGTGTGTATGTGTGTACACTAGGAAGTGAGCATGCTTTTTGTAAGTATGTTTAAAGGTGTTGCGTTATTGTTGTGTTTGTGGCTAAGGTTTTTGTAATTACGAACGCAAACATATGTATGTTTGCATGCGTGTGTGTGTGTGTGTGTATGCATGTTACACACACATATACAAATATAAGCCAGCACGTGTTTGCGTCTCTCTGCTCTGCTGTGTAATCATAGGTTACAAAAGCGTTTTGTTATTGTTGTTGCTGTTGTACATGAAGTTAATTTATACGATAAGGTCGTTTTGCTCTATGCTTTTGCGTAATTTGCCTTTGATAATATTTTCAATGAGATTCGAAGGCACATTAGACATTACAAATGTGTACATATACATACATGTGTGTAAATCTAAGTACACATCAACTACTCTGAACAATTAAAATTCATTCTATATACTTAACTTCTCCACTTCTCCATAATAAAAAAAAAATTGTCAGAAATACTATTCAGAAATTTCTAAAAATTATGGTTGTGGCCTTCTAAAACCAGGGTTTGTATTTCTAAATTTCAGGCTGCACTTATAATTATAAATTTTAAATTTAGAACAAATATGCCTAAGTTGCAGGGTGTTGTTGTTTTCTACGTGTGAAGATTTCTTATATCAGCTTATTCAATTAAATTATTTTTAAACATTAGTATCTTAAGGCTTCTCTTCCCACTGAGCTAGTTGACCTCTAAGGTAGATAGACAACGGCTAAACTTTAATATAAAAACCGAGCCAGTATAGTTCATTACCTGTTACTGCATTTTAGAAAGAAATCTTTCTACTTATGATAAATGTTTTTTTCTTAGTTTATGTATTGTCGATTGTAGGACAAGCATTTCAACATTTTAGAAATTATTTCCTAATATTTAGAAACTATATCTAAAAATGACAGCAATTCATTGCTTACAATCACAACAAAATTGCTTTACATTTTTGTAAATCATCCTAAAGTGTAGACCAATGTTTTTCCCTGTGTGTAAGCACTGTTTTTGACACTCATCAATTTCCAATCGAACATTGTACAGCTGATTATCTATTGCGATATATGATTTTGGGGGGAGCAGAATATACAAGTCACCCTCCTAACGGTTATTATTGTTCAAGGTTGTCACCTGCTCGAACACGTTGAAAACTTTTAGGGTATCTCTGGCTTGGTTGGGTGGATGACGTTATAAATAGTAGCAGCTATCATAACTGGCCCGTTTGTAATGTTCCTCGTTTTTTTTTTTTTTTTGCACGCGAGTATCGATTTGAGTTGTGTGTGTGCGTGTGTGTGTGTGTGAGAGCGTGTTGAGTAATTTAAGATTTGTCCTTTTGCACGCGGAGATAAATGTGTAAGTATGTGTGAGAATGCATGTGAACTAATGGGCGTTAATCACAAACGCAATTACAGTTATAAGTGCGAGAGAGAGAGAGAGATAGGGATTAATTTAAATGCAAGCAGCCACAAAACAAGCATAGGCAAACACACAAACAATAAATGTAAAAAAAAAAACACAATAATAAAACAATGCATAGCGCAAAAGGAGGTGGAGGCTAAAAGCAGACAGCGCGACAACGACTAAAATGCAGGCGACTGCGACGTCGACGTTGACGTTGACGCTGACGTTGCGGCTGCGCTCGCTTAGCCTCGTTACAAGCGGTCGCGCGTCAGCCGCGCCCTCGGCAACGCCAACGCTAAAGCAGCGAACAGCGAGCAGCGCGAACACAGCTCAGTTGCCCTCCATGCCAGGCCAGGCCAGGCCACAAAATCTTGGCGCCGAATTCGTCACCAGGTGGCAACTTACAGCAAGCGTCAACGTTAGCGTCGCCGTCGACGTCAGCGTCAGCAGCGTGTACTACTTTTGTTTTCATTGAAAACGTTTGCTGTAATATGTTTGTGGTGTATGCTGCTGACGTCGCTGATGTCGCTGCTGCCGCTGCTCACATGGTCACTGAGCTTTGCTGAGCAACGGCTGACACTTATTTTAAACTTAAACGGCAGAGGCAGCACAAGCAGCAGCATCGGCACCTCTGCACGTCTTGTCGTTGTATGTGTGAGCTGAGAGCTTGTCGCTTACACGACAACCGTCAGCGTAACGTTTGCCTCTGTTGCTGTTGCTGCCAACGTCTCTGCTGCTGCTGCTGCAGCTGCTGCGTTGCGTTACGTTACGTTGCCACGCTCGATTGTTTTGGGTTGTATTGACCTTCTTAAAAAGTAGGTAACCTCATTTCTCATTTATCGTGTACAACTTACATGCTGTTGCTGCTGCTGCTGCCTCTGCCTTTGCTATTGCTATTGCTACGCAGCTGTCTGCCTGCCTGCCCCACTCTCAGTGTCGTTGTTGTTGTGTGGGGGGCGTGGTCTACGCCTCTCTCTCTCTCTTGATTACTTGGCAATTGTCGAACAGTCATTCAAAGTGCTCGGCGCACACATCAATGCGCCTCATTGTTTGACCATAGCTAAAAATTTTGTCATTTTTCACACTCTGTGTTTACACACAATGCGTTTGGGGTATGAGGGGTGTGTGTGGTGTATTTTAGAGAATGCTGTGGCAGGCAATGGCCAAATGGCCAGTGGTCAGCCAAGGCATCCAGTGAAATTGGATATCCATAAGATTAAATACAATTAATCTAAAAAAAAAAATGAATTCAATTTTATCTTAAAAAGTATTAAAATCTAAATAATTTCCATTTTATTTAAACTTTTCAATATTACTTTATTCAACCACTTTTAAATAGTAGAAATACAAACACAAAATAATATTTTTTTGACACTTTGGATACAAAATTTGTATACATGTTAAATTTTGAGAATTGTAAATTTCTTTCAATAACCAAATTCCTGTAGAATTTTTGAATTTAATTTTTATTTGCATCTCGTGTAATTCGTAACTGAATTTTAAGTATTTTATTTGAAATTAAACACAAGAATATATCGACTAATAACTCTCAATTTTGGAACATCCAAATTTTGACGATCAGAATTTAGTATGAAATACTAAATATAATAATTACTTAAATATAATAATATAGCCTAATATTTATACAGATTAATTTTGCATGATCTTCAATTTTTTTTTTTAATAGGCAAATTAGAATTTTAATCGAAATGGAACTAAATACTATTTGGTCTAAGTAATTGAACTGCCGCCGTTTCCTGGTCAAGCGCTGACGTCACAAGCTTCATAGTCATTGAACGCCTAGGCTTTTCCTGCTGATCTATATACAACACTTTATGTGTGTGTGTGTGTAAAAAATTGTTGCACTTTGAATTGGATGTCTCAGCCGACAAAGCTCCCCACAACCGCAAATCATGTTCGCTGTGTATGTGTGTGTGTGTATGCGTGTATGCGTGCATAAACATTCAACATTCGTCAGCTGCTGCTGTTGCTGCTGAGTCGACGTCGTCGTCAGTCTCGTTTACTATTGACACCATTAATGCTGCCATGCTGCCCCAATGTAGGTCAATTGCGCGCTAATTGCTCCGCACTCGCTGGAAATGGGGGGGGGGGGGGGGGAGATGAGGGGGAGGCCTTTTGGAGTCTCTCAATGTTGCCGTCACTGTCGCTGCTGCTGCTGCTGCTGTTGCTGAATGATTGACGTCGGCGTCAGCGCTCTGGCGTCAGCTTGACCTTTTGGGCAGCGAGCAGTGAGCAGCAGCAGCGGCAGCAGACAAAATTGCGTTATGTTGTTACGCATACGCAGCGTGTGCTGTGCGCCTTCATCTTGTTTGCGATAATTCCATTCAGACCCGACATTGCCATCGCCCAACCCTCTGTCCCTGCCCCTGCCATTGTTCATGTTATTTTCGGAAAGCTGAGGAGCAGTTTTTGACCCAGTTTCCGCTTCTTAGGCACCGTTACTCAAAACTCAAAAACTTGGCTTTACTTGCCATGTCTCCAGGGAATACACCCCCACCCACAGCTCTTCCGCTTCCTGTTGCCCACGCACAACAAAAACAAAAAAGGTCACTCATACACTCAGAGAAAAACAACAATGTTTTAACAGCGAGCTCAATCGGTTAAGAATTCCTTTTGTTATTGACCATAATTGTAATTTTAGGTCGAATTTCTTATTGCTTTAAACTTAAATAAAGATAAATGCACAACTAAATCGATTATAAAATACGCATATACATTAATTATAGAATTGTATTATTTCTTAGCTTATCAATTTAAATTATTGTTTACTTTTAAATGATAACAAAAATGATTTAAGTGCTTATGAACTTTTCAATTTTAAGATTTTGTCGAAGTACTTTTCATATTCGTTCTTAACTTAAGAACTTAAATTGATTGATGTTCGTTTATTTAAATATGTATTGGATTTACTTAAGAGCTTTTGAACTTCAAAAACGAAATGAATGTTTTACTCCAAGTTCTTTTTTGCTTTTAGTTAAGTACAAAATTAAGAAAAATTTGTCTGAGTGTATGCATGTATAAGCAAATTTATATTTTTGCATATTTCATGATTTAATCAAAGCTATCATACGCATGCACACATTTACATATATGTAAATACATGTTTATATATATATATATATATATGTGCCTGCCTGGAGAACAGGGAGTGCCTGCCACTGGTACCATAGGGAACACACAAGGCTCCCCTCACAAAGCCCCTCGTCACGGCCCTGACGTTGAGCGTAATAAAACCGAAACTTGACCCAATTCTGACAGCGGCATTCTCAACAGGCATGAAAACCGCTCAGCGACCCACAGAAATATTGAAAATCTGTTGTATTCAGCGATGCTGGGCAATAATGTTGCATAGGAGAGAGGTACAGAGAGAGAGAGAGAGGGCTGTGTGTGTGTGTGTGGGTGGGTGTGTGTGCGCTGAGTATACTTGAAATTATGGCATATGTGTATTCAATGAACAATTGGATATTTTAGGTCACTTCTCGATTGTATTGAAACTTAACTCAAAACAAATCCTTTGGGCATTTATGTTCTAATTAGAGAATATATTTATGATTATTTGTAGAGGAAGTTACGTCAAGTTAATAATATGGTTATATATCATGTTTTAAATAGTTGCTATTAGCACTTGATTTGCTCGTGTTCTCTGCACAAATCCATACAAAAATATTTGTGTTCAGAATTGGAAACCTTGCAACGCTTTCAATCGCAATTCTCGTTGCTCGGCGTCATCATTATTATTGTCGAGCACCCGGCATCCATCCCCTTGACACATCCCACTCCCCCATCCATCTTCAATCACTTAATATACTCGTTTGCCTAGGGCCAGGGCCATACACACACACACACACATAGCACCTACCCTTGCACCTACCCTTGCACCTACCCTTGCCCCTTATCCCTACACCTATTACAAGTCAGTTTCTGTTTCTGCTTCTGTTCTAATTCATTTGGTTCCATTTCGTTTCATTTTCGCTGAGTAAATTGTGGTTTTATTTGACTATTATTGCTATTAGTAGATATTTTCATTAGTTTGTTAGCCTGTGGCGCCTCCGCGCTGCAAACTCATACTGCAACTTAACTGTATCCTGCGGGCATTGCTTTTCCGCTCCATTCCACCCTCCTCCCTACCTCTCTCTCTCTCTCCTTGTTGGTCGTTGTCTTGGGGCCTTGTAATTTACGCGCTTCGATACTTTTTATGACCTGCACCCATTACGAATGGTTATAGGGGGTATGTATTTGGTGCAGGCAGAAGAAGACATCTTTTTAGTCCATAAGGTGCATATATATTCATGATCAGCATCAATACTCGATATAGCCATGACTAGGTGTTCAATCTCAGAGACTTTTTTATATGTATTTTATTTATTATTTATTAGTGTGAACACAATAACTTAGTTTAATATTTAACATTTAATATACAATTAAAATAGTATTAAATTCAAATTTAAAATATATAAAATTAAATTAAAGCATATTATAAATGTAACAGATTTTCGCATATGCAAAGAAATAATACCAATATCAAATAAAATAATTTTAATGAGCCCCGATTTCCGATCCAATATTCTTTGTAGTTATTTAATCTCGAACGATCAAAATTTAATGTGTACATTTCTGTATGTAGTATTAACGGATTTTGTATCTTTCATTTATTTATCGTTTAATTTAGATCTTTTAAGCCCATTTATATTTGAAATGATGGCTTTTAACAGGAAACATATTTGTGAAAAGTGTTTTGACTCCTTCTGAAAACAGGATAGCTTGTTGTTTGTTTGTTAGAGCTGATTACAGAATATGTTTTAGTCGTGTCGTCTCCATTTGGCTTGAATTTTACCCGTTTTGAGTGCAACTCGTTCCCTCGACAGTTCCTTTGGTCACCCGGCTGGCAACTGTCCGCGCTTCATGTTAACCTTGTGCCTGCTGCTTGTGTTGTTGTTGTTGTTAATACCTTTAACCTTTTGCTGTGAAGTCGTCGGCATATCCTTGAAAGTGTCTACTGTCTGAGGGTCATCAACTACACTGTTGTTGTTGCCGTTGCCGTTGCCTGCTATAAATATATATACATCTACATTTTATGTACATATATCATTTGTAGTTTCATGGCCGGTCGGAATTGGGAATAGGTCTGGCAGGAAGCAAGTCCTTGCGAGAGTGTCTCCACGAGGAGTGGCTTTTTATGTGTGTGCGTGAGTGTGTGTGTGTGCGTGAGAAGCGCATTAATGATAATTATAAGCGATAGCTCCGATAGACAGATAAACCAAGCAGCCAGCCAGCAAGCGACCCATTATCAGTAATTGCCATTGTCCAATATCGATTTTTATGGCTAAAGCGCTTTGCATGTTTTTTTTTTTGCCCCTGCCCATGCCCATAACTATAACAATATGTAACGTATGTTTGTATATATAAATATATATATATAGATATGTATGTATAATACCCAATATAGCAGAGCAAATAAAGCTGCCTTTCAGGTCAGGGCTTTAAAGTGCACAGACAAAATCTACATTTGTACAAATACAGATACATATACATATACACACATATATATATATAACTATATAAATAAATAAAAACTACTCGCACTGGTTGATAATTATCTGACAATGAGCTGCGGGCAGTGCTCATTGAAAATAAGCAAGCTAAAGCAAAGGCCAAAGCGAAAATCTCAGTGCGGCCAAGCTGCCAAGCTAGAGAAAAGTAAAGACATACACTCGAAAAAAAAATATATATATGTGTTTGTTTATATATGTATATATATGGCCCAAATTGTATCTTGTGTGTGTTTCTAATATATAGAAATTATAACAAATTATATTTATAATAAATTTGAAAATATCTTATTCCCTAAGAAATTATCTTAAGTATTTTTATTAAAATCATAGTTCGAAATTCTAAATTAAAAGATGGATTTAAAAATTGGATTAAAAATATATTTCTAAGTTCAAAGGCATTAAATGCAAACCATTATTTTAAAATGTCAAAAAAAATGTTACTGCTCTAAAATTAGCCATTGGATTTCATTAATTGATAGAATTTGTACAAATTTGGAAATACATTTCCAAGCGTTTGTTACATTTTGTTGAAATGCATAAACTTATATTAAAAACAAAAAAGTTTTGGTTTATAAATTAAAAAACTTTAATATTTCAAAATAGTTATAAAAAAATATGCTTCTATTGGAAGCAATCATTCTAAAACACATAGAATGAATTTCATCTTTTCGGGGTTGTTTTAAATGTTAACTTTTTTTTGCTGAGTGTATGCATATGTATAATATTGTACTTGCATTTAGTGTAACTGAAAACTAAGCTTAACAAAAATAACTGGAAACTGGGTTATAATTGAAGTCAATGGCAGAGCAGAGCTGAGCTGAGCAGAGCTGAGCTAAGCAGTGAAGAGAAGAGCGCTTCGACTAAAAGCCGAAAAGCGTTGACTTGAATTTCAACATACTCGTAAACCATGCATGTTGTGGCCAACAGCCAGAGAGAGGGAGAGCGAGAGAGAGAGGAGGCCCCTTTTTTTAAACTCAGCCCGTAATAGCAATGATTTATGAGTTCTTGTGCATGTTCCATTCCATTCCGTTTTGTGCCGCCATGCTGCAAATTGAATTCCAAACAAAACCAGGAGTGAGCCGCATCAATTCAAAAGGCGACGTGCGTGACAAAAATGATGACAGGCCGTAAAAAAAGAGAGGAAAAAATAAAAAGCGGCTGCTTTTCTTCTCATTCTTTGCATAAGTTGAATGGTTGTTGCCTCGCCTGCCGTTGCGCCTGGGCTTTGACAGTGTTTGCCTGATTTCTCAAGGGTAGCGCCTCGTCTCTGTTTCAATTCCGCAGCATTTCGTGCAGCCAGTTGAGTTAAGTTGGCACCGCCCCGTTGACCATGAGGCCGTCTACCTTCAACTGCGGCGACTGCCACTTCCACTTACACTCGGACCAGACATGCTCTTTAAGCTCTTTTAATCATTTTCATGCTGCCTCCGCTTCTGTCTGTTTATTTATTGCCCTCCACGCGCGGGACAACAACAGACCGACAACAACCACAAGCGATGATGGCGTCGTGCTCGCTTAGGCCTCAATCTCAATGTCTACCTACTTGTAATTTGTATCTTTAAGATATAGCAAATGGTGCTGCTGACTGCTGCCTGCTGCTGCTGCTCGCTGCAACACATTTTCTCTCTCTGTCTTTCTCTCTCCCGACACGCATCTAAATATCTGTAGATCTTCGCATTAAATATTTATTATGTAGCCAAAGAGTTAACTCGCTCAAAGACTGTTCGGCTTCTGCGGCTGCTGCTTCTGTGTCTGTCCGTTGGCCTGGTCTCGTTGTCCCTCCCATTCTATGTGTGTCTGCCTGTGTTGCTGTTGTTCTTGTGTTTTAGTATCTTCTGTTTGCGGTCTGTATTGTGGCTGGTGTTTCCGCTTCGTGTCCAAAAGTATCTCAAGAGCAATAACTACATATTACTGCCTGCTATGGCATGGCTTCGCTGCTGCTGCGGTTTGTATCTGACAGCTACCTAGTGCCAAGCAACTTGTGTATGCCTCTACTCTTCTCTTTCCCTCTCTCTCTCTGTCTCTCTCTGTCTCTTTCTCACGGTTTTGGTCATTTGACTCCCTCATTGACTTTTTATACGCTTGCTTAGGGTTTAACAATTTAGCTATGATATGTGTGATGCCTGCAGAGAGTATATATTTAGTTGATATATATTTAGTTGATTTGGATTTAGATCCAACTTAAATATAGTTTTTACAATTTTCTACCAAAACTTTGAAGATTCTCAAGAGTATTAATTCCGGCATAATACACAAAATTACGTTTATACTTAAATAAAGTACTCTTGTAAGAAAGAAATTCTGGTTAAAATCCTGTTAAAATCCGCTCAACTTTGCAAATCCTAAACCAAAGAATGCATTTTTTATTTAAACAAGTTTATTTTGTGCACCCAAAAAACCTAAAATTAAAACTCATCAAGAATTATTTTATTTGGAGAGAGATTTCTCTGTTATTGAAAGTACTCAAGTTCTTTAATTAACCCTGATGTTATTTGCAGACATAACACACACAGTTTGAGTGAAGTTTTCTATTTAAGGCGAAATAAATTTGAGTATTATTATTGAGTAAAAAAACATTTGTGCTGGAGCTAGCAAAAAGCATGTTTAAATTATAAAATAAATTAAATAGAAAAATGTCAATAAATGAAATGAATTAAAACTATAAGACTGACGTGATAAATCGTTAAGAGTATTTCGTTGTCGGATCGGCAAAGTAAACTTCTTTAACTGCTTTGTTAATAAGTATAATCTGACGCTATCCACTTCAACATCGTCGTCATCAGCAACGTTGTCGTCGTCATCTGTTTGCTTTTTTTTATATTTTCATCAGCTTTATATTTTTTTATATACTTTTTTTTATTGTTGTTAATCGCTTCCATTATATCGCATTTGCTTGCCTGCTTTTTCAGCTATCTGCACATTTTGATCTTGTTCATCGCTGTACGGCTCGTCAAATTTCCCATCCTCTCCCCGCTCCGCTCCGCTTCGTTCCGAACCGCCCCTCTTCGTGACGCGTCGCAAAACCTTACTTCTCACTAATTACAGTTAATCATTTCACAAAGGTTTTTCCTACGCTTCAGCATTGTTTATTTGTTGTAGTGTTTTTTAAGGTTTGTTTTCTGTTCTCCCCGCCTTTTAATTTGCATAGTAAATCAGTTCTTGTTGTTTTTTCTGTTGTTGTTGTTGTGTTTTTTTGGCTTGTTTTGTCGCTGCTCTGCTCTGCGCTGCTCTTCACCGGAAAAGCGTGAAAATTATGACAGCTAATCGCAGCCACGCAGCTTTCACCCAAATTCTTGTTAAAGCCGCCTCTATCGCTTCATTTACATCGTTTGCCAAGAATTTACCACTCACTTTGTGAAATTTGATAGTCACTAGAAAGTACAAGACTCTTAACGCTGACTTCAGATCTTATGCGGGCTGCCAGATTGACCCAGGAAAAAGGTGCCTACAAATTATTTTGAAAAAAGAAAAATAATAAATAAGTCAAGGATAAAATGTTGTGTTTTCAGCCCTCAGCTTGTTTTATGTGACCAAAGTAGTTATTTCGACACGATAAAATTTGAGAGTTTCTTTTCGTAAGAAATTCAAGCCATGGCAATTAAGTGGTTCGACTGTGATGTGCATTAAGATTTTCTTGAAGATTTTTAATGTTTGGGGTTATTTTTTTTAGCCACCCACAAGCTAAAAAAGAAA
Organism: Drosophila basisetae; assembly: GCA_035041595.1. Taxonomy (NCBI): domain Eukaryota; kingdom Metazoa; phylum Arthropoda; class Insecta; order Diptera; family Drosophilidae; genus Drosophila; species Drosophila basisetae. The sequence continues at coordinate 8,969,305 of JAWNLB010000070.1, forward strand.
ACTCATTAAAACCTAAAAAAAAAAAAAATAAAGCGACAACATAAATTGCACTTTGTTAAAGAGTTTTGGCGGCGAGTAAAAGTGACTTCACTTCCTGTTTTGTGTAGCAATGTGTAGTAGCTGTTGCAGCTGCTCAAAAATGCATACACTGAGTAAAAGAAATTACTAAAAAAAATATATAAATTACCGTTTATTAAAATTATTTATTATCACAATGATTTTTTATCAATCATTGATTAAATTGATTTTTTTTTTATACATTTTGATACAAAGTCAATTTGTTTTAAAACAAAAATATTCAGTTATTTTAATAATTGCAATATTTCTCACACGAAAACTAACCAACAAATTTTTACTAATTTCAATAGTCATTATCTTTCTCCAAGAAAAATATGGAAACTAGCTGTATTTTTGCTGTTTCAATCAAAAACTTTTCACTGAATTCAAGAAGTGTTTTCTTCTTACCAAAAAATCTAGCGAAAAAGGTGTGCGTAAAATTTAACAAGTCATTCCATTCCATTCCATTGGTGAATTTAAAATTAATTTGTGCTTGTTACATATTTTTCTCGCAGTGTATATACAATAATTAGCAGCAATATTTTGTGGCTATTTGAAAGCTGTTCGTTCGAGTCGTTGTACAAATTGAAATTGGTCCTTTTCACTGAAATGAAAACGGCCAAAAGCGAAGCGATGAGTGGCTAAAATTGAAAACGAGCCACTGAATGAGCGTTGACTGTGGGAGGGAGCGGGGAAGCGGGGCAGAGGGGTGGTGCTGGGGATGGGGCAACGTTTGGCAGCATGCTGGGCGGCCGCAGCACGCTTCGCGCAGTCAGCGTGGAGTATCTTTCACTCAAATGAAAGTAATGAAAGTACTGCAGAAAGGCAGGCGACTGAAAGAAACGAAATCAAATGAAGAAATGAAATTTGCTTTCAAAGAGTTGAAGCGCGCCAGCCCCAAATGCCTCAGCTGCCAGCTGCCAGCTGCGACGTTGACGTCGACGTCGACAGCGATTTCAGGCAGCGGCCAAATGAAAGCTTTTTAGTTTGGCATTGGCCGACGACAGCTGCAACTTCAGCAGCCGCAACAGCAGCAGCGACAGCCGTTTTCAAGGTGGCAACTGTCATTCAATTGGCGGCCAGCTGAAGCTGAAGCTGAAGCAGCGTCCTCAGCTTGGCATTAACTTGACACCTTGCTGCTTGAAATTTATGAAGTGAGAGCGAGTCGAGAGTGGAGAGTCGAGAGTCGGAGTTGTCGTAGTCAAAGAGAAGTTCAAGTCCACAAGTCGACTATCGCCGCTTGTTGCATTACTTTCTCTTCCTGTTTGGGGTGCTAAATGATGGATATCATAAAGAGTTTGAAGGGGGTGGGGGTACCCAGTTTAGTGCCACATGTGGGTGACGCGCATGGGCGCAGCTCAAACTAGTCACTGTTGCCGAGGCTGACCAAAAAGACAATAACAAATGACAGTTGTCGCTTGTCTGCTTGCTTGCTTGTCTCCCAAATCTATTGCAACTTTGTCGCAATTGCCTAAGCGCTTGACATGCCCCAAAAGCTTTTCCTTTTGTTTGCTCTTAATTGGACAACACCCACATTCACAAATCCAACAGCAGCAGCAGAGTGACAACGGGGGGAGATGTGAGCTGTGAGCGGGCAGCGTTGTTGATATTTATCGCTTGGTAAATGTAATCTTTATTTAAAGGATAGATAATCTAAAATGTGCTTTGGCTTATTTCTTGATAGTTTTTGCCATTATGTGTAAGCAGTTTTAATAAAATTGGTTTACTTTCTAATTCTCCAGGCGTTGATTGGATATTGGAATTGAAGTACAAATCCAAACGGGTTCCCAAAGAATGTTTTTATGAGATTTCCGTATTTGTATTTAATAACATTTAAATTACAATTTTTATTGCATGTGCAATACTCTTAATTCCAATGATTACATTATTACTTTGTAAAGAGTTCAGGCTTGTGCGACCTTATCAGCTTAATTGTGAATATATGTGGCTATTATTGTGTTACTAGTTCAAAATTTAACTGATTGCTTAATTATAAATCTTTAACTTACAAAACTAATTAGCTGGCCTAGCTTCTCGAGCCCCTAATCCATATCATTTAAAATAAAACTTGTGATTCCAGGGAAAATATCAACAATAATTTAATAATATTTATATACAACAAGTTCTGTACAATTTTAGATTAGCTTTAAATAAAAAAATTAACTAACCAATTTTGTCTCACTTACGGCAAAGTTTCTTTTTTTTAATACTTTTTTTTTGTGTGTTTCGTGTGCAAATCAAATTTGCATTTGTAAGTTATTGGAATTTGTTGGTTTATTGCACAATTGGACAGCATGTTGAATGACTTTAAGCCATAAGCTGTGCACAGTGGAGCAAAAGAGCATTAGAAATTGTCAATACAAATCAAAAACTAAATTCTTGTCAAAATGCACTTGAAGTATATAAATATTTATAGCTCTTTGCATAGGACGAATATGAGCACATCGCTGAGTGCCACTGTGCAACGCCTCCTGCCGCCCCTAACTCCATCTCCAACTCAATCTGCACCACCTCCCAGTCGTCTACTCTGTGGCGTTGACGATAAGTTGCGCTTTATGGCTGCGCCAGTTCATTAAATTTAGTTTACCAGACAGCGACAACAATGTCTGCACAACAGAACGCCCCTTTCCTCTTGCCATCCCTCCTCCCTCCCGCCGTTCCTTGCACCTGCTCCTCGGCCTCCGCTCTGCCAGCTGCTGATTGCAACCCGGTCTGTGTCTCCGGTTCAACTTTAGCTGCAGACTCCGGAACGATTTCGAGCAGCAGTTTGCAAAAAAAAAACACACACACAGATATATGTACATGTTTAAAACTGTTGAAAACCTCAGACACCGCCCGGTTCTCTGCACCCCACACCGCCCACTCCACACACCGTACTCACAGCACACACACACACACTCAGGCACCAACCCCCACCCCAACCCCTCTGGTCTCTGCTCCATGGGAGAGAGACTCTGTCGCTCGCACAGTAGTCTCCAGCTCTGTTGCAAAGTAGTAAATTTAATGTCAGTTGCATTTAAATTGAAACGAGAATGGGTGCCACGAGAGGTGGCAAGAAGAGATGAGGAAGGGGGTTTTAGGGAGCAGCGTTGGAATCGTTTTTTTTCTTGTCGTTTTTTATTTTATTTATTTTTTTTTGCTCCACACTCGCCTCGTCCTCGTCATCATCATCGGTCTGTCGACAGTTTGAGTTAATTTCGTTGCCACCGCCTTTTCCACACATTTAGTGCACAACAACACTCACACAGACAAATGTATGTACACTCGAAAAAAATAGTCTTACTTAACCAAGTTGTAGCACATTTCTGTTTTTAAAACAATACACTTTAAACTGGAAAATTTAAATAAAACATAACAATTTTTGACTAAAATGAAGCATTTTTAAAAATAATTTAAAAACTTAAATCTTTATTTAAGAATGTTTATTAAATTTCCTTTTAAGATAGTATTTTGAATCATATATTAAAAAATAAACATTAATAATAGTATTAATTGATTTTAAAACATTACAAAACAAAAGGTATTGAATCAATCAAGAAAATTTCATTGGAGGCATATTTGCTCTTAAAAATTCGATTCATTATTTAAACGAATTTCAAATAATATCTGTATCAATCGAGGAACTTGAGCATAATGAGAACTAACTATGATTAACAAATAATTATATGCAGCTCTATTAATCATCTGTAACTAACTCTACGCCAATTTCGTGACATTAAAAAAACGTTTTTAATTTAAAAATCTCTTCAAAATCGCATCTGAGCTCTGATTTTTTTTCGATTAGTGCCATATTTGTTTGCTGAGTGTATTGTTTTGTAGTGCTTTGCTTTGTTTTGTTTTGTTTGCAACTCTTGTATCTTTTGCATCTGGCATGCAACGCTGCTCTTCGTTCAGCTGCTGCCCTTGCTCCTTCTCCTTGCTCTCCACCGCGCTCCGTGGCACTGTTCTCAATTTCAGTGCCAGTCTCAAGCCCTAGCCCTAGCCCAACACCAATCCCAATCCCTTTTTATGGCCTCTGTCTGTCTTGTACGTCTTGTCTGTCTGTCTGTCTCTTGTCTTTCGGTCCCTCACAAATTTAAAGTTGAGCAACATCGAGTAAAAGTTGGCCCCTTGCATTGTTGTTTTTCTTGTTGTTATTGTTATTGTCATTGTTGTATTGCTTTAACGCGCTCCACTGAAAGATACAAATTGTTATGCAAAATGGTGAAAAGTTTCATTTGGCATCCTCAGCGACCGAGTTTTTTTTTCTTGTGCTTGCTTCTTTTTTTTTTTAGTTTTTGTTTCACTGGTGCTTGCTTCGCTTTTTATGCAAAATTTATTGTACATTTTGATTTATTTTCATTTTATGTTGATCTGCTTTTCTGCTTTCCGCCGCCGCTGCTGTCTGCGCTTTTATTTAATTTTTTTTAAAGTTTTGTTGTCAAGTTTTTGTTGTGATGTTATTGTTGTTGGTGTAGTTGTTGCCTTCACTTTTTATCTGCCATTGTGCTCAACTTCAATTGACTTTATTTGACTTGATGGGCTCTGATGTTAGGTTGATTCTCCTGTAGTTGTTGCTGTTGCTGTTGATGTTGATGTTTTGTCATCATTGCTGTCTCTCTGTCAACGGGCAAAAAAGATCCCTTTGCGTCAACCTTCCCCTTTCGCAGCTTCCCCACCCCCCTGGTTGCCTTCTCATAGGTATGAACAATGCGCGATGCTATCTTCATCGCAATGAGACATTTAAGAAAGAAAAAATACATGTTGTGATTTCATTGTACAATATGTAATTTATAATGTTTAATAAGCGCTTACAAGCTTACTTTACTTATCTCCGACATATTTGTGCGATTATTCAGCGAATGAAACTCTTGGAACGGCACGGCAAGTACAGCTTACAGTGTCTTCAAACAATTGAATATTTATTCGAGTTTTTTGAGAGATTAGCAGTTCAAAATTAAGCTTAAAGTGCTTTAAGACAATTGTTACTACTGCCAATTTGTTGTCGTTATTTGATTGGAGAGATAAGTCTGCTGCTGGAACGCTTGGGATAGAATATTGCAAAAATTGTTAGTACGCATTAAGAGCTTTTGTTTAATTTAAATGTTAGTTTTTTATGTAAAGATTTTATTGTCTTCAATAACAAATTATTCTAGTGCTGAAAAGCATGGAATAGAACAACAAATGGCGCTCAAAACAATAGAATTTGGGATCATTGTCGGCATTAGTTTAATTTAAATTTAATTTGAAGTTTTTTTCTTTTCTTCTTTTTTTTGAGAGATTTTATTGACAGCCGTCATATCAGGCCGCAATTATCTGGCAAAATTATGCAAGTTTTTTTCTGGACACTTAAGAATCGAAAGATACATTTATTGTTGCGCCTTTGCTAATTTCTTTAGCGGGTTTCTCGTGTGTACGAAATTCAGAACTCAAGGCCAGCCTTAAAATGAACCCGCTTTGCCTCGGGCTCCACTATAAAAACCCAAAATGCTGGAGCTGCTCCAATCGCCCTAAACCTTGAGAGCTCATCGCACGTTTAATGCCCCAAACTGAGTCCGATGGTCACACAGACTTAGATAGGCACACTAATAATATACAAAATACATGCTTATGAGAGTCTTGAGGATTCTAACGTTCATAATTGCTGGGCACACACATAAACACAAACACACACACACACACACACCGTCACGCAGCTCGTTAATTATGCCGTCTAAACCCACGAAATTATGACAAATTTCAATACGGCCAGCTAAATAAAAAGAAAAATACACGTCGGATGCGAAGAGAGTCAAATGAGTTCAAATAGTCCGCCCATATACCAATAAACAAAGCAAACGTGAGCAAGCCAACCAGACAGGGAGACAGAACAAGAAAGCGACAGAGAGAGACAGAGAGAGAGAGAAAGCGAGAGGGCGAGTGAAACGAAACCTTTAAAAGAGCTGTGGGCAGACACACATTCTATGGCAAACATCGCCCCGAAACCAAAAACCATAAGCCAAAAACACCGAAAGGCATCCGCGAAGCGGTCTTTGGTAACTTACGATGGGTTCATGGTCAAAACAGCAACCTGAGTGCGTTAAAACAATAAGAAGCAACCAAAAAATATTTCGACACTCGAGACTTGCTTGACTCGCCGATACTCTGTGCTGTAAATGAACGAAATACGAATGTATATTTAAATGAATAAATCTATAAATTATGTATTTGGGTTAGATTCTAGGCAGTTTTTTTTTTTTTTTCTACTAACGAACTCTGGAATTCAATTAAGTTAAACACTTAAATAAACCAAATCTGTTCTAGGAATCTTATATTTGATTTATTATTTTCAAATTTTGGAATAATATAAACTCATCCGCTTAAAGTTTCACTACAAAAATTAAAAAACAAAAAAAAAAGATGTCAGATGTATTTGCCGAAAAGAGCTCTTCCAAAAGACAGAACATAATAAAACAAGGCACACATTTTGGAGGGTTTGTCCGCAAGGTGTGACATTTTACAAAGAATTTCTAAAGGCAACTCTTTGGTCGTTCTGCGATTTGCGACTGCAAAATATTTCTATGTTGTCAAGCATGAATTTTTCTGCCTTTTTCTTTTTTTTTTCTTTCTTTATATTTATCGTGTCGCACAAATATTCTTGTATACTTAACTGTTCCGTACTTGTTGTGCTGTGTTTTGTGCCTCGGTGTTTGTGTTTGACGCGCGCCCCTGAAAATAGCTTCCAAGGTTGGCCTGCCAATCGCTGGCTGGCTGGCAAAGATATCAGTCAGCGCAACAACTATTTGTTGTACTCGTTGATTGTGATTATTGCACTTAGACTCGTTTTTGCTGGCATGACAGCGTGCCAAGGCGCTTCCTCAATTGCCAGCTAGCCAGCCAGCCAGCCCATAAGGGAGCCACGCCCTTTCCCCCTCTGATGGCAACTTGTCTATTAGCGTACTCGTCTTAACACATTGAATAGATAAAATGGCTAAGTATTGCTTGTTGTATCTAACTATTATTTTTTTTTTCTTGAAATAGGTTTACAGAATGCATAAATAATCTTATTATTTGTTCAAATGATCTATAAAGCCAAGTAAGACAAACGAGTAAGTAAGTCGGAGTCTACTAAAGCTAAGTTTAATGGGAATAGAATACATTGAATATGTGTAATGATTCGGTTAAATATAGTTTTTTTTTTATCTAATTATCAGCAAAGTAGTTTTGAAGATTTATCTCGAAATACATATACCAAATTTATAAATATATTCCTTATTTCTAAAAATATTCTTTAAATTCTAAAAAGCCTTATATCGAGTAACAAGAGTGCCACAAAACATGAAAAACAAATTATTAAATTATTTTGTAATTGAACCAAAAATAATCAGAAAGTTGTCTGATTACAATTGTTTTTTTGTTCAGTTATAAAATCTCATCATTTTTTCGTATAGTTTCCATAGGAATTTACGAAATAGGAAATTTAGATGTTGGCAAATTGACTTCGGTCTACAAGTCTAAAAGTTACATTCCTAACTGATGACAGTCATAGGACACATGTTTTTTGGTCTTGTGATTTATTTCAGTGTATTCATAGTAAGTTTTATTTTGTTGTTTCTGGGTTAGCAGTCGATGCCGATTGTCTGTAGAATATTTAATCGCACTTCTTTCTAGATCAAACTTACATACTTATCCCGTATTTGTGGAATACATTCGGGGTTTTTTTTATGTTGTCTTCGGAAATGCCACAGCTCTCCAATTAGGGCACATAATGAACTCCAAATTGTGGCTGAGTGTAATTTGCAGCGGCCCTTTTTGCATTTAACTTGAATTGAGCGTAATGTTGTCTGTTTCTGTATCTGTATCTGCAAAATGTATCTGTGTCTGCTGCGCTGTATCTGTATGTTTGACCTACTTCTGGCAGTTGTAAAAATTCAATAACATAAAAACGGAAAATTAACTGAAAACGGCACTCGTCGACACAACATACACACACCACACACAGAGCTCAGAGCACAGAGCCAGCGCATTGATAAGACACCCAAAGCAAAACTGAACCAAGGCTGCAGCTCGACACGATTTCTACTTTGGATGCCCTTCGTTTAGCTCAGCTCAGCCCAGCTCAGCTCAACAGCAGCAGCAACAGCAACAGCTGCGGCAGCAAAAGCAACAGAAACCCAAGTCAAGACGCAAGACCCCAAGGAGGAGTCTCTTACAGACACACTCACTCTCACACACCTTGCACCCATTTCCATGCCATTTCCCATTTACGTGGTCGCATATACGAAACGTGAGTGGAACTGCGAACCCAACCAAAACTCCACCACTCCCCCAACACTTTACTTGACTCAGTCCCAGCCACCATCCCCCCTCCCCCACCATTGTGGCACGCAAGAAGAGAAGGCGACCGTCTGATGACACCAGCGATGCGTGTGCGTACGTGATGCAATCAAACTGTTATTAATAACGCAATAAAGTAACCATAATTTCGACCATTAAAATGCACACATTTTGCGCCACGTGCTGCCATAAAAATACAAAACACAAGAAAAAAGCAGAAGAAAACTAAACACAACTTTACTCCAAATGTAAACCCGAATCCGAACCTTCCCCTCCCCGCCCCCTCCCAGTAACCGAATGAAACCTCCACAGTCTACTCAACCATTTATACCTCGACAAGAAGCACAACTTTAGAGTCATACTCAATTTTATGACCACAATTTGTTTACAGTACTAGCTATAATACACCACTCCTTTAAGCCGCTTTTATGCCACTCCAAAATCCAACAAATCGAATTTTACGTCTATTTCATGAGTGCTTAAAGAGAGATTTTCTTCAATTTTAACAATTTTAGTCTTTAAGTAAATGATAATAAGACTTGGCTTCAGTTTTAGCAGTAGTATTTTGAGCATTTCAATTGAGTTTTTTAAATATATATTTAATACATTGCGGAATTCAAATCGTTTCAACTTAAACAAAGTTGTGAACATTCAATGTCTTGAAACTGGCAACAGCCTTATAATATGATAACTTTTTGCATCAGAAGTTTTAATAGAACTTTATTTAAAGATAGTTAAAATGGAAGAACAGAATAATAATGATTAAACTTTAACATTGGACACAGTTGTAGTCAATCGTTTCGAAGTTTTTAGACAACGAATAACAATATTTCAAAGACAAGCTAATCTTTCTTGACAATCTAAAGAGTTGATAATGGTTTTTAATATTTCACATTTGCCTTAATCAATGAAACTCGATTATTTATTTCTGTTTAATTAGTTTTAAGATCTCCAAAGATTTGCAGAAAAATAAACAATGAAAAAAGATTAACTTTTTTCAATGTCAACACTTTGCTTAAATATTAAATGATTTTTCCACTGTAAATGACGTTTGAATTCTTAGCTAATTAGCCATATCGATAAGACCCTTAAGACCGCAATGGGCAACAAAAAAGGAAGTGATTATCTATGAGATACTTTAGTTGGTCATCCAAATGCAGGAGAAAAGAGGGAAGTGTTGCAAAAAGAAACCGAAATTTGTTTAAAGGAGAAATCATTAAGAGAAAAAAACGACACACCAAGCCAAGCGAATATATATATATATATATAGATATAGATATATACTCGTACATATATATATACCCCCTACAGTACAACAACAAAGCTCAATTGAGCTCGAGTTATATTTATGACAGTTGTCAGTGGTTTTTATTGCTGCTGCTGCTTTTGCTGCTGTTTTTGTTGTTATTGTTGTTGTCTTCAGTTTCGCTGCTGCTGCTGCTGCTTTCCCATTTGCATGCTGAAAATGTGACAGTCTCCTTGGGCAGTCAAATGCAAATTTGTGCAGCGATGCGTTTTGGCAGCGTTTAAAGTCGCGCGTGAAAGTCGCAACCAGCCGCTTTGCTGCTGACATCAAAAAAAATATTTAAAAAAAAATCTCTCAGCTGAATGAACGCGCTGTGAATTGGCCATAATACACAAGTCCAATTGATATTAGTATATTAATGTTGCATAAACATTTTATAATCATATTTATTGCTGCTGTTAACACTTTTGTCAAATTCAAACTGAATTTTTGTTTTGGTGTTTTCTTCATTTTTTCCCCACATTCCAAGCTGGAATTAATTATATTTTAAACGATACCCAAAGCTGTGTTGTGTGAGTGCATTTCAAAATGTAAGTTATGGGATAGCGCAAAACCCTTTTATTTATTTGGGTTTTTGCTTTTGTCTTTTGGCTAAAGATAATTTCATGTTGTGAATGAAGCGATATGAAGACAAAATTGATTTGATGCGTAATCCGTTGGTGTTGTGTTATATTCCCTGCTCATAGTTAAATCTTTGCTTTCCACATTTTGTTTAGATAGTTTTCCCCTTGCCGCAGTTTGTTTGCGGTTTGTTTTGTTGCCAAGCGGCGCAAAAAAAATTTTCAAACGACAGCGCAAATTGTGATTGCTGTTTTTGTTGCTATTATTGTTGTTGTTTGTTAATGTTGTTGTGCGGCCATTGCCGTGAAATTTATGTGAATTAAAGCAACAGCAACAGCAACAGCAATAGCAACAAAAGTTGACAAGGTAAGGCGAGCCGGCTTTTCACTGCGAGCCGAGAGCTCTGCAAAATATGCCTATATTAATGAGCCTATGGAGCGAAGCGGACCGTTGAGCGACATGGCACGAAGCGGGGGGAATTGTTTCTCTAACGCTGGCCGTGAAACTAACGTCACATCAGAGACAGAAACACCAACAGCAGCAGCAGAGTTAGAGTTAGGCATCAGCAGCATCGCATTGGGCATTGCCTTCAGCGCGGCAATGGACAAATATGCGTATGCCTATTTGTATTTATTTATTTATTGTTTCAACTCGAGTTTGTTTGATATTTGTCTGTTTCAAACGAGCCGAACACCAACAACAACTAGAAACTACTAACAATAGTTGGCTCATTGCCAGAAGCAGAGCGGATGGGCGTGGCTACAAAAGATGACCCCAAACCACGCGCCTATTGGACTAGACCAGTTTAATAGACGTGGTGAAAAAACCCTATTTATATATTCCGAACAAGATGTATAGTCACCAGTTTGGTACACAAAGTTATTAGCATAATTTGTGCTTGTTATTTCTGACTTTGTCATGATTGATTAAAAAAAAAAAGACTTATCGAGTAGTGCATATAAATAATAAAAAGAATGACCCTCAAAGAGGGGTTAAGCAATTGCAGCATTCCAAAAAAATCTCCTTAAAATAATTATTTCATGTGCTGATTTTCGTCCTTGGCCACATTTAGACAGGTTTTCTACTTGATTTAAATGAAACATTTTGTGTGTATTTTGTTTTTTGATCAGTGTACGCATGTCGAATAGAAAATAAAGCATTATGACAGCGACAGCGACAGCGACTGCCCATTGTGGCTGCAACACCCAACCGAGCCATAGGCCCAGTAACAACAACAACAAATGAAAACAGAAACAACCGTGTCCCATGTCAACTTTTGACGTGACGGCCCGTTGCTGATTTGATTTATGTATGGATTAATATCATAGCTATGCCAGCCCCACCCCCATCCCTCCACTCACATTCTCCATTGCCTTTTTTTTTGTTACCTGTAACAGTTGAAACACTTTGAGTTCATGAAGATTTCGAAATGGATTTCGAACTTTGGTCCAATTTCACTTTGTCGTAACAACTACAATATTTATTGCCTGACCAAAAAAAAAAAAACAAACAAAAAAATGGGTTCGCTTTTTAATATGTTGCTGATGCTGTATGCATCGTTTTGTTTGGGAGAACACGAGTATTGTATGATGGACATGATACGATTGACGGATTTATGGCATGTTTAAATACCTTACATTCGGTACAAAACATATTTTCGAAATTCTTAATGATCCATCAAGGCTGGGTACTTACCAATGTGGCCCTTTGTACTGGCTCGTAAAGATCAGACTCTGTTTTTCTTCTTTTTATTTGTATTTTTAATGGGAATGGAATTCTTTTAAACTCGTTTTCTCACTACTCTTATTAGATGAATTCCTGCTCAGATTCCTGGCAAACCATTCGATATTGTTAAATATAATTAATGAACGTTTTTCTCCTTTTTTCTCGTTACAGGTATGTACAAAAATAAAACACCATAAATGGCTTTCAATAACCAAAAAACAAAAAACAATCAAGCTTTCACGGACAGCTGTTCTTAAATTGAAAGGCTCAAAATATCGGAATCCTTGGGTGCCTGGGAGTAATTATAATTTATTTAAATTGATAACGTGTCGAGGCGATGCAGCGAAACTCGATCAGCTACGATCGAAACGATACGATTCGATTCGATCCGCTCCGATCCGCTCCTATTCGAAGGCGACTCATTTAAACAGGCACTCGCAATTATTCATTTAAATCGACACCGAAGAGTGAGTTCCAACAAAAAAAAAAAACACACACACAAACACAAACAAACTCCAACCAGTTGAATTCCACAACTTTTTTTTTATTTGACAAATTCTTGACAAGTTGTTATACCCTAGCAGGAGTCAACTATTTGGACCTTTTAGTTTCACAACACAGCTTCCAGTTTGGTAATACATACGTGAGCTGATGATGATTTCATGCTTCCGATTGCTAATCTATTTTAAGCTGAGCTCAAAACTGTTTAACATAATTATAAATTTGTGGTTTATGCATATGTTAAAATTTGACATTAATATTGTATTGATAATTTTTGGCGGTTTATTAGCCATTGATCGACACTAACTGTTATTGATCAAATTCCAAAGTTAAATTAAGGATAAGAAAGTCTTTAAAAAATGCTAATTTGTAAAAATTAAAATTGATTTTGAAAAATATATATCTTAATCCTCTCTCATTTTAATTTTAATTTTCATTGTTTAAAGATTAAAATTGAGTTTTTAAAATACAACGCTTAATCATTGACTACTCTGCTCTCATTTTTCTAATATTATATTATTATAAAGTAAAAAACGATTTCTATAATAACAAATCGCTGACAGGTTTAGCTGATTTGAAGGAATTAACAAAATATTTTAAAATGTTATAACTTAATGATTACGATCTCAATGAGTATATTGTAGTCGTTGACTACTCTGCTCTACTTTTGCACGGATACCCTCCACCCACCCCTGCTCCAGCAGCACCCAAAAAAATATCTGCTTGAGTTTCCCGCGTGCATGCTCCAAATACCAAAGTTCAAGTGGAGAAGGGAGAGTAACTTTAAACAGAAGGGATATGGATGGGTTGGGGGTTTGGGGGGGGGGGGGGGGGTGGGGGTGGGGGGCAGCGTTGAGCTTAGTGAGCATGGTCAGTAATGGAGTCGCCAACAATTGTCCAACCAGTGGCAACTGAACTCAAAAAAAAAATAAAATCAGGTCAAATTTGCGCTTAAAACGCTCGGCTCGAAATTTGGCTGGCGTTTAAAGTCGCGTTCAACTTTTTAATTGCGGATGCGCAGACTTTCGATTTCGTTGTTGTTTTTGTTGTTGTTGCTATTATTGCCGTTGTTATTGTTGTTGTTGCGCTTGCTCTTTCCCTGCGTCAGAGGCCTACGGGCTCAGTTCGCCACTCTTGACTTGGCTTTGCTCTCTGCCACAGCGGCAGCAGCGAGGAAGCTTCATGGAGCAAGCGTTTTGCGGCTTTCCAAAAAAAAGAATAAAAATAAATAACAAAAAATAAAAACAAAACACATTTCAAAAAGTTGCTGCACAGTTTCACTTGAGGGAAATCGCAGCTCCCGGTGTCGCGACGGCGCCGCTGCTATGACATAACTGACGCCGCTGTCGACGTCGGCGGCATCGACTGCGACTGTGGAAAGTTGAACGCAAATTGTTGTTGCCCGTTTTTGTTTTTTTTTTTTTGCTTTTCAACTTTAGCAACGGCTTCGAAAATCACGTGAAAAGTGTTTTTTTTTTGGGCAGGCAATGGTAACTTTGAATTGTGCAATCCAACAAATCGGCAAATTATATATATATATATATATATGTATCTATTTTTTTTTAAGTATCTGCAGGAATTTAACTTTTTGTATATGGATACTGCGCTCTTTGCAGAAAACAATCAGCTTTCATTTAAATGTGGCGCTAACGATATCGCCTAGCTTGAAATGTTCGACTCGCGTCGTACATTAAAGTCTGCTCACTAATAACAGATAATAATAATCACTTAATTTCAACTCCAATTTTGTGGGCCTTTGGGGCGCATTCACTTAATGACTTTCTCAGCAGCATGAAAAACGAAAGGTGATCTGTTTTTTTTTTGCATTTCTTTCTTTTTCTTCTTCTTCTTCGTCTTTTCAGCTTATGCAAAACAATGAGCACTTTTTGTCCAGTACCCCTCCGATTCCCATTGTCATAAGCCATATAGCCATATATAAATATATATATATCAATGTAACTGTTGGGCTTTCAAGCTCAAAAATTTGAATTCAAATCGCTTCTTTTTCTTTCTTTTTTGTAAATTTTTGAAAAGTTCACTTTCCAGTTGCTGGTGTTGAGTGGAGGGGGGCGAATTTGAAAAGGGAAAGGTCTGCGTCTGGACCAGGAATTGTGCACCCACACAAAGGTTTTCCAAACTGAACTGGGGGTTGGCCTATGAGTTGCGTGACTCTCGGACATAACATGAATGTTATTCATTATTCATGTTTTCCATTTGTAATTATTGTTCGTAGTAATTTGTTATTATTATTTTTGAAGCACATTGACTTGAAGTTTGATTGCATTGATCGTGCACACAAACACACACACACACACACACTTGTATAACAGTAACAGTAAATCAGTTCCTGGTTTTTTTTAAACTGTATGTCAGTAATTAGTTGGCATTAACAGCATATAAGACTATAATTAAAAAGCTAATCAAATAGATGCATATAAAAAATTACACACTTTTTGTAGAACAGTTGGCATTCATTTGCTATATATATAACAGTTGTATAACAGTTGCCAATTAACTATACATATGCATTCAAAATAAACATCTGGTGCCTTATTTGATTTTACACCCAAAGCATTAACATCAATCCCCAAAACTGTCTCTTCCCCAATCAGGGGGCCTCTATAAACTTCTCGAACTCTAACTTTTTCGCTCTCTCCCTCTCGAACTATCTCTAAACCTCTCTGTGCATTTCAAATTCAATTTCCTTTCGTTTTGGCAATCAATTTAAATCTCGCCTGCATATATCCAGCTGGCTGGGCAAATCCAACAATGCCGGAACTATGCGCGTCCCAAAACAAACACTCAAAAAAAAAAAAGAAAGAAAAAAAGTGAAAAATAAAAAACATCATGCAGTTTTTAACTCTTTATTGTTGTTGCTCGATTTCACTTGAATTCGTAACACCCCAAAAAGAGAGTTGCAAAATTTGTCGAGTTGAGATTTTTGTATTAAAACAAAAGACAAAACGAAACCACCCGCGATTTGTCTTTGTCTTTGTGTGCACACACACACACACACATACACACACAAATATATATATATATATATACATATGTATATGTACACATACACGGGTAAATACAAACAAAATCTCACCCGCGCTATCACATGAGGCAAACTCTCTTTTCTCGTTGTTGTTGCTGTTAGGCGATTATCTACACCTTTCACCTTTCACGCCAACAACAACAACAATAACAATAACAGCCGCTACAACTAAAGCTATGCCTCTGCCTTTGTTTCCAATTTTGATCTCCAAAATTTGCAGCCTTTCTAATTTCAATTGTCGTCTCCCCTCAACTCCACTCAACTCACCTGCCTGCCCCATCGCATCAGATCAGATTACATCCCATCCCATCGCATCCAGTGGTGACCTGTGTGTTGTGCAATCTGCTCTAGTCTTAATTGGCCAGGATTGTGGATTGGCATCGATTTAGATTGAAAAGCTTAAAGCTGCTGCTAAGCCTGAGTGACATTTATACAACGTGTGGCTGGCAGCGCCCACAAGCTGCAACAACAAATATCCATGACAAATATGCATTACATAAACACTCCGGAGGGATTTCCACACACAGCAGCAGCAGCAGCAACTGCAACAACAGCAGCAGCAACAACAATAACCACAACGGCAATAGCTAACAAGTCAAACAGCCACACACATTTCCAAACAAAAATAATATTAATAAAAAATAAAAAAAAGAAAAAAAATTAGTTTCACCTCTTTTTCATGGCATGCGCTTAAAAAGCGCAGCAAATTATAAACAAGCGAGACTGAGAAATAGACACGGCGAGCGCCACACAGAGTGACAAGGTGCGAGAGACAGAGAGACGGAGATGGAGACAGAGACAGAGATGGGGAGCGAGAGTTAAAAAGCCAATACTGCAACGAATTGTTGCAGCGCGCCCACTCTTGCACCGTTGCACTGTTGCAAGTTGCAGTTGCATTTGCAGTTTTATTTTTATTTTTTTTGGCAACTGCTTTTTTTTTGGCAATACCAAATAATTTTGAAAAGCCCAAAAACCAACCAAAATGCATAAATAACAAAATAAGAAAGAAAACAACGAAACTACAAACAAATGACAAAACCTAGCCAGCATCGAAGTTGCCGTCGCTGGCGCTGTCGACGTCGCTGTTCGCGTCGCTGTCGGCGTCAACGCCTCGTTGGGGACGATTACATAACAAACGCGACACGTTTTATTTTACTTTTCGTGTTGTATTTGTTGTATTTTGTGCAAGCCTCAACAGCAGCTGCGACGGCGACGTCACATGGCCAAAATAAAAAAAGGGGGCACGACTGAGCGCCACAAGCCTCGCCGGCGCAGGCGACGACGTAATAAGCAACAACAACCACAACAACAACATCATCAAAAGCAACAACAACTCGTCGTCTTGGTTTAGTTGGCCGTTTGCCGTTCAGCTCACAGCTCGCTGATTGAACTCCAAAGTTTGGCATCGCTTTGTGGCTTTCTTTTTTATATATACACATACAGATATATATATATATATATATATATATCTCATCATGATATAAATACACAATATCTCTCCATCGAAGAAACCTTTTTTTGAAAACTGTAACTCCAGCAAATAAGTACGTAATGCAGTCAAATGACTGACTTGACACATATCCTGCAAAGCATGCCAGAAGATGTCGACAGATTTTTTTTATGGCCCATATCAGTTTCTACATTTTCCGTTTGATATGAAAACAAAAAAAAAAAAAAACTTTTAAATCATGAAAGTTTTTTACAACAAATTTGAACAGTTTACAAAAGGCAGCAAACTTCAATGACATATCATATTGTTGAGCTGTCTTTAATTAATTGTCATTCTGTGGAAATCAAGGGAAGGCTATAGTTGATATGCACTTCACTTACAGGGTATTTGATAAATGGTTTTAAATACGTTTGCGAGTCTTGCTTGCCATCTTGGCCAACTGTTTGGCGTGCGCCTTTTGGGACGCCCTAATTTCGCTTAATTACGCACTTACACACACACACACACACACACACACGCATTTTATCTTTATTTATTTTTATTTTTTTAATGTTCAACTCTGTCTGGGCCACAAATTTAAGTTTTAGTTTTTGTTTTTTTTTTGTCTCTTTTATTTTCGCTCTTCATTTTTTTGATGTAATTCGACATCGTTGTTTTTGTTGTTGTATTTTTGTATTTTGTCTGTGGCACTTTTGGATTTATTTTTATTACTTCTTTTTATTTATTTTTTGGTGGACTACTGCTTTTAAATGTTTGTCCGCGCAGTTTTCACTCTTTCATTTCATTTGAAGAAATTTACGTTTATTTACAATTTGTCTTCATTTAGGGCGCGCTCGCACATTTTTCGGGGCCAACTCTTTCCCTCGTCGTTGTTTGGCTTGTCACGCAGCTCTCTTAACTGGGCCTTGACGGCGATTGGTTTTCTTTTCGTCTGTTTGCCTTTGTTTGAGTTTCAAGTTGGTTTTTTTTTTTTGTTTGCCTGATTAGCAGCTCATTTGAAAGTTTGCCTAAAGATTTAGCTGTTACAATTTGCTTTTCCCCAATTGCTGCACCTAAATAATAGATGGATACAGATATCTGTATCTCCGACTCTCAAATGTCACTCGCAACCATTTCAAGGTACAGTTGCGCACTAGCTTTGATTATATATATAAATGTCACAACATTGTAATCGCAGATTGGGCCAACTTTGATTAATTGTCAATTGATAGCTATGTGAATATCGGAGATATGTTTGCTACTTCAGATTGTAACGAGATACCGAAGCAACAATTATGACTCATTTTAGAAAATCTACGAAATTATTTTTCATATTCGTATAATAATTGTATAATTTAAAAATTACAATTATTTCCTAGTTTTAAGTAACTACTACTTAAAAACTTTATCCATTAAAAATGATTCGAATATATTTATTTTCGTATATTTTATTATATTGTTTTTTTTTTGCATTTTAAATTTGTAATTTAATTTTATTTTATATAATTTAATTCGAAACTTTTCACTCTTTGTTTATAAAAAGCTGTCTACTGTTTTTTGTTACTTATTTATTTATTTATTTAATTGTTTATTCCAAGTTGTGATTTTTTCTATCAATTTTTGATCTAATCAATTACTGTTATTTTTGTGGTAGAAACACATTGTTAAGGCCAATGTAATTCATACCAAAAACCATTTAAGCCCCGCTAATTAGCAGATAAGAATCTACAAGAAGCCAACAAACAAGCAGCCTTTATTTAATGGCCCATCGCCAAGTCAAAGGTCAAATTATGAGCTCGCTCAGACAAAGAAAATAAACACAAAATTAAAGTCAAGTTGAGATGCGGCTATAACAATGTTTGTTTAGAGGGGTAATAGGAGGGGCGATGGGGGAGGGGGCTGCAACAAATGATGACAGCCAAAAACAATTAAGTCACAATAGAAATAAAGAAGAAAAAACGAAAAGGAAACCAAATTAAACGGGAGTTGTTGTTGTTGTTGTTGTTGGCAGCACTTGGGAGAGCAATGCGACAAAAAAATGTAATATTCTGCTGCGGCTGCTGCTTCTTCTTCTTCTTCTCACGTATTCTTGGCAGCAGCAGCAGCAGCGACGCGTCGTTGGCCACCAACGCTGAAGAAGAAAAAAATACACACACACAAAATCAACAGAAATCCAAATTCGTGTGTGGCTCCTCCACTCAACGCTGCTGCTGCCAGCACCAACGTCGCCGAGGCCGAGGTCGAGTATGTGTGTGTGTGTGTGATTATGTGTGTGTTTTGTGATTGTTTAGGCTCTGCGTCTGCGCTTGGCACACACACACACACACACGAAGCCGCACAACTTTGGTGGCATTTAGTTTTTTTCTTTTTATTTAAATTATTAAAGAAACAAAAAGATATAACTGGCGAGAAGGGGGTTCCTTTTGGCATCCTCTACAAGATGCAGTCAACCATTTGAACTATCTTTCCTTCTCTCTCTCGCTTTCTCTCTCTCTCTCTCTCTCTCTCTATCTCTCGCTCGCTCTTGTTCTGTCTATCTGTCTCTTTCGCGGCTGCTGTGACTGCTGCTCACAGGTAGCTGGGCATCCAGGGCCACACACAAAGCTCCGCACACACGCACTTCAAATTAGCCTAGCCACGAATACACACACACACACACACACACACACTCAGATACACAGAAACTGAAGACCTACATGTGCATGTACACCGTAAAAAAAAGTGTAATTGCCAGGATACATTTGCGTACCCTTGTCGAGGCTATTCTAGTTTTATCGTGAAGATTGTACGACTACATTGAACTAGTCATCTACGAACCCATAAGTTATATATTATCGTAATCAATTAGCCTAGTCGATATTTTGGCAAATATATGTCTTTTTGGTACAACTACTACATATGTATATCAGAACCATACGGATCAGATTACCATATCAGATCAGTCGAAAGATGACATTTTTGGGTTTAAACATTTCTTACTTAACCAGATATGCGCAGAAAAAAAAAACATAAACCGTATGCGTATTATTAAGCTTCTCACATTCAAACCAATAATCGTTGAGATCGAACCTCTTTATATATAGTAATATATATATATATACATATATACATATATAGAGTATATGTCGGAAATTAGATTGTGATCTACAAGTCCAAACTTTTCCATCATGTTTTTTCTTTCTCGAAAGCAGTATAGACTTAAAAAACAATATTTGATTCGAGACTAGAGACTAGAACGTATAAGTCTGCACTTACTTAAACAAAGCTTCAAATTCTTAAATCAATAATTGAGAGGAGTTGAAACTTTAACACCTTTGGCCTTTCTCAATTCCTATTTGTAAAAGTTTATTTGTTTTGGAATGCAGCATTATATTTTATCCACTTCAAACTTAATACTAGTTGAAAGCAGTATTTGTTTAAGATACAATCGCCAGTTCTAACAAAGTTAAGTTTGCAATTATATACAATACTTATTGATCATTGATTTTTCTCGCTGTGTACAGAGTGGTATGTGTGCCTGCTGCCTGCTCCAGCTCTCGCACTTGGCCGCTGAGAGCTACCCATCAGAGAGAGAGAGAGAGAGATGGGGGCGGGGAGCTATCCATCACAATGGACTCGCGTCGTCAAAAGGGCAAAAGACAAGATTGAAATTATTTGCCATTGAGTTGTAATTGTTAGAAAAAAGAAAGAACTGCAACATGAACCAAAACCAAGTAGAGACGACCACATAAGATCAGGCCACACACGCTGCAAATCTTAGCCATATACATCTGTGTGTGTGTGTGTATGTGTGTGTGTGTGTGTGTGTGTGTGTGTACAGGTGCCAGTTACCAGGTTGCCAGTGCCACCTTTTCTTTTACCTTTAATGAGCGCAAACAAACGCCGTGGGAAGTCTGCAATGTATGTGTATATATATATATATATATATATATATATATATATGTACAAGTGTGTGTGTGTCTCTTGTATAGAGTTCTGCGGCGGTTGCTGCCTGTGTCATTATCCTAAAGAGGAACCCAACCGTTTCTTGTGGTTTTGCCTGTCAGCGGGTGACTGCCTCAGTACAGTGAACGCTCGTTAATTAGTCAGTTCGTCGATACGACAAAATATCACGTATTAGAAAATCCAATTCAAAGGTTAATAATTTTAAGAATTATTATTTTAATTTGATTTTTATTAGAAAATCAATTTAAACTGTGCTTAATAAAATATATAAACATATATAGATACAATACTTGCAAAAAGTGAGCTAAATTTTGCTTGAAATATATAATTTTGATTTCAATTCAGAAAAAATAAACATTTTTCTAAAACAGCCTCATTTTCCACTTATTGAGCCAGCACTGTAGTTAATTTTCTCTACCTTGTCGAACGCAATTTTGATAATTTAAGCTGCGTTTCGACAATTAAACAACAATGTCCTTTTGCCACTTTGCCCACCCAGGGGCAGGACAATAAGAATACCAATGAAGAAAAAGAACATGGAAAGGAAAAAAGAAAATCAAATTATAGTTGTTGTGTTTTGACATTTTTGGTGTGGTGCGATAAAAATGCAGCTTGGGTGTTCCTTTTGTTTCTCTGTCCCAAAAAAACAGATGGTCAGATAAATAGGAGCCTAAGACAGGATTTGCTTTGACAAAAATTTGTGTTTAGCTCGAGAGTTGTAAAATCGTTGTGTGAACTGATTGATGACTGTCAATTGAATTGTTCAAAAGAGCCAACAGGAAATGGCCAAAACGACAAAAGAAAAAGTGAATTGCGAGAGAAATGTAACGAAATAAAAAAAACAACAAAAAAAACACGAGAAGGGGAAACGGTCGTCGTTGGATATTGTTGTATAATCGACTGAAAGCCACATGAGCCTAGTAGCATAAACTATAAACTGTAAGCCAAGGCCAAACCAAACACGACACGCATTTTTTCGACACCCTATTCGGCCTATTGGCCAGCCTAAAAAAAACAACAACAAAACACGTCAATAAAACAACAACACCTAAACAAAACTTGGTTACGAAAAGAAAGAAGAAAAAAATATATACAAAAATGAATATGAAAACAAAAATTGTTTATGAACAATTATCACTGAACTAGTTTCGTTTGTGGCGCGTGACAAATATAGATACAGATACAGATATATAGATACAAGTTACAAAAAATACATATACTCGTATATATATATATATTTATGTGGATGCTAAGCAGCCAAATGGGAAGTCGAATATTGCACATCTCTCGTGATTGTAACAGCATTAATAGTGTGTCAGTGTTGGAAAGTTGTGACTGATTTGTCAGCGATGACGATAGCAGAATGTTCATAACCTTTTAACATATCGCCTGTGCCCGAGCTGAGTGTGCACGATGGCAAGATACTCTGTATTTATTCCCTACACACATTCGTGCAATATGCACATTGCAATAAGTTTTCGTTGTATATGTTAAAATATATGACAAACAATATATAATACATATGGGAAAATTTAAGAAAATATAGAAATGACTTTTGAAATATGTTTGTATAGAAAAAATACAACAGAAATTTGTTATATATGAAGAAAAAAAGTATATTATAAATATTTTTATTTGTTATCGATATTTATCGATGCATATATTGGCGAAATTATATACCGCTGCAGCTATTACATTTGCACAACTTCAATTCACACTTTTTTAAACCATATTTATAGAATACAGACCATAAAAATGTGGGCACACTTCAGTTACGCCCAGAACTTCAGTTACGCCCAAACTTTGCCAACGATTTCTATGTGTATGTGTGTGTGTGTGAAATGCGGAAAGTGGCTACTGCTGTCTTGTTAAATGTGTTGTGTGTTGTATCTGCTGTCTACTGCTCCAATCACTTATTTTGTTACATGGGCCACAAAAAGATTATGAAAATTTCAAATGTAAATTTTACTCAGCAGCAGCGGCAACAGCATCAGCGTCAAATAGAAAACGAGAGAGGCGAAAACAAAAACAAAAACCAAGAGAGAAAAACGGCAATTGCTGCAAAGTGATTACGAAAAAAAAATAAATAAATAGTCTCAAAAGTTTCACTCGGCACGAGTGCGGAAGTTTTTTATCCCACGGCATTTGTTTTGGGGCAGCGCTCGCCAAGCGATCCGATTCGAGGCGATGCGATGCGATGTGTGAAGGTATCTCATGTTTTTTTTTTTGCCTCTTACAACTCCATTTGTGTATCTAACACCCACCCCCCAAACACCAGCGCAACTCGTTTAACACACTCTGCGTGGTTTTTGTAGGCAGTTCAACTCGTTCCGCATGCGGCGACGACGACTTGGAATACGTTTTTGTTTAGCCAGTTAAATCAGCTCGCGAAGTCAATAATATCAATTAACACTTTCGTCAGCTGCGGTCGCTGCGTCGCTGCTGCCCACGCATCACTGCAAGCAGCGCTGTCTACGTCTACGGTCAAAGGGAAAGACTAAGAGAGAGAGAGAGAGAGCAAGAGAGAGGGAAAGCGTCAAAGTTTAATTTTGCGAGAGTTTCTGCTGCTGCCCTTGCATGCTGCTGTGTGTGCGTGTGTGTGTGTTTGAATTTCGTCGTCAAATATAGAAGGTAACGTAGCGGAATTGGGAATGAGAATGAGAATCAGCATGAGATGACGTCGCGGTCAACGTCGCTGCCTGCCTTGGTCGTCATACACACACACACACACACATTCACACGAGAATTTTGCTTTGTTGCTAGAGTGAAAATTGGGTTATTGTCAGAGAGCAGCAGCCACATTCACATTCACATTATCATTGAAGCGGCATCAGTCAGTGGACGACGGCTGTTGTGGTGGAAGGGGGAGGGCGGGGTGGCTTCGTTTTTATTGAACTTTTTTTGTTTTATTTATGGAAATTAGTGTCAAGTAAATCATGTGTATGCGCTTTTGCCAAACAATAAATATAAACACACACATACACTAACACATATATTGATGGGAGTTTTTAATAGTAGCGTAGCTTATTGAAAATCGATTAATGTCAAAAGACAAAGCGCATTGTGAAAGTCGATAACCAAACAAAACGATTAAACGAAAAGGTGAACCAGTTGCGTATCATTTCCGCTATTGAAGGAAGTGCTGAAAGGCCAATGAACATCCAAATGGCCTTAGAAATTGAAATGCACAAATTAATGATGATCAACATATGAACTTGATATTCTGTTCTCTATTTTTGCCTTAGAAGGTGCTTTTCATGTGGGAAGTTAGTTAACTGTTTTCGAGATGACAGCGTCGATGATACAGTTTCACAACCTCACATTGAGCAAAATTATGCTAAAATTGTTATTTAGCTTAGCAAGTAGTTAGTAGTAAATAACTTTAGTGAATTTCAATTCTATTAGGCGTAAAACAAAATGATTAATTTAAGTATTTATCATTTATTTAGTACTTATTTATTTACTTAATATTTATTTATTCTTTACTATTTATTTATTATTTGTTATTTTTTTTATTTATTATTTTTAAGCCACTCTTGACCATAGTTAAACTTATTTTCTGGCTGTGTAGCAATAACTCAGTTAAGCAATTGCAACTCTCGCCCAAAACTTTCAACACCTCTGTCTCTCTGTCTCTCTCTCTCTCTCTCTCTCTCTCTCTCTCTCTCTCTCTCTCTCTCGCTGTCTTGTCTCTCTTTAATGTTGCGGTGTTTGCAACTTCAAAGCAAACGACGCATTACTGTCAAATTTTCACACATTCAAGTGACGACGACGACGACGACGGGCAGGCAGCTAATGTGAAACAGATTGACTGCCGTCATCACTGCTGACTGACTGAGAGTGAGAGAGCGAGAGGATAGAGGATAGCGGAGGGAGGAGCATAGCTAACTGCATACAGTAGCCGTTCCTGTTGATGTGTGGCCCGGGCTAAAGGACACACATGGATTGAATGAATGGTTGGATGGACACACACGAAGCCCCTGCGGCCGATGCTAATTTGCACGCCATAAATGAAAAACGAATGTGTTGAGTTGAGTAGAGCTGAGTGAGTGAGTCGTGGGCAGAGAGGCGAACAGCGAAGCAGAAGCAAAAGCAGAAGTAGAAGCAGAGAAACAGAGTGGAAGTGAAGTGAAGTGAAGAGCCGGCTGCTGCCTTTGCTGCTGTTGCTAGTTGGGTGGCCCAAGAAAACAAGACGACAACGTGACATGCGTTGTCGACAACGCCCCTGGCTCAAATATAGCCATGCATACAAACATGCATACAATAACGTAATGTGTAACGTAATGTAACGTAACGTAATAAACACCCACTACTCAAGGGGCAGAGCAGAGGCAGAGCAATGTATGCAATTTGTAGCTGAAGCCGTCGCTCACTTTGATGTAAAGTAGGAAGCGCCGATAAGTCGCCAATCGCAGCAAGGCCGCTGCAGCGGCGGCGTTTCAATTGAAGAGTGGCTGCTGCTGTTGCTGCTGCTGCTGGCTCTGCGACTAAATGATTAAGGCTTATCTCTGATATGCTCGCTTGAAGGACCTCCGGCTGGTCATCGTCATCATCATCATCATTATCATCATTATTATTATTATTATTATGCCTCGTGGTGGCCTCGTTCGCTGCTGCTGTCCTCTACTCCTGTACATTACACACACACACATGTGCACAAGTGTATATACAATTATCAGCTGCCCTCGAGCAGCATACACACTCTCTCGCTCGCACACTCTCTCCGCAGTTGCGCGCTCGGTGGCTATTTCGTTTCTCAGTATCGCTTCCTTTCCCATACGGCGCCCATCGACCTCACAGACAGCAAGCGAGCAACAGCGACCCACCAACGCCTCTCTCTTGATTGCGAGAGTGTGTGTGGGTGTGTGTCTCTCTCGCTCTCCCTCTCCCAATATCTCAATCGTCGGTAGTTGGTCGGCTAGTGCTAGTGAAACGAAACGAAAAATGAAACGCTGTGAGCAGCGCTGTCGGCGTCGACACAAAAATTGCGACAAGCAACTGAAGTCGGACAGCAGCAGCGAGCAGCCAGCAGCGAAGTCGCCGTCGTCGTAGTCGTTGTCGTCGGCAGCAATCGCTCGACCCGTTGCTCAGTTGGCTACACTTATTTCAGTTCTCCGCAAACTTTCAAGCGAAGCGGTTGTGGTTCGGTCCAATTCTCGTTTCGCCCACTAAAAAAAAAAAAAAAAGCTGACGGCCAAATGAGCAGCTAGCTACAAGAACAACAACAGCAGCACGGAATGGAGCATTGCAGGGTTTCAATCATTTCGTACAACTCCTCCCCAATGTGTGGCAATAATATATTTGTGGAATTTTTGTAAATTAATCTAAGCATATAAATTGAATCAATTTTGTGTTTTTTGCAAACGCGCTGAAAACGGTTTATTCCAACAAAAAAAAAAAACAACAAACAGCAACAACAAAAAAAATATATATATATATATATTTATAAAAATATACTTACGTATATATTCAATAAGTAAGAAAAGCAAAGAAAGCTTGCCAAAAATTATTCATTTGTGCTTTTGTCTGTGTAAATGTGTGTGTTTGTGTGTGTGTGACTACATATAAAAGTTTAATCGAAAAATACAACAAAAATACAACAACAACAATAACAGAGTGTTATAAAATGTTTGAGCCGTATGTGAAAATCAAAAAAAAGCGTAACGTGCATGAAATCTATCAAAATGAGAATGTCGAACTCGATGTCGATGTTGATTTTGTTGCTGTGAATTTGGAGCAACAACAGCAGCCGCAGCAGCAGCAGCAGCAGCCGCAGCAGCAGCAGCCGCAGCAGCAGCAGCAACAACAAATTTCAAGTGATAATTGTTGCTGTCCGCGAAATGTTGCTTTGAGCAGCGCATTGGCAGAGACGCCAACAGCAGCAGCAACCGCAGTAGCAGCAGCAGCAACAACTGCGACTAGCAGCAGCAGCAGCAACAATTTTAGCCGCCTGCATCAATTGATATCAACGCCTCCAGTATTACTGCGCAGATCATCGCTGTCGACGCCCGCGTCGCCGTCAGCGTCAACGTCAACGTCGCCGCAACACCCACACTCTGTCGCTGTTGTTAGTACGCCGCCAACACCGCCGCCGCCATCGTCGCAGCAGCAACAAGCGGCAGCGCCTTCAGTTTTGCAACAACATTTGGGTCACCTGAGTTACGAAAGTGGAGCAACTGCAGCAGTAGCAGCAGCAGCAGCAGCAACGACGAGAAGTGGCACAGCAACACTGGCGCAACATTTGGCAACACCCAGCAGCATATTGCAGGCAGCTTTTAGCAACGCCAGCAACACTGGCAGCAACAGCAACACAACCAGGAGCAACACTGGCAGCAGCAACTTGCAAAACATTTTGACGCGCGCACAAAGTTCCTCAAGCAGCAGCTCTGCCCCTGTCTCTGCCTCTGCCGCCGCTGCTGCTGCTGCTGCTGCCTCATCGAACAACTGCAGCAGCGCCTGTGCCGGCAACAGGCATTATAACGGTGGCAACAACAACAGCAGCATTATTGCCAGCCGCCTTTTTGGACCAACTTCAACCACCGCCAGCTCCAGTTTGGCTGCTGTTGCCTCCTCCTCCTCCTTATCCCCCACCTCATCCTCATCGACATCGCATCAACTGTCGCCGCATCATCATCTGCATAGTAATCATTCCGCGCTAACCAATTCCATTACGAATCGCATTAATCAATCGATACGTCGGCATCTCAACCAGCAGCAACATCATCATCAGCAGCATCAGCAGCAGCAACATCATCACAACAACAACAACATCGCCTCAAATTCCGCCTCATCCTCCAGCTCTAATTCCTCACCAGCCTCCACCTCTGCCTATCAACAACATCAGCAGCAGCAACAACATCAGCAACAGCAACAACAACAAAATTTTAATTGCGTTCATCCTGCACAACAGCAACATCAGAGCAACAATAGCCATCATCAACACAGCAACAACAACAACAGCCACCACCTCCACCACCACCAACAACAACATCATCATCACAGCAACAACAGCAACAGCAATCATCATCAACAGCAACAACAACAATCTCCTCTGTGCCTAGTATTATTAGTTAAATGTCCCAATTCAAAGGAGTTTTGTAACGCCGCTGCAAATTTCTGTGATAAAAGGTAAATACAAAAATAATAATAATTATAATAAACGCGCAGACAAATCAATAATATTATATTAAATAATTCAATAAATATACAAATATTAATAAACATCAACAATTGGGAAATGAATATCGAATTACTTATGAATATAAAAAAAACAGTGTTGACAAGCAAAAATTGTATTTTTTCAGTTTGCTGTTTGACTCTTGAAAACCAATTTTCAAATTGAAATCTTATTAAGCTGTTGTGCTCACACTTGAAGAAACTGGGCAGAAGTTGCAGCACTGTTGACAACAGCTGCATATTTGTGCAAACTCATTTGAAAGTTTACGATATTTTCAGTTTTAAATTATGCATTTCCCAAAACTAAAAAAAGAAAACACACTTATTAAAAGTAAATGTTTTTAGTTTAAAGATAGCACTGTGAAAACTTTAAAGTTCCACAATGGCCACTTTTAGAAAAATTTCTTTAAAAATTCAGCAAAATCACAAAAAAAAAAATAAAAATTTAATGTCTGCATTTATCTGTACATTAGAAAGTTTTATTTATGCATTTGAGAAACACTTGCCTCACACTGCCTTTTCTCCACACATTTTTTTTCTGAGTGCATTTACGAGCAACACTGAACAGCACTAATTCACGCAATTAAGTGTTTAGCAATTCGAATCCTTGAATTATACGTGCGAGCAACAAGAGCATTTTTGTGTGTTAGTTGGCTTTTTTCTTTTTGTTTTCATGCATTTACCAACATTATATTTGCTGTGTTAATTTGGATGACTTGTTGTTTCCACTGACATTCACTTGACACACATATACATATACTTATACACATGCATATTTGAATTTGTATTTGTCTGTGTGTGTGCGTGTGTGTGTGATTTGTGCTAGTTCAGTTTTGAAGCTCGGCGTAACCCACTTTAATTGCTGGCTTTGGCTGGAGATGGGTGACCTTAGTGTTAGTGTTGTGCGAGCGACTTAGGCTATGCGTCAGTGTTGGTCAACTCAAATTCAAAGCAATACAAAATGCATTTCATGAAGGAACAACAACAATCACAACAACAACATTTTATGCTGAAAGCTTTTGTTTTCTGTTCGCTTTGGTAAGCAGCTGTTCTTCATTTAAAATGCGTGAGTGGGGGAGGAAGAGAGAGAGAGAGGAAGAGGTGGATGGGGCTGATCTCAAAAGGTAAACAGCTGCACACAAAGAAATGGAAGAGTTTATTTTTGCTGTGTGCTTATGGGAATTCAAATTGGAAATTGGAATTGCTGTGTGCTTTGCATTGCATTCCTTTGCTTTGCTTATTGTTATTGTTATTGTCATAGTAATTGTTTAGCCTTGGGCGCTGTCGCGACGTCGGATCATCTGATATTTTATGAAAGCGATAGCGCACCTCTTGCTCTGATTATATTTCATTCGCCGATATTTGGAAATGATTCATTTATTTATATACGTTCTGTATATATCAGCGATAGCAAGAGAAATGAGACCAATTTTTGTTGGTTAAGTACAAATCGAGGCCTGTTTGCACTTAAAGAAAATCGATTATAAATTTGGGAAAGCTACGTTTTCTTTTATTTCTAATTATTATAGATGAACAAAAGCCAGTATTTATTTTATGGACACAATAAATGATAATTTCGAACACTTCTTCATTCAAATTTATGCTCAGTGTACAGGATGTTGTTTTTATTGTTGTCGCTGCATTTATTATTATGGTTGTTAATGGACTCTGAACTGTTTGTGGTTATCTTCTTTTTTTAATTTTCTTTTTTTTTTGCATGCTCCTCTGCGCAAACGGAAGGGGAAGTCTGCTTGAGTGCTTCAGAGTGCGAAAGGTCAGAACAACAGAAAGCTCATGCTTGATGCTGTTTGTTAAAGCTGACAGCTTAAAGCTCGTGTAAATGTTAATGTGTATTTTAAGGCTTATGTAATTACAGCACAACTTTCCAAAACAAATTTCGATGATCCTCAAACTGATGAAATGTAACAAACGCCTAAGTGAAATGTGGCTGCAACAAGTTGTTGTGTTAGCCTTTTTCTCATTGTTAATACGGCGTTGCACAAATAAGTAAAAACTTTCTCATTTTAATATCAGTATGTAGTGTACATATAAATATTTAATAAATTATTTGAGAAAATAGAAAAAAATAATCAAAAACACAGCAACATGTTAAAATAAACTTTCAAAAAATGATTTGCCAACATTAAATTAATTAGACATCGCTTGCAGCCAGCAGCAGCAGCAGCAGCAACATGTTGCTGAGAGAGTTGAACTCTCGATTCAATCATTTGCCATACACAGATACAAATACATCTATATAGATGCTTTAGTTTTCACTTTGTTTTTTTTTAACGCATTTCACCCAATAATCATAAAAGCAAAAACAACAACAGCAACAAAAGCAGACTCCTCTTTCACTAAGGGGCCCACATTTTGAATTTAGAACAAATCTCTACACAACAACAACCACAAATTTCTAAGCCAATAAAAATATATAGTAGAGACAGAGAGAGAAACAGAGATAGCGAATGCTGGCAACGAGAGAAAAGAAAAGAAAAGAGTGGTAGAAATCCGGCAACAATATCGGAAGCAACAACAACAGTAGCAGCAGCAGCAGCAGTACAAAATGAAAGCACGACAAAAACAAAATGTGAAAACGCATGAAAGCCAATTTCTTGTCGTCGTCGTTTCCTTTGCTCGGTTCGTCGCAGTCGCCGCACAATTTGTTTAGAAAGTGCAGAGAAATGGTAAAAGCGGCAAAATGCAAAGAAGCCAACCAAACAACAACAACAACAGTAACAGCCAAGTTTTGTGCAGTGTTGAAAATTGGGCACAAAATGTTTATTAATTTATTGATTTCATTTCATGCGCTCTGCCCAAACACGATAATGAAGTACATACGATAATGATAATGATAATGTTGTTGTCTTTTTACTATTATACAATAATAAACGCCACGCGCTAAACAGCAACGTGCAAACTCCGAAAGAGCGAGGGAGTGAGAGAGCGAACGCGTGTAAGCTGAGCTTTTGCTTGCTGCTTTCGTACGTCATCAAACTAGTTTTTTTTCAGCCCATCACGCCGTGTTGTTGTTGTTGTTGCCTGCGATTACATAAAGCGTCGCGATTCGTTTCGTTTCGTTGTTCGTGCTCTCGTTTTACGTCGTTTGGCTTCGTCGGTTAGTTTTGCGGTCGGTCGGGTGAAATTCGCTGCCTGCGTCGCTGCCTGCTTCGCTGCCGTCGTTGCTGACGCCTACGCGCCTGCGCGCGTTCAGACAACAGTGCACGCCATACAAATAAATACAGGCCACAGCCGACGACTGCGCAACATTGTCGGCTTCATTTCCAATGCTGCTTGCTGTAATGGTTATGTAACCGAACAAAAAAAATATGTTGTTTTCCCTTCGTCATCATAATGCGTTATTGACGCAAAAATTAAAAAAAAAAACTAGTGTAAACTTTCATTTATGTTGCAATGCCTCAAAGTGTCAAAAACTTGGCAAATATGCCATGCCCTATTTTTGTGACTAACATGTCAACATATGTTAGCATTTTTTGATTATATTTTCTGCCAAACTTTTTCACATTATAATTTTAAATAGGAGCAGAAAAGCTCTTATTTAATGACACATAAAATTACAGTTCGATGCTAAATATTAGTTGCTAGTTGCTTAAATATTAATTTAAGCAGAGCCTTTCACTATTGCAGATGAGAGTTGCTATTAGCTACCATAATAGTCAAATGCAAACTTCCAATCGTTTGCAAAAAACGGACAAATTTCACTCTACTTAAATGATTTTATACATTTTATATAACAACAACAACAGTAGCCGCAGCAGCAGCTTCGCTGTCGGCAGCGACTTTCACGAAAACTGCAAGCAAAACTGCAGAGCTGCCGAGAGAATGTGTGTGTGTGTGTGAGAGAGAGAGAGAAAGACGCGCTGCTGCTGCTGAGGAGCTTTCTCCTTATGGGTCGGGCCTTTGGCTCTGTAGACTGCTGCGCTGCTTGCTACTGCTGGCGCAAAAGGCAAATGGACGCAACGCAAGCGACGCAACGACGACTGACGACTGTGACTCCATTAAAAGCTAAACGACAACAGCAACAAAAACTATAACTACAAGAAAAGTAGTGAAACGAAACGTAACGATAAAACGAAACTTGAGCGTGGGAGTTTACAAAATTAATATGCGTTCAAGTGTTGACATCGCGCTGCCCAAAATATATATATATATTTGTATGTGTGTGTGTGTGTGTGTGTGTGTGTGTATGCATGACGAAGAGCGAAGACGAAGAGAAATTGCATGAACATTGGGTGGGTGTCTATTGTTGTTGTTGTAGCTGCTGCTGCTGCATTTAGTAGCGGAAGTGAAGAGATGAGTAGTTAGTTGAGTGCCGCCAAGTTAGTTTCTCTTTTGAAATCATTTTCATTGGCATGAAAGATCACATTATTTAAATTAAATTGCCAGTTCGTCGTTTCTTCATCTGTTGTTCAATTTATCTTTGCATCGCATTTACACACACACATATATATAAACATATATATATATATATATATATATATATATATATATATATACATGTATGTGTGCGTAAAATGAAAAGCATTTCCTTTTCTTCAAAACGTTTTTCACTCGACTCATTTATTGTTGTTGTTGTTGTTGGACGGGTGAAAGGAGTATTTTCTGCCGCGCTTTTGTTGTTGTTTGTTTTGTTGGTGAAAACGCCAACAACAACAACAACAGCAAGAAATACACGCGAGTGAAAACTCATGCGATAATTTGTTGTAAAAAAAATAAACAAAAAAATGAAAATTTTCACCATTTTTATTATTGGCTTGGCTTTTGTTGTCGACTTTTGTTGTTGTTGCTGTTCATTTTCTATAAAACTTCATTAAAATGCTAATGAAAAGTTGCCGGAAACAACTTTCCGGAAAAAGCACCACGCGAGTCGCTTTCAATTATATAACATCAGCCACTTTGGCGCGGGAAATTGGTGAAAATGTGTAAAAAAAAATTTCGTTGTCCAAATTTGGCGCAATTTACCATTTTATCAGCTGCCACGGCAGATCCTCCACCCGCCACAAAATGCTGCTGCTGCCCCTTTATCTATCAAATTGATCCATCTTTTCTTTTACCTATTTTTCTCTCTTTGCCTTAAACCGATTTATTGTGCGGATTTAAACACGTGCTGCTTTTTGTCTATCATTTTAAGTCTCTTTGCTCATTGTTGACCTCGCTCCTGCCGCCGCTGCTGCTGCTACTGCAGTTATTTCTCTCTTCCTTTGTCTGTGCCCTCGCATTGCTCATTCCTGCGTCCGGCGTTCTGCGCCATTCTGCGCATAAAGATCACTCAAGGTGCTTGCATTTACAGCGTGTCCGTGACGAAATGCATTCGATTCAGCTGCCAATGGCGACGGCTGTTTCTCTTGTATTGTGTTTTGTTTGTGTTCTGTTTGCACAGCGGGATGAAGCAAAGAAGCAAATGCATGAAAAGGCTGGACCTTAAACACAAACAGCTGAAGTTTTGGTACAGTGCTCAATCGCTATAATTGTGGACACGGCTTAAGGATTACTTGACAGGTTTAACAAGAATTAAATCTTTTTCAAATTTTTACCATTTCTGTCGTAAATTACTTTCATAATTTGTTTTTTTTTTCTCTTCACAAATTTTATACCAATATATAATAAATAAACTAATTTCATAATGTGTCGTACCCTGTTGTGGCTATTTGTTACCACTGTATAACTACTACCCACATAATATATTCTACATATACATAAGTAGCAAATGCACCGCGCAACATTTAAGGTCCAGTCTAATCGACCAGAACGCTGAGTCATTGTTCACGTTGGGAGTTCTTGATGGATGGCGACGGCAACAACTCCATTAATCATCACGAGTTTAACTGTTGGTGGGGTGCCGAAAAATCACTTACTTACCCCGCACCTTCCCCTCTGCTCATCTCGCTTAACCTTAGCTTTGTCTTTCGGCGCCGCCAAAGCCAAATGTTTGGAGACCTAAACAACGTTTCCCAATGTCATCTCACAAACAGAAACCAAAACTTTTGGCTCTGAGCCCTTCGAAACGCAAAAAAAAAGAGAGCGTGTGCAAGAACGACGAGGGCACGAAAGAGAGAGAAAGAGAGAGAGAGCGTAAGAGAGACGGCCGCTTGTGCTTTACGGCAGGTGTTTGTCTCTCTGTCTCGCTGTCTGTCTCCGTGTTTGTGTTTGTATCGTTCTCAATGCCAAATCAATGTCATTAACATTAAAGCACACTCACTAAAATTGTATAAAGCTACTTGAAGGTACTAAACCTGACGACTCTGCGGTCGCCGTCGCCGTTTCCATTCCCCCACTCTCCCCATTCCGCGCTTCACCGCGCTTGTTTGACGTCGACTTTTGTTATTATTGTTGTTTTATTTTTGGTTGTTTTGGGTTCTGCCCGCCACTGCTGCTGCTGTTGCTGCGGCTGCGACTGCTGCTCTTTCGGATTGCTGGTTTACGGTTTGTTCACCTTGATAAAAAAAAAACGCTTTTAATACACACGCACGCGCTGTCACACACACACACACATACACTTACATTGCTGATGTGAAGGTCCTTTTTTTTGTCAAGCATTTGATGGCCAGCTGAAATGAACTGAAAAACTGGCAAGAAAAACTCTTAGAGCGCCTCAGCATCTTCAGCCTTGCACAGATTTTTCTCAAGTTTTT
The DNA here is from genome assembly GCA_035041595.1 of Drosophila basisetae. Taxonomy (NCBI): domain Eukaryota; kingdom Metazoa; phylum Arthropoda; class Insecta; order Diptera; family Drosophilidae; genus Drosophila; species Drosophila basisetae. Next base: position 9,003,996 of record JAWNLB010000070.1, read on the forward strand.
CTTTTGCTTAATTGTTGCTGTTGTTGTTGTTATTGTTATTGTTGTCGATGTTTCCTTTTGCATCTGCGCCAGCTCAAAAACTCACATTGTTACAGTAGATCTCTCTCGCTCCCTCTCTCTTCTACTACCTCCTCCATTGTTTGTCAATTTTACACTCTTGGCTACATATTTTTGGTCTATTGTTTGCTGTCATCTGCAGGCGACGCTGCATGCCTGAGTTATCCTTGCTATTGCTGCTGCTGCATCCTGTGACGCATCTTGGCCGGCACAGATTTCACAGATTTTCAGGCCCAAAACGATAAACGCTGATTTGAAGCGGCCTCAGTTTTCATTTGCCGTTTCAGCAGGACGGTCGTCGTGCTCGTGTTCGTGTTCGTCATCGTGTTCGTGTTCTTTCTCTCTTCTCTGTTACACAGTTGTGCAAATTGTACTCTCTCTCGATCACTCACTACACGGACGCAATAACGGTTAACGCTTGAAGCTTTCGCTCATTTTCTGTTCCGTTTTCGTTCGTCTTTAGCGTGCGGCTTTTTTTCGCCCGTACAAATTATGTGCTCTACACAATATTTTGTCGCATTATTCTGTCTTGTGATTTCCGTGTGCTTGTGTCCCTGTCTGTCATTTGTCCGCAACAGCCGCGCTGCTTAAAATATCGTATTTGAGAGTACAACACCTTTGATAATTTATTGATTTGCTGTGTGTGCCTGTGCCTGTGCCTGTGTGTGTGTGTGAGTGGCGTCAAGCTGGAGAACTCGCTGCTGCTAAAGCTGCTCAATCTACTGGCCAGACACTCGACTACCGACAGCAATTTTGTCAAGATTGAGTTCGAACGCAGCATCATGGAGTTACTGCAAGAGCCAAGGTGCTCATCTTTTACATACACATATCACTTATCATATTGATATTTATATATATTTCTATTTTTATATTTATATTTGAATTTCGTAACGTATCTAACCTCACTTTTCGGTTTTGGCTTATTTGCAGATTGCCGGTAAACGAATGTCAGGCAAGCCAAACAGCTAGAGTCACCTCGAACCTGCACGCATCCAGTAGCACAATGGCGGTCAGCCGTGTACCCTCACCGCCCCTGCCGGAAGTAAATACGCCCGTTGCCGAGAACTGGTGTTATACGCAGGTAAGATTCTCCCGCTTCCCCTCCACTTCACCACGAGAAAAGGATTACATTACAATGTAAGCAAAAGAGCAAGAAAAAAACCTGCTGCCTGCATTCCTATGGATTTATTCACCGCTGCTCAAATTTCCATAAGCCTTGTGTGTGTGTGAGTGTTTGTGCGTGTGCGTGTGTAAAGTGAATCCATTTTTGTGGTTATGTTTGCTGAGCATTTTATTCGCCAGGCTGGCCAGGCTCAGAGGAAAAATGCATTTCCGCTGTTTATTTGTAATAAAATGAAATGAGCCCCGTGAGCGCAGGTGTGCGCTCAAAATGAACAAAACTGTAACTGTAGACGGGTGATGGGCGATGGGAGATGGGTGATGGTAGACGACGGGAAACGCGAGACGGCAGACGGTGCAGCAGAGAGATCAAGAGTGAGAGAGAGAGAGAGAAAGTTCCGTTATGTGAAGAGAATCGGGCAAAGAGCAACCAGAATTCGCCGACACTCGTTGAAAAAGATCCCAAAGATTCTTGCTGATTTTAGCTCTTTTATTAAATTTCTGCTTCAACTTGAGTCATCCGAAAAAATTTTTAAATACTAATAGCTCATAGAAAACTAAGTAACTCTTTCATTTTTAGCTGTTTATAAATTATATTTTCCTTATTTCCTTATTAATAATAATAATAACTCATTTATTTAAAGTCTCAACAAATTATATTTCCATTTCAAATAATTTATTTTTTCAATTTGGCTTATCCTGTTTTTTTTTTATAACAGTTATATTTTAAACATTAATCAACCTATTCAAAGGCTATAAAACATTGATTTGGAACAGAATGAATAATAGCAGTGAATTACAATCTATAACGTAAACATAGAACAGGTTTTAGCAGTTAATAAATAACATCAAATATTACATTTGTGGCACATTAATTTAACGCCCTACAGTCCAGAGGTCGCTGGTGTGGAGGCGCTTCAACCTCCTGCGAGTTGTATTTGACCCAAGTGTGCAGGCCAAAGGGTTGACGTGGTTGTGCAAACGGTCATTATACCGACTTGTATGTCTGTTGACTTGTTGACTGACTGTCGGTAATGCGAAGTCGTTGTGCAGAGTTCTGTTGCTCACATATGGTGGAGCACCAGAGATGTCTCTGAGCACCTTGTTCTGCAAAACTTGAATTTGTACAATGTGAACAAGGCAGGTCCAAGGACACTACCCTGCGGTACACCAGCTCCAATGCGGCGGATGTTTGATCGCTCGCCCCTAACTTCAACCATAAAAGAACGGCCAAGCAGGTAAGACCTGAGCAGTAAATACTGCGCCGATGGTAGCAGAGACTTAAGCTTAAAAAGCAGGCCATCATGCCATACGCGATCAAATGCTTGCTGGATATCCAGGAAGACGGCAGAGCTGTACTGCTTATTTTCCAAGGCCTCGAGGACGTGCTGTACTACTCGATGAACTTGCTCTGGTGTACCGTGGTGATGCCTGAAGCCAAACTGATGATCAGGAATGGCCCTCTGAAAGCCTCTAACTGCCGACAATCTTCCAAGAAATATTTTTTCAAATATTTTGGAGAAAGTGGTCAGCAAGCTTATCGGTCGATATGACGAGACGAGATTATCTGGCTTGCCAGCTTTCGGAATCATCGCAATCACAGCGCACTTCCACGGAGTGGGGAAGTGGTGGATGCGAACCATGGAGTTAAAAAGTAGCACCAAGAACAATACTCCCTTCTCTGGGAGGGCTTTAGCAACTCTGCCGTCAACGCCATCATAGCCTGGGGCCTTAGTGGACTTAAGCCTGCGAATCTGTAAGCGGACCTCAGTAGGGGCGATAGGGGTGATCGGTTGTACAGGATCTAGATCTGCATTTAAAAATGCTTCAGTGTCCTGTACCTGGCTGGGCGATGCTAGTGCAAAGGGCGTGAAGCGACTTTGCAGCTCGTCCGCAAACGCCGATGCAATATCTGCATCCGATCGACACCAAGTGTTGTCAGATTGCATAATGGGGATCCGCCTGAGTGGCTGCCGCTTGACACAACGCGTTGCCTTCCACAAATTGAATCCATGATTCTTACGGGTCTATCTTTTTGTCTTTTTATCTGTCTTTTTTAACTTTTGTTTACAAGTATTATTATTGTTTTTTTCGGAAATCGATTTCCATTCGCAGAACGTGCAAAGTTATCGATAAAATAAAATAAAATAAAATTACATTTGAAATTTGCATTGCCTGACGGAATGACAATTTATAGAAAAAAGTGTTGCATATTTTGTGGTGCTTTCGTGAACGTCCTCATTGAAGTAATCCCCAAAGGGTTCTGGCTTCGAGCAGGTAGTACGGGTCGATCTTTTTGTCTTTTTATCTGTCTTTTTTAACTTTTGTTTACAAGTATTATTATTGTTTTTTCGATAAAATATAATAAAATAAAATTACATTTGAAATTTGCATTGCCAGACGGAATGACAATTTATAGAAGAGCATGACATATACTGTTGTGTCGATATTTTCTCCTCGGACCTTGAAAATTGATGGTGGGGATATGCAAACTTCTCAACAGGCCGTGCCAATATCCGCAGCTGGTCTCCAAGGTGAAGAGTCTCTAGTCGATAGAATAATGTAGGTAAGGGAAGTCGGCAAATTAGATCCGTAACTTCGGGATAAGGATTGGCTCTGAAGATTGAGATAGTCGGGCTTGATTGGGAAATAATAACATGGTTTATGTGCTCGTTCTAGGTAAATAGAGTTTCTATCATTTATGGTAGATTCTTGTTCCCCGGATAGTTAGTTACGTAGCCAATTGTGGAACTTTCATGCTAAAATTTTTAAGAATACTAATTGGGCAACTGATTAGTTCTTTTAAATTATAACGATTATCAATTAACAATCAATTCAGAACTGGCACGGACTTGGGGAATCCGACTGTCTAATTAAAACAAAGCATTGTGATGGCCCTAGCGGGTGTTGACACAATGTGATTTCTGCCCAGTGCTTTGAATGTCAAAGTGAAGAAATTCAAGTAAGCGCGGGTCAACGGCGGGAGTAACTATGACTCTCTTAAGGTAGCCAAAATGCCTCGTCATCTTTGGCTTATCCTAAACTAATCATAGAAAAAGAACCCAAATATTCTTGATGATTTCAACTCACGGAAACCTGAGTAATTCATTTATTTTGGATGTTTATAAATTATATTTTCCTTATTAAATCATTTCTTTCTTCAATTACTGGAAGTTTTAGTTATTTCGATTATTAAATTTCCGCTTCAATTTGAGTCATTCAAAAAAATCGGTTATGAGGAGCCCAAATATTATTAGCCTTCGTAGCACAGGGAAACATGTGTAACTAATTCATTTGAGTTATTTATAACTTGTAGTTCCTTTATTGAACCATTTCATAAATTTCTTCTTTCATTTTCAGGTCAAAGTTGTTAAATTTAGTTATATGTGGACCATAAATAACTTTAGTTTTTGTCGGGAAGAGATGGGTGAGGTACTCAAATCGTCCACATTCTCAGCCGGTGCTAATGACAAACTAAAATGGTAAGTTTGAGCGATTGAGAAAGCAAACTAATAAAAAGAGTGTTGAAATTGAAACAAATGCATTTATTTAATTGTGCAGGTGTTTACGGGTGAATCCCAAGGGTCTAGATGAGGAGAGCAAGGATTACTTATCATTATATTTACTGTTAGTTTCGTGTAACAAATCTGAAGTCAGAGCCAAGTTCAAATTCTCCATACTAAATGCAAAACGTGAGGAAACCAAAGCAATGGAATCCCAGCGGTAAGTAAAAATAGAACAAAAAAAAGATATATAATTATAATTGTTGTCTCTCCCACATATTTAGAGCTTACCGTTTCGTGCAGGGCAAAGATTGGGGCTTTAAGAAGTTCATACGCCGCGATTTTCTCTTGGACGAGGCCAACGGTCTCCTACCCGAGGATAAGCTGACCATATTCTGTGAAGTCAGCGTCGTTGCGGACAGCGTGAACATCTCCGGACAATCCAATATTGTGCAGTTCAAAGTGCCCGAGTGCAAACTATCCGAGGATCTCGGCAATCTCTTTGACAACGAGAAATTCAGCGATGTAACGCTCTCGGTCGGTGGCCGTGAGTTTCAAGCGCACAAGGCCATTTTGGCAGGTAGGACACATATGTCTTCTACACACAATCGACTTAACTGATAGCCACCACCATAAATGTTGAGTCCACTTTAAACTTCTCGTCCAATCCAAGGCCTTTTTAAGCCGAGTCTTGATTCGTTATATATCCAACATATTTGCATTTATTTTATATCTATGAAAACTAAGCTCATTTTTGATGCCAGGTTTTATATTCTCGATTTATTGTACATATCTAAAATGAATGCTCAACATTTCATTCGGTTTTGGTTTCGATTTAATTTCAAGATACGAGTTTTGATATTTAAGGCACTCAACTTTATAGATATTTGCTCCTCTTAAGACAATGTCTCTACAAATAATACAAAATAATTTGCTTTCGCTTTCTTACGAATTCAATGAATAAAATCTTTTGCCTGTAAAGTTAACCAGTCACCATAAAAAATCAAAACTAATATAATTTGTTCTTAGTTTAAAATGTGCATATTTTTTTAAACTTTTGTAAACTTTCTGCAACTTAAATTTTGCACTTTTTCGACTTTGCAGCGCGCAGTGATGTCTTTGCGGCCATGTTTGAGCACGAGATGGAGGAGCGTAAGCTGAATCGTGTCGCCATAACCGATGTGGATCATGAGGTTCTCAAAGAGATGCTCCGATTCATATACACGGGCAAGGCGTCTAACCTAGAAAAAATGGCTGATGATCTCTTAGCGGCTGCTGATAAGGCAAGTCTCTCAACTGATATCCAATACACAATACACACACACACACACACACACACACTGATCATAAGCCATAACTAATTGCATTCTCTGTTTCGCTCTCTGGTGTACAGTACGCACTCGAAAAGCTGAAAGTGATGTGCGAGGAGGCGCTGTGCGTCAATCTCTCTGTTGAAACAGCAGCCGAAACGTTAATATTAGCTGATCTCCACAGTGCGGATCAATTGAAAGCACAAACGATAGATTTCATTAATACGTAAGTTGAACGAAATATGCATATTATTAGTATTATTATTGTCGATATAATAATGTTTTGGTTTGTTTGTCTTGTTAATAGTCATGCCACCGATGTGATGGAAACCTCTGGCTGGCAAAATATGATCACAACACATTCACATTTGATAGCGGAGGCATTTCGTGCGCTCGCAACACAACAAATCCCACCAATTGGACCACCAAGGAAACGCGTGAAAATGAGCTGAAACCATAATGCTACAGCCAATCAACACAAAACAGTAACAGCAACAGCAACACCAACTACAACAACCAATTCAACAGCAACAAGCAACAGCAACAGAAGCAGCAGCAACAACAACAACAACAACAATAATACCTACAATAGCAACAATAATATTAACAACAATTGTAACATACATTTTAACGGTTGCAAGAAGCACTGCAACAGAAGCGTTTCTTCCACAACAACAACAGCCGCAGTAGTAGCAAAAGCAACTAATAATATCAATAACAAAAACACAAACAACAATAACAATAACAACAACAACAACAACAACAAAAATTGGCTTAAGCCATCAAAAATGCCGTTTATTGTTTCAATATCGAGTAATTTAATTTTCAAAAACTTGATAAATGTAATATTTTTATTTTGTTGATTTATGATTGATTACGATTAATGCTTATTTCTAAGATTTAAAACAAAACATGAAAATGAAAACAGAAAACAGAAAACAAAAAAAAACAAACATAACAAAACAAAACAAAAAATATATACAAAAGAAGAGAAACCACAAACAACAACAACAACAACAAGTAAAAAATAAAAGAAAACAAATCAATAAGAATAGAAGAGTTCATTAAGAAGAAACGATGGCAAACAAAACAAAAGCTACAAAAATATAAAAGCATATACATAAATAAATAAAACAAACAATGCGTAACTACTATAATTATTAATTATTATTATTATTAACTATATTATTATGATTACCGCGTATAATTACAAAGCGTACACTTTGATTGTGATGTATATTCGATGAGTATGACTAATGCATAATGATACGGATATGATAATGAAGTTGATTTATATATTGTGTATATGTAAAACTCTGCAATTTGAATTCAAGAGAGCATTAAAGGTTTTATTTTTGTATTTACCGATTAAAACAACAAAACCAAAACAAAAACTATTTCCCCTACACCTCCCCCCAAGCCACACAACAAACACAACACACACACACACACATACATACTTACAAACATACAAAACTTCCACACTCGCGCAATGATCAACAACAACAACTAAGCAGCAACCACCGTCGTTACACACACACACACACACACACACACACACACAACACACACAACACACACAAACACACACACACAGTTCTAAATAGAAAGAGCCTAACAAAATAAGAATATAAATAAAAGCAAAAATAGCACAGTTAACGAAAATACAATGTATACAATTAAAATTCTTCTCTTTTCCTTTCGTTTACAAATAAAAACCAATGTTTTTTTTGTTTTTAAGTATTTAAAGCAACTTCTTTATTTCTTGTATAAAAAAAAAAAACACTAAACAAAAAAAAAAATCAAAAATAAGAACAACATCAACAAACATTGTCGAAATAAATGCAAAATGTAGCACTCTGTGTATAGTAAGCAAAAACAAACAAACAAATAAGTCTTTCAACTCAAAACGCCTCCATTTTTAGCGATGGGATTAACAACCTAATTGATTATGACGACGATGATGATGATGATCCTTGAAAGGAACCAGGCATGTTTTCATAGCTTTTTTTGCGTGTGTGCGGAATTTATTAGTTGAATTAGGCTCTCCGCCCCACCTTCATTTCATTTGCAACTGAAAACTAAAAACTACAAAATGAGCAAAGGCAGCAGCAAACAAGAAACCAAGAAACGAATAAAGTAACAGTGATAATATTCATCCAATTAATATATGAATACTCAAATTTTTTGTAATAAGGCCAAATTCGTTACCAAAATCATGCAATTGATGTGGAGTTATGAGGCACGACTTGCTTTGTTAGTTGACAATTTGATTTAGGCAGCATTTGCAAAAATGTAAATAAATATAGCATTAGTTTCTCTGATTCCGTTCTCGTATGGCTAATTCAATTGCACAACAGAAGAAGAAGAAAAAACAAAACAAAACAAAAAGCTTAAGCGGTGTTTGCACAGTACAAAAACCAAAAAAAAGCCAAAATGAAACGCTTTTCAAATTTGGCCGAAGGTAATCCAAAAATAAGCCAATATTAAACCAAATGATGAGTAGGCTTGCAATAAGTAGACCGATTCTTAGTTTCATTCCAATTGACCAAAAAGCAAAGCAATACATTTAAGAGTGCTGTGTGAATGCCGTCACTGAAAACAAACAAACAAACAAACAAAAAAACAAACTAAAGTTGGTAAATTATCAAAAGCAAACATATTGAAAATATACTAAAAAAAAGACATTTTTATGCATGCCAATCTAAATGTGTAGAAAACAATAAACGAACAGGAGAACAGAACACGAGAGTTCGAGTAAGTAATAGAACTTTATAGTAAACAAATAAAATACAAAAAACTGGGGAATACGAATGCGAAAAACAACAGAGAAAAATTGAATATGAACACGGGAAACCTTTTTAAAAAGCAAATTGTAATTGTATTTAACAAATTAGATAATAAATTAATATGTTCTAAAGACTATGGCGACTTCAAATTTATTTTATTTCTTCTGCTCCTGCTCATCCAGAAACTGTTGCAACAGCGCCGATTCAATTGGAATTGTTAGCTGCTCGGAGCCATCAGCGACACGCTTTGACTTGACCAATTTGTGATCGAGAAACTCGGTCAATTGGGCACGCAATGCCAAATCGGAGCTAACCAGGAATGCCTCCCGACAACTCCAGTACAAATCCTTGAACGGCATGCCCTGATAGTTGGCGTTGCCCTTGTTCTGCAATTGAAACTTGACAATCAGCATGTAAATGCCACGCGAGTTGGTCGTCAACGAGGAGAAGACACTGCGCATCGAGGACAGAGCCAGTTCACCCGAATTCTGCACCAGCAGCGAATTCTCGAAGGCCGTCTCATCCGTATATGGCAGCATGGTGGTGCAATCCCACCACGAGAAATTGTAGTTGCCCAATTTGTTTTGATCCCAAACTGGTGAAATATGTTGCAATGTATTTGCTTAACTAGTTAATCAATTCATTATTATGGCCAACTCACGCAATGGTGTATTGATGTGATCTATGGAGGCCAGCAGATGAATGTTGGGCACGCGAGCCAGGCGGGACAGGATGGCCTGTGATTTCACATTGCGCAGCATTGCACCATCCAAATTGTGCACAATCAGATAGAGATGCGTGTCGGGTATTAGTGCGAACTCCTCTTCGATCATGTCCACAGCCTCGTGTGCATTGGCTGGACTTGGACCCGCATCGAGAATCTCGCTCGTTATGCTGTCCAAGACATCTTTGAGTGTCAGACTGGGAAAGAACCCATTGATCACCAGCACCGTTTGTTGGGCGAGAATATCACGATGAAAGGACTGCAACAGTTGCCGTTTGGAGCCCAATCCATAGAGCAGAATGTTGAAACCTTCGTTCAGGATGCACATCCATTTGGGAAAGTACGAACGATACTCTTCCATAATGGCACCGATGGCCGTCTCATGTTCAGCGGATGCCTTCATATCGGCCAGTAGGCTGAACACACGATCTGCTGCGAGCCGAGGATTCTTCAGGCGATCCAATGTGTGATCCGAGGTGAGTATCTTGCTGCTGGCATGCGAGTGAAAGTAGCCGTCGCTCTCCGGCACAAACTCATTGGATCTCTTAACACGCGCCAATTGACGTTGACGCGCTGCCGACGGTGTCTTGGGCAGCACAGGCACCACAATGGCACGACGTGCCTTGCATGGCGTCTTGGACTCGTCGTCGGCGGCATCGTTGTCGGAGCCAGAGCCATTGCTGCTACTGCTGCTGCTGCTCGAGGAGTTGCCATCGTCGGGTCGATAATCGCTTTCATCAGCAGTGAAATCCTCATCGGAATCTGCCACAATCCGTGCAATCTCTGCAAGAGAATGGAGAATTGAGTTGATTAGTGACAACCAAATGTTTTTTGTTGTTTGCCACTTACGTTTCTTGACCCGTGTGCGCACATGCGATGGCGTCTTTGGTTGATCCGCCTTCTTCCGTTTGGTGTCCGGTGTCTTGACACCCAGGCGTGGTGTCTTTGGGGTGCCGGGAGTGGCATTGAGGGCAGCCAATGACATCGCATCCCTCTTCTTGGGCGTATTGAAGCCAAACAAACTGGTGCCTGCCACATTATTGTCAGTCTGTATGAGCTCGACATCGCGTGAAGTTGGCTTATCCGCACTCGCAACATCTTCTTCAGACTGCTCCTCATCCGTACACTCCACATAATTGAGAACAATACGCTCCTTGGCGCCTTGGTCCTGATATTCCTGATACTTCTTTGTGGGTCTCGGTTTGCGGGCTGATTGACGTGTTCGCGGATGCTCGACGAGCTCTGCAGTGGTACTCAATTCATCGGAACTGCTACCCATTTCAAGGGATTTCCGAATGGTCGATTTTGGACCTCGACTTGTTTGTTTTTGCTTCTTTGGTGTCTTGTATTCGGCAGCTGTTTGTGTTTTTGTTGGAATGGCACTCATTATCTCACATGTGCTTTAATTAAATATGAGAAAGAGAATTAAAGGTAAAAATGGGTAAGAGTGCAAATGCAAAAATGCCATGCAAAAATAATTCTTGTTGTTTTTGCCGCGGTTTTGTTATTAGAACATCGATTTATCAGATCAGTTGTCATCGATTAAATCGTATATTTGATAATTCACAATAGTTAGCTATCGCATCTTCGTTACGATTATTAAAGAAGAAGCAGAGGGTGCTTCCGCCAAACTACAGTTTAAAAATACTCCACAATTAAGACTGCAAGTTATTAAACATATATTAAATTGCATAAATGTGAAATGTATCCTTCTACAAAATATATAAAAGGTGCATAATTACCTGTGCAAAATATATTACCGATGTTTTCGTAGTAATCGAATAATGGTTATCGATATAATGACAGGGACGCATCACTAACTCTGAGTCAGGCGGTTTAAGCGTGCGGCAATTTTTCACAGAGCAGCAGCAGCAGTGTGTATTTCATTTGTTTAAATTTTTATTAAAAGTCACACAACTCAGACGCAAAATGTCGACAATGGCAAGTCCCTTATCCATCGCTGGCACGCGACAGTCCGGCGCATCGGTTCGCACACAGAATGGTAAGCAATCGTTGATTTGAACAACAGCTGCAGCTCGCAGCAGTCGCCGGGGACAAGCACGTTTCCAATCAGACCCCCAGACGCCTGTGAAGAATATTCTCGAATGAGACTTAAGAAATGTTACTCAGCTTTAGAAAAACTGTTTTTTCACAAGACAAAAGCAAACAAATCAAAAGATGAGAGTTATAAGCTCTGACTGGGCACTCAAAGTGAGGTTATGGCATTCGGAACACCCATAAATGCAACTGGCATCAGGCATCTGAGATTGTAATTCAACAATTGTGATAATTGCATTTTTAATATTTGCAGTCATGGCAGCGCTCTCCATATCGAACATTGTCAAGAGCTCACTGGGCCCCGTCGGTTTGGATAAAATGCTGGTGGATGATATTGGGGATGTTACTGTTACCAATGACGGCGCCACGATTCTGCGACTGCTGGAAGTGGAGCATCCGGCTGCCAAGTAAGTCCACAACATAATCAGTTTGAATGACTGTAACTGAGTGGTCCCTTAGGGTACTTGTGGAGCTGGCTCAGCTACAGGACGAAGAGGTTGGCGATGGCACCACATCCGTTGTCATTTTGGCCGCCGAGCTGCTGAAGAACGCCGATGAGTTGGTCAAGCAGAAAATTCATCCCACCTCGATCATTTCGGGCTATCGTATTGCCTGCAAGGAGGCATGCAAATACATTTCGGAGCACCTAACCGCACCAGTGGACGAGCTGAGCCGTGATTCACTGATCAACATTGCCAAGACATCGATGAGCTCGAAAATCATTGGCGCCGATGCTGACTTCTTCTCCACAATGGTCGTGGATGCCGCTCAAGCTGTCAAGATCACGGATCCCAAGGGACAAACAGCGTACTCGATCAAGGCCATAAATGTACTGAAAGCGCACGGCAAATCGGCTCGCGAATCGGTTCTGATTCCTGGTTATGCCCTAAACTGCACCATTGCCTCGCAGCAGATGCCCAAGAAGATAGTGAACGCCAAGATTGCCTGCCTTGACTTCTCGCTGCAGAAGACCAAAATGAAGATGGGTGTGCAAGTCTTGATCAATGATCCCGACAAGCTCGAGGCAATTCGGGCCCGTGAACTGGACATCACCAAGGAGCGCATCAACATGATTCTGGGCACTGGTGTCAATGTTGTACTCGTCAGTGGCGGCGTTGATGATCTGTGCATGAAGTACTTCATCGAAATGGGAGCGATGGCTGTGCGTCGCGTGAAGAAGAGCGATTTGAAGATCATTGCCAAGGCAACTGGTGCCGCATTCCTTACGTCGCTGACGAACATGGACGGTGAGGAGAGCTTCGATGCCTCCATGGTGGGCGAAGCCGCCGAGGTGGCACAGGAGCGCATCTGTGACGATGAGCTTATCCTGATCAAGGGTACCAAGGCACGGTAGGGCATCTCAGATCGAGTATAATCAGCGAAACATATCTTAACCTTTGGATATTTGGGTGTTTTCAGCGCTGCTGCATCGATTATTCTGCGTGGTCCCAACGACTTTTACTGTGATGAGATGGAGCGTTCTGTGCACGATGCTCTCTGCGTGGTGAAGCGTGTGCTCGAAAGCAAAAAAGTCGTTGCTGGTGGCGGCTGTGTGGAGGCAGCACTCTCCATTTACCTGGAGAACTTTGCCACATCGCTGTCGTCGCGCGAACAGCTTGCAATTGCCGAGTTCGCTAAATCGATGTTGGTCATTCCGAAAACTTTATCTGTAAATGCGGCAAAGGATGCCACCGATTTGGTGGCCAAGCTGCGCTCTTACCACAACTCCAGCCAGACAAACACCAAGCATGCCGAACTCAAGTGGACCGGCTTGGATCTAATTGAGGGCGTTGTGCGCGACAATAAGAAGTCGGGTGTGCTGGAGCCGGCCATGTCCAAGATCAAATCGCTGAAGTTCGCCACTGAGGCGGCAATCACAATTTTGCGTATTGACGACATGATCAAACTGAATCCAGAAGACAAGAGCGGCAAGAGCTATGCCGATGCCTGTGCCGCTGGCGAGTTGGATCGTTAAAAAGCTGCTGCTAATATGGCATTTCTTATACTTGGTTAGGCACTTAATCTAATGTAAAACTCACTGCAAACTGCAAAACTTTCGCCCCATTTAATTGTAACAACAATTTAATTGTTTCTTTGCTAACTGCAATTTTGTATTAATCCCGCATCATTTCTTGTTCCTCATCATTTCACGTAATATGCATATTAATAAATGAAACAACCGAATATATGCTGCGGCGTATGAAAAACTAAATCTTTGTGGTTTTCTAACTTAAATCTGAAAGTGTATAGAAAATATTTCTGAGAGAAGAGAAGAGCTCGTTGCTGTGTGTGCTGCAGAGAGCCCGAGGAGAATATTCAAAAATTCGGCTATAAATAGCGCATGCATCTATTTTGTCTATATAAACGAAAAGAATAACAAAATACTGACTACAATCGCGTGAGCAACGAAAAAGCGTGTGAACATTTTTCGTAAAATATAAGAAAATATTTTGAAAATATGTCTGCAAATAATACTGAAAGCCCAATTGAAGGCGATGTGAATAATAATGAGACGGCAAATGGTGGACAGGCGGAGCAAGTGGAGCAGCAGCCAGCGGCGCAGCAGCCACAAAACGAGCTGCTCGACATGGTGTTCACATTGGAGAGCGAGAAACAAGCGCTGCTCGAGGAGTCTCGCAAACGAATCGGGGCGCTGCGCAAAGACTTTGAGGTTAGTTTTCAATTGGCCATTCCAATTTATTGAACTATAAAAAATAATCAGTAAGGATTTTTACAAAGGAAGCACGCTGCGAGAATGAACGCTTGCAGAAGCGAGTGGCCAATTTGGAGCTGTCACTGAAACAATCGGTAATGCTGGGCGGAGTAGATGCACCAAAGTCACGACAAGAACAGGACGAGCTGCTTCTAAAGGCCAAAACACTGCTGTTCGAGAAGACCAAGGTGAACAAGCAGCAGGAGCAACAGATTGCCGTGCTCCGGGAACAAGTTGAGTCCATTAAGGATGTGCTGCAGGTGACCAAAGACATGCTGCAACTGAGGACCACAGAAGGGGAACACACCCAGGCGCGTCTCGAGAAGAGTCAATTGTGGATCAAAGCCGAGCAGGACAAGTGTGCGCTGACCGAAAAGAAATTGCAGATATCTAAGGGTGTCTACGACAAACTGCGTGCCGAATACGACACACAATCGAAGATATTTAAGGTATGGTTTTTAATAATAAAATATATATAGTCACTAACATATATATCAACTCTTTCCTGGCAGGATTTGAAAGCGGCCTATGAGCAAAAGTTGAAAGTGTTGACTGTCGCATTGGCAGAGGCCAAAAAATAGTTGAACAATTTAATAAACTACATATGTTAATTAAATGCACAAATATTCTTTATATATGTTCAATAATTTAATCAACTTTGTTCAGCGCCAATCGTGACGGAGTCCCTAGGCGCTTTGCTTGGTCTGCTGTTGTTGTTGCTGCTGCTGAATCAGTTTTGCGGCGGCAGCATGCTTCATCTCGAGCACGCTCATCACAGAGTTTAGGAAACGTGTCTTTTGTATGTGGATCTTTTCAATTTTCTCGATCTGTTCCTGCACATACTCGACGCGTCGCTTAAAATAATCCTTGGACCCATCCAGATCCTATTAAATGGAAACAGACGGCGATGTGAGCAGAGTATAAAAATAATTGATTTCATTGAGTCGCTGTTACCTTTTCGATGTAGTAGCCGGTGCCGATGTCTATGATGAAATTGTTGAGATCCTTGATGCGTCCTGGCACATACATGCTACTTGTCAGCGGCACGAGTATTTGACGATTCTCCCATTCGGGCTGAAATGCTTCCAGCGCATCTTTGGAGCCAGCGTATTTCGCTTTGCAGCCGTGCAGAGTCGACAGCGAGTCCTGTATGTTATTCATTTCCTAAACGAAATCCCAATTGTTAGAAACATGTGCAACTGCGGCATTTGTGGCAGCCCCCTTCCCCGAAATTGTACTCGGTGATGGTGAGTGAGTAACACCCACACGCGACTCTGGCACTCACCTGCTCGAACTCTTGCTTGATTTGCATCAACTGGTCGGGGCTGAGCTTGGTGAGATCGATCATCTCGGTTTTTGCTGCAGCATTGGCGGTTCCAGACATATTTTACGCTTAAATTTATAACTTAATAAATGTAAATTTTTATTCTTAATAGTCACACGCAAATCTGCTAGGGTTGTATTGCAATCGTGTGGAACAAGTTCAAACGAGCGACTCACGCTACAAATAGAACTGGTTTCGTGATTCTCTCATCCCTAAGAACTGTTATGCGCCGCTATCGTTTACTTGCAACCTTAACAGGACGCATAATATTTGTAACCCAAAATTGCAGTGACTCATCAGTCAGTTTTGTAAAAGGTTCTTCTATGCTCCAAATGGTTCTTTGATTACAGCGACATAACAGACAACTGTATCTAGTGTTGACAAAGGCGATACAATATGTTCGAAAAAAAGGTAACGGATTCGTTCGTTTTTTATACTTTTACTTTATTTATTATATGCAATGTTATAATTCTGTGTTTTGTCAGTCATTCTGTATTTGTATGCAATTTTATACCTTTTTTTTTACTTTCTTTCACATAAATTATAAAATCTAACATAAAACAAAGCCATTTCATTAACAATCACTGCCGCTACATGTTACATACACGTTACGATTTGTTATGATATAGGCGCAGCCATTACATGTTCATATACATATTCTTTGTAGTTATATACTGGGTCAGTGTGAGTGTGTGTGTGTTTGTGTGTGTGTGCGTGTGTGTGTGTGTTTGTGTGTGTGTACATATGTGTATGTGTATGTGTGCTTATGTGTTTTTGTATGGGCTTTAATTTCGTATATATATATATATATATTAGATAACAATGATATTAAGCCTAAATAGATATATGTAAGTTTAAGTTGTATTGATACATTGTTTGCATTTCATCATTCGCATTTATCTGTTCCTACGATCATTCAACTATTACATGCTTTAACTAAGTTACTTTTACTCATTAAACTAACTTCTTGCCTCGGCCCACTTATCATTTATGTTTATCATACATAACATTATTCTTTAATCAATTGGTATCTGTATTGTTTTTTTTTTTAGTTTTTTTCTTTTTTCTTTTTTCGTTTATCTAAAATTGTTTTTAAACAATTTATCAAGTAATAATTTGCATGGTGTGTAGAATTTTCAATAGGTTTGAAGTTTTCATAGTTTTTCCGTTTTTTGTTCTTAATTTTATTTTTTGTGTGCAGTTTTAATAATCGCAAGGCAAAAATTTGAGTTTTGGTTTTTCAATTGAAATGAATAAACTTCGTGGTTTGTTTTAAATGCAGAGTTTTGTTTTTTTTTCTTCTTTTCTTTGTATCTTGTGCAGCGTTAACATTGTGAAGATATATAGAAATTTGTTGTCGTAGCCATTGGAGATCGGGTACATACATATTTAAGTGGGAATGGTAATTTGTTATCAACAGCATTTTAATTTGTTATGAATTAATATTATCAAATCGAAGGGACGTAATACATAATACATAATAATAATCATAATTAATTATACATTATAGTATTGTATATGCAATGTATATGTTTTGTATATATATATATAGATGTACATATATATAAATAGTAGAGTATGTATGCATGTTTAATTTGTATTTTTTCTTCTTTATTTTTTTATTTTGTTGTTAGTAGGGTTTCCTTGTTGTATATAGTATATGTATATATATGTATGTGTGTGTGTATAAATAAGTGTGCATTGTATTGTGTAGTTCTTGTTGTTGTTGTTGCAATTGTCCTAAGTGTTTTCATTTCGCTAGATTCGCTAGTTTTTTTTTGTTAGTTATGTGGTATTTCGGTTGTATACAAGTTGAAGTTCTTCAAAAACTCGAAAATATATCAAAAATTGTTTTGTTGAAATGCAATATATATATGTATATGTGTAGTTAGGAGTCAAATATACATATATCTAAATATACATATGTATATATATATAGTATGTCGATATATAAACCAATGATTTGGTTAAAGATAAGTCAGAAGAAGAATTAAATAATTTAGCTTGGAGTTAGATCTCTGGTAAGCGGAGTAAGTAATTTTATGTATGTATGCAAGTATGTATGTGTGTATGCATGTGTGCGTGTATAACTCCAATATATGTATATAAGTACATACGCATAATATAAAGTCTTGATTACAAAAATTTTGGTATACAAATAGCAGCAAAATTAAATGAAAGCCCTAAAAATTGATATTCCATTAAAATAAATTATACAATTTTCTTGGTGTAGGTGTGTGTGTGTGTGTGTGTGTGCATTTTGTGTGTTGCTTTATTAAGTTGCCTTATTGTTAGTTTCTGCTGCTGTTGCTGATTGCGTATACGTCACGTAAGCCTCGAAAAATATGCACAAAGCGGCTCTAATACTGTAAAATTGTTGCTTGTTTCCGTTTTCTTCGTTTTCAGCTGTAAAGTAATTTTGCTCACATTTGATCGCATTTTTGTAAAAAAGCTAGGTAGGTTCGCGTCAGTGTCTAGTTTTGAGTGTATTAGTGTATTAGGGTGTGTGTGTGTTCGAGTTGGTGTCTTGTTAATTGATATGTCCGAGTTCATATTGCATGAGAGTCTATGACAATATTTAGTCTCAAATACATATACATATTAAAAAGTATACATGTTGGGGTTTTTTTACGAACCAATTTAGTGGTAAACTCAATATGGCATTTGTTTGTAGTATTTGCTGCACGCAAATGGAGAAATCGCGTTACTTTCTACATACGTTTTATTCAATCGAAATGTTTGCGAATTGTCCTAAGTGGTTCATGTCATTAACTAATTAAAGCCAGTTTCAATTCAATAAACAATCTTATGCATCATTATCATTATCATTACTTTTATAATAATAATATTTGATCTGCGTCGTTCATTTAGATTACAGCACCACATTTTGTAATTTTACACGCTGTTCTTGCAAACAAACAGAAACTGCTTACATAACTTTAAATGTAATATGTGTGTCTTTATTATATATATATATATATATATATATGTTTAAATTACGTTTACATCGAAATTCGCTAAATTGTGTAATTCTTGTATAATTTGCAGTTTACGTTTTATTTAATATATATATTTATATATGTATATATATATATAGTTTACTTTACTGCTTCGCACTTTGCGAAAACTTTAAATAGATGTTCCATATTTTTCTTTACTTTATAGCCCATATATTACAATACACAATTATTTGATTGGCTAGTGGCATAATTTATTATAACATAATGATATATGCTGCGATTCCTATTTCCTTTTTTTTTTATTTTTTGGTTTTGTATTAGCAAGTCTTGAGTTTGAAGCTATAATTTCTTAGGCATAATTTTTGCTGAATTTTTTTTAGAGTTTTTTTGACGTTTGTGTTTTTTGTGTTTCTTTTCTTCTGCTAGATTCAATGCCATTAAAACTTAATGCATATGCAGCTAAAATATTGTATTTATATTGTATGGTTTGCAATGTGTGTGTGTGTGTGTGTCGAATGTTCTTATGTCCTTGCTAACGTATGTATGTCCGTGCGGGCTTTGCTTATTATCCTTCCGTCATTTGTACACTTTGAGATGTTGTGTTTAATTAACGCCATGAGGTTGCTAAATAAATATATCAGTATATATATATATATATTCTTTTTTCGTATGCATGCGTGTAAATATAAATGGAGTATATATATTTTTTGTTGTTTGTTTTTCATTTTTCCGGGATCATGTGGATCACGTGGTTTATTGCTAATTTGACGCGGTTGTTTGTCTTTGGGCTTTTCGCTGGCGGGAGTTGCTTACACATACCACTCCTTGACGTCTTTGGAGTCACGCTTCTTGGCCTTCGGCTGCACCAGACCCGCCATCTGTGGCCGTCCATCGCTGCCATAACCAAGTGATCCACTGCCACTGGACATCATACCGCCACCGCCACCGCCACCGCCGCCGTTGTGTCCGTTCTGTCCGTGATGCTGTTGCTGCTGAAGCTGGCCATGGAGTTGTCCTTGGTTGACGCCACCAGCTGCCTGATGATGCTGTCGCTGCTGATGATAGGAGCCATTGGTGCTAGTATTGCCCAGCAGAGCCGCATTCGGATTATGCGAACCATAAGCGGCAGCCTTTTCACTTTCCGTCTTGTAGCCACGATCGCCGTTCGATTTGAGCCACAGGACGAGCAGGATAACGAGTATAACCGCAATCAGAATGCCAGCCACAATGCCAATGATCATCGCTGTGCGTTCCTCCTCAATGGAATTGATGCGTCCACCCTTGCTCTTCGGACGATAGTTGTTCACATTGTTGCTGTTGTAGGTGT
Source organism: Drosophila basisetae (assembly GCA_035041595.1). Classification (NCBI taxonomy): domain Eukaryota; kingdom Metazoa; phylum Arthropoda; class Insecta; order Diptera; family Drosophilidae; genus Drosophila; species Drosophila basisetae. Next base: position 9,023,880 of record JAWNLB010000070.1, read on the forward strand.
TGCCGCCATACGGTCCATATGGCGGTGGATCTGGCTGTGGTGGCAACGGTTGTGGCATTGGTGGCAATGGATTCCCTTCGGGCAACTGTATACGCTCATGATCATGACTGCCACCACCACCACCACCACCACCTATCGCACCGAAGTCATCATGTGTGGTCTCGCGCTCTGTGACTGTGGTGCGTATCTCCGGCATCATTGTGGTGCTGCTCGTTGTTGTTGTTGTTGTCGTGGTTGTGGATATTACTGGCCTGCTGCTGCTGCTGCTGGCGGTGCGTTGGGTGGTGGTGCTCACACTGCTGCTGCTGCTGGTGCTGCTCGATTGGCTGCTGGACGTGCTGCTGCTGCCGGCACTTGGCATTGTGGTCATATAATTGGTGGTGCTGCTGCCACCCACGCTGATGCTGCTACTGCTGCTGCTGCTGCTATGTTGTTGCTGTTCTGTCGTCACATCGCTGCGTCCTGTCGTCGAGGCGGTTACCAGCTCGTTATTGGACTCTGCAAGTGGTTAGCAGCAGTTTTTAGTGTTTCAGTTTAGCGGCAATTTAGTGTTGTGGTAGTGTTGTGCTGTGTGCAGTGCTGTGCAGTGACAGTGCAACAATGCGACAGTGTTTTCCCTCCCAGAAAGAATAAACAGTCGAGCTTCCCTATATCGAACCGTCCTCATCAAACTTATTTCACTCAAAGAGACTTTTAGCTAATGCCAAATTGAGTGTAATGTAATAAATAAATATATAGAAACAAATAAAATAATTCTATTTTAAAAATGAACGCTTGAGGATAGCCATAAATAATCTATGCTCGAATTAATTATTTAATAATTCATTTCAATGTACTTTCAGAGTAATTTTTTAAAATTTAAAAATAAATCTAATAAATTATAATATGTAATATTTTTCTACTAAAATTAAATGGCAACTTTTGTACCAAATCTAAACATATGTGAATATTAATGAAAATCAATATTTAAAAAGAAATCATCTCGTACATTATAATAATATTTTATGATGACTGGTTCCATACATAAATAGCTGAATTAGCTTGCGAGAGTCGGACTAGGAATTAAAATAATAATACAAAGTTCACAACAAATACATAACATAAACATTGTGGATTTTTCAAAGTTAACTAAACAATCTTCACAAAATAAAGATAGATGTAATATTAAACGATAGTCAAACACTGCCTGTATTATTAAAATTTGGCAGTCAGGAGTCTGACTTATGGAATAAGCATACCAAACATTTACTTAAGCCACAAAGAATTCAACTTAATTGGTCTGCAGTTAAGCCAAGTTCGATTTAGGAAAGTTCGACTGCTGGTCCAAAATAAGTTTCACAATTAGTTTTATTGAACATAAGGTTAAAGAGCGTAATTTGATATTTGATATTTGGTAGAGATATGCTCATGCTGCTGCTGCTGTTGATATGTACAATTGGAAGATAACTGAACGTACATTGAGAACTGTACATTATTCATGTAGGTAAGCTAATATGTGTGTAAGTAGTATGTAAGATAACTATGCAAAAATACTTTCTTTCTTTCACTAACTCATTCCTACGCATACACATTGAGACTTATGGACAGAGGTATCGCTACTGCTATATACAATACATATACACATATTTGCGGTATATAAGACTACCGAATGTACCCTCCTCTCTCCTCTCTCCTCTCTCATCCTTCATCTTCTTCTCCTCATTCTTCTCATCTTCTTCAAATACAAAAAACGCTTTTATTTCTGTTTTTTCTTTTAAGCACACACGCTTTTGATCGGTGTGGCTGTAGTTGTTCTTGTTGTTGTTGTTATTGTTGTAGCATTATTTGGAGTTGTTGTTCTTGTTGCTGTTGTTGTAGTTATTGTTGTTGTTGTTGTTCTTGTTGTTGTTGTTGGTGGTATTGCTCAGATACATATAATACACATATACATAAATATATGCTAAAGTTATTTAAGTAGTTTTAGACACTGTCTAAGTATTTAGTAGGAGCTTAGCCCATTTGCATTGCATTTGTTATTTGCAACTAGACGTTAGCTTTGCATTTGTAATTGGTTTCTTATGCTTTTTTTAGTTTAATTTACAGAGTATCCAAGGCGCAATCACAGTCAGAAATATGAAGACGTGTTCACATTCTGAAAGAGACACATAAGGCGTACTCATTGTCAGTTCAAAATTAGAAGCATCATCAACAACTGAGTGGATGAAGTGGAAACAGCTGAACTGAATCTGAATCTGAATCTGAGGCTGAAGGATGGCACGAGAGTGAGAGACTGAGTTTTGAATTCTGAGCATTTGATTTTGAGATTGCGATTGCGATGGAATTGTTTTGGGAATTAAAAGTTGGTTGAAGTTGGTTTTTTCAATGGTTGTTGTATATGCATATGTGTATCTATATGTATATATATATGTATATGTATATGTATTTGTATTTGTATATGCATATGTATAGGTATAGGTATATGTATATTTATATGTATATGTATATGTATATGTATATGTATATGTATATGTATATGCATATGTGTATGTATATGCATATGTGTATGTATATGTATATGTATATGTATATGCATATGTACATGTGTATGCATATGTATATATATATGTTCATATATGTGTAAGCGTTCAAAGCATTGCATACTTCAAGGCGCGCAAAAACCCAGAGGAGGAGATCACTAACAAGGAACATCGTAAAACTGTGAAAGCATTTGGAACTAGAAACACACGTATTTTTTGACATACGCCAGCTATGTATATACTAGGCATATATATACATATATATATACACATATATATGTATATATATAGATATTAAAAAGGAATCCCGAGCTTAACCGTGACAACGATCTAGTTCTACTTACATACAGCAGTATATATGTATTATAATTACTTGAACAATACAGTTTTGTTTGCTAGCTAAGATAATGTCTGATATGATTTGTGTGGCTGTGTGATGCTAATGTCAATGACAAAATGACACCACACTGGCAACAAAAAACAAGGAAAATAAAGAAGGTAACACACAACTAAATGCCGAATGTGCGACTCACCTGCACCCTTTGCCGTCGATGTCGAGGTGAACTGCTCCGTTGTCTCACCATAATCCCCGGAGCCATGGACACAATCCTCATCGTCGCAGGCTCGCTCAGTGCCATTGTTGTTGTTGTTGTTAGTGTTGTTGTTGTTGCGATCGAGGCCAAGACTGTTGCCCTGCTGCGTGGTTGTCGTCTGTTTGGTGGGTGGCACATAGACGGGCGTAATTAGATCATCCCCGCTGCCCGACTCGAAGGGCGGCGTGCATTCGTCCTCATCGTCGCCGCGACACCCGGATCCCGCACCGGAGAAGATCAGATCGTCTATCGCACCCGGATAACCACTCGCCGGCGTCTGTCGAGTAGAGTTCAAAGTCTAATTTTACTTCAGTTGATCTGGCGCCGACCTGGCCAAGCGGTTATTTTGTATGTCAGTCAGTGTTAACTGAGTTGAGTATGTGCATTATAAGTATATATATGTGTGTGAAGCCATGTTTTGTTCATATGACGTAATGATTGTATTTAATTGTACCTAGAGCATAGAACTGGAATATCGGTTTGGTGTTTGGCAAATGTCCAATTTCAGATGTGTTTTTTGAGTGTTTCACAAGAAAATCTTCACACTCACACAATGCGCGTTGAGTTTAAAAATAAGTTTTAAATAATATACTAAAATGTTTCCAAAGGGTGATTATTATTATTGCTTTTTGAGCGTTTATAAAAGTGAAATTGCTCTATTTCTACTTAGCCGGAAGAGACAAACGGAGCCAGATACTACGTGATTATTGTTGTAATTGTCAGTAAGTGCCTAAAAGTTACTTCAAATTTTATATTTATGTCATACACAAAATCATTTAAGTCCAGCCAGAATGATTTAATCGAAAGTGCTCGACTAGGAGATACACTCAACCCAACTGTTAAACAGTAAATCTATAACTTTTCTGTTTCTCATCCGATCTTAATGAAATTGTTAGAGTTTATGAATAATAATAGTATTATACGAATAGTATAATATTAAATATCAATTGTAAAGCTTTTATTTCTATCGAAAACTAATCAATATTTGCAAATCGCAAAAAGTTATTGATAAAATATACTTCGCTTATTATACGAGATTATAATTTCTATATTTGAAGTATATAGATAACTGACCGATGAACATGACTAGATGATTCCTTCTGAAAATTGTTTTTAATTTGTAAAATTTGATTTCATCTTTTAAGACAGAAAAAGTTCCCTTCTTACCCCTTAAGGGAATGTGTGTCTGTGTGAATGAATGTGCTGGCAGATGTGTGTAGATTTGTGCAAATATATGTTGGTGTAGATATGTGTAGAGTCATGCAGCGTTAATGCGCTCAAACTGGCTTCATAACGAGTACAGTTACAGTGCAAACAAAATGATAATTCTATCTGCATATGGTAGTATATAATATGTTTACTATACATATGTATGTATATAGTAATTGTATTTGTAATACATGAGTGTGTGCATGTCTGTCTGTGTGTGTATGTGTGTGTGTGTGTGTTATATGTAATATATATATATATATATTCACAAATTGATTATTGCATATGCTGTGCTGTGTCTGAGAAAATAGTCAAATAGCAGTTAGCTGAGGTTAATGGCAAATTTTTGTTGTTGCTGTGGGTTATTTTGCTGGTGCTGGTTACAAGAAGCGTTACGTTAAGAAAAACGCTGATGGAAACGAGGAAAATAAATATTGGAAATGTACATAAATCAAATATGGCATTTACACTAGCTTATACATTTAGTGGCTAATACTTTAGTATTTAGTTTTTTAAAATTTAAGTGTGCAACCAAATTTCCCCGAACTTAATGATGATGGGCATTGGGCAGGCATTTGTAGTTGAAGGACTTCAGAAACTGTACATTTGGCAATTCAGGGGAAAAGGGGTTCGCACAACGTAATGAAACTGATTATTATACGATATTTGGATTTAGTTTATGTTGAATAAAGAAAGAATTTTGAATAAAGTTGGATTTTTTTTTTTTGTTACGATGAAGAGAAATACTTGAAAAGTTGAAAGTTGAGAGGAATTCAAATAAAATTTCAAATAAATTCCCTAACCTGCTGCATTCTCTGCAGATCATTTCTATCTAATACTCCAGTTACCAATTGAACATCTCCCCGTATGGTGATATGAGGATCGCGCTCGACGGCCAAATCCAAAATGCGCAGCTTATTCACAGACAAACCGGCAATGACACCAGCAAAAGGACGCTCGATCCTTGTGCGACCGTTGCGACTAAATTTGCCGCCCACTTGTATATTGGACATGGTGTTGAACACGGTCGAATGGTGGCCTGGCAAACAGAAACAAAAACAAAAACAGTAACAGCGAATATCATTATTATGGGATTAGAATATATAATGTTGATCTTACCCTGGGGTGTGAGTGCCTGCACATTATAGTCGTCCAGCTGGAGCGTTGCATTGCCACCCTTGCGCGAGAACCGCACCACATGATACGCATTATCGTTGACCTTGGTGCCGATCTCGCCCAGCGGCAAATCGACACTGCCAATGTTATAGACCATAAAGATATTGCCCTCGACCAGCTCCATTTCCATGTAATCCTGTGTGGTGGCACTTTCAATGCGCAACAGCACCGCATCCGGTTTGGTGGTAATGAAACCCAATGCTACATTATCCTCCTCGGTATCCGCTTGCGTGTTCTCCGGAAAATTGTACTGCACCATGCCCTTGTTATTACCAAATTCATATGCAATCGACTCTGCAAGTTGACGACAGATGACAATGATTAGTATGGCTTTGTGTGGCATTGCTTGTGGCATTGATTGTGTGTTTGATCAGCACCCACCGTCGTAGCAGGTCGGACCCGTGTATGATGTCATATCGCATTCGCAGGCATAGGCATTCCATTGCTGGACGCAGACACCTCGATTGGCGCACGCATTTTGGCTGCACTTGGTGGGTCCTTCGCAACCGCTGACTACCAACGAGCTGGGCACAACCGCATCGGTTGTGACCGATGGCGATGTATCGCCTAAATCCAACGATGCCAAACAACCCTCAAAGCCGGATCGTGACGAAATCGAACCGGGCAACTTAGAATACATGTCCTTAAATACACCTCCAATATAGAGTATGCCCGCCAGCTCCAAATGCATATTATTCCCGGTCAAGGTGATAATCTCAAACGAATCGTCCACGGTTAGAGTGTGCGTCTTGGGTCCTGGCCGACGAATGCTGACCTGATGCCAGCGATTGTCATTCATGTGGATGCGTGACTTATCCCTCATCGTGACAGGTCCGTCGCCCAGATCGAATGTGTAATGGATGTGTCCATTGACCAGCTCCACGGCAACAAAATCATTGCGTCGCCCACCATTGAATACTAGCAGACCATTCGGCTCCACGGTCTTGAAGCGAAAGTCTATCGATATGCTGGTGTAGGCTTTGAGCATGGCCAATCCCACATAGGAGTGCTTGGAGCGGAACGTTGCCGCATGATACGGCTGTCCAGAAGGTGAGTTGACAAAACGAGCTGTCAGCTTAAAGGTGGCGCTGGGCAGGGCCGATAGTTCCGGACCCAGAGATTTCACAATATCCAAGTAGCTAATGTGGAAGAGGTAATGACTTTAAGTACTTGCAACAAACGAAATGCGACTGTGCTCCAACTAATCACATTAAAATCGAGGTATTAACGTTTGAAAGCCCAACCAAAAAAAATGATGATAAGTTTTGCAGGGGCAGATCTTTGGCTTACCGCTGGCCATTGAATATGAAACCCTGCATTTGTCCCACAAAGTTTGGCATTGTCGAGGTCATCTGGATCTCCTCCTCGGCATGAAAGAGGCCGCCCAGGTGTATGGATCGTATTTCCATGGTGCTGTGGCGTCCCAGTATTGTCTCAGCTGTGCAAAGAATACAGCAGAGTTTGATAAAACTCGGGGGGTTCGGGGTTAATCGGGGTTTGTGCCAGCCTGGGCTTGCTCTAATATGTTAGTTTAGTTTAGTTTAGTTTAGACTAGGCATAGTACCGTTAACATTTTGGTATATAGGCATACATATATATATGTATAGACGTATATTACGTACGTATTCAAAATATATGGATATTATTGATTATATGGAGTATAGTTGTTGTTTTTGTTGTTGTTGGTGACAAACGAATGTTTTAGTTACTAGAAGCACATACGCATATTATATGTATTCAAATATTAAGTAGTATATAGTAGTAGTAGTAGAGTATAAAGTAGTGGTAGTAGTAGTAGTAGAGTATATGCATTTTAGTAGACATAGAGCTAAAGTTTGATTCAAAATCATTTCAAGCAGTTGTTGTAAGTTGGTGTCACTTCTGACAGTGAGCTAGAATTGTCAATGCGGCTTGGGTATATACTAAAGAAAAGTGCAATTACGATAGTTATTCATAAATACATATGTGTTATGCATATGCATGTGTTGTTCTTTTTAACTTTCAACTGATTAAGTTAAGAATGAAAATGAAGAAGAAAATTGATAAATTGTTTGCTGCAGCTTTGCTCAAATCAGAAAGAAAAGTAAGAAATAAGTGTGTAGTTAAATTAGTTCAAGATCAATAAGTATGTAAATTGTTTTTTTTGCTTCTTTTTTTTGTTAGGGTGCGCTTGTCTCATATACATATACATATATATCTACACACATACATACAGTGTAGTTGTTGTAGTAGTATATGCCACTTTTTCTTTAATGTGTTTTGGTGAGTTATCATTATCATTACGAGTACTTTTATTTGAGGCGGTGACATTTGAAATTCGTTAGGTGCATTGCGTTAAACTAGAACGAACGTAAACAGTTTTATTTTTGGTTTCTTTTTGCCTAGACTCTAAACGCCAAGAACTGATAATTAAACATATATAAATGAGATCAAATCGAAATCAATGACAACTTTTGCAGCTGCTTTTGAACGACATTGAAACTAAACATCGATTTGTAATTTATACTCGAAATCTTGTATGCTTATTGTAAAAGTGTTGTGTGTGTGTGTGTGTGTAACCTCGCATGTCGTTTCTTGTCTTTGTGTGTATAGTGTATGTTGTGGGACTACGTGTAGCTAATAACGGTGCAATTGCCACAAATGAGGCAATGGTCAATGGGCATCACATTGCGCATACGACGCGTGGGCCGGCGTGTTGAAAAATGATTGATATCTGGACATGCAAATGACTGCAGAAAGCGATGATGGCGATTAGAAAATAGACCGAGAGAGAGACAGAGAGAGAGAGAATGGGTGAGGGAGAGAGCGAGAGGGAGATTTAATGAGCTTGGAAATTGACTAAACTAGGTGAAAAGCGAAAAGTGGAACACAGTTTGTTGCAGCTGCTTCGCAACCATATAATTAGCCGCATTTATACTTGAATTGTGACAAACTAAACTAAAGTACTTCACACACACAGCGAGAGAGAGAGAGATAGAGAGAGAGAGAAATTGAGAGAAATTGAGAGAGAAAGAGAGAGAGACGGGGAGAGAGACGGAGAGCGTGGCGCTGGCATGTACAGCAAGTCATGCGATTTTCGACTATTATTTATTCAGAGTTATTAATTTGTGTGTTTGTTTTCTTTTTTTTTTCTTTATTTGCAGGTGCGCACATGCAAACGTTGACACGTGTGTGTGGGTGTGTGTGTGCGTGTGTGTTTGTGTGTGTGTAGTAGTAGTCTTAGTGTGCAATTTAATAGGTGTGTGCGTGCGTGGTGCAGCAAATGTCCGAAACAGTGAGTGTGTGTGTGTTTTGGCCAAAGGCTGGGCAAAAGGGCTCGAAGGAGCCGCCTATTTGCCGCTGCCTTCTTGTGTTGACCGAGTTGCAACTCTGTACACAGGACACAGTGCGAAACTAATTTGTACGTTTAGACACGTTTTGGTTGCGGTTGCTATTGTTATTTGTTATTAACGAGTACATAGTTTACTTAACACAAAGCTAATTAAATATTAAATGGTGCAAAATTACAGCCCTGGGTGCTTCAAAGCATTGTTTTGCCCCCTCGTCTCAATAAGTCACAGGTCGCGTGCGTTGCGACAGCATTTTCAATTTCATTTTCATTATTACATATATGTATATATATAAATATATATATGTACATATACGATATATGCATATTTCTGTCGTCACGCTCCGCATCCTTGACGCGACTTTTATCGAGCGATTTGGCAAAAAAATGCTTCACCGAGTTCTTGCGTGTCGATTTTTTTTTTGCTCTCGCCTAAAAGAATTGAAAATATTTTCGTTGTTTTTTCTTCTCTTTCGTTATTCGATTTTTTTTGCTTTGTTTTATGTTTTTTTCTTGTTTTAATTTTGTTTTGCGTTCTTCTTCTTGCTGTTTGCATTTTGAAATAGAAAAGGTCATTAAGATCACATTTGTGATTAGAAAATTGCATTTGCATTCGACATTACTTGCTGTTGTTGTTATTGTTGCTGCTGTTGTTGCTGTTGCTGTTGTTGCATTTGTTGCTTTTATTGCTTGTATTGCTCTAAATGTTTTCATTTTGAATAATACACTCCTGAAACGAACTGTTCACATACCAAACATGTCGTTTAAATTATTTAAACGGAATCTATTTAAGCACACACTTTCATTGCTTAGCTTATATTTAGTAGGTATGCCTGTAAGTACAAATCTTTAATATATACATCGAAATCATAATAAATTATATCAGAAAATACAATAAATACACTAATTACCTTGACATTGAGTTGAGACAATTGAAAGGCATTTTTAATAATATTAGTAGAAAACAGAATTTTTACCATTTTTAATGAGATCAGAGTATGACAAGAATGAACACTTGCAAACCTCAATCCATCTGCTGATCTCTGATTTTTTATTATGGAATTAAAAAACCGATCCAACCAGCTGATATATTTGTCCGATGTTAAATATTTTCTTTTGCTCAAACCGAATACCGTCAAAATGTTTGTAAGAATGCCGAAATGTTTAACGGATTTTGTATACTTTACGTACCAGAATCGGAATCGGATTTTAGTTAAAAAATAAATTGATTACAGCAAAAATTGATATAGGATCATTTGTTCGCTAAACAAAGAACTTCAATTATTGCTCAGACAATATATAAAATCAGGGGTACAATATATAAAATTAAATATGAATTTCGTTTCGATAAAAACTCCCAAGCTCAACATCAAGGCAATTGTGGTAAAGAAATTTTGGAAGTAAATCAAAAGGAAAATAAATGATCATCAATCATGTACAACTATAAGTACTCAATATGATATTTTCAATGACATAACAATTTACAAGACAATCAAATTTCAAATATATGTATATATATATATTTATATATAACATTTAATGTGATTTTAGCAGCTGTAACTGTACAACCTGTACTTGTTCATTTAAAACGAATGCTATTCTTGTTATTATTATTCTTTTTTTGTTTAATATTGTTTATTTTATAAGATAAGACATATATTGGCATCTTATTAGTCACTTTTGGTAGTTAACGATCGCTGGTTGCTGATAAGTTGATTTAATTTCAATCGAAATGGGAATTGGCAATCATAGTTTAAAAATCAAACAAAATACTTATATGGCTGTATAGAGGTATCGCAAATGAAAACACAACATCAAGATGTTTGAAAAAGTCTCAAAAAACTAACGAGAATCAAATAAATGATTATAGTATGAAGGAGAGAGATTGGCAAGTTTGAGTTTTGGGTTTATTCAAATGGGCAAGTCGTAACGAATCTTTTAACAAATTTTCTCCAAACCAATATGAAAAACAAAAAAATGAATACAACAAAGTAAATGGAGGTGGAAAAGTTGAAGGTTGAAGTTACATAATTTGGTGAAAGAGGCGTACAATGTATCTGGTGTAACGGTGATTGTGAATATATGAGTATACGTATACGTATGTGTGATGATCGGACATCGTCTCTATATATATATGTATTTTCGTATATGTCCGTTAAGAAGAAAATGTGTTTTTGTGGCTGTGTGTGTTCGTCATGAGAAACATGAGTAACAAAGAAATGTTTTGGGGAAAACAAACGCACATGATATTTATATATCTTTAAGTTTTCCATAATTTGTTTATCATTTTTCTTAGTTTTTGACTTGGCGTACAACATTTTGTTATATGTATATGTGTGGCTGTATTGTTGTGTGCGTGTGTGTGTGTGTGTGTGTGTGTGTGTAAAACGTAGTAAACTTAAAAGCTCTCAAAGTAAAACGAAAAATTTTTGAAAACAACTTATAAACCGCTGCTGACTGCACTTATTATTATGTATGTCAATTTTAACTTGCATTTTTCCAAATCCTAGCACCTTAACACACCTTTACGCAAAGTGGGGCGTGGGGTTTGGGGGGTGGTAGAGGGTATATATATATATATATATATTTATTTATATACGTTATATATATATATCTGTATTGGCTAAAACTATCAACATAATGCACTGATCGATTATTTTGACATTGGGATTTGAATCGATTGAACTGGCTCTGCTTGGATGCGCTTTTGTGGGGGGTGGGGCACTTCAAACTCGAAATTCGAAATTCGAAATACGAAACTAACAAACAGAGATGCGAGTAATAAATATGCATTTTAGCAGGTTAACTCGAGAGTCGAGCATCGAGAATCGGGAGTTTCCATTTGGAATAAAAAAACGACACGGCACGACACGTAGTAGGGCAATAGATGTGCTGTTGATACATACATAACATACCCCTGACGGGGGGAGCCCCGTCAACTTGTAGTCGCAGATTGGACGCTCTACGCGAAAAGCGTATCGTATGCCAATTATTGTCATTCAGCACCGACTGCCCAGCGAGCAAGTTCTGCAAGCGAATCGAAGATAACACAATATATATGTATATTATTATTGGCCAGACTTTTTAGCTATCTTGTTTGTTTGCTTACCTTCTCGCGATCGCTGAGCCGCACACTGGCGCGTATTCGACCAGCCACTAGGGCGATTTCGAGTCGATCTGGGGAATTGGATTCGGCACTGGTCAGCAGGAGCAGTCCAGCCGGTCGTGACGTCTTGAAGCGTATCACCAGCTCCTCCGTTTGCGTCTTGGTGCCCTGGCCATTCGCCAGCCAAATGGTCATGTGCTGGCTACCATTGAAGGCCAGCGTGGCCAGCTCACGGCCGCAGGTGGGTCCGCCGTACAATGTGGCCGAGCAATCGCAGATGGGTCGATTCCAGCCCTCGAGGCATGTGCCGCCATTCAAACAGGGATTGCCGGTGCACACATTACCCTGCACGTGACACGATGGCTTCACAGAAGCTATAAGGCATGGCTCATTATTTAAATGACAAATATGTTTAACGTACACTCACAAAAATATATGCATATATATAAAAATAAAGGTTAACTGTTTTAAAGAGTATTAAATATATTTTGTAGCTTTTTTTTTTTGTGATTACTCAAACCAAAATTTGTAAGCAGGTGAGTCTTAGCAATACTTTATGTTTTTTTATCGCGGTTTTAATCTTAGGGCGATTTACCAAATTAAGGACATTTTTTCTAATTGTACACTCACAAAAATATATGACTAAGAACTTAGAGTGATTTTAAAATAAAGTTTAAACGGTTCAAGTAGCAATCAACACATATTTTTTGTACATGTCTAAAATTCGTCTATAATATCGTTTTGACTAGGTTCTCCGATTGTTCTCAGTGTACACATTGTGTGCATTAATGTCATGCCATTAGCTTACTTACCGGAGTCCTGGACGCGTGCAAAGGCAGCTATATCGATCGCTTTGCCACTAAGGACCAGGTCACGCAAACAGCCAACAAATCCTTGACGCAATGTCGCCGTCCAGATGGCTGCCGGCCAGGCGATGCTGTTGTAGGCCGGGCCCACGCCACCCACATACATGTGGCCATCGAGCTCGAGTATGGTGCCATCGCCGGGTGTACGGAAATCGTTCCAAACCCCATCCACACTCACCTTGGCATCGCGTCCGTTCCGGCGCAGAATGAGATCGTGCCAGTCGCCATCGTCCACGCGGCGTCTCGAAGCCCGAATCTTTGAGGCACCTGAGCCCAGATCCAGATGAATATAGATGTGGCCATTCAACAGCTCTATGGCAATCAACACGGCCTGTGTGCACAGTGAAAGTGGACTTAGCAACTCTGTGTGTCTTATAAGGATTTGGAGTACTCGGTGTAACTTACGTTCTTGGCGCGTGGCTGTTTGGAGCCAGTGGCTAAGATGATTATGCCATTCGGTTCCTTGGTGCGAAACTTGAAGCTTATCGAGCTCTGCTTGCCCGTCTCCCACGGCGGCAAAACCTTAAGGATAAAATGGGGCTCAGGTTTTAGGCTGAAACCAAACTTTTTGGTTGCTTGGCAACTCACCAAATGCGATTCGCGTGTGGTGAATGTGACCGGATCCTGAGGATCGCCGCTGGGACATTGATATTCTAAATTGCCCGCCACCTGTATCAGCTTGGAGCCACTCTTGGCTAGATCAATGAGATTCAGATTCAATGTATCCGCCGAGAACTCCACTTTGCGCAAACAGCCCACAAAATTGTTGTGCACTCGAGCGCCGAGCAGAGCTCGAGGATTAACAGCACCGCCGACATAGACGCGTGACGAGGAGAGCATCGTGAACTTGCCGGCAATGTGCGAATGATCCGTGTAAACATCATCCACCACAGTGACGAGCTGTGACACAGAGATGGACATAATATATCTGCCATATAGAATTCCAGCTTCACTCATTCAAAAATCGGCCTACATTTTAGTAACTCCTATTTGGAAAGTATACTCGTATATAACGCACAAAACAGCTAAACTCAAACATAAAAGCCGAAAAAATGTATTGCTTTTTTCTAAAAATAAGTGTTTGCATTTATACTTTTTATAAATGTTCTTCTTATTCACAGAAATTGCTTGTAAAAATTAAAAAAAAAAATTATAATATTTTTGCGATTGTCGATTTACGTCAAAACTTTCCAAATAATAGAAATGGGGTTTCAACGTTTAAAAAAAAAAAGGAATAACTATTCTTTTTGGGTCAATGAAAATCGAGCGATTTACTAAAATTTAGGGCGATTTTGTTGCTGAGTGTTGGCAAAACAGATAAAAAAACGCACCCGACAGAAGCTGGTTATGGACGAGATTTCCTGAATGCGCCGATGCACGGTGACCTTGTGCCACTGATGATCGTCAAAGCGCACCTTGGATGGCTTAATATGCATCTCCTGCTTGCCATTGGCCAGGCCCATGGTTAGTGAGACGCCTCCGTCGCGCAGCGCCAAGTTGAGATAGTCGGTGCCGTGTCCGGTGTAGAAGAGCAGACCGTTTGGCTGGCGTGTGCGAAAATAGAACGAAATGGCATCCTGGGCACTGACAATCGGTTCGGCGCCCGTCTGGCCCAAATCGTACGAGAGGAACTGTGTACCGCGGAACGTTGCTTCGGATGGCGCCTTCTCCTTCTCACAATACTGGCCATCGTACTCAAGATTGCGACACTCGCATATTGGACCCGAATCGGTGGATATGCATATACCACCATGCTGACAGGGATCGTTGCGTTCACACGCATCCGTCGTGTTCCCACGAACACCCTACGGAAATTATTTTCAAGCGAATTTAGACAGATTCCCCATATAAAAAGTCATACATATAAAAAATCATACATAATCGTTGATGCTGTTATGCTGGATATAGTAGTTCATTTAGTCTAAAAAGGATTTCTTTAAGACAACAATATTAGATATGTGTAACATTCCAAAGAATTCCCAACTCTTTGTTGTGCTGTATTGGTGAAGAAATAATTGTGAGCAACTCTTAATTTTGATCGGGCCATTTGTTGATTTGACAAACAGACCTGAATATTTAATTATTTATAATAATATTTGCTTATTTAACAAGAGTGACACGCAGACACGCAGTCGGTAAATTGAGTTTTGAAGGTTTTTAAGGAAAACTAAACAAATCTTTTATTAAAACCCTTATAATTTCAAGGTTTCTCAATTGAATTTTGTAGGCACATTTTACCTTTTTATAATTGAGTGCATATATTAGCATTTACTTAAATAGAATTCGAGGCAGCTCCTTAATCGAAATCTGCACATTCAGACGTGCTTCAATTTGCGAAAACGAACAAGCTTTTGACGTGTTTTGCAACATGCAAAAGGAAAATTTTTGTTAAAAACGGGGAATGGAAGAGTTGTACGTAAGTTAGAGCAAGTCGGTATATTTTATAGGTTATGCGCAAAGAAGTCTTACTGTGCTTAGTTAAATTAGTTAGTTGAATTATACATAAATTAAGTGGAGTTGATTGAAATTGTGCAAGTACTTAAGAAAAACCTATTTTTCTACAAAATGTGGAAAATATTTTCTCCATTTTTAAGATAGATAGTCCTAGAGTATTAAATATTTTTCAAATACATTCAAAAATAAATATTTCAGCAGCAATTCAATACAATGTTTGCATATATTGAAGAGGACTTTTCGAGTAGTTGAACAACTTACCCTCAATCCTCTTTCGCGTGGCGGCATCTCGGCATGGTCACAAGGCGCATCGCCGCACTTGATGTCGCGCGGCTGTTTCATCTCCTGTCGCCTGGTAATCCCACCGGGCTGATCGGCGTAGACCAGATTGCGGATGGCGCCACGGAAGCGTGGCTCAAAGATGACGCTGGGCAAAGCGAGCAGTGCAAGTTTGCTGCTATACCAGTTGGGCATGCCGCCCACATACACATCCGAGTTGCTGGCAAACTTGCCAAACTGGAACTCTTTGCCCTTGGTTGATCGCTGCTGTGAAACCCCATCCACAATCAGTGAGGTCTGCTCATCATTGCGGAGCACCTGCACCTTATGCCAATGCCCATCGTGCAGTTCTCGTCCCACTGTGATGATCTGGGCACCGCCACCCAAATTGTAGCGCAACCGGAGTGCGCCCTCAACCAGTTTCAGTTCAAAGAAATCATAGGTTCCCCCATCATCGGTATAGAGCACCAGGCCATTGGGTTGCTCTGTTTTGAACTCAAGCTCCAGCGTTCCATTCAAACCCGTATACCATTTGCGAAATGTGTAAAAGGAGCTCTGCGATCCGTCCAACTGAAATCCAGCACTGATCGTTATAAAACTGGCCGCCAAACTGACAAGGAGCGCCGTCACAATTAGCACTCGATACGAGCGACGATACTCCACCACTATGGCAGGACCAAGACGAGAACGAGAATGTGGACGTGAACGTGGAGCTTTCAGTGGGTGCGGATGTCGTTCGGTTACGGATTCTCTTCGGCGGCATCGCGCCTTATTGAATAGCAAATCGGAGGAGCAGTTGGTGCTAGTTGGTGCTGCGTCTGCCTCGGGCAGTAGCCGCGTCCCATTGTCCTGCGAGCGTAACAGCAGCTCGTCGGTGTGATCGCTATCCATTTTGTGAACGTTCTCAATGCTGTGGGCCGTCATTGCTCCAAGTGCATAGTCCTTGGCGTTTATTGTATGTATATGTATGTATATCAATATATATTTGTATATCTATATACATATATATATATATCTATATCTTTTTATCCTTGTAGCTCTGATACGTTGCACTTGGCGCGCTCATTCAGTACACACACACATTGACAAACAGTCACACACTAATAAACACACACAGAGTTGCGCGCGTAAAACGTAAATGTCCACTTCGTATTCGTCTTCGTGTTTCGTATTCGTATTTCGGTTTCGTATTTCGGCTTCGTATTCCAGTCCTTGACGGGCAGCTTTCTGTTACTGTATTTCGTGGGCGCGTGTCCTTGTATTGGTGTGTACTATTACTACACGAGACCGAAGCACTTTTGAATTTTATCCGTCCGTGTAACTTTCATTGAACTTTGCTTTCGATAGAGAGAGAGCGAGAAAGAGCGCGCGGCGACAGATACAAAGTGTAAGAGAATAACAGACAGAGAGAGAGAAAGAGAGTGGAAAGCTCGTATACGCGAAGTTGGCTGCGGCTGTTGTTACGCTGTTACCGTTATCTATTTGGACTATTGACTTATTTTAACCTTTTCTCTTTTTGCTAATTTTGCCTTGTTTTACACTTTTTATTGCAATGTTCTTGAAGTTTTTGGCATTTTTTTACACTTCATTTGCATAATAATGCTAGGCAAATTGCTTAAGAACGTGCACATTTTTTTTCTCTATTGGACAGTTTTTGTTCGTGATTGAAAGCCGTTAGCAGCATAATATGTGGCTAGGCGCATGGGTGGCAAAAGCTCGCCGTTTGCCCCCTCCACCCGAAGCTACGCCTGGCGCTGCCTGGGCGCCCACAAGCGCCTCAACGTACATGTACATACTAAAAATCGGGAAAAAATTTTCACTTCTCGTAGGCGAAAAAATTGTATGATTATATTTACAGAATTTACAATTGTTGTTTATTATTTACACCACATCACCATCAATTTTTTATTTGTGTGTTAATATAACTATTGATTTCAGCTTAGAGCTTAGAGCGAATATCGCTTACACAATTTTTAAACTTAATTTGTAGCACACACTTTTTTAACATTTTTTCAGTTACATTTTGGTAATTATGAATTGAGCGTTATTTTGTTTTAGTTCAAAAATAAAATAAATGTGTAGGAATTTTTTGCAGAGTTTTTGACCCAAACGGGGATACAAAAATGATGTGTCGAATTTTGTTCAAACGCGCCTTTCGCTGCTCGCTGGTTGTAATATCGATCTGCGCTGCATTCACGACAAGACTGAACTGCAATTTCAAACTCAATTTCTTCGCAGTGCTTCCAATGGATAACGAAAGCTCCGTCTACGTATTAACAGATTGCCAGCATGCGACGATGGCGACATATCTGATGTGCTACACTCAATATAAAACTTAACAAATAACAATAAAAATGCGAGCATAAAATGAGATGTTGACTATAAAATTATTTATACATATATAAATATGTATAATTATACATTTACAATCTTATTCAATACATTTTGGCTCTGCGCTTAATCGCTCCTAGATGTATGCTGTGGAAAAGTTCTTGCTTTAGGTTGTAGGGCATCAGAATGCCAAAAATTAAAAGCTCTTTTACTTCGACGAGCCATGCATATGCGTACTAGTAACACACATACACTGAGACACACAAACACACACACGCACACACATGCGTAATGAGCGCAGAACACGCAGGTTCATAACCTGCACCACTCGAAGCGTATTAGAAGGGACAGGATATAGACACATACACACGCACATCAACATGCATATACAGGGACAGGACTACGGCGACCCGTGTAAATTCCTTGACATTTATCACACACTACACAACTTCGACAGTTCGGCGTCAAACTCGATTTACATTTGCTGCTATGCCTTAAATCGAGTGGGAGTGTGTTCGTGTGTGATTGTTGTCTGGTCGCATTTATATGCGTGTGTTTAAATGGAACTTTAGGATTTTAGGGTGCTTGTAAAATGCAATTTTGCACTTTGCAAGGCCGATGCGATTTTATTATAATAAATATGTGTGTGAATGTGCATACATTAACGACACTTTGAACATTTTTTGAAGGCACGCACTGACAATTACACATTTACTGCAATATTATGCATTATTTGCATTTCATTCAAATTGTTCACGATTTCGAGGACAATATCGCGTTATCCTTGCGGATGCTTAAACTACTTTGCTGCAATGTGCTGCAGTGTGACAACTGAATGAGTATGTAGCAGGCAGCTTTGGGTCGAGTGCACACAAGGTGATTCAGGCGAACATTGGAGCGTGAACTTAACATTATTTTTTTTTTAAGTTACGGTCTAACTTTAAGCAATTAAATTACATTAAAATATATATACGTGTACAGCTTTGGTACATGTATACTTACGCAGCCAAAATAAATTTAAATTTCAAATAGAAAATATTGAACAAAATTCTTAATCTGTTATTTAACTGTTTAATTCAAATTCAAATGCAAGTGTTATAAAATACGCAAAATAAGCTCACCGATCATCTCTTTAACCCCCACCCCTGTTTTGTGCATAATCAAATTTCTCGATTCACATTTACAGCTGATTTGAGCTTATCAAACACTTTACAAGACTGCTCAAGTTTACTATCTATATTTGTGCGAAAAAGAAATTGAACGATCTAATTTAAAGTGCACCCGAGATCAGAATATACAATTCATATACAATTACAATAGAATTATACAAAATTATTAATAATAAAGTTTGCTTACAAAAGGCATCTCTGTATTTAAATTCTCTTTAATTCAAGCAGACGTGTTGTAAAGTACGCGCAATAAGTTCACCGATCATCTCTTCCACCCCCTCCCTCGTTTTGTACATAATCGAATTTTTCGATTGACGTTTACAGCTGATTTGAGTTTATCAAACACTTTACAAGAGCGCTCAAGTTTATAATTTTGTATTTATATAAACAAGAAATTAAACGCGCTAATTTTAAGTACACTCAAAAGCAGTCGATTTGTTGACTTATCCACGCTTGACGTCCCCACTTACGTAATGTTTTTGAGTCGCCTGGCAACAACAACTCGACTGATGACCAGCATTGCGTTTAGATGCCTTCACTCGGAGCGCAAAGTTCCCGTTAAGGGAGCCGGTGAGTTGCATATAGTGGAAAGTGGCAGCGGAAAGAGAAGTTTGCTGTTGATGCCCGGTGCTCTGGGCTCCGCATGGACGGACTTCAAGCCACAAATTGAGCAGCTGCCCAAACTGTTGCCAGATTATACGATCATTGCGTGGGATCCGCCCGGCTATGGAAAATCGGTTCCGCCACAACGTAAATTTGATTTAGAATTCTTTCGCAAGGATGCCGAAGCTGCTGTGAATCTCATGCGTGCCCTGGATAGACCCCGATTCTCAATTCTTGGCTGGAGTGATGGTGGCATCACCGCCCTCATCATGGCCGGTCGTCATGCGGACGCCGTGGAAAAGTTGGCGATTTGGGGTGCGGGCGCCTATCTGGTCGAGGATGAGGTAAAGACAATGCAATCGATTCGCGATGTGGCCAAGTGGTCGCCACGCATGCGTGAACCGATGGAAAAACTGTACGGAGTGGAGCGTTTCGCACAGCTCTGGTCGGAGTGGGTCGATGCATTCTGTGCGTTCCACGAGCAGCGGGCTGGCGATCTTTGTCGCGCCGAAGTGGAGCAGATTGTAGCCCCCACATTTATATTGCATGGCAAGAAGGATCCAATGATTGCGGCCGAACACATCCCATGGCTAAGGCAAAAATTGGCCAAGGTTACCTATCATGAGTTTCCCGACGGGAAACACAATATTCATCTACGCTATGCGGATGAGTTCAACAAACTTGTCGCCGGTTTTTTCAGCGACAAATAAGAAAATCAATTTTTAAATGTTTGTATAAAATTTAATTTTATTTATTTGCTGGCTGCTTATTTAATGTGGGCACGAATGGTGGGCACATAATCATCGTATTGCGCCTGGAAGAAGTTGCCGGCGACGGGCACTCCAAAGTTGTACTTGGCCACATAGTCGCGGATCTTGACGTTGAGGCGACCCTCCAATGTACTATAAAAAAGGGGTTAGAACACAACACAATATTTGTGGACTGAAATGCCAACTCAAGTTGGATGACTCACGTCTTGTTGATGAACTTGTCGCTGGTGATTTTGTCGCCCTGCTTGAAGACTAAGAAGACGTAGCGATGCAGGCCGGAGCCCTCGGAGGGACCAGCGCCGACATATTCGGCCAGCACTTGACCATTGGCGACCTTATCGCCGGGAATATTGATCACGGCCCAGTGGAGCACCTCACGCATCTTGGGGTCCGTGCGGCTAGGCGCATCGGGATCGACCATGAGCAGAGTGTACGAGGCGCCAGCTTCGGCATCCCAGCTAACTGTTGGCTGATCCTTGACTTGAGTGGGTGTCAATTCCTTGCCAAGATCGACCTGAGCACCGGACGGATAGGTGATCGTAATGCGAGCCTTTGGCTTGTCATCGATGATATCTGGAATAATACCGCTGGTGTCCATGTTGCTGTTATTTCTTCAGCTGCCGATATGCTCTGTCTGGCGTTAACGCAGTGACTCTACCTTCAAACACGCAACGGCGCCGCTTTTTATCGATCCGCGAGGCGGTCGTCCAATCATTTCCGTGCACTTTTCGCTGAATGTTCGACCCACCGATAAAGATAAAGGTAAAGACACTGAGCCAGCTGATATTGCCGATAAGTGCACTTGTTTCAATTTATTAGACCACAATGACAAAAGCATATATGTATTTAGAGATCCGCATATATATACATACATATATGTTACGAAAAATATTATATATAATATTTTAGAAGTGGAAGAGCACTCTTAAGAAAAGTGAGAAAGAAGAAAAAAGCATTCATTCAATTTCATTCGTATATATATATATGTATACTCCTAGCCGGTGAACTCCTTGTTGCGCACCGGCACAAAGTCATCGTACTGGGCCTCATAATAGTTGCCCCCAATGGGTTTGCCCAATCCGTGCTTGCCGGCAAACTGGCGGGCACTGAAATTAAAGCGTCCCTCGCGAGTACTGCAAGCCGTGAGTTGGTTTTGATTAGAAACGCCCCAAGATCTGCAATTATCTTCATACACACCGTTTGTCTATGTGCTGGGGTTCATCAATCTTGTGGCTCTGGCGGTACAGCAAAAAGATGTAGCGATGTAGTCCACTGCCCTCCGGCGGACCCGAGCCAATGTACTCGGCCAGTGCTTGACCCTGGCTCAACTGATTGCCTGGTATATTGATGACTGCCCAGTGCAAAATCTCACGAAACTTTGGATCAGCACGACTGGGCGCATCCGGATCCACCATGAGCAGAGTATGTAGCGCAGTCGGCGCGTCATTCTCCCAATTGACTTGGGGCTGATCTTTCACCTGCCTGGGTGTCAATTCATTGCCCTCCCGCACAGCAATTTCCGGCAGATATGTAACCTGCAATTTGTCCTTGGGCGGCGCCTCATCCACCACATCAGGCACAAGGTCATTCATTGTATATATTTGCGTCTGCCAGGCGACGTGGTAAACGTAATATTAGTGGTGCGATACTAATATCCGTTATCACTGTGGTAATTTCGTAATTTTTGTTATGAATCAGACCAAATGATAAGGTGATAATAGCTGGACGGAGTTACCAACTCACATAGGCACACTCATATCAAAAATATATATTTTTATTCTAATTAATTAATATCGAAGCGAAACTAGATCAACCATAAAGTTTCGAGACCTGCTGACTGATATGGCAAACGTTGGCTGTATACTCGTATAAATCAAAACTGAACTTTGATCGGCAAAAAGCTCTCCCAGTAGCGTAAACCTAACAAATGGTAGATAAAGCCATATAAAGATACCGATAATGAATACATATAGATCAATTTATATACATATCTTCAACAAAAAAAATATATAAGACCAAGTTGAGTGTCAGCTACATTTTCATTTCTTACTGATAATAATAAGAGCTCAGTCAGTCAATTTGAATATATATATATATATGTATATATCATGCTTTTTATTTATTAAACAATTCGATTATTATTAACATTTTGAATATGGATATTATTTAGCGCTGATTGACAGGTTTGGTCTACTAAAAACAAATAGAGAGTACATGCTGTGATCAGGTTGAATAGCAATCTAATAATATAATAATACAAATCATAACTATTTGGGGGAATATATAGAGTACAGAGTAGAAAACATGAGCGATTTGAGATTTGAGACGCGCGCCAATGCGTTATAAAGGCGTATATATAAACAATAAGATTACATTATGTGGTAGTGTAAATAATAATAATATATATGTATTTAATGGTACGTAGACACACATATATATAAATATATATGCTATTGGATTGAGGCTAATTACGTATAATGCCCGATTGCTGAAGAACTAAATTTTGGAATTCGCGACAACATTTGTTCAATTTGATTGAGGAAAATTCCAATAACATCAACTATTGGAAACAATTTCAATTATGTTTTCGTCTTTCTGTTTTTGTTTTTGTTTTTCTTTTAAATTCAAGACAACAAATTCAATGTCGTGTATGTGATACACTTGCTCGATTGCTTCTGCTCCACATCCACATTTAACAACGGGTCTCATAGAGGCCGCTGCGGCCAATGTATCGCACCCATTTGACCACATCGTGATCGGAGTAGTTCAATTTCGGCTCGAACACTTTCAGATAGCGCACTTTGAAGCCGGAGGGTGCGAATGGCACCTCAAAATTCATTGAGATGGGTGGACGTGTCCATTTCTTTTTGGTATCCGTTTCGAGCAGTTCGATTTCCGCTGACAACTGTGTTTCCTTCATGCCTGCCATGCGTTTAATCTTCCAGACGATCGCATTCTCCGATGCCTTGTACTTGGCCTTGCCCTTCAGGCAAATCAGCTGCACACCCGACGTGTTGAGTGGTGTGGGTATCTTCACCTCGATCTTTTGGCCGAGCAGTGATGGCTTAAAGTTCGACTTGAGCACCACTTTGACCTCCATCTTGGTGCGTCCCACTTCACGGACAAGTGGTATAACACGGAATGGCAACGAGATGTCTTTGGTTGTGCGATAGCGCATCAGCTCAAATTCACCGTCCGGCGGTATAAAGCTAATCGAATGCTCCGTCTCGAATTTGCTCAGCTTGACGCACTGATGGAACTGACAATCGTCAATGACAACCACCGGTTTGCCGGAACGTGAGGTTTCCGCCTCGGGATTGCCGGATAGACCACGGCCCTTGGACTCCATAACGATTTTGTCGTTGATGCCAAACTTGCATTCGGGCATTCCTAGAATATTTGGATTGGATAATTGGATTATGAACTACATATGGAAGAGCATTCGAACTCACCCGACAAATAGGACTTCATGACCACCTTGCCGGCAACGTGAGCCGACAGCACCTGACCCTGTGGACTCATCAGCAAATTCACATACTCCAGCACATCGAGGAACAGTTCGTTGCGTCGATATTTAATACCCTCGCGTCGCCAGCCAATTTGTCCAGTGACCTGTGACGTTATCTGCATTTGCTCCTCCTTCGTAGCCGACTTGATGCCCTGCTGTGTGATGAACGTTTTCAGCGTGCCCGAATCCGTATTCTGTGGATAGCCAAAGTCCAAAATCTCGTCCAACAGCTCATAGATGAGCACAAAGTTATTCTTGATGTTCTCCTCGGATATCTTGCCAAAATACGACTGCATCACCTCGATGATCTTTAGCAGGAACTCAAAGACCATGGCGGCATTAACATTTTGCTTGGTGACTGCAGCCAGCCAAATGTTGGCACGCTAAATGAGAAATACGGGAGATTAGACTGGTACCAACAACAACAGCATCCGGTTGACGTGGCAGCAACTACCAACCTTGATGTGAAAGAAGCTCGTTCGCGCTATGTTCGTCACCGGGGAGCGCACTTGCTGCCGGGCATGGATGACGTTGACCCGAAAGGCGTCCACCGCATTCCTTCCGATATCGTCGCGATAAACACGCGAGATTAGCACTTCTCCCTTGTGATTGTAAACGAACAAGCCACCAATCATTTTCGCAAGTGGGCCTGATGAAAATTCGTACTCTGCAGTAAACCACAAAATATTTTTCGCACACAAATTTTGGGGGGTCTACTATCAATTTTCCACACAAAAAAATCAATTGCTCTCGTACTCCCACTTTTTTTCGATACACACACACTGCTATCGATAAATCTATTATGAGTGCTGCTTCTCAACACTTAAATTTAGAATCGCAGCCAACTTTAGTTCTGTACATGACTCTGCGGCTTTGACACACAACATTCAGAAATTATTTCACTGCTTCTAAAATAGTCAATAGAAGAGACGTAAAGCAAAAGCATAAGCAAAATGCCCACTGAAAATCTGGAAGAGCAGGGTCTGGAGAAGAATCCCAACCTTGAGTTGGCACAAACCAAATTTCTGCTCACACTCGCCGAGCACAAACAAGATGCGGCACTCAAAACCAAATTGCTGGATGCGATTCGGGCCGATAATATGGCACCGTGGTATGAACACATATGTACCGAGCTCAACTGGACCGTGGACAATGAGATGCTGGCACGGATGCGCGAACAGAATTGCATTGCCATCGAACTGCTGGACGCCGCCATTGAGGACGCAGAAAAGAATCTCGGTGAGATGGAAGTGCGTGAGGCGAATCTAAAGAAATCGGAATACTTGTGTCGCATTGGAGACAAGACAGCAACGGAGACAGCGTTCCGCAAGACATACGAGAAGACAGTGTCGCTGGGCCATCGACTTGACATCGTCTTCCATCTGATTCGTCTGGGGCTATTCTATTTGGATCATGATCTGATCACACGCAACATCGACAAGGCAAAGTATTTAATCGAGGAGGGAGGCGATTGGGATCGTCGCAATCGCCTCAAGGTCTACCAAGGCATTTATTCGGTGGCGGTGCGTGATTTCAAAGCTGCTGCGACCTTCTTCCTGGACACGGTCAGCACCTTCACCTCGTACGAGCTGATGGACTATCCAACATTTGTCCGCTATACGGTTTATGTGTCAATGATTGCCCTGCCCCGCAATGAGTTGAGGGAGAAGGTGGTGAAGGGTTCGGAAATACAGGAGGTGCTGCACGGCCTGCCCGATGTGAAGCAGTTTCTCTTCTCGCTCTTCAACTGCCAGTACGAGCAGTTCTACGTGAATTTAGCACAGGTAGAGAAACAACTGCGCTCCGACTACCTCGTTCATCCGCATTATCGCTACTATGTGCGTGAGATGCGCATTTTGGGCTACACACAGCTGCTGGAATCGTACCGTTCGCTGACGCTTCAATATATGGCGGAGTCGTTTGGCGTCACCGTCGACTACATCGATCAGGAGCTGTCCAGATTTATTGCTGCCGGTCGTTTGCATGCCAAGGTGGATCGTGTCGGGGGTATTGTGGAGACGAATCGGCCGGATAATAAGAATTGGCAATATCAGGCCACAATTAAGCAGGGCGATCTTCTGCTTAATCGCATACAGAAGCTGAGCCGTGTCATTAATATTTAAGTTACACCCAAGAACATATAAAATTTATTAAAGAAAATTCAAATGATTACATATGTAAAAACTAAAACATCCATATTATAAAACGATAGAATTTCACGTTTTTTGCCTTTTTGGTTTTTACCTGTCTGTCATGTCAATAGTTGTGTCTTAAATTCGCTAATCAAGTGATTATTAACTAAATTCTTTGGAATTCGTTTGGTGTGGGGCTCTGTTCCTATTATTTGAGTATTATTTTGCATGCTTTCCGTTTTGTTTTGTACTTATTTGATTAAATTGTAAATTTAAATCTAAGCCGCCATCAGCGAAAACTCGCTAGGTGGCGCCAGTTGCATCTATCGAAAATGCAACGCTGCGTTTTGCGCGCATTTTGAAACACTCACTCAAAACTGAATCGAATCAGTGCACGTCGGCGCCTTCATTTTTGCATTTCCAATCGTGCTCTTTGGTTAGATCACTGCACATATTGTTGTCATTATCGACGCTCTTGTTGGCAATATAGCTACGCGCCATATCCTCGAGAGCAGCCGAGTTGCGAATGCCACAGTCCAAGGGTTCATCGTTTTCGTATTTAAGCGCCGCCTCAGTTGCCCGCTGCTGTTGCTGATTGGCCTCGGCAGTGGCCTTGGCTAGATCATGCAGATTCTGCACGACCTCATCAATGTTGGGTGAACTTTGATTTAAGGCCGTCGGCACCATACCCATGGATGCATTAAAACCGGCCAGATTTTGACGTCGCAAATCGGCCAGACGTGTTGTGCTCAAATTGATCAGAGCATTCATCATGACTTTGTTGCGTTGGTAGTCCTTGCGCAAATGCTGCCGTATCTCGGTGTGACAATGCTCATTGTTGGTCACAATGATCTCGCCGGTGTCCGTTGTGGTCACACGTGCCTTGCAATTGAATTTGCGCGACAGATTGCATTGCCAGTACTTCTTATCCTTGCGCACGTACTGTATACCAAAGGTGTGTCCGTCGTGGACGAGGAGCGGTTTGCCGCGTTGGCTCAGCATAAACTCGAGCTTGCCTTGAAACCAGTGTTCGCCGGGTGCGACTATAAAATAATACACAAGATTTTGGCAACAATTCAGCGTATGTGTGTGAGTGTGTGTCTAGTGTGTGTGTGTGAGTATAAGATGTTTGATGACGGATTTCGGACATTCACAAATGAGCCCCAAAATTAGATTTGTCTCATGCAGATCCTCTCTCTCCGTTGACTTACCTGCCCCGGCACGAAAAAGCGATGGCCATTTAAGTAGTCGAATGAGAGTATGTTTCATTTGCATTTTACAATAGACATACATACATACATCATATGTACATTAATGTATCAAGTATACATAAACATGGTTAAAATCAAATCAAATCAAATCAATCTATAAAACAAAAATACTAACTAAGCGGCGGCTCCAGCCGCACACAATAATAAATAAATTGAACGCCTCCTTCGCTCTTAAATGCTAAACGGTTTCTGCTGCTGCTGCTGCTTCTTAGATGTTCTCAATCTTGAAATTGTGACCGCTGCCAGGTGATATCGTTATGGAGTCGATGACATGCGCTGTTCCCGCCGCGCTTTCCGCTGATCCATCCGCACTCGCATTAATATCCACATGCTGCTCGGCATCTTCATGGCTCGCTGGCGCCGTTGGCTGCGGTGGTGGACTTTTCATGCCCAGCGGGGATTCAGTGGCGTGCATGGAGTGACTGCTCCGATTCGATTGCGGACTCTGCTGCTGCTGCTGCTGTTGTTGTTGCATGTGCGGGGGTGGCGATAGTGGCAACAGTGAGGCACCCGACGCACTCAGCTCCAAATGGGAATGTGGCGAGTGTTGCTGCTGCTGGTGATGTGGATGTGGGTGCGTCTGTGGCTGCATTGATAAATGCATCAGATTCGGATTGTGCATAATGTTTTGGATGACACTGTTGGACACGGCAGCTGGCAGCGTAGCTGGTGGCGGTCCCGTGCTCATCCCATGCTGATCGATGCTGGTGTGCTGCGCCGATGTGTGCTGTTGCACGAGCAGGTTGGGCATCGATTGCGTCAGATGATGGTGATGCGGATGATGATGATGCGGAGGATGAAGATGCGGATGATGATGCGAACCGGAATGATGACCTCCGGGCGATGATGCTGGTGTCGTCTGATTGCCAAATATATTGACACCCAAGCGACCAGTTGAACCTGAACTATTCCCAGCCGTTGCATGATTAATTTCCAATCCATTTCCGTCGGAGATGCTGCTGTAGTTCGTCTGACTGGGATTCGGATTGGGCGTAACCGTCTGACCGGTGTTGGAACTGTTTGTTGTTGTTGTGGGCGGAAGATTGCCATTGCCATTGCCGTTGCCGGTACCGTTGCCGCCACGCATGTGTGGCATGTGATTGTGAACCCCAGTCGCGGATATGATACGACCGAGATGCGTGATGCAGCGTGCCCGGCACATGCTGATGCGATAGGACTTGCACAGCCAGTAGGTCTTCATGCCCTGCTGTGTGGCGACGGTGTTATTGCGATTGAACACACAATTGCCGTGCAGCAGCGATGTGGTCGACAGCATGACCATGTTGGTGCCATCTAATCCGGAATGCAGCAGCATCAAAATATACGTACAATATTATGGAAGATTAGTGGGTGGGGAAGGCAAATCGTTGGCGTTTAACCAAAAAGATGCTTAAAACGCTTAACGCTTAACGCTTAAACGGATGTTATGTACAAAGGGGAACAAAAGGGCTACGGGCTAAAAAGGTCTGGACGGGAGCGAGCGGAGCGGCAAAGCTGTATGTCCAGTCGTTGCGAGCTGTACAGATTTCGCTGGTTAATCCAGAGATGGAAACCACTGGCGGAGTTTTTCGGTTTACTACAAATTCGAATGCCTAATTGAATATAAATGCGTATTAAAACAAAGCAGGAAAAATAAACAACAAGCTTGGATGGATAGCCATTAAATCAATCAATTCACTGATGAACATTTCAGTTTGGGTTCCATCCCTGTCTTAAGCCACATTATCAATTAGTATTGAGGATTAGTAAGTTGTAGGTGGGCATTGTTTATGATGATGTGTGCTGTGCGGATTATGTGTGAGCCGAAAATTGTAAAATGTAAATTTCAAAGCAAACAAAATAAAATCTATATGCGAAATGATAGCCAAGACAAGCGTGCAACAACAAGCAAATATGCGGATTCGATTGGATTCGATAAACGGAGTGAGTGGGCCACCTACTTGCTGGTATGTCCATGTGATTGGCAAAGTTCTTTGAGTAGTCACTGGGCATATACAGCTCATTGGGGTATTCGGTGGCGGGACCAACGAGGTTGCCACCACCGCCGCCAAGACTGTTGCTGCCATTGTTGTTGTTGTTGTTATTGCTACTGCTGTTGCCAAGGCCAATGCCAACAACACCTGGTAGATTATTGGAGCCGCCGCTGCTGCTGCTGGGTCCGCCACTGTTGCCAGTTGCCTTGTAAAAGTTATTATAGTCCAGATTGAAGGCGGGTGCAAAGGGATTACGCAGTGTGCCTACAGTTGCTGCAGCTGTTGCTGAGCTGGATGCACCACTGCCACCACCAGATCCGGCAGCACTATGATGCAAGCCGCCGCCCTCATTATCGCGCTTCAGGCTGCCCAGATCGTAGCGTGACTCCACCATGGATATGTGCGGTATGGGTGGCAGAAAGAACTCCTCGGGATTCAGAGGGTTGTCCATGCCGCTGCTGCCGCC
The DNA here is from genome assembly GCA_035041595.1 of Drosophila basisetae. NCBI lineage: Eukaryota > Metazoa > Arthropoda > Insecta > Diptera > Drosophilidae > Drosophila > Drosophila basisetae. The sequence goes on from JAWNLB010000070.1 coordinate 9,053,630, forward strand.
ATCCGGATTATCGCCACTATCCCCAGTGCCAGCCGAGGAGCGACGCAGCTGCTTGCGCGAGTAAATCGACAGGGAATCACTATTGAATTCCGTCGGTGCAGATCTTTTACTCTGCATATACAAATGATTCACATCGCCAACGGATGATCCTCCTCCGCCGCGACAGCCGCTGGGTGAGGCATTCGGTGTACGGGAATTGCTGGGCATGCTGCTCTTGGCATCATTTCCATCAGCTTTGCCACTTGTGTTGTTTTGGATGCTGCTGTTGCTGCTGCTGTTGAGCTCATCGCCGCCGCCGGCATTTGTCACTTGACCAGCGGACTTCTCCGATGCGCCACTGGAGCCGCCGCCGGAATGTGGCGAGTTCGAATTGGTTGCCAGCCCCTTAATTTGCAGCAGCTGGCCAATTTTCATAAATGACTGCAGCTCTGTGTGCTTCACATTGACAACACCCTGGTACATGAACTCCAGCAGCTCGCACATGATATTAAAGCTCACATCCTTAAGTATAACTAGAATAAAAAAAAAAACGAAGAATGATTTATGAATTGAAATGCCATCAGCAGCAAATAAGTGTAGAAGGGATCATATAAGTATTTTCTGCTTTTATTCTTAAAAAATAATCTATTCTTTAAGATGACAAACATTTTTTATAATCAAGAAATGAACAAAGTTGTAGGAAATACTCGTACTTATTTACCGGATACGGTTTAATGATCTATTTTTTGTGTATTACCTAGCTTAAAGTCCCGTATCTGTTTTTTTTTTTTTGCATTGAGAATTATTTTTGTTGTACTTCTTTTTTGTATTAAATTTGTATTACGTTCTATATTTATATAAAGTACGTATGCATAATTATACGTTTTTCTGTTTGTACGACAACGAAAACATCATCATAAGCATGAAAGGAGGTCAGATTCATAGTGGAGATGTTATCATCGAAACGTTCAAATACTAAATCAATACATAAAAACAGCTACGATAAGAAATCTGAAAAACTTAAATATAAACTCAACAACAGTCGCAGCACCCAGCACCAGCACCACAACAAGCAATAATTATACAATAAGTAGCATGTCATATCATCGCCGGCAACTGGCGCTGCCTTTCGACACGGCCTATGGAAACTGTCCGAGTGCTTCTGTTTCTGTTACTGTTTCTGCTGAGGCTGAGTGTGGGACTCCGACTCAGACTGCGCATGAAACTGAGACTACTTCTCGGCACAGTGGTCCATATTAAATCGACCCCTGTGGCCCAGTTGAAAATGTCCCAATTCAAAATCTAATATCATTTTATACACTTTTTTCTGTTTTTTTGGTTTTTGGAACAGTAACTCGTAGATTAGAACTTTGGTAATTATAATTTTAGAATTGCTAACAAAATAAGCATCATTTCAAAACTACGACTTGTTCCCATTAAAATTAACTCTGTATCCAATTGAAATAGTCAATCTATTAAAAATGTAACAAAAAAATAATAAAATGAAGAAAAAAAATGAAGAAGACAATTTTATCACAATACGAAGGTTTGTGTATTTTTGATTTTGGACCATTTTTGAATATTTCATTTTGAGAAGCAATTTTTAAATATGCTGTTTTCTAAAAAAAAAGTCATATAAATTGTAGTCATGGTTTTATAGATTTCAGAAGTAAGACTTGTCCTCAGTATCCAAAATATTTAAATTAACTTATTTTTGTTTTAGACCAAATATAAAAGGAACTGAACAATATAAATCGATTCGCTATACACTGAACTCAGTATGCAGGCAGGCACATAGCATCAACATCTAGTTAAAATAATAAAATGTGTGAATAAAGGAAACAAAAAAAAAAAAAACAATATTATCACTTGTTCTCAATAACAATTTCTATATATGAAATCGAGCGACTGGTCTCTCATCATCATCATCATCTGTTGCTTAATCTGACCGCGCGACGCTGACATCTGAGTTGTTCCGAACGCCGTCATTCGCTATCTGCGACTCGTATCTGTGCGTCGCCGCGTCCGTGTTTGTAAGTATTGCAAAGATCAAAATCCGGCCAGTATACGCATAGGAGCGATAGAGAGAGAGAGAGAGAGAGACAGATGCAAAGAGTGAGAGAGAGGGAGAGAGAGAGAGACAGAACTTATAACCCTCAACGATCTGAAAGCCTCACACATGAGCTTGACTGCTGATCCTATATAGATACGGGGCGATCTACATTATCATTTACAAATCCATTTCGTAAAAATGTCTAAGCATAGTCTATAATCGATCTGTTTTGCGCTTATCAGCGATAAATATTAACTTATACGTGTCGTTTGCACGTTTTCACAGATCCGTACAATATTTGACTCAATTACAGACACTGATAGCGGTACAGATGAAATCAAATCGATCGGTTTGGGGACAATGCGACAAAGAGATCCACAGTCCGGGCAGCACAGCATGCTTGAATCTTTAAACCAAATAAACCAATATAAAAGTCGAACGAATCTGTAGATAAACTTTGACTAAAGTTCACGAAGAACGTGATAAATAAGGGTTTGTATGCTCTTGATAAGAAGGAACATTCACCAAAAAAACAAATTACAAGCAACACAATTCGGGCCGACGATCAGCGATCATCAATTGTCGTTGCCAGCTAGCTGGGTTGTTTATGCTTAAAATAAGATGCTTGTGCATCCATCTGCACAGAGAGAAAACTATATATATTTGAATGATGTTCGACAAATAGCGGAACAAGTATTCGTCAAATTGAGCCAAGGCACAAATATATTTCTGGAACTAAGTAGCAAATACCTAATATGTTTTCGAAATGAGTGATTTATTTTCACTAATAGATATTTGAAATCATTATTTTTTTTTTAATTATTGAATATTGCTAATATACATAGCATATAAACTCTAAAATCTTCACATTTTGTTTGTTTTTTTTTCAATTTCGGCTTCTTATAATCAAGATCCCCATAACTTTCTTTAAAATCATTTTCGATGCTAATGATTTAAATCTGTGGTGAAGATCAAACAATCAGTTTTAGGTTTAAATTTATGTAAATAGAATAATTGAAATTTTGAAATATCGAAATCGTACTTCAGTAATATCAATATTAGACTGTGATGAATATGAATATGTATTTGTTTTCTTTAAGTGTACCATGCATATCAGACAAAGCCAATTCTGTTTTATGCCCTGAACCCCGCTGATCTCTACTGATATCGCCATGTGGAGCACCAGCACGGAACAGAACAGAGGCACAGAGAAATCACAGCTTACGATATATAAGTAAGTATTTTTTTCAATTCGATTCCAGACCGAATTATTCTTGTGACAACACCCAATTTCTGAAAGCCCGCCCACTTAAGGTACAACGACCAATAAGATTGCAGTCGATTGCTATTGAAAACAATTTTATTTTATGATTATGATAAATGTTTATCGAATCAGAACGCCAATAGGTTTTTTTGTTATTGTATTTATTATTGTTGTCGTCTAACGCTTGTGCCTTCTGGAGTGGTCTGTGTTTGGCTGTCGCTTTTCGACAATGTCGACACACTCAAACATTCATAAATAATTGTTATCTGGAAACGCCATATTAGACGGGGTAGTATTCGTAGTCGTAGTGTTAGTGCCTCTACAACAATCCAATTAAATGTGAGACCAGCGCTTAACCGCATGGATAGATTGACAAAGGTATAAACCTTATTTTGGCAACATATTTAACTGAGATCTTCCTCATAGCCTTCAATGAATGATTTAGGTTTATATAGTTTCAGGGTATATAAAATATATTGTATACGTGTATACTGATATAATAATAGTAATAAATCATTTAAAATACAAATATATCTTGATCGTTGTAAGAATGTGAATCAGAAGTTTTGTTTTTATCTATTTTTCAAAGAATGTGCAGTGGGATGATCAGAAAGTTGATTTACTATGTGTGTCATATTTTGTTAAATATGGAATACTTTACAATGATATCAACGCAGAAGGATAAGGTAGATTTATATTCAAAAATTACATATTTTGTTTAAGACAATAAGAAGGATTTGTTGTGATATTAATTAGATATACTCGTATATTCAAATGTGATAAATATATATATCAAAGCATTTGCTCAACTTTACAAAAACGTTTTCCTTACAATATTTGATCAATAAAAATATTTCACAGTACTTTAGTGCTTATCGCATATCTGAGCTATGTTATAGTAAGGAATGTGTTTTGGGGGGCATTAGCTAAGGATTTAGTCAGAGCGATAAGTAAATCTATTTGTTGCTACTACAGTTTGACTCATAAATTACCATTTGACAACGCAAGAGCCTAATAAAAACTGAAGATATTGCATATGCTCAAAGTCTGATATTATATGATACGCTTATCTAAATGTGCTCCCGGTTAAAATACGTAATACCAACTAGGAGACAAGGGCGTGCATTTTAGGGGTAAATAAAGGGGAATACCAAGAACTCGATAAACGCTAGAACAGAACTGGTTGATTAAAGGAAACTGTCCGCATCTAAATGAAGTCTAAACTTTCGCATTAATTGACAAAATTATGTATATTTTTTCCCTCAACTTACTTTCCCCCATTTTCAAAAATATTTTCTTTTGGTAAAGTGCTTAGTGCTTTTTACTACCTTAATAAATGGATTATTCATATTTATATTTATGCTATTTTTACTGTCCCCTATATATAATTTTTGAAGCTTCCTGAATACGCCGACCCTGCTACTAGTTTAGTATTGTTAGTCAGTCATAAAATAACAATGTGTTTGATATTTACGACAAGTTCACCGGTCGATATTATATTATCTTCATTCATAGTTACTAATATCAGGAAAAAAAAAACAATACAAATAAGAATCAGCCACAGGCCTCGATCGTTGCGACCACTTGAAAAGGAAACTATGGGTTTTAGCCAGTCGTTTAATTGCATTTTAGGTTGTATTAAGTGGCAATAGAACACACGCATACACACACACACCACTGAGGCTGTGTGCGTGTGTGTGTTATCTGGCCAACTGGCCATAAGTCGAAAATCTTATTTTATGAGTTTTTAAAATGATACCCAACAAAGCAGAGGCACTAAATACGAAAATAATGCTGATAAACACTCGAAGCACCAATTGCTCGTATTTATAACACTAATAATAAAACTAAAATAAAAATAGATAATAAACGAGGATTAACGTTGTACGAGGCCACACAAAATGGCGTAGATAAAATAGAAGTGGCTCTTCTCTCTCTGTATGTGTGTGTGTTGGTCTGTTGCTCCTTAAGTATTTTGTATTTGGTATTTTATATATTGTATATATATCGATCGTGACACGGCAACAACTGTAGAAACAACAGCGACAAGGGCTATATCAATAGAGCAATTCATATCGCACAACACCAACCAAATGGAGCACCCCTAATCAATATCTCGAAGGAAAAAAAAAAGAAGAAAAACACTTCTTCGAGTGGTTGGGTTGGTTTTGGTGGTGGACACAGAAGTGCCGTTAGATATAGTTGGGCAATAAATGATTGTTCAGCGCGATAAAAAGATAAAATGTTTGACTTTTGTAGTTGCTGCTGTTTTTTGTTGTTGTTATTTGTGTGTAACACGCAGCAGCGGCAGCAACAATAGCAACTAAATCATTTGGCTTGTTAGTTAGCACCTTTACTTTTTGCCTTATGACTTCGTTTATTTATAATAAGTTTTTTTTTACGCAAAAGCATTATTTATAGCGTATATTAATATTCTTTATCTTTGGAAATAATACTTTTGTTGTGTTGTGTTTGTTGTTAGGTAGCACATTTCCACTGCTACTTGAAAGATAAAACATAGTTGTTTATTGCGGCTTGATCTGATAAAGCCACCGTGCAGTAAATGTGTGTAGAACAACCCGGTGAGCCGGTGAGGCAGGCAACAGGCAAGTCAGTCAGTCAGTCAGTCAGTCAGGCGATATCATATCCATGTTCAATTCCAGAGTCCGTATCGCATAATATCTAGGTTGAGTTGAGTTAAGCATTTGATGTACATTTGATGAGGTCAGCAACGCACCAAAAAGCACTTCAAGTGGAGCTTTGCAACAGGGTTCTTATCAAGGCAGCAACTGTATGTGTGGCATGGGAGTTGGAGTTGCAGTTGGGGAAGGAGGTAGAGTTAGAGTGGGCCAATAACTCCACATTGGAACTGCAGCTAGAGACAACGTGGCGTCAACAACGACAACACCTCAATGGATCATTATCAGCTGTGGCAAGCAATGACAGTTAATTCTGTTTGATTTTTGATTTATTACAAACAGATTCGAAAGTGATATTTAAATAAGGAATATTTGCTGTGATCCTTTTAACATGCTTCTAATACTAATTTCTAATATCTTTCATTGGATTTGAGTTGAGTTCTCTGTGATCTTAATAAATTGACATCCCTATGATCACTCCAAACAAAAAATGTTAAATAATATTGATTATAAGATATGCTTTATTTAAGATTTGATTATTTTTATAGATACTTTTCAAAGTGTAGTTTTAAGATGATCTCAAACAAAATCAGTTAGTCAAACGTATGACTCCATGGAAAATTCTCACAAATTCTAATTTCTGTAAGCTTTTACTATATTCTCATACCGCATTATTTAGTTGAAATTTTATAATTTTTCGAAGAAATACTTTTGTTGGTATTTCAAAAATTTCATATACAAAATTGCAGCAAATATTAAATAAATTAAATGAGAAATATTCCCAAAAATAAGATGTTAAAATTTAGATTCATTTCTTGGCAATGGATTAGGTGCAATGGAGTAGGTGCAAGCCCGGAAGTCAGACGAATAGAGCTAAACATATTTATATATTATATATAAATGAATAAATGTAGGTAGTATGTATGATGAGTGCACACACAGCTGGTGAGTTATCTCGATAACTCTTCAATGTGACATCAAATTTATTATAAAAAAAAGAGTTGATTTATATCGGGAGCGCTTTGCAGGTTTTTGGGCACCCGACAAGTGAGGGGCGTGCTTAGATAAAATGACAGGTGTGGACAGAGGCAATATCAGTGATAAAATACAAAAAAGCACCAATTGTTCGACATTTGTGTGTATTTTTAGTGTATTTTTATTATATATATATGTCTGCTGATGGAAATCGCCGCGTAAACATTTTGGGCAAACAAACGCATAACTCACACAACAAATGCTAAACAGCAAATCAGAACTTGTGAAAAGAACGTGCCACAAATGATTTCGTACATAAATATTTAATGGCTACTTACTGATGGGATGCTGGCAGGGATTGGTCGTGAATATCTCTTGGAAATACGGACTGCAAATGGCCAGTACAATTTTGTGTGCCTGCAGCAATTTGCCATCGCAGGCAAGGGTGACATCTACCAGATCTCCTCTGTCGTACAGATTCTGGAAGCCGCTGGCAATATTGTCCTGGAAGTTCTTCCAACAGAGCTTAAACTCATCGTCCATTGTTGTTGTTGTTGTTATTGTTGTTGTTGTTATTGTTACTGCTGCTGATGGCTATTTGCCTGTTTGGCGGCGTTTCACGGCCCAGCCAAGAGCAAATGTATTTTATTTTTTATTTATTTGCCACGCAAAACTGTTTTATAATTGGGATTTTTTTCTGTTTTGTTTTTCCTTTTTCTTGTTGAAATCCAGAGAAATCTGAGCGTTAGCAAGTCTGTGTTTTATTGTCGTGATTTTTTTTAATGATTCTTGTTTATTTGCTTTGGGGCAGTCATTCGTTGGCTCGTTCACTTTGTGGCTGACATTCACAACTGATGCTCCAGAATGTCAGGTAGAACATAAACACAAAAGATATGCAAAAAGCACGCTCACGAACGAGCGCCAAACCCCGTCGCACTCTGAGTTTTTGGATGCGAATAATAATGTTGTATTATTTGATTGAAGCAGATGCTGGCTGCAAACGAATTTTAAATGTGTTTCTGTACTAAGTTCAACGCGCACACGAACCGTCTGCGTCCACAGCCACATTGACTTTGATTTTGGGTTTTAATTAACACTTTTTGATTTAAAACATTTTTATCAGAAAAGCGTGAAATGGCAGCGGGCGCTGTTTACGTTTCGGTTCGCTCGCCGTTTCTCCACCTTAAAGTGGAAGAGAGAGAGAGAGAGAGAGAGAGAGAGAATGGCAGAAACTAGGAATCATGCGCACAAGCAAAACAGCTGTTACGAATCAGTGCTGTAAGTCGAACATTATATTGGATGGCGGGTAAAATTAAATTTAAATGTCGCTCATATAACTGTAACGTATCTGAAAAATGCCGCTATTGGCAACTACACTTTATATGCTTATATTTAATAAATAAATACATTTTAAGTAAAATCTATTCCATATAATTAATCGATACATTTTTGTAGAGAAATTTTCAGGCGCGAACTGTATAATTCATAATTGATAAAGGCTTATCTACTTGTTAAATTTCACAGACACAGTCGACCTGGCCAATGCGCTGAAAAAAAATACTGTTGATAACCCACTTTGTATATATATATTTTAAAACAAAAACAAAGAGTTCTTATCAGAAAACTGTAAAACGATTGTACGTTAACTCTATGCATGTATTTATGTAGATAGATACCAATGCGATTGGTCACCGGTTTGATTTCTTTGATTTAGTATTTCAAAAACTTTCAACTGTTTGGTAGGTGCGATTCTTTCGCACATCTTTCAATTATAATGGGTTGTTGTTATAGTAAGTAAAAAATATTCATATTTATCAACATCTTAATGTGTACTTGATTTTGAAAAGGTAGAGGTAAATCAGTTGATTTGCCAGCTGTGCCACCAGCGCCTGCTAAGCAACGGACGACGACAATGCCGGAATTCCCTGGCACAAATGAGATCAATGGCTCCTCCGGAAATGCTGCATTTGGTGAAGGCGTCTCCAACAGAGCCCTCGAAGTGGACTAACCGAAACAATGGCAGAACTTCACAATACTGCATTTAAATTAAATTTGAAGAAGAATTGAAGAATGAATCATTTAATATCGTAGTAATTTTGTTGACATATAAACAGTAATAAATTTAAAAAAAAGCTTAATAACATAATTATTAAAAATAAGTAATTGATTTAAAGACTGTGACTCGGCGCCCAAAAACGACATTTTACAGCACTATAAACCCAACTGTTGCCGAAGCGCGCACATGATAAGAATGGATACTGAAAAATACTCGTGCGAAGTAATCGACATGCAAACTGCACAACACGTGCATTTCGCAGTTTGTGTGTTATTTGTGTTCAATGTTTTATTGCGTTTTATTCGCCGATTATTTATGAAATTCGATTTAAAGACTGTTAAAAATGGCAATACAAACGAATAAGCGTAAAAGAAAACACGAAACAGCAGTCGCAGACCAGACAGACGACGCTGAAATCGCCGTACCAAAAAAGTTGGCAAAGCAGTCAAAAAAGGAAAAAACAAAAGATGCAAATGGAAACGCCGGCTTAAAAGAGGAGAACGTTGAGCAGATCGAGGAGGAGCCACAAGTGCAGGCTGAAAGTGAAGAAACGACTGATAACCCATCAATAAAGAAGAAGGAAAGAAAACCTCGCCGGGATCGCAAAGATGAAGCCGACACCAGTCCCGATTCGGGCATTGAGCCGGAGGAGAAACTGATGCGTTTTCCAAACGATTTTAAAATGCTGCATTTTCGCAGCAAGCTGCTCGGCAATAACTTTATAACGGGTGAGCAAATCCCACATGTTCAAAAAGTATCGCGAATTTTGTGTTTTTTCAGATATTATTTATTTATTCATGAATATCTATTTTGTCCCCTTCAAAGTAATCCCCATGAGATATTATACACTTGTGCCAACGGCTTTTCCAATCTTCGAAGCACTTCAAAAAATCATTTTTTTTTATCTTGTTCAGCTCCTCCTTCGATCCCGTCTTTATCTCGTCAAGCGTAGCGTAACGTCGTCCTTTCATGGGCCTCTTCAGTTTAGGGAACAAGAAAAAGTCACAGGGGGCCAGATCTGGGGAATACGGTGGCTGCGGCATCATTAGTGTGTTGTTTTTGGCCAAAAAGTCGCGCACAAGCAACGATGTGTGAGCAGGGGCGTTATCGTGGTGCAAAAGCCAATTTTTGTTCTTCCACAAATCCGGGCGTTTCTGGCGGATTGCTTCGCGCAAATTGCGCATAACTTGCAGGTAATATTCCTTATTGACCGTTCTACCCTGTGGCAAGAACTCATGATGCACCACGCCCCTGCAATCGAAGAAAACTGTCAGCTGTCAACAATTAAGTGAACATTCAAAATGGCCGAGCTTGTCGGCATAAGTGAGAGACATGAGTACCAACATAACGCTACAAAAAAAATCGACATTCGATTATACGTAACCCGCGAAAATTCAAAATTCGCGATACTTTTTGAACACACCTCGTAATTTCTAGCTATTATTTATAAGAATTTCCACAGAATTGCGCCACTTTCTGTACATGTGCGAGCAACGTCCCCGAATTGTGGCGAAGTACATTGAGAAGCGTGGCAAGCCACTGGAACTGGCTGAAGCCTTCAATCGCATCGACACAAGCAATGTGCTTCATGTAGGCTACCTGTGCGAGGCATTGCAACGCATCATCATGGAAATACTGAGCCATCAGAAGGAGCACCTGGAGTCAGCTGCCCATGCCGGACGTTATTTCCTCAAAGCGCATGGTGCGTTGCTGGAACAATTGTTGCACTCGAAGCAGCCAAAGCATCGGCGTAGCGCACTCAAATTGCTTACGGCAATTGTGTGCTTGGATTCGCAGTTGGGGCGGCAAGTGTTAAGCTCCTACGATATACTCTCGAATGTGCGCACCATGGGCGAAATGTTGTCCCATTCAAAGCATGACAAGGACAATGAGGACACCGTACGCAAGGCTTATATTCACTTTGTGCTCGCCTTTCTCGTCGATGGCAATGAGCTGCTCATACGTAATATTCTCGATCGTGCCCAGTTGATTCGTGTGCTGGTGAAGGGTCTGTACTATGATGATCATGTCACCGCTTGCGTTGTGCTCAACACACTGCGCCAATATGTCCTCGAGAATCGCAGCATATTGAAGACGAAGAAGGTGCACGTGTTCGATTTGGAATGCTGCAAGTATCTGCGACGCCTCTACGATTGGGAAGGACCTGCGGGCCTGGAAGGCAGCAAGAATAATGAGATCGATAAGAGCATTATGACTGAGGAACGGGATGCAGTTGCTGCAGCTGCACATCAACTGCTGCTGCTGCTGTTCACGTCACGAAAACATGGCATCACCTTCGACGCGATGACCAACTATCGCCAGAAGCACAATAAACTGCAGGGCAAAATTTTGGGCAGCTTATTTCGCCCATATGCCGACGAACGTAAAATGGAGCTCATCTTGAAGACACTGCACGCTTGTCCCGATCTCGGCAGGCATACGGTGAGAAATTTCGCCTTCTTGGTTAGTCCGCAGCGTTTGCAGCCCGTTGATTTGCCCAAGGGAATTGATTTGCTTGCCCAAATCATTGGAGCAGTGCCGCCAACATCTTTAGCTTTGGCCTTGGACAAAATGACGCTGACCGATTTTAGCTATTGGATCAAGGAGCTATGTTTGCCCATTGAGGCGCTGCTACACATCGTCAGCAAGAATATGCTGAAGAGCCCGGACTTCCAAGTGCGTCTCGCTGTCAATCGCCTGCTCCTCGCCATGATGATGCAGTACAGCAATTATGTTGGCGCCGTTGCTCTGCGCGAGCAATCGAAACGTGCTGGAAACTCATTGCGTAAATTCAAATTTGAGCTGCTGAATCATTTGCTCATAAATTTTCCGCCCATCGAGAGTATACTGTACTCACTGTACCTTAGCATACAGGATAAACAGGAACAGGGAGTCAATGTGTTGGCTCATCTTTCGGTCACTCTCGACCTGATCCTAATCATGTGCAAGGAGAATCGCGCTTTTGTGAATAAGACCAGTCAAATTCTTGACTATTTGGATGTGCTGCGTCCGCTCTATGAGACTAACTTTGATGAGCCACTGCCACTATCCAGTCAGGATCAGCCCGAACAGTTGGGCAAGGTGCAAAAGATTAAGCTGGAGCTTAAATCGATTAAGACGATTCTGTTGCTGTTTCCACGATCGCTGCATCCGCAGGAGAAGCTGTTCGAGAAGGTGTTGCGCTCCTTCATCAAGGCCTACATGCTGAACGATGCCACCGTCCAGTTGGAGGCGGGGGAACTGCTGCACAGTCTGTTCCAGAATACGGGCATGTTTGATTCCTCAAGCTATGAGATTGACATCTGGCTGGAGGCCTTAATTGGCTTCGATGCCGAGACCGTGGACATGGTGACAAGCATTTTTCTCAACATACTCTCACTGGATCTGTCGCTGATGGAGGAGGAGTTGCCAACATTAAATACGGCGGAGACCGCCAGCAATGTGGAAAATTTGCGACAGCTCTTCAGCCAAATCGAACAGGGTCAAACGGTGCAGGCATATGTGGAGACTCTGACGCTGAGCAAAATGATGCCGCTGCTGTTTCAGGGCGTCACCATTGAGCCACCCTACGATGCCTATGTGGAGCTGGTGTGCGTGCTGCTCCATCAGTATCACACCAAACCCGAGCAGGTGCAGCAATTGTACAACTCTCACTTGTCGAAGCACATGGACTACATGCAGCAGCCGACTCGGTTGCCCGCTACTATTGCCCAGCACTGGCCACAGCTGGCAGCGTTGCAGCAAGCCGTGTTGGGGGCATCCAACAAGGATTCCTTTGATGCCATCTTCAAGGGCACAGCAGGAGCAGGCGATGAGGATCACTTTGAGCTGCAGCTGGCTGATGGCGAACAGTTGCACTTGGCTGGGAGTCTGCGTAATCCGCATCGCAACATGATCTATGCACACAATTTGCTCTTTATGCTCACCCAACTGGTTACCAGCCAGCGACTTAATGCTGATCAATCGCAATTCATAGCTGATTCACTTATCAGACTGCTGCAGATTGCATCGCAATTGGATGGCAAGGAGAATAGCGCTGAAGTTGAGCAGCAGGAACAGGAGCAGCAGCAGCAGCAGGAGACTCACACGCAGCGATTACTTCACTATATTTTCGGCATTCGTCTCAGCCAGTTGCGGGCGACGCACTTGCTCAGCGAGACGAGCGAGACGCAGCTGAACTATGTGCGATTCCTGCGACGCCTCAGCGAACATTGTCGCAGCCTGGCCAAGTTTAGCAATTACATTTCCTATTATCGACTGCAGTTGGTCATGGCATTGGAGATAGCCGTAGGAAATATCAGCCAGTTGCAGGTGGAGCAAGTGGCGCAGCCGGCACAGTTGCTGGAGTGTGTTGCCCTCGTCGATGCCTTTGAGCTGAGTGCCGGCGAATGTGTGCAGATGTTGCAATTGCTCACGAGCCGGCTGCAAGCGACGCACTACCTCAAGGCCCATCATTACTATGATCTTCTCCTGCATCTGTTGCGTCGTCTCGCCCAGCTGCCGGAGCCCGTAGACTGCAGTGAATCCCTGCTGCAGCTGCAACAATATTATGGTGAATTTTGCCAGAGTGCACCAGCTGAGCAGCTAGAACAGTTAGAGTTGGCTATGCTGGAATTTCTGCTTAGCCAGCATCATCATCTGGCCGGCTGCGATGCCGCCTTCTTCAACTGCTTTTTCTCCACAAGCAATCGCAAGCTGAGCAAATCTGCTGTGCGAATCGCCTGCTTGCTACTGGAACGTAATCCGCAGTTGGCTGCGACATTTGCGCAACTGCTGCCGGCGCATGTGGAGCAGAAGGAGTTGATTTATCCACTATTGGATGTCGCATACCGTCGTGGCTATCATCAACAGTGGAAGGAGGTGACGCTGCTGCAGCGTTGCTATCAGACCTACAAGAATGGCATACTCAAGAGCATTGAGAAACCGCAGAAGGCGGCGCTCATTTATCGGGAGCATGCGGATGCGAGTGCAGCATTAATTGCCCACTGTATGCCCAAATCCGAGTGTTTGGATTACTGCCACAAACAGCTCAAATTCGATGCTGTCGAACTCTTTCAGATGCGTGTGCTGCGAGAGATTTATACCCAGGCCTACGAGGCCAGCAAGGATGAGCAGCAGCAAGCCAGCATCTTTGTTAGCTATATCCATCTGAATGTACAAATGATGGCGTTGGATTTTAAGAAGCAATCTGTGCAGCTGGACAAACTGGAGCAGCTGGCCTATGATTGCTACAACTGGTGGCAGCAGCTGGGGCTGCAGCAGCTCGATTGGAGTCGCCTATTGAATGCGCCGCATTGGCTCAACTTTTGTCGCGGCTGCCTGAAACAGGCCATGCACATGACCGAGGAGCAGCAGCGCACCCCTGAGCAGGAGCATACCAATGGTCTGCTCCTCAAGCTGATGGCTTACCTATGCGATCAACTGTACGCAGATCAGAAGGAGGAGCAGGAGGAGGAGAATGCCAATGCGGATGCTGCTTTGCTCTACGAGATGGCCTGCACTCATTCCTGTTGCTATGATCATCTGTTGGGCGAGCCGAGCGCTGTAAAGACGCATCTACTCCAACTGCTGGAGACGCTGGCACGCAAAGCGCCCGCGGCACTCCACTCTGCCCACATACCTGTCATCCTGGGTGCCTATCATGCCCGCCTCACGCCCGCCGATCGCTATGCCCTGGCGCTCCTGGAGCACTACGAACGCTTCGATGTCGGTCTGGGCCAGTATCGCCCCTTCATTTGGGGAGAGAGCGCTGTGGCGCATTATGCACTGCGTGCCGTCGACGAAGATGAACGCGCCAAGCTGCAACAGCAGGAAACGAATGTGGCCCAGGTGCTTGCGCTGATTGTGCGCCAATCCTCGCAGTACACCATCGAGAATTTTCCCATTTGGCGCACACTGCACGCCAGCCAACAACTGCCTGAGTTGGAGTTTCTTAATCCCGCCAGCAAATCCCATCGATTTGGTGACAACTCGCTGGAGCAACGTGTGGAGCAGGGCTGCTCCACATTTACGCAGGATCTGCGCCGGTTGTGTCCGAAGCGTGAGGAGATCTATGAGCGCTGCTATGATCCGGCCTTTATGCTGCCACTAATGATGCACTGCTTCGCGCCGGAATCTGTGGTGCGTGCCCAGTGGCCCGTCCAGAACGGACTGCTCGCCATCAGCTTCTGTGCTCTGTCGTCGTTGGACAAGGACATGCGTTTGGCGGCGGCGTGTTGCCAGCAACGCTATCGCACCCACTTTGAGCTTTCGAAATTCTACGAGAAACCATTGTGGACGCAGGCCTTCGATAACATCCAATCGGGTCTAGAGGAGTTGCGTGACTCGTGGCTGGCACAGCGTCGACATCATGGCGGCAATCCTCGAGTGCCGCTGATACCCGTCCTCTTCATTGCGCACAGCTTCAATTTGAGCACAGATCCCATGCACCTGCTGTACAAGCGCCTGATGATGTATCTGCAGCTGAAGCAGAGCTTCAATTTCCAAACGATACCCGAATTTAATATATTCTTCTACTCGCAGGAGCCGGAGCATCAGCAGTATCGGGAGTTCATTGTCCAGCTGCTGAGCAATGGCATCAAGTGCAGTGCGGATCTCTTTCTGCTGGTATCCACCAATACGTTCAAGGTTCTGCTCAGCTTTTATGGCTCACAGTTGGCCACACTGGACACCAATCTGCTGCTGCTCTCCGTGCTCTCCACGTGCGTGAAAATACCTGGCGCCGTAAAGATTATGCTCGAGCATGTTGGCATTCTCTCCTGGTTGCAGGGTGTCATTCGTGATACACAGTTCCATCAGTTCGACATAATCGAGGGCATCATTAGCATTGTGAATAATCTGTGGTTTGCCGTCGCCGCCAGTCAATCCGAGTTGGCGGATTATGATCACATTCAGCTGCGCATACAGCGTGTCCTGCTCCATCTGTTGCCGCTGGTCTCGCCACGCATCTCCATAGCCGGCCTGGCTCGATTGCTCAATGTGCTGGCGAAAACATCCTCCAGCAGCAGTGGTCAGCAATTGGTAGCACTGCCTGCTCCACAATTGGATCTGTTGCTCGACTGCTACTCCCGCCACTGGCCACAACAAATTGCCAGCGTGCGGCATATTCGATGCTTTGGCGGCACCTACGCCTCTCCACGCATCGAATACTGCAACTGGCTGGCCAACGATCAGAAACTGGATGTGCATTCCGTTCTCGCCCTCTCCAGTCTGCGGCACTTCGTCAGCCTGTGGTGGCAAGCGCACAATGCCCCAAAATCACACCTGGACCAACTTGTGTGAATGCGAACCGGCGCAACAACTTCTTAGTCGGATATTCAATAGTTCTATAATAATCATGTTAATTATATAGCTATAAATGTGTTGATAATATATATAATTTTGCATTGAATGAATTTCGTTTCATATGGTTTTAATCTAAGTGTTCTTCTTGTGTCTACTTCATAATTCCTTTCGAACTTGATAATCAGATCTGGTAACATGAACTAATTTTATATGTGTTGTATTATTTTCATATCTTTTATTTTCGATTCATTATGGAATTAACTATATATATATACATATACATGTGCATTAATGCATATGAAAGAAGGAAAAAAAACTCCTGGCACTTAAGCTGATTTACTTTACTTAATTATTGTGTCGATATAATATTGCGCATTTGTCGAATGGCAGTCACGAGACGCGGCTCACAGCCACTGCTTAGGTTCAGATACTGATCCGGGTCGGCTTTGAGCAGCGTTAGGATCTGTGATAGTTGCAAATTGATGGTTAGACCGAGTTCCTCGAGTACGTTCGACAAATACTCAATGTCCACGCTGAGCTGTGTGGCCGAGGAGGCGGGCAACGATTTGATTTGCAATATTTGTGTCTGAAACATGACACAGCATTGGTCGACGACCAGGGAGAGTAGGACATCGGCACAGGGAATCGCCTGGGTGTACTTGATGTTGCACAGTTCCAAGGCTTGCTTGAGCAGTGCCGATGGCGCAAGAAGCAACGGTTCCAGATGCTGTGGCAGCGTAAGCAGATACTGGCCAATCTGTGTGATACTCTCCTGCGGAGCAAAACTGAATGTGGGCATATTAATGCCCGGCGATGGATACGCATCAACGGGTGGACGGATGTGCGCCAAATGCACCTCGATGGGCTGCAACAATATATTCAGTGTAATGTCATGCGTCTCGGCCAGATAGGTTTTAAGTGTCGTGTAGATCTGAGGAAAGATGCCCAGGCTATCGGCACTAGTCGCCGCCGTAGCCTCCGCTCGCCTCTGCACATAATCCCCAATGTTAGCTAGTAGCTGCTTGTGCATCGTCGGCTCACAAGTCTGGTAGATGGTGATCCCATTCGCAGCGACAGGTTGTTGCAGCTTGTTCACCAAAGTGGTCATGCGCGAATGGAGCATCTGCTCAAAGTGATGCAGCTGCAATTGGAAGTCGGCCAGACACTGCAGCTGCGACATCGTGTACTGCAGCAGTGACCAGTTCTCGCTGCGTGCCGTACCCGTACCCGTTCCAGCTGCACCCAAACTGAGGCTTAGCTGTCGCTGAGTGCGACTAAAGTTCTCCAGCTGTCGCTTGAAGATGCCGTTGAGCACAGTGATCAGCTTGCACAGGGCCAGATCGTTGGTGATGGAGGCGCATCGAGTGCAGGCCTGTTGCAGCCACTCGTACAACTTGCGTGTGCCCTCCTCCAAATGACGCACTGCATCGCTGGGCGTTGCCTGATTGGAGAGCAAACGATCCACTTGGGTGGACAGCTGGGTCTCCTCCAGCCGTGGATATTGTTGAATAAACTTATGGAAATACTCAAAGACCGCTTCAGCCAACTGACGATGTAACTCGGGCGACAACTTAATCTGTGACTGCTCCAGCGTTGAGCTCAGATGAAGCACAAAATTCTGATTAGCCTGTGCATACTGGGCCAACAGTTCTAGGCGCTCATTGGAGGTCTTCAACAGCTGCAGAATGTGGGCATCTCGAGTCGGCTGCAGCGCTGGCAGCAGTTCAGCGATAACAAGGAATGGTTGCGATTGAGCTTCCTCATCGTTCTCCACAAAAAGTTGAACGCACCATTTGAGTTGGCGCTGACAGTGATCCAAGAGTTGATCGTAGAATAGCGTGAGAAAATGCTGTTGTTGTGGTATCGTCTGTTGCGACTCGGCGACAACCTGCAACTCGAGCGCCTGTTTCCACTGCTGTTGCAGCACGTTCTTCTGCACGGCGCGATAATATTGCTGCAGCTGAGGCAATCGCTGAATGCTGGCAAAGATTTGCACATGTCGCTGTGCCTGCTCCAGATTTGATTCGGCAAAGCATTGCACCAGACTAGGCGATGCCATCGCTTCCAGTCGATTCTTGAAGTCCTCAACTTGCGTCTGACGTTCGGCATGCCCGGGTAGCTGTTCCTGCGCCTGCAGCGACTTCTGAAGCGCCGTCAACTTGTCGCAGACACCCTGTTTTAAAGATGAATGATAATGTGTGTTAAAGCTTAATGATTAATGTAAGTGTTTCACATAGATTGAATTGTCACCTTCAAATCGTTGCGCTCGAAGCAATCTTCCAATTCAGCCAGCAGGTTGCCCCAGCCATCAGACTCCTGCAGTGATTCCTTAGCAGCCTGCAGCTTACTTTGCAGCGTATTCAAGCGTTCCAGCGTGGCCATACAATCACCCGTCTCCTCCTGCACAGCGGCCACTTCTTGACGCATGGCGCTCATCTTTTGCTGCAGCATTGCCACGTCGGATTGAAGTGTTGCCGCCTCCTTGGCAATGCGTGGCATGCTGGCCACCACCTGCTGGCTGGACTCCTCGACGGCATAGTTAACCTGCTGCACGTACAACTGCAACTTCGCCACGTAGCTTTGGATGAACGATGTGGCTGAGGCTGAAGTGCTGCAGCTTTTGCTATTGCTCTCTTTCTTATCATTTTCATCTCTATATTTCCTGTAGTTGGCATTGATCCAATCAGCGGCAGAGAAACTTGACTCTGACAGCGCCGAAATATCCATTATTAACATAGATTATATTTATAAATACACAGTATGTTTTGAAATATTAGAAGACACAGCTGTTCACTTGCAGTGCTGGCAAATGTTGTGTAATTTTTCCTACTCTTTACAGCACTGCCTTATTTCCTTTCCACATCATTTTATTATTGTGTTGCGGTGGTCGGTGTGTAATCGATAGTTGGCGCCGCCAACAGGCAAACAGGTGGCAACCCACATAGTGATTTTAAGGGAGTTCGCGCGCTCAAGAAAGGGAGAGGGATTTAATTTTTGGGTAGGAAAGAGAGAGGTAATTCGCGCGCTCAAGAAAGGGAGATGGAAGAATATTATCCGAGCGGCGAGCAAAAGATAGAATAAAAAGGCCAATGATCTGGATTTTTGGAGGACAGTTGAAAGTCAGCGAGAAGAAAGGAGTACAAAGTTCGGGAGTGGACAAAAAGGTTTTTATTGTGGTGAAAAAAAAAAATATATGGGAAAGTGAACTAAAGTGACGGGGAATGTGACAAAAAAATTAAATTAAACACCGAAAACCCAACGTAAAATGTTTAAATAAAACCAACGAGCGCCAAAGATTTAAACATCGAATCAAATAATAACGCACACCCGCCAAGTTTAAAGAAAACCACCCCGAACAAAAAACCACAAACAAAAACCGCCGACTAAGAACCAAAAGGACAAAAAAAAAGAACGTGAAAATTTGAACATTCGTGTAAACAGGAAATTCTTTTTTTTTTGTGAAAAAACCAAATTTAAATGGCCCAAAAAAATATCTACAAACATATCGAGACCAAATCAAGATTAAAGCCCGAAAATACAAACATGCAATAATTAATAAAATCCGCCGCAAACACAAGCGACAGTCAAAAAAACCACAAAAAAAAACCGCCGAGAAAGACACGGATCTTTAAATAAAAGAAAACAGCCGCAAACGCTACGAATAGTTTAGGATTATTTAACATTTACTCTAACGTGCTGAGAGAGGGTTTATTTTTCTTTTTTTTATTTGTTTGGCAATGTCAGTAAAAAAAAAAAAGAAGAAAAATAAATCAACAAAAAAAAACTGCTAAAGTAAACTCAAGGCGTAAATGCCGCTACAATCGCACAACAGCAAAAAGCCCCTTCAACAACAACACCAAGGAACATATTGGAGGAGGCCAAATTCAAGGGGAACCCGGAAGACTACCAGGAGCAGACCGCCAGTCGAAGCCAACAGAGACCAGGAAAAGGGATCGGAACCATCTAACAAAACCGTGAGTCCGTTCCAATAAAAATCTCGGCGGAAGGGAAGTTGTATACGAGATGTGTTCAAAAAGTATCGCGAATTTTGTGTTTTTTTCAGATATTATTTATTTATTCATGAATATCTATTTTGCCCCTTCAAAGTAATCCCCATGAGATATTATACACTTGTGCCAACGGTTTTTCCAATCTTCGAAGCACTTCAAAACATCATTTTTTTTTATCTTGTTCAGCTCCTCCTTCGATCCCGTCTTTATCTCGTCAAGCGTAGCGTAACGTCGTCCTTTCATGGGCCTCTTCAGTTTAGGGAACAAGAAAAAGTCACAGGGGGCCAGATCTGGGGAATACGGTGGCTGCGGCATCATTAGTGTGTTGTTTTTGGGCAAAAAGTCGCGCACAAGCAACGATGTGTGAGCAGGGGCGTTATCGTGGTGCAAAAGCCAATTTTTGTTCTTCCACAAATCCGGGCGTTTCTGGCGGATTGCTTCGCGCAAATTCCGCATAACTTGCAGGTAATATTCCTTATTGACCGTTCTACCCTGTGGCAAGAACTCATGATGCACCACGCCCCTGCAATCGAAGAAAACTGTCAGCAAAACTTTCACATTCGACCGAACTTGGCGCGTTTTTTTACCACCGATAAACGTTGCTTCGGTCCAAGGTAGCTTCTCCGTATGCCACAATCAACATTCCGAATGTATCCACGCACTTAATTTCGTTTTTCACACAAAATTTGATACAGGTTCTTTGATCCATTTTTTTGAATAGGTAAAAATCGAAGACGATCCAAAACACGTGCAAGCAAAGCAGCTGTCAACAATTAAGTGAACATTCAAAATGGCCGAGCTTGTCGGCATAAGTGAGAGAAAAATCGAAATTCGATTATACGTAACCCGCGAAAATTCAAAATTCGCGATACTTTTTGAACACACCTATACTGATACGTCTGCACCAAAAAAAAAATGTTAGTCGTAAGTTACATATATATTAAATAGTCGGTTAAAATGACGGCTTAAGTTTTGTAAATGGAGGGGAGGGGATCAAAATGTTCGGGGGATGAGATGTGATCTTCGATATTAAAAGGGTGGGGCATTAAAGGTATGATTTTTCCCCACAGGAAGGGCGGGAGCGCTACGGCAATAATAGCGAGGCCACCGGTGGACGTCGAAGTAACGTAGTTTTTTTTGATTTCAAATATTTGCCGCCACTGTCCGTTAAATCAGCTGTTTTATAGTGACGTGTAGATTTGTTTAGTGTTGTGTTATTGTACGGTCGGCGGGCATGGGTAGACCCACCCCTAATGGAGTACTGGCTGGCCGGAGCTGCCCCTCTAGGACAAACCGACTCGTAACAAATGAATTAGCTAAATATTATGATGATAACAGAATTTATATATAAATAGAGTAATATGATTTCAAAAATTACACCAGCCTCTCTTGAGCAGTTACCAGCTGATAAATTTGCAGTGTTGGCAACTGTCATGTAACCTTTCTTACTCCCTACAGCACTGCTTAATTTCGCATTAATAGTGTTGCGTTTCATGTTATTATTGTTGTGATTACAAATAAAGAAATATAAAAAGAAAATAAAATGAACTCTTAAACAGTAAACAAGCTATAAAGCAGGCTCATATTGTGTCATTATTTTCCCTTTTGTGTTTTTTTCTCACCCCCCTTTCCCCACATACGTACGTAGAGCGAAAATTGGAAAAACTATAAAAGGGTGGCAAATTGTTGAACTCCCTGTATGTGAAGAGAGAGGATTGTATGCGAACCCTGCTGGCCGCTGACGGTGTGCCAGCCACAAGACTCGAGCAATTGTTTGGCTTTGATTCGCCCATCGAAAGCGGCCGTTTGCATCGTCATCTAATCCGCGTGCAGACGGTAACAGTGGGCGAAACAGTTTGTGAACTACGACGCTCTCGAGGATCAGACGCAAGACGAAGAGCGAAAGAAGCAGCAGCAACCAGACGTACACGAAAAGGAAGTCATATAGAGTGGCGTATAATGGACTCAACGCTTGGCAAATTGTTTCTGTTTCTCACTGATTTGGCGTGGAAGAGTCGCTTAACCATACCAGTGCTAGTGACGACAGCCTTCCTGGTCATGGACATTCGGCTGCAGATTGAGATTAATATAGAAACGGGTCAAGTGGTAAACACTGTGAAATCTGAGTCCTACTTTGCCATATTACTAATTGAATACTTTTGCCTTGTCCACACACAGAATGCCAGCGATATGGAGGAGGCCGAGGCCTTTGAGGAGCACCTGATTGGTGGTCATGATTTGGATGAGGAGAGCGAGTATTCGGATGATCTCGAGGATCACAGCGAGTACAGCAATGGAGATGGCGGCAACACCAGCAACAGCAGCAACAGCTTACGCTACAGCGTCGATAACTACGATGATCTGGGCTCCGAGTATGATAATGAGCATGATATTGAAGCTTACTTTGTGAACGATAGGCATCTAGCTTCCACTTTGAATTTAAATTGAATGAGTAATGCACGAGATGATATTTACGACATATATATATATAAATTAGATATATAGATATATATATGTTTATATGTATGCATGCCCATAATAGCGTATTTAACGTATATATGTATTTCGGTTTAATTATAATCACAAAAATATGAAATCAGATCTCAAAGCCAGTCAATCGTTTTGCATTTTTATTCCCATTCACATATAAAGTTTGATTAATTCGTCGCTAACTGCCGATGGTGTTAATATGCCCAGATCGGTGAAGAGCAGCGTGATATATGCCGGCGGCGTATAGTCCACCAGTGGATGCACCTTCGACACATCATTTAAATGCTTGCGCGAGTACTGTAATTAAATTAAAAATCGAGTATGAGAGCGAATCTTAAGCTTGGACCTTGCTACTTACCTTGTACTCATTGGGTAGATCTCTTTGATTTAGTGGGTAGAGGCGAGAGAACTTGAAGCTCTCGGAGAGCACATAGAACGGTTTCTTCATTTCCCGCGCACACAAACCCATTGTGTAGGAGCCGATGCGATTTATGATGCCGCCACTCTCCACAACGGCCTCGGCGCCGACCATAACAAAGTCCACCGATTCCATCACATAGCCCGTGGCCGAGTCCAAAATTAGTGTGCAATCAATGCCCATCGCCTGCAATTCCTGCACCATCTCCTCACTGAAACGGATTACCAGGCATGAGATGAAATACGTTCGATTCCCATTTGCAGTTTACCTACCCAGAGTTTCCCGTCCCGCCCTGTGTTACAAACACGTGAAAACTCTTCTTGTTCTGCGATGCTGCGATCAGCGCCTGAAGGACGACACGGGAACGCGAATGGGTCAGGATGCGACAGCCATCGCTAATGAAGCGTTGTGCCTGCTGTGAAATGACCTGTCGTGAATTGAGCAACTTGGTGAGAAAGATTTTGCCACGATTCAACATGATTTGGCGGCACTCCTCCATGTGCTTGTCATCGAGGCTCAGTGTTATAAAGCGACAGAATAACTCTCCGGCAGAAACGATGGCAGCAATTGACAAATCCGTATTCCGCATGGCTGCCACCGCTTCGCGCATTGTGGTGTGCAGAATGTGTATGGTGCCAACTGAAAGTATAACTTAGATGACTGATATAAATGTATATATATATTAATATATACGTTACATTGTTTCTTTTCCAATATCATGAGCAGCGTTTTAATTGCCGCTATGCCCGAGGACATGTCCTTGTCATCTTCCAGCAGTTGCAGAAAGTACTTGACCACATCTGAAAAAGTTAACAAGTTATAAATGAAAGAATTATAAAATAATTTCAGCTACTTACCAAATTCTGCGGCAGACTGCGTGATTTGTGGCATTTTGAAAGTCGTGTTGCAACTGTTGTTCCTCGTTGTCAACAATTGTGTTCGCTACTGGAAACAGCTGTTTTTGTTGAGCGTGGTCGCTACACGTCTCAACTGACTGATCGATGGTCATATATAAACAAATTTTTAATTTTTTTTTAAATTTAATATTTTATTAGACTAACCAATTGATGAATTACAAGTATTAAATAAGATTTAAAAATCGTTTATTATTGTTTATGATTCATTAAAATTTTTGAGCATCTTTTGTTTTTTTGAGCAGTGTTGCTGCAGAAGAACATTTGGCTTGCTAGCCAACACTGTGTGCCGGGGCTAAAAAGTAAACAATTGAGAACATTGACAAGTCTTATTTTGCTTTATTTCGGCATACAATCGTCTCAAAATTAACTAAATATGTATTAAATTAGATACGGTGAAAAAGCAATTGAATAGAGCGAGCCCAGCGCACATTTGGTAAATGCGCTTAGTCGTCGACGTCGGCAGTTGGCGGAGAGCGAGCGACAATGTTTAAACTCGAGTCCTATTTAACACCAATTTTGCTCAACTACGTGGCGAAATATGTGAAGAACCTTCGCGACGAAGATGCACAGATATCGCTGTGGGCGGGCGCTGTCACCTTTCAAAATCTCGACCTGCGATTGGATGTGCTCGAACAGGAGCTCAATTTGCCCATTGAGCTCGTCTCGGGCCACATACACGAGCTATCCATTCTGGTGCCGTGGACCAAGTTGACATCGGAACCGGTGCGCATTGAGATCAATACGATTGAGTTTGTCGCCAAGCTGCCCAATGAAGAGAGCAAACAGCGTCGGGCCTCCCTGCTGCACGAACAGCGACGCAAACGCAAAACGGATGTGGCGAGCGATGAGCAGCAGCAGCATGCCTCTGGTGGCGCCACCACTTCGGGGTTGGTCAACAAGATCATCAATAACATCAATTTGCAGTGCCACAACATCATACTGAAGTATGTCGAGGATGACATTGTCGTCTCCATGAATGTCCAATACCTGAACTTCTGTGCCGCCGACGAGAAATGGCAACAGGCCATGGTTGATGCGAATCCCGTCAATGTTTTCATCCGCAAACTGTTACAGGTATCCGATTTGACCATATGCCTGGACAAGCGGAATACGGCTGGCCGCATTGAAGTGTGCCAGGAGCCGGTACTCTATCGTTGCACTCTTGAGGTTCGTGTGCTGCTCAAATACAACGCGAACACGGTCAGCACTTCGAGCACAACTCGAATTGGTGTATTTACCAAGTCGCTGGATTTCAATGTGTCGTCGCTGCAGCTGCCCATGGCCATGAGATTGGTGAAAATGCTGTTGGAACTCAAGCCCGCCGCCATAGAAGAGGACACCTTTAGTTTGGTTGAACCAGTGGATTCGGGTAATGTTCCCGTCTCGCCGCCTAGCAACGAAGCCTCAAGTTCAATGCTCTGGTGGGCATGGAACCTTTTGCCTAGCTTTGAATCAACGCCAGCTGCAGCAACCGACGAGGATCCCATTGGTCATAGCTTCGATATTGGCGTCTATGCGGAGGAATTGAATTTTCAGCTCAAGAACTCGGAGCTAATAACCGACCAGGCCATGGGCGGCATTAAGCGGATACGCTATACGCCAATCTTGCGTATTAGTTTGGGCGGCATTTACTACGAGCGGTCGCAGCTCAAGGAAAACGACTGGACGAATGTGAGGGCGGGCCTGTCCAGCATTTGCATGGAACCGCTCGGCGTCTATCGCAGCGATGATCCCATGGATCGCAGTTTAGTCAACACAAAGGAGGTAGTTGCGTTCTTTTACACATATTCTTATATTCATCCCTTGATCTCTATCCTCTTTTTTGTAGTTCCTCAACGAGCGAGCTTTTATCGATAAGAGTCTGTTTGATGAGCAATACATGTTTGCGGATCGGACGTGGTGCAGCAGCAATCATGATGATTATTTTGCCCGCAACACCGACGAATATATGCTCTTTCGCAGTCCAGTGCTCGCCTTTGACATTGTCGAGTGCCGTTCTGCCCGGCCCATTAAGAGCGCTGCGTCGTCGGAGGCACAGATGAGGGATATGGGGCTGCGTGTCAAGTATCGGGTGCTATCGGCTGGCATTACATTCCATTTTTCGCAGTCGTTTCTTCAGGTTAAAAATGTAATTAGTGATTTATTGCGTCCATACGATTACCCAGGATATCATGCAGAGTCCGAAATTGATGGCATCAACCCACCAGTGACCAAGAGTCAGGAATACAAGAACATGTACATGACGTATGCGGATTCCGAATACCTCATCGGTTTCATGCCCACCTGCAATTACAAGATCGAATTACGTGACATGACGGTCAAGTTCTATCCCCGTCAGCAGAGTGCGGACAGTTCGTCTGCGAGCAATCAGCATCGGTTGAACACCACCGTCAATCAATCCCTGTTGCCCTATTTACAGCTAAAGTTTAACTTGGCCGAGGGTGTCATTTGTGGCCCAGCGAATCCGCAACGTTTGGTGCATTTGATTACCCATCTGCAGGATAAGCCGCGTGAGATAATCGATTCCTGTTACAATACCTACAAGTTCAATGTGAAAAATGTCACGCTGATGGCAGTCAATACCACACCGGAGATGGGCAAGGCCAAGCTGCTAAATATACCCAGCATGCAGGTGCAGTTCAATCGTCTGCTCCTGCCCGATCACTGGCGTCGCAATGTGACTGCTCTGGAAACGGCCGAGATACAAACGGAACTGGTCAATTTGGAGTTTTCCAAGCGTGAACTGGTCCTCATTAGCAGCATCATACCGTTGATACTGTGCTACGATGGCGCCCAGTTGGGCGTTCTCGCTAAGATGGTGGCACAAGCCAACAACACCACGGATGTAATCCGGCTACAAACGCTGATCACCAAAGTCCGCCTCAACTATCACAAATATCACAGCCACTTCAGCGTGCTGTTCTCGTTGCGCAACCTCAACGCCGATGTCTATCACACAATGATGAATATGCGCAACGTCGTCTTATCGACAAAGAAGGGTGCTGCCAACAAATGGCTGGAGTTGCAGTTACAGTTCCCGCTGGAGGAATACGAGAAGAAGCACAAAAAGATACCCGCAACAGCGGTCTGTCTCTGGCTGGAGTCTTTCCGTCTGACTCTCGATATTTATCTGCTTCAGTTTCTCAGTTCTTTCGAGAACGTCGAGCTCTGCTTAGAGAATGGTAAGTGATATATTTAATAAAGAATTTAAAATGTTTTTTTTTTTATGTTTTCTATTATTAAAAAGTGCATTTCTAATAAGTAAACAAATTTGAAAAAATCCTACACGAAATTCAGAAAATAGTTATGAAATTCGTTTTCTCAAATTAAATTAATAATAATTTATAACTACGTCAAATGTTTGTAAATATGTGAAATCTTGAAATACACCCATGATTAATAAGAATATTAGTTACTACGAATTTTTAAATGAAATGAAGAAATGCAAACACAAGTTTTTAGAAAGACGAAATAACCTTCTATTCCATCTATCTTAGAAATGTACTTTCTGAATAACAATTTCAGAATCCGTTTGTCACCAAACGTATGGCGAATTTCTAAAATGCAGTCGATTTTTTTCTTAGTTTATGTCTATGATAATTATAGTGATTCCGATCAGTAAATGTATTTTTTTTAATCACTATCATCAGCCAATATCCATATCCAGGTGTGTTCAAAAAGTATCGCGAATTTTGTGTTTTTTCAGATATTATTTATTTATTCATGAATATCTATTTTGTCCCCTTCAAAGTAATCCCCATGAGATATTATACACTTGTGCCAACGGTTTTTCTAATCTTCGAAGCACTTCAAAAAATCATTTTTTTTTATCTTGTTCAGCTCCTCCTTCAATCCCGTCTTTATCTCGTCAAGCGTAGCGTAGCGAACAAGAAAAAGTCACAGGGGGCGAGACCTGGGGAATACGGTGGCTGCGGCATCATTAGTGTGTTGTTTTTGGCCAAAAAGTCGCGCACAAGCAACGATGTGTGAGCAGGGGCGTTATCGTGGTGCAAAAGCCAATTTTTGTTCTTCCACAAATCCGGGCGTTTCTGGCGGATTGCTTCGCGCAAATTGCGCATAACTTGCAGGTAATATTCCTTATTGACCGTTCTACCCTGTGGCAAGAACTCATGATGCACCACGCCCCTGTTATGAACCTCTGGAGCAAATTTGGGTCGTCGCGGACAGAGTCCAACATCTCATTAGCAATGTTCATGCGATGCTGTTTTTGGTCGCAATTGAGCAATTTTGGTACGAATTTCGCGGCGACCCGTCTCATGCCCAAATCATTGATAAAAATCGAATGGCATGAGCCAATCGATATGTCTAGCTCCTCAGCAACTTCTCTAACGGTGATTCGACGATTGGCCAATACCATTTTCTCCACTCCATTAATTTTTTCGTCTGTTGTTGAAGTGCTCGGGCGTCCGGCACGCTCTTCGTCGTTCACATCTTCTCGGCCTTCTGAGAACATTTTGTACCACCGATAACCGATAACGCTAAAAAAAAATCGAGATTCGATTATACGTAACCCGCGAAAATTCAAAATTCGCGATACTTTTTGAACACACCTCGTATATCTAACACAATTGCCCAGATCAGATTTGCATGGAATTGTCTGGATTGGTAATCTACGTATTAATTTCCACTCTTTGGTATATTTACAGATATCGAAACGGACTTTGATACGGTTAGTCAGTCGGAAAGGTTGGCTTCGTATTCGACGGTTTCGTTTAATTCAGTGCCAAAGCTGACGCAAAGTGAAGTGAATGTGCGTCGAGTGAGCCGCACAAATAGTCGAAAAGTGTCCATACCCGCGGAGACAATACATGCGAGTTCTGAGCGCGATGAGAAGCCGGCTACGAACGCTGAACCAGTTAAAGCGGCGTCCGCAAGCGAAGTAATCACAACGCCGACGGGCATTGATTTGGGGCCGCTGATGCGTCGACTTAGCACAATGGTTGTGTTCCTCGAACTGGCCCAGGGCCGGATCGATGTGTGCGAACTGATGCTGCGCAAGACCAGCAAAGATTTGTCTGTGGAATACACATCCATTCGAGTGCTGCGCATGCGCCTCAAGTCGAGCAACGGCGACGATGTGCTTCGTGGCAATATACGCACCACCATAATGGTGTCGAACACGCCGGACCTGTGCAATTTGTGTATGGAGTTCAGTGACTTTTATGTGTGCTATCGCCGGACGACCAATACTGAAATGATTCTCGAACCGGTGCGTACAACCATCATGCTGGCCCTCTCTTCCAAGACGGCCAAGAAGCCTGCACCGTCGCAGAAACGTCAAGACTCGTTCGTTGAGGAACCCAATATTCAGACGAAGTCTCGAAAAGTGGAATTTAACCCGGTTAGTGAGGAAGATCACGTCGAAGTCGTGGAGTCGCCGGACACATACTCAATTAATGTGCACGTGGACATGTCAGCGATAAACATTTTTGCCCGTCATGTAGGTGCTTCTTTTGTAATGAGTATTACGCTATTTCAAACTATTTTCATTCACAGATTAAACTTCTGCACGAGCACTATTCGATCATAGCTGCCATTCATAAGTCGTTGCGTCTTTTGGCTCACAATAAGCAATGCCCTGAAGTTACCAAAAAACAGATGATTGAAATTTACACAGGTAACGCACAGAATTATCCCATTATGAAGGAGTTCCTCGACCTGGATCCCAACTTTGAGCCGCCTCCCAGAGACACTGGTAAGCTAAAATGTTTCTCAATTTTCATTAAGAGAATAATGAATTTGTTTCGTTTAGTTGGAAAACCCGAGGCATCCGTGATATTCTTTTGCCAGTGGACTATTCCACGGATCTCAATTGAAATGGAAAGTTTTTGTGATCACCGGCAACGCAAGTTATTATTAAGTTTTGAGGATCTGTTGCTGAATGTCGATAGGCATGAGGATTTTACCAAAATCACCACAAAAATGGAAAACGTCAGCTTGAACTACTATGAGGCGAAGGTCCTCAATGAGTGGAAACTCAAGGATAATTTCCACATTAAAATGCTGGGAGATAGTACGAATTTGCCACTGATTAGTGTTGTGGTCACAACTGTCAGTCTGCAGGATTTGTATTCGAAAATTGGTGCTCGCCATCTTGACAAGAAACGTCGCACAATTTCTGAACTCCTCATTGAGGTGCAGCCAATTGAAATGATATTGGATCTGGATTGTATCACTGAATTTTTGATATCTCAATGCGAATTGCTTGAGATAATGCGCAACGTTAATGGCCGGGATTCCAACACGTCTCGAGTCCAAGAGACCGGCATGATCACAGTGCAGGATCTGCCGATTGTGCATCTGAACAGCAAGGGTATCTATATATATGTGCCAGTGCAGACGGGAAACAAATGCTGCACCGTCCTCTTGATGCGGGTAAGTGAAATGGCGAATCATGAGAAAAATTACACCATAATTATTTATCCGTATACGCGAATAGATTGAGAGCATTAAGCTGTCGCCGAGTGTGGAGAATCCTCTGGTGCGTCATCCCATACGTCAGGATATCTACAACAAGGCCGCTGAGCTGAACATGTTGAGCACGCCGGGTGCCCTTGTCGAGGATCGCCAGTACGAGTTGAGCGTACGAAAGATTTCTCTATCCTCGGGCAATTGGCTGCAAACGCAAAAGTATCGCTTGGAGGAGACGTTGACAAATAAGCATAGTAATCCGGCGTTGGAGTGGAACAGCCAGACGCGCTCAACAGCACTGGAGTACATGGATATATTCAAGGATTTTGATTTCATAACTGTATATGCGCCAGCCATTCGCTACGATCGCTTTCTCGTTTGTGGCGAAAGTGTCGAGTACAATTGTGTGACGGACTTTGTCGCCACGCTGAACACACATCAGATTCAACTAATGTCCTGCATTATGCAGCGCCAGCAGCGATTGAACAGGTGTGTTTCTTTAGTCCCTTTGCTAACTCTAATAACAAATATATATAATATATATATATATATATATATTTTATAGCACTTTGGATCAGATCTGCACGAAAAAGGACACACCGTTCGAGAGTGTTTCCTCAACTTCCACACGTTCCAATAAGTCACACAAGAGTTTTAATGATAAGTGGTCACAAACCTATGCTAGAAAGCGTGCCACTATCTTGCCGAAGACCTTCTCGAGTGCGAGGAGCACCACGGACACAGTGTTCGGCTCCTGCCAGAGCGATTCTGGCATTAATATGACCAGCAAAGTGCGCATAGCGCAAACACAATCTTTGGGACATAGCTCAATAGGCCGACATAAACTTAGCTACCCGCGCAGTGTATCTTTTGTGGCTGGCATGTTTGCCCTAAGGGTCTACGATGTACTCGACGTGGAGGAGCAGATGATGCTAAAACCCTTGCTACTCGTCACCATATCGCAGCCCAGTTTTATGGCAACGCAAACGCTGCGTGCATCCATCACACAGGCTTCAGTTTTCGACTTTAGCATATACTTGGCCAAGTCAATGGCCGAGCGTGATTTTGTCAGCCATAGCGAAGCGTTAAGTGGTCAGTTCACCGACCCGATCTTCGAGACGCAACCCGGCACACTGGGCAGCTCTGGGATTCCACCGCCGCTGCTCACCGTCAAGGCTCACACGGATCGCAACCAACAGGTCGAGGTGGATGTTGAACTGTGCAGATGGATGGAACTGCGGCTGTGTGAAGGCAACGTCAAGTTGCTCACCGACGATCTCATTCACATCTATGAGTTGCTCCAAGCAACGCCCTACTTTCCACAACGCAGCGAACGACCCGTGGTGTACACAACTCCGCTTCGGCAATTGAAGCTGCACTGCTTCAATGCGGATCGATTGCATCTGTCGTGCGATCGCGTCACCGTTAAATTCTACGATGAGCCACAAACATATTGTTGCAGTGCCGTCTGCCTTGACTTCATTGCCCATGTCAAGTTTAATGCACGACCGCAAAAGGCCTCCATCAAGTCGACGCTGGGCTCCATTTATGTGCAGACAGGCGAACGGATTTTTCTGCATCCGTTGCTAATGCGTCTCTCAGCCGATCTACACAGTGAGACGTGGTGCGATCAGCTCCTGACCAGCATCACCCTTAAGCTTAATGTGTTGCACGTCGACGCCAGCATTCTGAACATTGTCCATATGCGCAGGGCACGCGATGGTCTGTATAATATTACGACACATTTGAATCGTCAGTGGCAGCATTTCCTGCAGCATCGCCCCATGCTGGGTCAGCCGCCACAGGTGCCGCCGAAGAGGCTGGCACAGTACACACCCTCCCACGACGCGATTGTGCGCTCCAAAACGTCGCACAAGCCGAAGGTGGAATTCTATCAGGATGATTTACGGTCGGTGTTTATTTTATTTATTTTTTTTTTTTTGATTTACCTGACAAATATTTATTAAATTTCATTTGTTGCATTTGTAGTGCTGGCGCGTTTCAGTTTGTCTATTTGCATACAGACACAATGCTGCCGATGCCGTACCAGGTGCAGATCATCAAAAAGAACTATGGCATCATTTGCTGGCGCTATCCACAGCCGCGCCAGATGAGCAGCATACATATCTATCCCGTGCCAATGCCGGTAAGTCGATCCCGTTATCACCAAAACCAATTATTAGTTTTCTTTCTATATTCCCATTTTGTGCAGGTCGAGAATCCCATACATATCAAGTGTCGCATGGAATACTTTAGTGAGACGCATGAAACATTTTTGCACTACTGCGATTTTGAGCTCTCCGAGATTTTGAGCAAAGAATTGACGCCACCGGAACGTAATATAAGCGCCACCATTTGGCGAGTGGTTATCATGCAGTCTCTAATCTCTGTTGATGGTACTTGCTTCGATACTGATGAGGACGAGGACCTGCAATCGGTATGCTGGCTGCGCATATTTTCTATTGGTTATCAAAATTATGAATTCAATTTCAATTCACAGATTGACAGCAATCGTGTCATGCAGGATTTTAAGGGAAATGTGGACAATGACTTCATATTGCATCCAAAGGTGCTGGTTGGCTGCATGCGCATCGATACCACGTTTCATTCGGCGCTAGTGCCGAAATTGCAGCTGCTGCTGTGTTGCCAGCATATGGAGTTGAATTTCTTAAACCAACCGGATGTATCGGATGTGCTGCCGTCGCAGCTCAAGAAATACAATTTGAGACGCACCACGGACATCACACAAACGTTTCTTACGTGTCACGTGGACGATCTGCAGCTGCATGGATCAATCTATACACGTACTAATTACAACGTCGAGTTGGACTTTCGCAGTCGGATTAAATGCCTCGATTATGGCTACCTCAATATGCTGGACGTCATGGAGCCAATGAGTTTCCATAGCTACTTGAGATACAACAAAAGGCAACGTTTGCTGCACGCCAACATTTTGTTGGACAAATTGCGCTTCAACTGCAGTCCTTGTGTCATACATACACTGCTCTGTGCCAAATACCACTGGCAGGAGCTGTTGCAGGAGCGCCACATTGTCCACACTCTGATGCCCAAATGCGTGATTGTCAATCGAATGCAGACGCCTCTGTCCTTTGGTCAAACGGGCACCGATGAGCGTATCTTGCTGGCGCCACAAGAATTGCGTGCATATTATTTCTGTAGTGATTCCCACTGCCAGGAGTTGACGTTCTTCATCGAAAATAGTGCAACGAATCAAGTGGAGATCAGCGATTCGGTGCACATTGCCCTCAAGTTCGATGATGATGATCTTGTTCGTCACTTTCGCATTGGCCAGCATTGCATTACGATCAAACAGCGCAAGTTATCCGCCACGCAAGTGTATATCCTGGTCAAGGGACAGATCGAGCTGGTGAGCATGGTGCCTTTTGAGCTGCTAACCGAATTTCGCAACGAGAGCGTTGATCAAGCTGCGAATCCGCTGGCCCATTTGCTTGCTGGCAAGGGACGCATCTCCATCTTTCAGACGGTGGTGCGCAATGCGGACATCACTATGCGGTTTGTGCTTTAGCTGAAACTAATCTTGAATTAAATTCGTTCATTAATCGCGTATTTTGTATAGCCTCAAGCTGGGCACGGGCCATGCCAAGGGACGTACCGGTGACATTCCACTGAAGCCCAATAATAGTCTGCCCTGGCTGGTGAAAGTGCCAACACAGTTGCCGCAACAGTTCATCAGCTTGTGGGTGCGAATCCTGCGCGAGGACATTGCCGTGGACAGTGCAGATGATTTTCAGCCGCAACGGATACTCGTCAGCATTTGGCCCATCTTTGAGATCTGCAATTGGCTCAGCTGCGAACTGCAAGCAACGGAGAGCGTCACCGAGGAGCACTTTGCCATTCACGGCGAGGGTGGTTGCAAGGCCTTGAGCACGCCCACCACCCACTCCACTGAGCATTGTGTGAAATTTGATTTTCCGTATGTTTGCCGTGCTCAACATGCTTGAATCCTTAGGCATTAATCTTTAATTGATTTGTAGATGCGCTCTTGGTTCCGCTTCAGAAAGCGAATACACCTTCATGTTGAAGTCGATGGATTGGCACAAGTTCTTCCACTTTGAGCCCGCGGACTGGACGATTGAGCAGACGTTGTACAAGCTGGACAAGTCACCGAAACCTAAATGGCCGCTGAACAATGCCGAGGAGTTGCGAATTCAACGTCCTTGCGAGCTGCTCAACATGCTGGATTTGCTGTATCGGGTGCAGGCAACCTGCGAATTCTCGTGCACACTGGGACTGGAAATCGCCGCATGGGGAACGTTTATCAACGATACTGGTTTCGATGTGAGCATCTGTGTGGCAAAGGAAGCTGCTCGATACCAGATCAGAGCCAATTGCCTGGAAATGCTGCCGGTGATCAATAGCTACTTTACTGTCGATGTGCCCTTTGGCTCCAGCTGGGTTCACTCGATGCCCATTTGCATGGAGAGTCAGACGCAAGCAGCAACATCTACTCCACCTGGTGGCCGGCATGTCCTGCTGCGTGTTAATTCCTTTGTGGACATCGTTGTGGTGCGCAACGAGGATGTTGTCCGCATGATGCTCGACTATAAGCTGGAGGATGGACGACGGGTATTCAAGCTGCGCTCCAAGTTTGTCATTGCCAACTGTACGGATCTGATGTTGTATGCCCTGCCCCTGACCATGGATCACAAAGAGACCGCGGTACGCGTCGATGTTAAATCGCTCGACATTGCCAAAAATATACGAATTCAAATCTCTGCCACGGGAAAGCGTAATGCGTAAGTGCCTCAAATGATATTTTAAAACGGATGATTATAATCTCTGCATCCTAATAGGAACATTGGCTCCACCATCGAGTTGTTCCACGATTTGAATGCGCGCAAGTCGAAGCACACCAGCGACACAGCATTTGTCTACTTTGTGTGCTTTGTTGTTAATGGCAATCAGGACATTTCCATACCGATCCCATTATCATTGCCGTTCACTCGTCGCTGCTTCAGTCTGCAGGATGGTGCCACATCCGTACCACTAATGATAACACTGATCGAAAAGGACAATGTCTACTATCTGAATGTGTTCAGGGATACATCGCCTGCGATTATAATCAACAATAATACCAGTCTTCGGTTTGTGGTTGCCCAAACAAGCGCCTCGGGCAACAGCAATGTGACCTGCACCACGCCCGAGTTTGCCGGGAAACACTTTGAGTGGCATCAGCTGATTGCGCCGTTTAGCAAGTGCTACTACACACCGCCGCAGATGTATGCAAATTTTCCCGATGTGGAATTCACCATGTGCAACCTCTCCCTGTCGCTTTACAATGGTTTGTTTAATATTTGTACGAGTATTTTATTTGTTTATTATATTTATGATCAATATATACTCTTTAAAGATGAATCAAGCAAAAACAAGTTGATGTGGTCGAAGCCGATACGCACTGATAAATCGTGGAAGAAGTTTATACACGTTCCCAATCATGGTGACATCAAAGTGGTCATCTGTGATAAGCATCGAGCGATACGCTTCAATATCTACTACATTGCACAACAGCTGGAGTTCTCCGTGAAGGATTTACGCTCACGCCTAAAGCAGCCAGAGGACGCACAACATTTACTGCAGGAGAGTGAAAAATTTGGCACGACTGCACCAACAGTGGAGCAACCAACTGATGTGGAGCCACTACGCAGAGCACCCGATTGCATTCACTTCAGCGATGAGTGCGAGACGGGATTGAAGGTCTCGTTGCGTTTGTTCCTCAAGAGTTTCGTGTTCAGCCTGCAGACGAACGATCGACAGCGGGATTATCTCAAGACTGAGGTGTGCAACATGTATGCGGATGATCTGATGTTGGCCTACGATGATGATGATGAGCGAAGAGAGCTGCATCTCCAACTGCCCAATCTACAGGTGGACAATCAACTGTACTCCACTGGCAAATATGATTTTCCGGTGCTGCTGTGCGCCCAACAATTGTACAAGCGCCACACGAGTTCGCCGCAGGTCTACGATCTGGATGCGATATATCAGCGTCAAGCGGAACGTGTGCCCATCTCCCAGCTGTCGTTTGTCTTCTACCAGGATGAACTACAGCTGCAAGCCGTGCGCTGTCAGCTGCAGCCACTGCGTGTCTATATCGAAGATGCGTATCTCAATCAGTTGCTGGAAACACTGGTCGAGTGCGCCCCCTCCAATTGTGTATACACGCCGCAAGCCGATTGCCAACGTATTCAATTGGCAGGGGGTCAGACCTTGTTGCCGGAGCAAGTTGTTGCTCAGGCGCTGTACATTGCGGAGCCATTGCGTCTGAACAGTTTCATTGTCGAGCCACTTAGTCTGTTGCTCTCGGTGCACACATCCTCCCGTCTATATATTGCATTGGATCATTCGCCATTGTCCTTCTCCCGCTATGAGCGTCAGCAGATTCTGACTGTGCCGCTGCGCTTTGGCCAATCCCTGGGTCTGCACTATTTGAGTGGAGCTATTTTTGGCGCCGGCTGGGTGGTGGGCTCCCTGGAAATATTAGGCAGCCCCAGTGGCCTGGCACGCTCCTTCACCACGGGATTGCGTGACTTCGTTTCGATGCCGGTGCAGGGCCTGTTCCGGGGTCCGTGGGGTTTCCTGGTGGGCATAACCCAAGGATCGGCTTCGCTGCTGCGCAATGTGACGGCGGGCACGGTGAATTCGGTGACCAAACTGGCCGGTTCTGTGGCTCGCAATCTGGACCGTCTCACGCTCGACTCGGAGCACATTGAGTTGACGGAGGCACGGCGCCGAGCTCGGCCACAGGGCTTTGCGGATGGCTTGACGCAAGGCTTGACGGGATTGGGTATTAGTCTACTGGGCGCTGTTGGCGGTTTGGCGCATCATACGCTTGAGGCGCGCACCTCTGTCGGTGTTCTGACGGGTCTAACCAAGGGCATTGTCGGTGCACTGACCAAGCCCATCAGTGGTGCTGCTGAGATGTTGGCGCTCACCGGGCAAGGTGTCCTCCATACGGTGGGCTTCAATACGATGCCACAGCAGGTGGTGCCGAGTGTAACCCGCAATATGGCTTTGCATGCTAGCTCCTATCGCATCTGGCGTCACCTGCCCGAACAGTTGAGCAGCGATCAGATTCTGTTCTTCCAAGAGATTACGCTAATGCTGAAGGGACAACTGCGTCCCGCGCTGCTCTTTGTCACCTCAACACTGCTGGTGATTATGGAGCGGCCAGGCGATGAGCTGACATTCATTTTGCCAGTGCTAAAGGTGGAGGTTATTGCGGATCGGGAGGATGCCTCCAAGATGTACTTGAGTCTGAAGCAAGAGCAGGCCGATGATATGGAGGGCGTAAGTAACAAAGTATTTGGCCCCACTTTATGGATTTTCTATACATATAATTTGAACTATTTACAGCAGATGAAGTACACCAATGAGCGCATCATTAACTTCCTGAACGCATCTCGTGCTCATGCATTGGCCAACGATTCGCTGAGTGATCTGCTGCAGCTGAACGAACACGATCTGGAGGATCCCGTGCGACGGCGGACGCAGTGCATCTTCTACATCAAGCCAAACATTGGCGAGCATCTAATGCACTACTTGAAGGTCATCAGCCAAACGCACTGAACCAACCACAATCTGTACAGAATTGTATTGTTAACTAGATGCATACTTATATAATATTTATTCCATTTAGTCCTTAACGTGTCCGTGTGCCACCACCCCGTGCAATCTGCGCCATTCCGCCAAGTATTTTAAACTCCTGTTTACTTTTTTATGCCAAAAAACAAAAACAAAGACAAAGACAACGTGCTAAATTCTATGCAAATTACATATTTTTGTTACCATTTTGACGAGTTGCCCGCTTCCTTTTCGGGCAGGCAATAAAAGCTGAATTTCAAAAGACACGCAAATGCATTTATCTCCATTTAATTTTTGTTAAGTTTAAAATTTGAACATTAAGTCACCAAAATGAGTGTTGCCATTTTCAGAATTTCCTCTCACGTTCACTAAGGACAAACTTGTCGTCGTTTGTGGCAGACTGAACGTGCATGCCAATGCCGCAGGTCTCAATTTAATGCAATTGATTTCAGTTAAGACAAGCAGCAAGCCAACCAGCCAACCAGCCAGCCAGCCAGCAAGTAAAACAATGTGCCGACCAGGTGCACAAATACCAACAACAATCATTGAGCAGAAGGAAAAAAATGCACACAGAACGCACAAGAGACAAGACAAGAGGAAGAGGAGATACGTGAACTATTGTTATTGGATGCATCCAAAGTAAAGCCAGACAGCCAAACAAATAACAAAATTTACTTTTGCAACACCAGCACCGCAGCAAATTGCTTTGCGTTTTTTCGCTTAAAATATAATTTATTTTGTGGCTTAGCGTTTTGGTCTTCGTTGCATAACCGAAGGATTCAATTATAGCTGCCACCTTTGTCCAAAAACCACAGCACCACACACTCATGTATACACACCAGTGCTGGTGTGTCAGTAGGTGTTGTGTGGTGTGTGGTGTGCATCTCCAGAATATGTATACATTTTACGCACATCATTCTTTTAAAAAGTTAACAAAAGTTGAGCTATTTAATGGGTTTGATGGCTTTGATAAACAACGCTGCACACATGCACACTTACATATATCAATTCATATATATATATATATTTATATACATATATACTTTATCTGCAACTTGGTCATATTAGAAACGTGCAAAATGACTGTGGACGTAAATGTGGCCATTATTTGTTTAACTATCCCAAGACTATCTATTTTTTTAAAAGATTTAATTAGTAGATTTCTAAATAGTATTTGCATAATGTATCAAAATGTATTTATTTGTTAATTTGAATGTAAAGTTATGTTATATTAATCAGAAAGGCAAGAATAAATGGCTTAAAAACGCATATTCTTTTGGCAAACCTATTCGAAGTATTGTAAAAATTATCTACACTTTGATTTAGTTATTTAATTCATAATAAAATTGCAAGAACAAATAAAAACAAAAAACATTATTTTTGATTTGCAATTAATTCAGTTGGATTTAGCCCGTTGATCAAATAAGTTATCTTAATTAAAGATCAGATGATAAATAAATATAAATATAAATATAATTCAATACTTAAGCGTTGTTGCACTTGAATAGCTAATTAAGAATCATCACATATTACTTTAACTTAAAATCAGATAGCTAATTCCATACTCTAACAAAAATTTAAACAAGAAAAGGTCGCCTTAGCTTTATTTAAGATAAGCTTATATATATATATTATAAATATCCCCTCAGGTGTGAATGCAATAATCAATATTTATCGTACGTAATAAGATTAACTTTGTATACCTTGAAAGGAATAAAGTGCTCCAGCAAATCATATCAAAAAAATCCTTTTTAAATTATGTGCAATTTACTTTACGGGTTTTTGGGGGTTCTAACAACAAAGCAGTTCCTTTGTTTTACGTATCCGCCTATTTGCCACAAGTGTGTGTGTGTGTGTGTGTGTATTCAGCTAGTGCGCTAAAAAGTAGGCAACAAATTGTGCCAGAAACAGGCGGTTGACTTTGCTTTGCAGAAATGTTGAGGGTGCTAAATGGGCGAGGTGCATCAAAGGCTGGAGAGTGAAGTGGGGAAACGGCTTTTATAGCACGGATGTTGCACTACACACCAAGGAACTGCCGCTGCAGTACTACACACACATATATAAATGTATATTATAATTGAATTAAATAAAGCATTCATTTTAGTTGCTGGAAATTCATACACATTTAATAGACATTATTGACATAAATTGCGTGCAAATTTCATTAAAAAACTGAACATAGATTGGACTGAAAATAGTTGAATAAATTCGATAGAAAATATATTTTCTGTAAGTCTGGTATTGGTTCTCAGAAAAATGAATAACATTTCTAATTTAAATCACTTGCACTGCACTCAAACGCACAACTTACTTATGCAAACTGAAAAGCACTTAGAGCCCAATAACGGAAATTGTATTGCATTATGTGCGATTGAAGGCAAATGAGATGGTTTAACTTAACTACCACAACTGACAATTTATTATTAATTAACCCATATGGCATTTGTGACAGGCAAGTTATATTAATGAATATTGGATTTAGAAAATCATAACGAATCACAAAAGTGTTTGCACAGCCACGAAGTGTGTGTGACTTTCGTATTTCTGTTTGTGAACAATACATTTTGTATATATGTATATACATATATATGCATATATATTTGTACTTATTACGGTAAAGTGGAAATTCATAAGCAGCATCCCAGTATTTGGGGATACTGTGCACATCATAGCAAATATTAGTAGAAAGGCCCTCTTGCGATTTAGAATGGCGCGAGATTCCCTGGAACTCAGGCTAGACACACATGTTCAATTACTTTGACAAACACACACACACACACGCACACACACTCGCACACAAAGCAAATAAAGGGAAATGCAATTTTCTTCAAAATGGTTACTTATGAAATATTGATTCAGCAACAACAACAACAAGATACAGTTTCAGGAATGTATTGTGTCACGAGCAGAACAACAAGAGGACTGCGATAAATAAGTCTTTTTTACAGCCAACTCAGTCTGAAAATGTGTCAAGCACAATTCGTAAAACCTTTGCCATAAAAAAGTAGCAAACAAATCGTCAAACCAGTAAAGTATTCTTGACTCAGACTTAAAAATATAGTTTTACTCGAATTTCGAAGGAAACTTATATTTGACGATAAAATCAATTGACTTTCAACAACTTCAAAGCAAAAGTCATAAAATTTGGAACACCCATTATTTTCTCAACATAAAAAAACTTAGATTAGAAATACAAGGGCAACATGTAATAACTATGATATACTTTTAAATGACACACTTCTTTAAAGATTGTTAAATTGTCTTTCTATCTGCCACATGTTCCATGTTATGTTTTTATTTACATACTGTCAAAAACCGATCAGAAATGTGGATAATCGCAAACTTTTCAACTATGCCAGGCTAAAGTAATCAAGTTTGAATTCCAGATTACTGATAAACTTATTTAAGACCAAAATCAGATACATAACTAGGCTCACTATCGCCAACTTTCAGCAGCTTTTGGACAGTTGGACAGTTGGACAGTAAGACATAGTCGGCTGTTCTGCTTTAACATGTGATTTTTATGCCGAAGCGACGATTTGTGTGTGCCAAATTTGATATGTAACAATTTGGGCGTCGCCGGGCAAGTATTTTATATTTACATACAGTTTTATCATCTACCACACATCCACTTGCCTCAAAGCAATGACAGCTTTTCGCCAGGGATTTCACCAATCTGTTGCCACAGATGTTGTATAACTCT
The DNA here is from genome assembly GCA_035041595.1 of Drosophila basisetae. Taxonomy (NCBI): domain Eukaryota; kingdom Metazoa; phylum Arthropoda; class Insecta; order Diptera; family Drosophilidae; genus Drosophila; species Drosophila basisetae. Next base: position 9,095,473 of record JAWNLB010000070.1, read on the forward strand.
TTCACTGAGTGTGTGTGTGTGTGGGGAGGTGGGTGTTGGTGTGTATTTTTTGTGGTCTTTTATATACATTGTTAATGCGAGAAATCCTTTGGGCTTTTGAGTAATACGCTTTATTCACAAAATTCACATAGGCGCAGATATACACAAACTTAAACATATTTATATTGTATATATTTACACGATAATCATTCACAACTCGAGTTGTTGTGCAAACTAAATCATAAAATTGAATTTTCAATTCATATATAAATAACCATGAAGTAGGTGTACATTTAAAATGTATATCTTTATATATATACACGGATACATGAATATAATAGTAGAAAGTCTTCATTTTGCTTGAAATCGATAGATGACTTTAAACACCATATGCATGCATATAGATACGAGTATATACATAGACTATATCATCATCACTTTTCATTTACATACACAGTGCATCAGAATTGTGCATAGACTTTTGTAATTTTATTTAACACACTCAGTGACAAATTGCAATGCATGTTCGTAATATAATATAGAACGACGAATAAGGAATCTGTGTCCTTTCTTACTTTCATCATCTACACTCAGAAAAAGAAATTCTACTTCGAATTGAGAAAGTCGCCGTTTAACTGAAATCGACCTAAAAAAAAATGACAAAGAATTTTTAATTTTCTTAGATATACTTCTAAATTTAGAAAAGAATTTGATTAAAATTATAAATGCTTGGCCCTAGTTGAAAACTCCAAAAATATCTTTTCATTTTTATGAAAAGAGCAACTTAAAAAAAAAATGTATTTTCGATTTTTTAGAAACATTTTTCTTATTAAATGCAGCATTTCTAACATTTATTATAAATTTCGAACGTTTATTATAAATGTGTATCATGATTAGGCAATTTTTAAAACAGAAAAGCTTTGAATGAAATCACTTTCTATCCTTATGTACGTACATATATAGATATATATTCCTGCGAAAAAAGAGCTGACTTTTGGCAATTTTCAACATTTTAAAGTAGATTTCTTTCCGAGTGTAGCTAAGACCTAATTAATTTAGTAGCTCACAGCAATATATAAATTGTGGCTGGATTGTTGGTCCAGTTGTGGGTCTATCTATAGTTTTTGAATAACACTTACGTGAATTAATGGATATCATATTGCCCCGCAGCAATAATGTAGTTTTGTAATTTACTAAAGATAAATTCGAGACTTGATGAGAAGACAAAACCTACAGCCAAGTCTTGTCATCGGCTACCGTTGGTGGAGGACACGTGGCCAGCCCGATGTTGTTGATGCGCCGATAGTTGTTGTTGTAGGTGACATTGGAGCTGCACACAATCTGCATCTGCAACTCCATGCCATGCTCTGGTGGTGGTGCCGATGGTGTCGACGGCTGTCAGGACAGCAGCTGTGTGGTGCGATTCTCTGGTGCCAAGTTGAGGGAACTGTTTGACTTGTCACTGGTCCAGCGCTCCCGCATCTCCTGTTGATAGGGCGATCGACTCCCGCCACGCAGGCAGCCTGGACCGCTATTCTTGCTGCTCAGCTGCTGATGCTGGGCTGGCATCGAGAGACGATTCTGGTGTGGCTCCATCTTCTCCGTTGCCCGCGGCATCGAATTGCGCAGCACACCTACAACACAATAGACTCCAGGAATACCCGTTGCCAGGCAATGTGAATCGAATTGAAAGTCGGCTTACCACAGTGTGAAACTCGACGGGATTTCGGCGAACTTGGGCAGGCGTAGAGTATGGATTTCTGTGTGTCTGCAATGTCCAACATATTGTTCAGAGATATGAAGTCATTAGTGCTGCAGCTCAGCAAACATACCATTCCGTTTGATACGATTGTGGTCCGGGGAGCCGGAGCAGGAGTAGCGTGATGTTAGATTATCCCGCCGGTTAAGCGACTCCGCGCCCACATTCACAAAGGGACACCAGCGGAAGACCATCTTGAAACCATAACGGAATCTACAAAATGCAATAAAATGCAATTAATAAACACGCTTCGACTTTAATTGCGTTCTCTTTTTCTTGTTCCGAGTCGAATTTGCGATATTAATGACAAGACCGAGTAGACATCTTCGGCATGCTAAAAATTTACCCAGTGCAGAACGGCAAAGAGAGGCTATAAATAACAAAAGCATATTCCAATTCAACAAACTAAGTAAAATGCCACCAATCATAGTAAATGTCTTCAGATGGAATGTATTTGTTCTAATTTATTTAGCTTCGTAAACGACGATTTATTAAATCACAAGCAAATACTTTTGAATTAAAGCCAATTAATTTGATATTCCCCAATTAAATGTACATCATTTTATTCAATTAAAATATAATACTCTGTGCAAGAGTATTGACAGAATAGAGTCTTACCACCAAAGCATTCTGAGGCAACTGCCTGCTCATTAGAATATTTTGAGCCATTATTAAACAAAACACAAAAGAAGCTGGCAGCTACAGCAACTGAAGCTCTTATTAGTATTCGATTGCACTTCTTATTAATATTCATAGCCATAAACAACTAAATTCCGAACATTTCCTCTGGTTCCTCTTGTCTTTTCTGCAATTTTCCTTTGTTATCCGTGCTTTTTTGCTGCTGCTCCCACTGAATGGCTAAAATTCCCCTGCAGTTGCTTTTCTTTTCTATTGTTTTGTTTTTCAACTAGCTTAGTCAAATTAGAGCACCTGGTAACCCGAGTAATCTATGGCACCTAAATGATTTGGCCCTAGAGCTAACCAACCCTCGAAACATGTCAAGCAGCTTGATTTATGTTTCACTTCTATTTTTCACTTCTCATACCTTAAACCTATGGATCGACAACGACAACCCGTTGACGGCACCTGCAATAAGTAATAAAAGGATAATCGAAAAAAAAACACATCTTTATAGCCGTCATCATTTACATAAGGGCGTCGCCGGCTGGCGGAGGACCTTGCTAGTGCCGGAGACTGGGTGTAGTTCCACGTGGTGGCTTGTTGTCATAAAACGGCAGGACACCAGACACCCCCACACCCAGACCCAGACCCAGACCCAGACCCAAACATGACTCCAACATCGTTGGCAACAGTCATCGGCATGTTGACTGGGCGAAACTAATTGCAATCAGTTACGTCTCCCCTCAACGGATGTGCCACCACATCAACAGTCAATTTGTGCGAACGTAACAAACACAGTTCATTGCTCATATGTCTGCATACACAAATGTGTGCTGTGTGTGTACCTATCAATATATATTTGTGTGTGTGTGTGTGTAGGTGCGTATGAGCATGTGGTGTGCCTCTAAGCGAGGATTGTTCAATTAGTAGCACAATTTCTATGATTTGCAGCTATGAGTTTAAAAGGTTTTATAGAGACGCCTATTTCAAATTAAAAACTATAAATCATTTTATGTCTTTAATATGCATTAAATGTAAATTTATAATTTAAATGTGGTTCTAGGTCAAGTCTACAGCTGAATAGAAGGCCGCAGCGAATCTCTGCCTGTAGACAAATCCTGACAGTAATCGAAATAAATTGGGGCTTATAATAATAAATAAAAAGAAAAAACTGATAATAAAAAAAACTCATAGCATGGAGCCAGGGAAACAGTGCAGAATTTATTGATTGTTAAAAATAATTTCTTACCAAATAACCACAAAAAAAATATATATATTTAAGTAAGACAGTTTTATTTACTTATAACCCCAATCGAACTCCTTCCGAAATAATACAAAATATTGACTGAATTCATATAAAAACTCTTGTATATTATCATTATTTATGCACTAAGTTGGTTTTATCTAGGACAAATTCATTATTGATCTGGGTCCTAGCGAGTAATAAACTGAAATACTGCTTCAAACTAGTCTTACACTTACTGAAGAAGAAGCAAAACTGCCCTCTTATTAAGTGACTACAACGATTATATGTATTTACCATTGGCAAAGCGCAAATGCGATGGAAAGGTTAGTGCTAATGTCAATTCCGCGCATCATCACATTGATGTTAATCGCAGTAAAGATAATGATAATGATAATGATAATGATAATGATTATTGAAGGCTTCATTTCCGGCTAACAGCCAACAGCCAACAAGTTAACTAAGCAACCGAGTGATGATGTGCTGAAGAGCCGGACCAGCTGTGAGGATTGTGGCACATGGAACTGTGTCAGTGTCAAAGTTAGCAACGCTGCACTTGTTCAGGAGCCTTCAGCGCAAATGACGTAAATTGTGTGTTGAGGGCGTGTTATAAGAGCAGTCTCAAGAAGAAATACTTACCGGGAATTCATCCAGCAGTATATAATCGGATTATACATTGAATTGCTCATGGCCAGCCAGTAGATAACTAAATATAACTCCTGAATGAAGGGCGCCTCGGTAATAGCAGGATAACACGAGGTTACGATAAAGTACGTGTGGAATGGTAGCCAACAAAAGCCAAATATTAGAACTACCACAATCATCATCTTGACCACCTAAGCGGAAAATTAAAATTCAAATAAATTCGCATTAAAAATGCGTACACATTTAACAATGATGACGATAATGATGGTTGAAAACATAGCATACTGTTTGGGTGCTGAATTTGAAATTAATAATTGTGGATGTACTTAAGTGGGGATTTTGTACGGATTCGTTGTGGCTTACCCTTCGCTTGCTCCGCACATTCTCCACCTGGCGGGGCGTATACTCGCCAATGGTCTTGGAGCCCCAGAGTTCAATGCCCACACGCGAATAGGTGACTGTCATCGAGACAATGGGCAGCAAGTAGGTGAGCACTAGGATCAGAATATTGTATCTGGCAGATGGGCGACACAAGATAAGTAAATGCAAAATGCTGGATAGATAGAGCTAATAAGATTTGAATTTAGTGACCATTTGGCCATTTCAATGCACAGCACACAAATTGCTGTCAATTCCGATCGTTATTCGTGCGTCCGTATTTCGGTATACTCGTATGTACAATGCTCTCAATTTTTATTGGAGTCTAAATTTAATGGTCTTGCGTGCCGGAAAAGCATTGAGTCGTAGCAGTTTACTATTTGATTGCCCTCATGCTTTTAAGTTTGTCATAGCAAAGCGGCTGTAAAGGATTGCGCATCCGTTTTGCGGGAACGGCCCCTGGACAGTTGCACAGGGAGAAAAGTTTTCCGTTTTTATTATTGACACTTTAGTATAATAGCAGTTGTGTCCAGCATATGACATCGATATGAATGTGAATGTGAAAAGTTATGTTTTCAAATTATCGTTGCTTGAACAAATGGATAATGTTAAATTAAAGCAAACAAGGGTCCCCAAAGGAAGTTGGTCTGAATGAAATCGGTTTAGTCTTATTTAATTTATATGTCCAACGTTAAACAAGGGAAATGGTTGAAATTGAGTTAATTATGTCCAAGAGGTATTAATGTTTTACTTTTAATTCTGTTTCTGACTAATTTAGGGTTTTGTAACACAATTCGGATTATGGCTTGGAATTTTTGTTGAGCTTTGTTAATGTGGAATTGTGCGAACCCCTTCACAAGTATTTGGTTTGGTGCTTTAAACAGTATAAGTTTGGAAAAGAGTTTATTGATTTGTGTTTAACAAGTGTCGCACGAAAAGGGAAACCATTGTTCATATTTATAGGTAGACATATTTTAAACCAAAACGATTGACTCAAAATAGGCACAAAGCACCTATGGCCAAGTACAGAAAATACATAACCCAAATCATTTGGAATAAGTGAGACAAATGTTGCTCCTTTAAATACGAAATATATGAACATTTTTCTCGGTGTTGTGTGATGCTCTGTCGTTTGTATTTTATGAGCTCGATTATTTTTATAGCTTGAGTTCATTCTAACCCATCCCGAACTGAGTCTGTATTGTCTCTAAGATAATCGGATAGCTGCTGTCAACACTGATTTCCACTGCATGCACAAATCACATTTCACAGTTTGCCTGATTTGCTGATTTATAGCATCATGCAATTTGGCATGCAACAAAATGCTGTAGTTGGCTAGCTCCTTTTTTCCTGCTAAAAGGACACAATCACACACATACACCCACTCACACAGGCATACTGCCTTTGTATACTCACAGATGCTCCTGCTTGGAGTGATTTGTTGGGCCATCGGGCCACTCCGGGAAGCAGACGATGCGTGTTTTGTTCTCGATGGTCACCGGCACCTTTGAGCAGTAATACAAAGTGTTCTCATGTAGTATAAAGTGACAGCAATTGGTTTACTTGTAAAGTGCTTGCAATTAGCTAAAAATATACCTCCTCGGTTTTGAAGAACAGCAGCATCGGGCTCGAGATGAGTGTGGAGGACAGCCAGATGACCGCAGCGATGGCCAAATTGCGTCGCTTGCTCATTCGCGGTTGCAACGGCTTCATAATTGCAACGTACCTACAAAAAAGGGGGATAGAATACTCTATTAATGCAATAAAAGAGTCTGCAAGGCTCCATTCTATAAGCCGATTTTTATAAGTAAGTGAAAACACTCTAAATTAATTAACGCAACTTCATATATGAAAGTCATGCATCCCTTTAGAGGACTTAAATTTCTTAAGATCATTTTGGTTCATTTCTTTTCAAATTTGAAATACGAGTAGATCTTTTTAAGAAAAACAGAACAAATTTATTTTTGCGATTGTGGATTGCGAGTAAGAGTTTCAATCTCCAAAAGCTGTATGTGGAAAACCTAAAACTGTTTTAAGAAATCAAGACTAGTTTTTTAGAATTAATTTTTCTAATTGTCTGTATGTTGTATTTAAATTTCTGCTTAAATATATTTGCATAATTCTGATTATGAACATTGTATTTATTATTATAGACGCACCCCGTTTTTTTCGAGGCGCACCCAGCTTTTCTTGAAGGGGGGTCGAATACTTTAATGGGGTCGTTTTAATAGGATAGTAGGAAGGGGAGGGTAGCTGCCTCCTGCTAACACCCTTGATTGTAGGGTATTATAATTATTTTATACTGTTATATATAATATCTGGTCGGAGGCAGTAGGCCTCCGGCAAGCCAGATGTCTCCTAGGTGTTTATAATCTTAAGCGATTTAAGCAAGTTATAACCATGGGAAAGAACCATCTTAGGATACTTACCGGTCTAATGACGGGACACAGTCGACTAAGAAGTCACCTAACTAGACTATGTACATATATATAGTAGTGATCTCTGCAGGTTCTGTGAAAGAGAGGAGGAATCCTCGATACACCTCATAGCAGAATGTGTCGCACTAGCTAGAAGAAGACGTAGCATCCTCGGGTTGCATGTCTTCAATTCTAGAGACAAGACCTCAACCCAACAACGATCCTAGCATTCGCACGGGATCTGGGACTGATGGAAGAGCGATAGGCTCAGAAGGAAGCATAATAGAATCTGCCCCGGACGCGGTGCAACTTCCCCAATAATAATAATAATATGGAAAATCTGGCAGTTGTTCAATGGCAATTGGCTTCACATCCTGCCACACTACCGGTTTTTTTTCTGGGTACGCATTATGTTGAACGTGATTGGCGTAAAATCAAATTATATTGGTAAATGGAAGGCTAATGGCCTAAAATGTTCTATGCCACATATGCGCCATTGATTTTCATGCAATTTTACGGCGTAAATTAGTTTATATTGCCACCAAATAATAACGGCTGTCGCTTTTGGTGGCCAGACGCAATCAAATCATATTTGATAGTCAGGCAAATTGGTTCTATTTTGGCACAGATGATTTGATCAATTGATTGCTTTTGATGAATTAGAATATTGTTGGAATTACTCAAATTTATGGGAATATCAAATCAGCTCAGTTTGTTATACTCGTACCTTGGCATAAATATTTAGATCGATTGAGCATTTGACAGGCACTTGCAGAAATTGATGAGCTGCCATATTATTGCAAGTTTGGATGGCCTGTTGAATCATGAATCTTGAAATCCCTATTTGGCCCTGCTAAAAACGAGTTTCTTGTTAATAGAGAATGAATGTTTACCCAAATGCAACAAGCTACTTACATGGTTTTAACCCCTTCAGCTTAACATATCAAAAGATACGATATACTTATGCACACACGCCACAGCCCAGACATAGCCCACATAATATTAAATTGTTATGTTTTTCTTTCTTCTTTTTTTTTTGGAATGGGTTCACAAAGTCAAGATTGATAAGGGTACTGCCCCCAAATCACACAGACCAAAAAAACTTTGCAAACGAGCCACGCACATCTGCAATTTGTTGAGTACCTCCTGATGTACATACACTTGACGAAAAGGTTGTTCTTAATTCAAGTACAATCGAGTTGGAATTTCAGCCGTTCTGTTCTTAAAATATAATTTTTCGACTTGAATCACGTTTTTAATCATTCCAAATGTTAAATATGTCGGGATTCAGGGAGAGATTCAGATTCCAGTCAACTGTTGTGCTTCAGTTGAAAGATATATTTAAATTTCAAAAGATTTCGGCAAACAGTAAACACTAATTATAAATATTGAAATCGATAGATAACATTTCAAAAATAAGGCACAGCTAAATAATATAAGAAAGTTATTAATTGAAGAAAGCTAATAATTAGGACCTACTTTTTTTGAAGTCTTTAGCCGTTCTTTGGTAATAAACCCATTCGATTACTGTACTTGATTTTAGTAGGATACTTTCTAAACATTCTTTTTAAAGGTTTATTTATGTGCATGTGTAACTTGTTGTACTTTTCGAATGTGATAGCGTTATTAACTGACTTACCTGTCGATTGAAATGGCCATTAGTGTGAAGACCGAGGCACAGATGCTCAACATGGCAATGAACTGCGAAACCTTGCAATAGATCTCGCCAAATATCCAATCGTTGTCCAGCATATAGTAGTAGTTGAAGGTAACATTCAGGCTGGAGACCATCGCATCGGCTATGGATAAATTCACTGCGAACGAAGGGCAAACACGTAAAGTACACAAGAAGTGTGCGTTTACGAGTATTATCAGTGAAAGTGAGCAAGTAGCTGAAGCAAACAAGTCACGTGATAAAGCTAACAAAACAACAAGAACAACAACCACAATCAAAGTGGCAAATACAAATGCAAACAGTCCACAAAATTTATCTCACACAAGTAAGGTAACAGACAAGAAGGCAACATTTCATATACACATTTTTATATGTATTTTTTGTTTTGGGCATATTTTATTATTTATTATTTATTTTGTTGTTGTTGTTATTATGCGTTGTACATTTATAATTAGTTGCAGGGGGACATAATTAAATGGCGCCTTGTAAATGTAAATGGAAAAAGGCGCTCATTTGTTTGTTTGTACATGTTGTTCGTTTTGTAGTAACTAAGTGCTTATTGTAGGCAACGATTTACATGAATCACTAAAAACGCCGTCGAAACTAACACAAAAACAACACAACACAACAAAAATAACAGACACAACAAAAACAGAAAAAATGAAACGAAATTATTATGGGTATGCCTTTTGTCATTGTTTACTTTTCATTATCTATGTAGATAAGTAGCAGAGAAATAAGCATAAAAAGCTACATTCGCAGCAACAACCACAACAAGCACAACAACAACAACCATTAGAAATGTTTCTCTTTTTGGCATTAGAGAGTGTTTTCTTGCAACGCCTACAAACGTGTCGCATTCGGCAAACGACCTGGCCTTAAGCGCCCTTGGCCATCAGGCCTGAAGGTTCTGGGCGTTCTGGAGGAGCCATGTCGTTGAATATCGATTTAATGTCGTTTTAATTAATAAAGATATAACAATAGGAATGAACACTGACAGCGAATAATGCAAATGTCTATCGACTACAAGAAGACCATCAAGGGCCACCCAAAGGAGCTATTAAAAGTCGAATAATAATTGCCAATGTGTATTTACAAATGCAAATTTTGTAATGACTTCCAAAGCCCGTGTGGGGCTTACCTTACATAATATTTAAAATAATATAAATATTTTCGACAAGATAACAGCTGCCAAGACGAACTTTGTCTTTGGGGGTCTGATGATGACGATGCCAGAGACAAACACGGCATCCGCACTTTTCAGCCAGCTATTAGGTCAGGGAGCCAAGCGTATCTCAGTCGCAGACACTATTATATACACTGGCACTGGCACTGCAACTATTTTGTCTCTTTTAATACCCTTCACAAAAATATTGTCGATTAGATCAACTAACGCTTGAGCCTGGGCCCATAAAAGCTGCTTACTGAAAAATGGCAGACCTTTAAACCAAAGCTGACAGCTTCAAGTGTCATTCAAGCAGGCATTTTTGAAATATATTATCTAATTAATAATAATTAATAAATGACATGTTTGATGAAAACAGTTTCTTGTTACTTTGTCATGAAGTAACCACAAAAATTCTACCGAAACTAACTATCCTGTGCTGAATTTAAACTAAATAGTTCGACTTAATCAATCTCATTAGTTGTTTGTCAAACAACGAGAGCCAGATCAAAATAATTAAAATCAAATCTAAATGAAAATACAGTTTTTTAATTGCATTTTTCAATTTGTATTTAGCCAACTCTTTTGTTGGCTGGCATATTAACTTTTGCATATTGTTTCGTCAGACATTTGGCATAAAATACAAAGAAGGATGAAGAAAGACGAATAATTTCCAGCTATCGGCAACAAAAGACATTTTTTATGTTGAGCCGTGTCTTTTTGTTGGGATAGATTAGACAGACTTTAAAACATCAAGGCTACTTTGGTGTGCATTACGGTCAAGAGAAGACAAAATCGAAATCGAAAAGACAAGACAAAAAAGATGTCGGGTCTGTTTTCACACAAAATTTAGTTAGTTTTTGGAAGGGTATTCAGTCTTCGGCTAGCAAAGAAGACTTTTCATTGTTGTTTGTTGTCAATTTGCGCATGCATAGTGCCGGCGGGCTTTCAAGTATATGCAACTCACTGTGTGTGTGTGTGTGTGTGTGTGACAATTGTCGGTAGGCAGTCAACTGACAGCATCTGGCCAGGGTTAGTTGGTGTTCTTGTTGTGTGCTGCTTTGTTCGGGCTGCATTTTTGTGCGCTTTGTTTTTAATGGTTTGGGCAATGGCAGTCGGAAGTCTTTACACACACACACATACACACAGCCACACACAAATACATTTGTACTTAAGCATGTGCATGTAATGTAAGTCAGTCTACTGTATATAAATGAGTAGGAGAGCCTGTTATTTAAAGGGACTTAAAATGTCTGAGTAATGCCAGTAATGTCATTATTAATAGACAGAGCGACAAAGTGAATGAGAGAGAGAGAGAGAAGGCGGAAATATTTCCATTAGGTGAAATTAGTCAGAACTTGGCTTCTGAAATATAATTAGGCTACAAATATAATTTGTGGCCAACCATAAATTGTTGCAAGCTGAAAGTTATCTTTAAACAGATTAGAACAATTATTTAATAGACTTAATATGAAGCTTCGACATAATCTGATTAATAGATACACAGGCATATGAGTGCAATGCAAGTGTTGCTTTTAGTTAACGACTGCTCAAAGTTAGTTGTGTATATGGAATGGAAAATCAAGTTATACTGAGAAACTTGAGTCAATTATGGAGAAAAGTTAACTATATTTAAGATCCTTCAAGACACATTCCTGCGGCCGAAGTTGGTTTTCCCAAAAAATTTTTTATACTTATTTTAGTTAGTTGCCATTTTGAGGCTCGTGCATTACATAAAAAGAGCTGAAATTGTTTGTAAAAAAAATACCGTGACGTATGTGCAATTTTTAACTTATTGCTCATACTCAATGTTTACATTTGCTTTTAGTTGCCAAGGTCAAATTCACTCACCTATAAAATAGTTGGTAACCGTTCGCATTCGCTTGGTGGTCAACACAATCCATACGACAATCAAATTGCCACCAGTTGCCACTATGACCATGCCACCGAAGAGAATGCTCCAAAGCACCTGGCGCCACCAGGGCACGACGAAGGCAAACGACGGAACTGGCGCTGCCGCATCCTCCTCCTCACCATCGAGTCCAAGACCGTCACCCACGTCAGTGCCAGTGAAGCCTGTGAGGCCCGTGGGTAAACTGTGTGAGAATAGTCAATTTGTGTGTGTGAGTGTGCGGTTTGTGTGTGTTAGAAACATTGTTGAATTAGTGACACCGAGATTATGTGTGTGTTAAGCCTAACAAACGAACGCCTTGTGGATGAACCCTTGTATCTGTCTGACTGCCCATATACACATCTCGAAATTATTAAAGTTGTGTATTCTTATGCTATTTCACCTATCTAAAATATCTTGGTGAGCCGCCAGCAAAACAGAATATTTGTAATAAATAGAGAACACCAAATAATAAATTTGAATTTCGTTCCAGTTTCAGTTGCAGTTTTGCTTTTGTTTCCGATTCGGTTTGACACCCCGCTTGAAAACATGCTTTTCTGAATTTCCATGACAATAACAAATATTACAAAAACAAAATAGGAATATTCGCAAAAAAAAAAATAAGAATATAATATTTAGTCATCAAACAAAAAGTTTTGCTAAAAAAAAAATTCAACAAATATTTCAAATAATTTGAAATATTATTTTCACGCATTTCGCACTTTCAGCAATTTGTTTGATTTAAAACTCGTTAATCTTGACAATTTTATTAAAGGCTCTTCAAATTACATTTTACGACCATTTTCTCTCTGTGTATGTGTGTGTTGGGTTGCACATTCGCGAATGTAATTGTGCGTGCGTTAACAAATTCTTTAAGTATTTTTTGTTGTATTTTGTGGGCATCGTCAGCGACGCTAAACCTCAGTCGGGTTCAGATTGGGCTAAGAGTGATACACTCGTTGTCGTCTATTTAATATTTTGTTGCTCCAATTGTTTATTCAGTCCGGTGTGTGCGAGTGTCTGTATGTACAAGTATTTAAATAGGCCTCTCAGCCGCACACACACCAACACACACCAACACACAGAATTGTGAGCGTGCCTTAGACTTAGTGGTTTTGTTTAAAGAGGCTTCATCGGCATTCGCCTTTATTCTCCCTCTTTTCTCCTATCTTATTGCCCGGCAGCTGAGTATAATGAGTATGTTGGTCCTTAAATATGGCAGTAAATCGGATCTCATAGTATACTTGGCTCGTTAGGAGCCTCGCTGACACACAAGTAATTTAATATGTGTTTACTTGATGCTGGCATACGCAGTCAGCTTAGTTAGTCTCCTAGCTGCATTTGTTAACTGATTTTAGCTGCTGACGCTTCTGGCGTTAGTCCTTAGTGATTAGTGCTCTCCAGCTCCTTGTAGCAATTAAAAAAAAATCGCTTCATTGCGATGGCTGCAAAGCACAGTACACAGTGCACCATTTGCATAAGTCGCTTCTTGTTTATTGGACTGGGGCAAAGAGGATTATTGATTTTTATGGGTGGCTAGTTTCACAGCTGCAGCACACACACAATATATATATATATATATATTTAAAGGACGAAAACGAAGAAAAAATTAAAAAGAAAACAATTTCGAGCAGTAGCCGCAGGCACACGAAAATGTCATGGAAAGCATATAAGAGATGGAATGAGTATGCTCGCCTATCAGATACTCCTCGTATAAATACAATAGATATCGGTTAAACTAGAATTCAATCAATTATATAATATAAATAAAGAAGGCACAAATCAAATCTATTTTTGTAAATTGACGTGCTTATATAGATTATAAAAGATTATAACAAAATTATAAACACAATTGGAAAATAAATTAAATATATTTTTATAGATTGACGTCCTCATTTAAATTATAATATCCCATAATAGAATATGATTTTCTATTAAAAAGAATGCTTTAGTCAATTAAATAACTAGTAAATGCATCTACCTACTTGTACTCATACTGAAATTTAAAATATATTATCATATATGCATATAGTCTATATGAATACAATTGTCTCGTTCGATTCAATTGTGCAAGTTTATGGTAGCCGTATTTCAGCTAATTTCATGCGCCGCAGCGAATAAAAGTGAAATAAATCTCTTGTTAAATTCTATTGTTATTTTTGCTTAACGTTTCTCTGTGGTTTTGATTTGTTGCATTAAGCCTGCCAATGCGTTGGCAAGACAAACAAATAAACAATTCGTCGGAAAGAAAACATTGAAAACCGCAGAAGCAGAAGCAATTTCCGGAATTATACTTTTACTTAACTATGTCATCCAACCCAGATGAAGCATCCAAATGGGTTTACCACTACCAAAAAATATATTTCCAATATGTCAACAATTATTTGTGTGTGTGCCTATCCATGTCTATAGATAAATCTGTGTGTAGGTGTGTGTGAGTGTTTGTGAAGTTAAACAAATTGTTGATGCAGTAAGGCGACTGTCGATGTCGCTAAAAAATATAAAATTGGTAAAAAAAATACACAGATCGACTTTAAAATACCCTGTGTGCTGATAATCTTATAAGGGAAAATTTTCCAAAAATAGGTTCCCATACTTTTACAATGATTTTCTGGGAACCAACCAAATGGGAAAAAATGTACTTTCAGAGTTATTCACATAAAAACCATTGAAAAAAATGAAAACTTTTTGTACTAAGTTATTTTTACTTTACTTATTACTGTGCAATTTAAATACGCCCTTATTCCCAGCGGGAATGCTCTGGACTGAAGCAGAAGACCGCATTAAGCAGTCACAGGCACTTACACACATACCCAAACACACACACACACACACACACACACACACCACACCACACATTCATACTTTATAATATAAAAGCAAAAGATGTGAAATGTGTTTTTTGTACATTCCTATTTGTATTCGGCGTGGGCTATCAATGTAATGTATTTGAAACGGAAATAAAAAGCCATGATGGGTGGATGGGTTGTGGGTGGTGGGTGGTGGGTGCAGTGTACGGAAATGCCAGACTGATTGAATGGCGACTTGCCTTGAGTAAATGGCAAACTGGCTGAGCGATTGAGTGAGTGCCTGACTGAATGCCACAATTATGCGTCATTAGATATGCATGATGAGTACACAAAGCAAAGAAGCTGAGCAGGAGGATCTAGACTGGAGCGAGTTCATCAGCTAAAATAATGAGCATGGTCGATGATGCCAAGCCATAATGTTTTTGGCCCAAACATCGCGTCCTGTGACTTAATGACAGCGTTGTTTGTGTGCTGTGTATTAATTGAATTTGAGCCATAATTAGCCCTTTCAACTGGATTACACACCAACAACAAATATCTGCTGTTTTTTCAATACTATTTTATGGCGAATCATACAAATATTTTCTACACATAATAAAATATTACAATTTTTCATGCCATCTTCCATCGTTTCCCTACCCCTCCATCTGGCATTACTTTGTGTCTTTTGTTGGTTACACAATATGTTTTTGTTGATTAAAAATATGTCGGAGCTTCTCTTAAGGGTGTATTAAATTCAAAATATCGGAAATGAATCCGGTTACAAATATAATTGTATATGATTATATTCTTCAGGGCCTGTTTGAGACAAGCAACGCAACGTTTAAATAAATAAAATACTACATTTTGTGGAAATAAACAGATAAAAGAAAATTGGCGCAAATAAACAAAAACAAAATAAGGGTTAGGCAATGGCTTTTGTACGCTTTTAATGTGTTCAATTTACGGAAGAAATTATAAATCTAATGTAATTATTTGCACATGCCTCTACAATGAATTAGATTATTTTTGATATTGCATTTAATAACAGCGTTTAAAGAAAATCTAATAGCATCCATTTAATGATTATTTTTAATTTTGTTTACTTCTATTTTGATACTGTAATGCATTACTGAGCCCAAAGTGGAGCTTAGCAATTCCATTATGAATTTTAATATATGTTTTACTGTAGCAAAACAAGAAATTTAATTTAATTGGTAAACGTATCACAAAAGAAGTTTACTAAAAACACGACTGCCCAGAAATTCTTTTAAAGATGTGTCAAACAAGATTTTCGAGTAGACTTTTTATAGCTGCTTAACTTCATTTGGTTTTATTGATTTTGGACACACTTATCGCTCAGTTTGCCCCGCTTTTTTTTTGTGTGCAGAATCTGTTTCATGTTTCGTATTTGTGTACTTACACCGTGCTCAGATTGTAGGCCAAACTGGGCTGCTTGATATTGGAGCTAAAATCGGCAAGTGGAGTTTGATTGGCCCCCGCCAAAACGCTGTGCATTGCGTTGAAGAGCATGGCTGGGGCATAAGTGCTCCAGTTGCTCCAAGTGTTGTCCAGAAGCTGGTCATCGCTATTATCCATGGTTGCCGTTGCTCTGGTTGTCTTTTGGGTGTGTGTTTGTCCTGACTAATGTGGCGTTTCCTTGTTTGGTATCTCTTATTTGGATTCCATTTGTTTGCTCGTCTGCCTGCGAAAGGAGACAAGTGGGTAGAATAATACATTTAACTAATTTCATTTTCTGGCAAAATAATTCTTAGATATTTCCTCTTGTGGTTGCTCTTTTTCGGTCAGCCACTAAATCTAACATTCTCATTGTGGCTCAAAAGTTTGAAGTACGTGAATGTGACGAGGATGTGAGCGTGTGTGTGTGCGTGTATGTGTGCGTGTGTGTGCGTGTGTGTGCGTGTGTGTTATGCCATAAAGTAAACTTCTTAGATGCTCGCCTTTTGGGTCAAAGGTCACGATTGATTTTGATTTTTATTTGTCACCGGCCTTTGGCTCACTTTCGGTTGCGGTTTGTTTTGACGATTTTATTACAAAAGACCAACAAGCAGCAAAAAGGTTTTTGCGGTTTGTTTGGCATTATAGAAAAATGTTTTTTGGCGCAACGGGCCCTAAAGGGACGTGATGTCACATCCGAGTTCCTTTCAAATGTAAATAGGCCCATCCACAAAATGCTTTGGAGTTTATGAACGCAAAACAAACTTTTAAATTAGCACCGAATTTTGCTACATCAAAGCCAATTAAGAGTTTTATAACTTTCAGGTATACGGATACAATTTATACTGTAAATTTGCCTCAAAATATCTCATTAATAGCTCTAATTTATTATTGAACTTTAGCATTATGAATTCAATTGATGTACATAAGGAGTTAGTTTTGGCAATTAATATGTTTATGGAACTTAATAAGTTCAATTGTTTTAATGTGGCACTCTCTCTCCCTCTTGAAACTTACTAAGGAACTTACTCACTCATGCAGAGAATCCACAATGCAACCACATCACTCCTCACGAGCCTTTCGAATGTCTACGGTTATTGTTAATTATGTATGCCGAGTCTATTAACTATTCAATTGACACCAATTAATAACATTCTGCACCTGAAAAGTTCACGAATTGATTGTTTTTTATTATGTTACTGTGCTTATCTTATTATCTTATGGTTTTTGCTGCTTAGTGAGGTAATACAATACTAAATGTTTGAGCGAGAGAAAGAGAGAAACACGTTGGACATTTCTGTGCCTCGAAATCTAATCACAGCAACTGCTCTCGTTATGCATAAGTACACCCATTTCTTATCTGAGAAAACACTTTAGGTGAATTTGACAAGACACTTTTGTGAAACTCTTCAATGTGCTCATTGAGAAAGCTCGTCGAAATAATTGGAATTGGGTCAACTTTGAGATACCCAACGTTCACCTCTATATAAATCTTTAATATTTTTGAACTATTTTTATTTTTGTGATATATGTTAATTAAATAACTTTTAAATAAATAGTAGTAGTGGCTCTGACAGACTGATTAATCTAGATAAAAGTCACGGGGAAAAGTTGATCTGAAATTCAAATGTGCAAAAAATGTATTTTACTTATTAAATTAAATAAAATCAACATTTTTGTATGACTACAAGTTAGTCATAAAGTAAAGGCATAAAATAAGATAATATTCATATAAGAATTCTCTTATCAGTCATCAGAATTCCAAAAGCTAACTAATCACTATCATAATTTAACAGATTTTTGAAAGCACTGACATATTCTTTGTGGTTTTCTGGGGGTCTACGAGTATGTAAATAATCTTTGAAAATATATCGTTCATAAATTTTGTTTGATATCATTTGAATACATAACATTCATCTATCTACGAAGCGATTTTAATCTTTGTTTTTTTTATTTCAATCATCGAACGATTGCCACTTGGTTTGTGGTACAAGCGCCTTGCAAACAATAGAAAAATACAGTAAAATTTGATGAAGAGCAGCAACACGTTCAAGATTAAAATGAAATTTAATCCAATTCGCAAGAACAATTCACACTCAAAGATACATTGAATAGGTCCCATGAGCTAGATTTACTCACCTTCAGTTGATTCCTTTGAGTGCTTGCGACAAACGTTGCATTGAGTATTGAAAATCGCTTTTGTTTTTATTTTATTATTTTTTTTTTTCTTAGATTTTTGCCTCACCGAAAATTGACAGTTTAAGTTAAGAGAACTGAGTTGTGGGTGAATATTGAATCATGCTGACCTGCTGCTGACAGTTGAAGATACTTTCGTAAGCTGACGACAGTGTCTGTGCGCCACTTGCCACTTGACACTTGAAAGTCGCCACTCAGCGAAATGAAAACTCACCCCACATTCAATAGATTGTAATTTTCTCGCAAATTAAGCGCAAACTTACCCCTTAACTCTCCGTATTTATGATGATGACATTTGCAAACAAATTTCCAAGTTCGGCTGGAATTTCTGATTTCTTTTTATAGCTAATGATGCCAAAAATAATCCTATCGCTAATGTAGAACAGCAGTTTATAAATAAATCGGTTGACGGTTTCTACTTTTCTTTGGTTTCCACTCGTTCCCCGTATAATAGCAGATAACAAAGCCGCATGCTAAAATCAATTGCCGGCAAGTTGTCTACACTGTTCAAAATAATTACAAATGTGTATAGAAAACATATGGCAATTTTATTTATGTGGTCTTATGTGGGTGGGCGAGGGTTGGGTTGGAAATTGCAAAGACTACGCTGCAGTTGGGGCGACGAACGAGCATTGTAGTCTTAATGAAATGTAAACAAACTTCAAAAGAATGTTGGCCATAATTGGCAGCTAGCTGGATGGCCCGAACTGCACTGGCCAAGTGAGCAGGGTTAGTGACCGAGGGAGGGACAGATGGCGAGGGGTCTGGCAACACAATCCATGGCAACTACAATTTCATGAAATAAACTAAAAATGCTTGTGCGAAAATATTTGCCAAAATGGCAACAAAAAATACAAAAATTATATAAATTGTCAACAAACAATATTGCCAACTGTCCAAAGCTCTTTGACTGATGTCTTTTCAAAGGACTTTCGTTTTCGTTTTCACACAAAAATTGAATTTATTATTTCTTATTTGTTGCTTTCACTTTTGTTGGTGTCGACTTGAAAAATAGCCAAATTCTCACGTACCAGAGAGTTCGCAGTGGAAAATTGTTTAACTCCTTGGTTTTACGTTATGCGGGCACGTAAGGTATATGCCTCTTTAAACATACAAACACACAAAAATTTGGTGTTTCCAACTGTATGACATTTAAATAAATGTGTCTACTGAGTTGGGGGTTTGCTAAAAACAACTTTATCACAGAGCTTACACGCGACTAAACACTGTGAAAGCCATCAAGGAAAATTGCTTCAGTATGTCTCTTTGTTGCCATTAAAAATAAGAATATATATATATATATTTATATATATATATATATATATATATATATTTATGTGGGCTCTACTATTAAGCGAACTGAAAAGCTATTGACTTTTTATGTTTGTGTCCAGCTTTTATGTTTAGTCAATATTCTGAAATTGACTGGACTTTTACGCTTTAACGATATTTATTGGAATCAGATAATATTTCAATTGAGTAATTTACATTTTTTCTCCAACTTAATGTAAATTAAAATTCGAATTGTAATTTATTTTATTTTTATTTTATATATTCCCTGAATTAGGTTAAGGCTTATTAAAATTTGACAACATTTATTGATTTCGTTGAAGAAAGGAAAACATGCTGATAGAAATTGTGGACCATAATCCTCTATGAAAGATTTGTTCAATCCTTATTTGTATTTAATATATAATATGAATATGCAAGCAAATCTTTAACCGATTTCCATTATTTTTCTTGAAGGAATATTTTACACGGCACAATGTCAAGCAATATTCTTATATTATATTACTTAACAAGCAAATATGCTTCCAATCGCCATCAATTTATTTTTATTTTAAGAAATATTGAATATATCAATAAAATTGTTCCTACATTTTGCGCAATCTTATCCTGCACATTGTTTGAGTGTGGGAAGTGATCAACTTTTTATGACAGCCACAAGGAATGGCCATTCACACACACACACACTCACACACACGCTTGGCTATTGAATCAGCTTTTGTTGTGCGCTGTGATTAGTTGTTACAAAAACTGTGGGAGAAGTTCGCTCCTTCGCTGGAGCTTGGGTTTCATAAAAGTAGGATGTACGCGGCTTTGTTGCTGTTTGACAAGTTAAGTACAGGGTGTGCAGGCTGTACAACAAAATAAGAGAATAATAATAAAAGCGAGTTTTTCTTTTTAGTCGTTTTTGTGCGCGGCACTTGCCCCTTCATGGCCTTTAACTGTGTCTATGATATTAGGTGTGTTTGCATGTGTCTTTGCCAGAATGTATGCCATATAGACTTGTGTGTGTGTGTGTGTGTGTGTATGTGTATGTGTGTGTGCATGTGTGTCCATAAGGAATGGGTTTACACTTTCTGCTGAATGTGCCATGCTGGTCTACTTTTAGGCTGAGTCTGCTCGCCTCCTCATCCCAACACTTTCTTGGCCCATTAACCGAGAGAAAGTTCTAAAACAAATTAAAATGTGCGCAAATGACAACCTCCCCACCCATCCTGCAACACACCCTGCCCCACCCACGCACAACATATATTTTGTGAGCATGACCAGCTGCTTTAACTTATACGCTTTGCATTTCAGCTGCGTCTTTTGTTTTGCGTTCACACACACAAAACAATGGAAATAAAATAAACTTGAATTGTAATTACCAAGGCCTAATGCAAGTTCGTTGGGCTGGTTTGGTATTTTTTAATTTGCACACGTAACATGTTTGAAAGAATCGAAATTAATACCATGCTACAAATTGGCCACATGCTTCCACATCCAGCTGTTGAGCTAATTCATGAGAGTAAAATTCATCAAAAATGATTTTTTAATGAGCTTCGTGAGCTGTGTGCTCCACGAGAATTTTAAAATGCGTCTGTTGTTGGTTTTCGCACCTAACAAAAAAGAGATAGCCAATCCTTTAAACAATACCCGTAAATACAAATATAAATAAAAGGGGTGCTTAACACACACAAAAACACACACACCATGCATACTCATATAGATTTTTGAGCTTGCTGAAAAATTAGACTATTGAAAATATGGTTGGCAATCTGTTTCTGCTATGATTCCGATACCTGGGCTGTGTGTGGGCGAGATAAATTGTTTATGCGCTTTTAATATGTTTGCGTGTGTATTAAAATATTTTCAATGAAAGCAAGCAAGCAATTACTTAACTCATTTACTAAAAGATTTGACAAGTTTTGCACCCAACAAGACAGCAATTGCAACAGACTGGAATTCCTCAGCTAAATATACACCTTTCATCGATTTGACTTGTTCACTTTAAATTTCGTGATGCGATTTATTTTTTGGTTTTATCTAAGGTACTAAATTTTATGTTTGCTCATTTTACTGCTTCGAGTAAACATTAATTTTGAATAAAAGTCAAATTTGCGTGACAAAACACAAAATATTAGCATTATCTTTTTTATTTCATGTGACTACGATCTGGACAAGAAAATGTTTCAGCTACGTCAGAGTAACAATCAAATAGATATAAATAAACAGCTAGACTACACATACGACCTGTTGACACGAACTATAAACATCTGTGCTAAATGGAGGCACGCCAGCACAGATCTTATTTAAGGAAAAAATCCAGGCCACCGAATAACAAGTCCAAAGAGCCCAAGAAGGTGTTTAGGCCAGTGCCATTCAATGTCTTATCATATCGTTATTGAGTTTATCAAGTGGCCAAGACATATTTATGTCCCTGTTATGTATATTTGAGTGTGTGTGTGTGTGTGTGTGTATGGAGTAAGCTAACTCTATTCACAGAGGGAGGCCAAAGAATCGAAGCCAGAATTACTTTACATTCCGAGTTAGATTGGAGCTTGCATTAAATGCGGGAGCCACAATCATTTTTTTTTTTGTTGCTTATTTGCTGGCCACCTCCCCCAGCACTCCCCAGCAGCAGACCCTATTCAGTCAATTTATTACAATTACGTGTAAATTGAGGAACAAAGCCAATCCAGACGAGGCCATCGAATAAGATCTCAATTAGTAAGTGCAAAAAGCAGCAGCGGCCAACTCTGTCATGCACTTGTCACCGTTGGGGGTGGAATAAGGGGTAGGAGAAGGGAAGGAAATGCAAGGGGAAGGAGACGAAATGGTTTCTAGCTGCTAAAGAGCTGAGAATAAAATGTATTCGTGCTCTTTGTATTTTAAAATACTCGAATTGAGATACAATTGTGGAACTCAAATGTTACCCAAATCGAATTTGTTGTATTTTAATTTGACATTGAGTATCATTTAAAGTGCCACATATAACACGTTTATAACGATATTTAATATAATGTGCAACAATATTAAATAAAAACTTTTACTTCACAACCACTCAATTATGAACAGAATATAACTTTACTATTTAATAAAATATTTCTCTTACTCAAAGTCTCTGCATTGCTGGGACAGATTGTGGTCTGAGTCAGAGAGGAAGGACTGTAATGAAATAAAACAATTAAGGCAAGCCTAAAATGAAAGACTCTTGTTGATCGTTAATTAATTAGCTGAATAATCGTTATTTGAGTATCAATAAATTGTTTTGCGCTTTTGATCATATCTTAGGTGTTTTTTATCCGATTATGATGAAAATTTTAAAGTTCGTCGATAATTAGTTAATAGATTAAATGGATCAATTTAAATTGCATCTTTTATTGTTTTCGGAAAACGATTAATATCGACATATATATAAATCGGAGGCAGTTATCGATAAAATAAAGTAAACTTGTTATGGTATAAGAGAACTTATATTCAAAATTTGAAGTCTTTGCCTCTGATAGTCTCTTTCTTTTTATACAAACAGATAGGTGAGCAGAGGGACAGTTGGACAGGCAGATAGACAGACGGACATGGCTGGATCGACTCGGCTTTTGATGTATTCAAGCATATTTATAGAGATGCTTCTTTCTGCCACTTATCCCTTTTGCCCAATTTTAACAATAAACTGAGTGTCACTGACAAGAGGCATGAATAAGTGGAATCGTTGAAGTATGCACATGATTTACTGCGTTGTTAGGGGCTGCTGCTGTGCGATGAGGAACGTTAACTTCATTTAAATTCATATGTTAAAGGATGCATAGTGCAGTGGTGCTGCTGACCAGTCTTTTCAGCTTTGGATGGATTGCTGGTTTTGCTGGGCTTTCGGAATGCTGTAGTTCCAATTTAATTAAATGTTTTGATGCATGACAGCACCACAAGAGGAACAAGCTGGAGCATACAATATAGCATTCATTCTAATTCGCTTAAGGACCTTTCCGCCGACTGAATTTCCAGAAAGGGACACGAAGCGCGGGCGCATTGGGGCAAGAAAGTTTGTACACACACACACACACACATATTACATATATTTAGATGTATATTTCAGCATCGCTTGAGCATTAAATTCAACTAATGGCTGCCACAAACACTTTTGACTACTCCGTAATGTGATGTGGCATTGAGGGTCGCTAAAAGCAATTCGTTTTGAAAGGATTTCATTTTGCTAAGCTGACCAGCGAATATGAAGTGATTTTTGTTCTTTATATTATTTTAGCCTGGCCTATTGCTATGAGTACAGAGTTCACTGATCTGGTGGTGTCTCACGAGCCAAGCCACACGAAGGACAAAAAAAAAACGCAACCATCATTTCCGACATTGAATATCTAATGCCAGACGGGTTAGTAGTGCTTTGATTGATTTATGTGATTTGAGTCTGTATGAAAAAAACACATTATGATCCGGAACACACACGCATAGAAAAACACAGCCAAATTGAATTATGTTTCCGTTATAAGAAACGAGAACAAAAAGAAATTTGTGTTTAACATTTAATGGCATATTTGGAATTGTTTGCTATTGCACATTTATTCCCAAATTAATTTCACTTCAACATATCGAACAACATTTCTCATTTAAATACATTTTAAGGGTACTAAAAAATGTTCCAAGTTATTAATGGAATTTTCAAACTTGATAACTTCACATATTAAACAAAAAAAAAAGAAAAGAAAAAGTAAATGGTGCTCAAATCAGATATTTGCATTGTTGAAAACTCATTTTTGTAGGTAGACGAAATAAATTTAATTAAAATTTTATTATGTCGCAAAGTTTGTGAGAAGGGAATGAAAAAAATAATAATAATCAAAGTGGGAAACAAAACAATATTAATACACATTTATGGCAAAACTTAAAGAACTTTTATGGTATTGTGAGTTCAAAGAACCAATTTGATAGCACACAAATGCTTTCAGTTTATATTTGCCACTTAAATGCACTCAATTAACGAAAAACACAAATATATTCAGCGTGAGAGACTCCATCTGCAATTATTATACACTCCATTTAAATTTTGATATGCAATGCGTTAATCGAGCGGAAGACAAAACATTAGAAATGCTTAATGCTTGCAACATTTATTTATCGATGAAACTTGAAACTTAAAACAGAAATTGTGAGCTATTTGTGTGGAAATTATTGCAGATTTAAGTGGGCAAATCTCTTGGCACAACTGAACCAACTGAACGCTGAAATGCTACTTAATTAAGTGAGATTGTGTTATAGTTGATAAAGGAAAACTCCAACTATGAAACATAATAATATGCATTAATATGCACTAGTAAATAATTAGACTGGGAATTGTGAGAGATTGAAGTGGGATTATTATTCTAAGCTCAACTGAAGCTCTTGAAAGTTGAAATCCACTGAATTAAGTGGGGATAAGTTTTAGTTGAAAACAACAATGAAAATTTCCAACTTGTTAGCATATTATTTATTATTAATATGCATTCGAAAGTTATTCGAAAATTATTATAAACTTAAGTGGCACAACTGAATTAAGAGAGGTTAGTTTTTAGCTGATGAACTTTTGAATTTAATATTAAGTATTCATAAATATTCGAATATTGTTAGGCACTTGTCAATTGTTATAAAATCAGATGGGAAAACTCTAAGCACAACTGAACCCTCTCAACGATGAAATGCTACTGAATTTAAGTGAGGTTCAGTTGCTTGTTGGTGGAAATGTAAACGAAAATTCGAAACTTGGACACATAATATTAAGTATTAATATGCATTAGTAAATTATTAGGTACTTCCTGTTGCACAGCAAACACGACGGCACATCTGAGAGCTGTGCATCTATATATTTGTTGCAAATTAAGGTTCTCAAATAACATTGGCTGTTGAGTGTAAAGCAAACCTCGTCGGGTCTCCGAGTGTACAATTTTCAATGATTAATAAGCGTACGTTTTTTTAATGATCGGGTGTGTTTAGAATATTGCCTGAGCAATAAATAAATACAAATTCTGAAAAATATTTTTCAAACTTACCGGGGGATTGGATTGGAAATGCCTATGCCAAATCAAAACTGTGAGCATTCATTGGAGGATGCAACACGGAAAATCAAAATCGGCAATAACAAACGATTTTTATTTGTGTTGTTGTTCTTTTTTGTTTTTTATTTGTAAATATTTATTGGCTTCATTTAAAAACAACAACATTTCTATTTGTTAATAGCTCTATGGAATTAAAACAAAGCATAATCATGCACACAGCACACGCACTAGTTAATTGCTTAATATTCTTATTTTTTTCTTTTTTTGTGTGTTTATTTAGCACATATACAATTTGAATTTCAATTCAGTGGCCCCAATTGAATTACGATTCGAAAAATGCTGCCGCCGGCATTTTCCGTGCTTAACACTTTTCCTTCAAAAAACTCAATTTCAAACATGCGAAGCGTTCGCTGCCTTTTTGCTGTTTTTCGAACTGTTCGCGCGCGAGTTTGCCGTCCAACTGACGGCAACATTGGCAGCAGCCAACTGCGCCAGCTGTCTATGTGAATAGAGGAGCAGCAAAATGGGTGGATGGCATGGGAAAATTGAAAAGGGGAACAAAAGCAGCGAACTCCGAGCTGCAAGCTGCGAGCAGAGACGCAAGTCGCAGCTGACTTTGGCTCAGCTTTCGCTTGCTGCTGCTCTGCTGATTGCAATAAAACATAATAAATACAAAACACTAAATAGTCAATAACGTATATATTTATATATATATGTATATTATCGCACTTAACTACTATCATTGTATATGCCGCACATAAATTGTTAAATTAAAATTATGAAAAACAGCTCACATTTGAAATGAGAAAAGTTCGTTTCACCAGTGTTGTCGTGCTGCATACACTTTTGTATCGCGTCTGCGCCTTATCTGGCTGCGGAGCATTTTGTGCTCTCTCTGTTTTCATACGCACATTCGTAAACAGAGCGGGCCACTAAATTGTCTTGTGGCCCACGTGCAATTGGCCATAAAGAATCGGAGCGGAAGATGCCAAATAAAAATTGAGGTGGTTGTGTCTGACTCAGCTGTGTGTGTGTGTGTGTGTGTGTGTGAATGTATGTGAGTGTTTGTTGCTTTAGCGGCAACAAATGTCTTGTTTCAATTCGCATGAAGCAGCTGCAGTCAAAAATGCCTTAAATAAGCAACATTAAAGCATATAAAAATGTAAAAAGAGGCATGTTTGTTTTATTGATGATTTAACGAGAACTTTGCGCCCTTGGCCCAAAAAGTGAAATTAATTGCAATTATGAGCATAGCTGCGAACTTAGATAAAGAACGGATGAACTTAGAAAAGGGGACATATAAGCAAAATGACAATGCACACATCACAAATTTGTAAATCTAAAATGGGAAAAACTATTGGCCTCTTAAGCCCCCAAATACGCCCATGATTGCAGTCTGAATATTTTGCTGTAAGAGAGAGAGAGAGAGCGAGAGAGAGAGAGAGAGAGAGATTAACCGTATTTGGTGCCCAAGTCTCTTTGACACTGGCTAATCAATCATCAGCGCAGTTCGAAAGTCATCTTATCATCATCAACATCATGCCTCATCATGCACTTTCCGCACCTAGCAATATTTATTTGAGTCGCACACGTGGCGTATACGCAACTTCATCAACAGCTGGCCACCATTTATGGCTAGCCGCCGCTGCGTGGTCATTGTGGGGCATTAAGTGTCATGTTGATGACCCATATTTAATCAACAGACTGACCTTTAACATGCTCCGTCGCCCCTTCTCCGCCTAATTCATTAACGATAATCACTTTGTCAACTACAACTTGAAAATTTACACCAAGCAGCGAACATTTTTTGGCTAAATACCGACAGGTTGACAGCGTAAATTTATTTTTTTTATTTTTTTTGATTGATGGCCATATTTAACCTTGGTTCAGTAATGCTTTTCCTGCGTTTGAGGGCGACGCTTTTTACATACATACAAAATACATAATTTACATACATAATAATTTTGTAGAGCACATCCTGTTGCACGTACTCCTGTTAATCTGGCTACAAAATATACAAAAATAAATAAAATCCATGCTCAGCTGTATTTAATGCAGATACTTTTGAAAGTAAACCAAAGTTAAATAATTTTCAATAATTCTCTCACTAATTTCCTCATAATAATTTGGGTATATCCACATGTAGATTAAGATTAACAGAAAAATTGTTTATGGCTTAAATTTATTATCAAAAAGTAACTTTGCCTTAAGGCATAACTTAAGTGTCATATGTGCACTCAGAAAAATAATATGGACAGTGACTGAGGAAATCATATTAAAATGAGAATAAAATTAGTATAAATTAAAGTAATAATAATAATAATACAACCAATTAAAAATTAATTTCTAAATAATATTTATTTTTCGACAAAACCAAACATATCTTTATATGTATACGTCTGAAAAATACTACAAAACTTAAATTGAAATTAAGAAACATATAAATAAATATGAGAGATAAAAGACAATATTTGAACCTTATTATTAATTATTAAATGAAATGTTATTATACAAATTTAAATATTTTACATTCAATGTTCTGTTAGTCATATTTATATCGCAGTGTAGCACATACGGGCATATTGGAGCCGTCGTCTATTAGTTTTTCAAGGTTGAGTCATAAAATGCCACACAATGCCCAGGTGTATGTAAAAACTCCAAAACACTTTGATTTACGGCTAATAAACTGCAAGCATAAACAAGAGCGAAGGGAAACTTTATTAAAATATGCAGCGGTCTCAATAAGGGCGGTTGCTTTTGTGTACTCTTTTTTGTTGTTTTTGTTGTTGTTGTCGCTCCAGCTTCATTAGGACAGGTTCAATTTCCATAAACCATAAAGTTTTCTATTTTCGGGATGGGGGCAACATTAGACAGCTGGTCGTAAAGGAAAATGCTGCGAAACAGGAGCAGCAAATCAACTACAAAATTGGCGGCACGAAAAACAAAACTTTTTCGGCACGTGTTGGTTGTGTGTGTGTTTGAGGAGGGTAGAAGGAAAAAAGTGTCACCTTATGGCGTTGTTAATTTTTTTTTATTTCAGCTGCGTAAACCTTTCGGGACAAGTTATAAGCTGACTGGGGCAGGATCAGAGAAATGCTTTTTGCTGACTCTTGTTAATTATGCGTATACGTGATATTTGTAATTTGGGTCCCAAGGCATATTGCGCTTGCTGCAGCTTTGTGTTGCAGCTTATTTTTTGAGCTCAGCATTGAACTCATAAGCCATATTTACGCCACAGAGACGCTGTATAAGCGTCACAGCGAAAGTCCAGCAAGTTAAAAGTGTGAATTTTATTACCAAAAAATGATATACAAATTAAAATAAATTATTGTTTATTTCAAAATGAATTGTTAACGTTATTATAATGAAAAATAAATAAATAAATACTTACTACTTTGTTTCCTTTTTGTTTTCTGTGAGTGTAGCTTGTGCTTGTGCCATTTATCAGAGACGCCATCATCTAATAAAGATGAGAGACTCATATGCCAGCCATGGTGAATCAATGCGAATTGCCGCATGCCACAACATCCTGCAACTGTGACCAAATCTGTCCTGGCCAAGTTTGTCTTCCTCGGCAGAGGTGTGGCAGCAACCTCAGTTCACGCTTCGTATAATTTTTGTTATTTGCATGCACTCCAAATTGAAGTGCAAAGTTTCAAAATTTGAAACAAATAAAGCAGAGCCGACATGCCTCATGGCAGCAAAGGAGCATTGAGCGCATGTAAAACATGGCTTATGCTTGCAACAACTTTGATTTGAATTTTGAACAAATCTGGTAGTTGATTATGTCTGTGCAGCTGGAGAAAAACTAATATTTTTCGAGATGTATTGCAGCCTGAGGTTAAGGATACTTCAAGTTGAGCAACCCTCAAGCATTCTGCAAGAATTGTAAACTTTTGCAGCACGTGGCTAAGTTGAAGGTTACACACAGCCAAGGAGCTGTTTCAAGCTCGTGGCTCGTCCTGTGTAATCACCCGAAAAGTTACCAAGAACCAGTTTTATGAGCGAATGGTTACTTGTCCTGCTCATCTGCGTTTGTGTGGCAGAAAGACATTGCACAAAGGTGCCATTTGGTTGGGAGTTGGCCCGAAAGACATATGCCTCTAGCATGGCCCCAAATGATCCACTAAATAGCTCCTTTTTAGCTGCTGTTTAATGTTTTCCTGTAGGCGGCCCAAATTAGCTTAACAACTTTACGATGCGGAAGCGTGTTAACAAAAAAACTTGCCAACAAGTTGAAAACCTTGTCCGAAAGCGACAAGAATTCTTAAAAGATATTTGTAATCGAATTTCAAGAAGTTTCAAATTCTTAATTCATCACAAGGCGTCAAATAACAAGTCCTTACGGCAAATATTCAAGCAAATATTTGAGCGCGAGGCCAAATCACTTTCAATAAGGAAAATCCAAACTGTTGGAAATGCTGATGAGACAATGATAATGACAGGCGACACTACACATCTGGGCATAAGGAGTAAACATCCTGTGGCTGTAATGTGCAAATTCCAATTACCCAGTAATAAAAACCAACTTTTTCCTTTCTCTTTGCAGACTTAAGGCTCCCCCAGAGGCCAAGACAATGAGATGCCGGAGACATACCAAAAGAAATATAATTTATTTGGTTTGACGTAAGCAACTTGATGGCAGATATATATCATATTAATTTGTTGAGCAGAACCCTAAAAGTATATATTTGTATGATGACAATTACCAAGTTGCTCATACTTTTGTCTCTTGTTTTCTTTTCTTTTTGTTTTGACAACTCAATAACTTGTCGTATCCCTTTTTGATGCCGTCAATAGCAACTGTTTGGGGCCAAATTATTTGACAAGTCTCATCGAGGTGCACACAAATGAATCTATTTACTGTTGCCCAGATTCCCGAATTTTTGCATTACATGCTTGGCAGCTTAATAAAACACTACCTTTTTGCGAACGAATCCAGTTGAGCGTAAATGCGGGCCACAACCAAAAAAAAAAGAAAATTGCATGAAAAATATACCAAAAAAAACCAACAAAAAAAAAAATAAATAAGAACGTTGCAGTCGGGCGTAACCGACTATGAAATACTCTGACAGCAAATGTGATGCCAGCTGACAACAAGTTGGAAGTACCAGAAAAAAGCTTGTAATCTCATTCCAAGCATAAATTACGGTAGATATATATACATATATATATAGTTTGTTTTTTCTCTCTTTACAATTGTGTGAGATATATTGAAGCGGAGTTACAGGTATACTTTCAAAATTTGGTAGCTCTGAAAGTGAGTTGTGGTCCCGAAAATTATATGTCAATCTTTGAAGGAGGTCTCCAGCAATCCACGCTCAACGTTTGTTGGCTCTGCCTTTAAATTTGTGAAGGAGACGCGGATTTATCGATGTGCAATAGTCGATTTTATCGATTACCTAGACTAGTCCAACTGTAACACTTTGTTTGACGCGGCATAGATCGGTATATTTCACAAGTTTCAAGCCTCCAGCGAAGAACGGATTGATAATCAGCATGACGGAGATTGCACAACGCCAATATATACTACTATGTTCGATAATACAGGGTAGAACGAAAGGCAAACAACCTAGTCCTGGCAATCCTTCCACTTCACTCCCTCCAATAACGAGTAGCGAAGCAACTTGGACCACTGTCAAGTAGAGGAGAGATTCAAGATGCGCGCAATGCTTGGAATTTAAAAGGATAATTTGAAACAAATTACGGCTACAAGCTCTGCAAAAAATAAGATGATGGAAAGGAAGGCGAAGCAAATGGGGCAGACGTCGACAGCGACAAAGGACATCAGTAAGATCTTGAATCACTTCGTTCGCAGACATTTTGCATACGCTGCCGTTAAATTAATGTTACCCTGTCCCCGGCAAAAGCGGAGATCATAAATTTCACGCCGGCAACTGGCAACTGGCGGCTAGTCGAGACTTGCTGAATGCATGTATCCATATAGATAAGTAAATATTTTGTGTAGAGTGTTGGCTAGGGTCGGCTACGGCCGAATATGGCTCAAAGGAGCAGCCACAGCCAGCCAGCCGGTTTAGCCAGACAATATGGTAATTCAAGACAGCATAATGTAATGTAATTGAGACAGCAACGAGGGGCGTTTAACACCGTAACAAAACTGAAGATGAAAATAAATGAGCAACAAAAAAATAAAAAATAAATAAATAATATGTTGATTTTGAAGCGGGACCTGAACGTGACCCTGACAGCCACTTTTTAAAATTATGCGAGCTTCTTCAAAACCGGGAGTCAGGTAATGTAGTAAGTAAAGTCTGGCAAGCCAATAGCAATTTGCAGACGTGTCAAACCCTTCTCTCTGGATGCCAAGTAAACACCTTTGCAATATTCAAAGCGGCTCGCAGAATCCCGCCACTTGAGCGACAACCTCGCTATCTCATTGTGTATATTGCTCACACAAATGCAAATGAGCTCAACGTACAGTTGAGTTGTACGAGTATACCCCAAAAAAATATAGAATATGCTACAGATTCGCAAACACAGCATATATATATAAGATATACTTACTTATCACAAACATACTTACTCACTTAGTTAAGCTCGGCAGCGACCACACTCAACAAACCAAATGTATTCACAGTTGGTCATTCATAAAAACCAAGCTTATCGTTCGAAAAACTTGCAAAGATCATTTTTTAAATTTTTTATTATCTGGCGATTAGCTTCTAAAATGTGAAATATTATTTTAAGTTTTTAGTTTAACTTATGCACATGGTAAGGGACTTTACTAAATATTAGAAAGAATTTGCTGAAATTTATAAATTAATTTTTAAAATATATCAAAATGGGCGCTTACTTTTTTACCTTACACTCTTAGCAACTTTTAGTATTTTTTTACTAGAAAATGTATATTTATTATTTATTAGCTTTTGTATTCCTAGTAGACATGCTAAGAATTATTTCTGCTTTCTATTGTGAGAACACATTAAATAAATAAAAATAAAAATAATATATTAATAAAATAAATATTTTGAGTACACTAAATGTTTATGTAAATAGTACTGAATTTATTTTTCTGCGTGTATCGTTCTGATCTTCTTCTTCTTAACATAATTCGTCTCGACTAGCTGAGCAAAATGTAGCTTTGCATTGGTTTTTAGCTGCTTGTTTTCGGAGCCGTTTCCATGCCTCCGACATACTTTATGTTTATTAATGTCGGTCACAATTTGATGGACAAAAAGAGCCGGCGCCCAGACGTCGCCCATTTTTCCGGGCTGCCAGCTAGCAAACTCGTTCATCATGGGCCAAGTTTATGAACTTTATGAGCAATCGTTAAGTGTCCATAGAAACTGCTCAAACAAGTTTGCATTAATTGTATACATTTTGAGATTGCCACATGCAACAAACATACAAGATAAGTAGACTAACTAGATTCTGCCTGGACTACTGTGAAAGTTACTCGAAGCATTATCACCTGTTTCATATGTGCCCTTAACTACCTGCATTCTCTCTCCAAAGTTCCAAGGAATGTTTTCAGCACCGTCGAAGAATTCGGTGGAACTGTTGCCTGCCTCCGTCAGGACATGTCGCGAATCGCGACGGATTGTGGCACGTCACCCCCAAAAAACACATGGACAAAATTCAAATGGTGTATAAATAAATATTAAATTCAGGTATGCAAATATTGACAAGGAGGCTCCCAAGCGACACTATGGTTATGTATTTTTTAGGTAGAAATTAAAAATTGTATTTTTTTAAAAATAATAATATAATATTAGTCTAGAGTCAGAATTGCTGAAGATATTGAAATATTTTGTATTATTTCTAATTTTTAGAATTTGTACTTCTTATAGGCATTATTATAAAAGCAAGGAAACATTTCTGATATATCTGCGATAATTGATCCAATTGCAGTATTTATCATTGTTATCTTTCAAACATTTTCAATTTTGACAAAATTATATTTACGAAGAAATAAAGCCAATTGGGTCCACTGTGCAGCTTTGCTCGTTGTCGGGCATACGTTAATTTCGATAGCATTCCCACGACACGTCTACCTCAGAAGCTTCATTCACACCTCGCACATCATCTCAGAGAGCTTTGCGCTGTCTCTGCGTGTGTGTGTGTCTTTATGTGACTGTGTGCTTGTGTGTGCCTCTGTCTGTGTTCGTGCGTGCTGGCTGCCATTTAAAGTCAATGGCTTTGTGAAAAACTTACTGCATACTTTTGGGGAGGTCGACTTAAAAAGCGACAAGAGCCACACGGGATTTTGAAGTACCATTTACAGGCAGACGTCTTATTGAAAAATACTTGAGAACTCATGAAGCGAATGCCAGTGGCAATAATTCAAATGTTACGCCCAAAATTGTTGTCGTTGTTCCAATTGATGTGGCTTGTTTAAGTTGAACTTTAAGCTAATTTGCATACAAAGCAGTTGAGCAGGCTGTTCAAAATTTCACCGGCATCCGTCAGAAGGCTATTTAGAGAAATGCATTTCCGACAGCTGATCGTAATTTATGTTCGAGTATTATTCAAAGACGCATTGCCAAACTGTCTTAATAAATGATGTATGCATTAATGGGACATCAGCATGCATTTGATGCAGCTGTCGCATCAGCAACCAATTGTGATTTTACCTGTCTATTTTAAATGCCAGCTTGGATCTCTCGCATTAATCAATAATATATTTCAATTTACTTTTTTTAATTTACTTCTTGCTTGGCAGATTGTAGCTGTAATTGATGATACCTGCCCAAAACGGGTGCTCGTAAGAAATTTAAGTTACGTTTGCTTCTGGGCATACATAATATGGTGGAGAAATTTTTGCAAATGCTGTATTAAACCATGTGTTGCCAAATATAATAATATTACGAAACAGACCATATTCGTTTGAGCATTTCATTGTGTTTGCTGGCTGGTAAGCTTCCCTTAATGTTTCCGACATTCAATTTCACAGCTCGCTGCAAGAACACCCCTTCATAATGTGGCAACAAATGGATTTCGCCATCTTGACTTTAACACAGGAAGACATCATCACATGTGGCACATTCCGGTAGTGCGTGTGTGTGTAAATCTTTTTGCCAAGCTTGCTAACCTTTTTCACAGTGTTTGTTTGTCTTGTTTTCATTTTAAATATGTGCCAAAATGAAGAAAAATATTTTTATTTTGTTTACCATAAAATATGCAAATATAATACATGAAGTATGAACACCTCACCAAAATGCGAATATCTTAAGGTATTCAATTTATTGACAGCACATACACCACACTTAGACACCCTGCTGAGTGTGTGTCAAAGATAGCTTTTGGGGGGGGAATTTTCTTTTTATTCTAGTTAGAGGCATGCGTTTATTGGATACTGACAATATACAGGTATTCACACGTGTCTCCCTTGATTTCATATTCATTGCCGGAATAATGGAAGAAAAAAGAAAACTCATTTAACCACTTTTAGCTTAATTTGTTCCTCTCTCTCTCTTCTTCTCTCTCACTCTCTCTCTCTCTCTCTCTCTCTCTCTATGTGATTTGTTCGAATTTATTATGTTTCTTTGAAATTAAACAATTTAATTGCATTAAAGTTAAATCAAATGCGCGTGTAAAAAGTTTTACGCATTCAACGGTGCCAAACACACACAACGAAGCCAACGAAATCGAATCGCTCAACTCAAGCATAGCAAATCCGTCAAGGGGAGTTGCCACTGTAGACTGGGAGGCGGAGTGGGTGTGGTAGTTGGCGGCATCCAGACGTTGTAGTCGCTGGCTTGGCTCACACTTTGCTCTAATTTTGTCTTTGTTTGCGGTTTGGCTTGGCTGTTTCTGCAACGCGAAAAAGTTTTAATTAACTGTTGCAGAAGGCGTACGCCTGCCACGCCCACTTATAGGCCTAACCATTTTAATGAATCTGATGCTTAACATTTAATCAAGTGTTTTAAAGCAGGTAAACATTAATCAAAACCCTTTTTATTTATCTTTCCCACTGGCTGAATTTGATTTCTTTGCGTATTGACTTTGTTATTTTTAATACACGATAATTTATTCCTTTGACTTTTTGAATTGATTGTGTCTTGATTTTAGTCCCGGCTTTAATTGCCTTCGGCAGACAAAAAATATAAATTTCTTAAGCAAATTATATTATTTTAAAGTAGTAAAAATTCCTTAAGCCTGAACTTTGGATCATTTTGCAAATCGAATCTTAAAAAGTTTATATTTATGCAATTATAAATAAATTAAACAGTTGATTAATGTAACTCAAAGTTTATGTTTATTGGCCCATCAATGTTTTGCCGAATTCTCGTTTTCCTTAAGCGATTAATAAAACTCTTTAAATTGCTTATTTTAATTTTTTTTTTTTATTCACATTGCAATTGGCATTTTTCCATTTTTTCCACATGAGTTCAATTTTGTGAACTGACGAGTACACAGACATACTCGTATGTGTGTGTGTGTGTGTGTGTTTCTGTGTCTGTGTGTGTGTTGTGGGTATTTGTGTCAGAGTGCAGCTATCAATAAGGCAGCATCATTAGTAACGCACTTCTGCACCTTCGCCTGGCCTTATAACTCTTGTTTTGACACCTGACTGACCAATTATGGTGCAATTAATACAGATGATTGCTCAACATCTCCCAATCGGTTAACAGCGACACACACTCAGACACATGCACTGGCCCACACCCACACCCACACACACACACACACCTAGACAGTTTGTAAGGAGCAATTGCTGCTCCTGCTGGGTTCGCTGAATTGTATGCAACAATTTGAACATTTCAAAGGTGCCCATCAGCAACAAGCACAATTCGCTGGAAACCTCCTCCACGTGGCGTCTACTTAGTGGCTGTGGCATGGCCAACAACAACAAGAACAACAACAATTTGCAAGATATTTGCATGCTTTTGACTACAAAATTTTGTTGGCAACAAAGCTAAATGCCAGATGGCTGCCAATTGGCCAAAGGCCATTCAGTTTAATCCAAAAATAGAAACACTCCACAATAGGCTAACGAAATTACAACATAATATATATAAATATAAGACATATATACTCGTATATATATATCTGTCAATATATATGTGTGTCTGCAGACAAACAGCTTGTGCCAGCTTCAGATATGAATCTACGTGTACTTGGTCTAATATGAATTCAACTGTCCGTGTAATCAAATTAAATCGTATTTATAGAATGTTCCTCTGGGAATCAATATGTACTTAAGGAATAAATATATATTAATATGGGCCTTAAATGAATTTAATAAATTATGCAAATCATAAATCGTCTCTGCGGAGGTGTGTAAAAGTCAAGCAAATTCGGTTAAGACAACAATAACATTTACTTTCCCATAAGCAAAAGTAGAGTTGGATTATTATTATAAGCGAAGCTGGAGCTGAGTACTTTGACCTTTCGGTACACTACACTGAAAGAAACCAGCCTACCCACAAATTCAGTTACAAATATTTCAAATGAAATGTTATTTTAAGTCAGTATATATTTAAATGTTGAATTATTTATTTTAAATTAAGCATTAAAAAAAAACATTTACATCTTGTATGAATTTGAACATCGAATAAAAATTCTTCAGCTCTTGCTGAGTGTAAGAAACAAAAATATGAATCTATAGCTGGCTAATAAAAACAACGAGAAAATGCCAGAAAGCATTAGCTTCCTGGATAATTTATTACTTCAGTGGATTTAACGACTTCAAGCAGACATTAAAGCAATGCTCTTTTGAAAGCATTTGCTTAGCCTACATCAACATGTACAATCAATAACTCTTCGCCAGGATCCTGCTCTGGTTTATGCTTGCTGGCCGTTTGGCTGTATAATTTGATCAAATATCCTGTTTGAATTAAGGAAATGGTCTTGTGAAAACAATGGGCCAACGTATGCCTCAAGTTGTACTTTAAATGCATAATTTATCAAAATTGAAATCCGGAAAATGGGCACAACAAGTTTATCTAATGCGAACCGCGACCCGGACCATGCCCAAGTGTATAGACCCGTAGACTCCTGCCCGACAGCATTGCTCATTATTTACGGTGCGGAGAGACCACGGCCTCGGCTAATAAAATGAAACGGCGACTGGGGACAAGGACAATGGGCCACCATTGCCTTATTATGTTGACATAATATTCCAGGCTGGAGCGTTTGTATAATTGATTAGGTTTCGCTTTACTTATAGCTTCCCCTGTGTCGAGTGTAAGTGTGTTTATGTGTGTTGTTGTTGTTGTTGTTGTGTGTATTTGAGTGTGTGCGTCGAGCCCTAAATAATAATTTATGTACTGTGTACAAAGACATTAATCTTTATTGGAACTGAAAAGTAGATGCAAGCCACTCACAAGTTATTTGCTTGCCTAGCTAAAAGTACCACAAATAAAGCACTCATTTTCAGAGTTTCTTCAATGCCTGACCCCTAAAAGTAGCTGGCATAATCCTTAAATGATTCCAATTGTCCAAAATCGTTTAAGCTCTGCGCTTCAAATTTGACACATATTTTGGCATATTTAACATTTTATGACACTTCTGTGGGCAATTGCTAGGATTGATTGATGGTTGTTATGCTCTTGGAGAGGGTATCGCAGTTTTCTCGCAAAGTGTGCAACTTATTGAGGCAGACATCATTGTGGCCATTAAGTTATATTTCAGCTAATATATCACACATTTCCCTATGGAACAATAAGGTTTTCTCAAAATAACAATACAAATTATATGCGAGCAGATCGACTCCATTCTGTAAATGTGTGCGAAAAGTGCTGCTCAGTGAAGGGGGGACAACATTAAATGTCATTTCTGTCATTTTTTATATGACAGGTTAGAATTTGTGAACATTTTTCTGAATAAGTTATTTTTCTTCTTTATTATTATTAATTAAAAAAACAAATACTATTTCTTCGAGCTGAATTTAAGTAAGATTGAATACCATCATCAAAGAAAGCTTTTAGTGGCGAGTCAAAACTTTCCAAAGCCATTCATTTGTTAAGAGTGATCAGATTTTCAATAACCGGGACAAGATCATGATTTAATATATACTTAAATACTACACTTAAAGTATGAAGAGCCATTCCTTCACGAACATTAACATTTTGAAAAACTAAAGCTTATCAATCATGATTTGACCTGAAGATAACATAACCAAAGGCGTACGCAGTTGGGGCAGGATGGACAGCTGCCAACTTTGCATAAACGCCAAGTGGCAATGAACAAAATGTATGAAATACAATACAATTCGACGTCCCCTTTTCTGAGAGCTGGATACGTTTTCCTCGACTTGTTAACGCTATCTGTGCCTGCTTTGTGTAATCCATTTGAGCAGTTACCCGAATCCCCTCGTACGCTTCAATTGGCCAACTTAATAGGTTTATGCACCTTTGGTCAACATGTCTGAATGTTGCCAATTTTGCATATATGCAAATATGAAAATGGATTGGGCGTTGTCTGTGGGGGTGGCAAGGGCGGGGGAGGGTGAAAACCTTTCACAAAACACATCAGAGAATCACAGACATTTGCGAAGCTGCTTGCCACATTGTGGGAGCGGCTCTCGAGTCAAAGGCAGTCAAGTGTTGCGCTTTAGACATCATTCAACAGTTGAACGCATTTGATTTATATGGTTAAACACGACATTGTTGTGGCACGTCATTGTTGCTACTGCTGCTGGTATTTTTCTTGTTGTTGTTGTTGTTGCTGTTATTGCTTTTGCTGTTATTTTCATTATTATCAATATTATTATTAATACTTGTGTAGAAGATGGTGGTCCATTCGCACATGAAAATGGAAAGTATTTTTGCGCAAAAGAAATCTTTTGCGGCAGCTGCTGCTCGAGCTGAGTTGAGCTGTTAACATGCATGCCTTAACATTAAAAGCATTAAATTTACAGCCACAAATTTACTTAACTGCACTTAGCGAAAATATGCCCCAAGTTACAAGTTATATGGTAACCATAAAGCAGCTCACAAATTGCATTTGAAAACCGAAAAGTTTTTCGATTTTTGTTGTCTATTTATTTAAAATTTAAATTAACGTGAAACATAATGCTTTTTACCTTTTATGAACACTATAAAAAATGGACAATAATCGTATTTTTAAGGCTTTTATAAATAAATATCTAAAGCTTCGCTTAAGGGCTATATTTTTTCTCAGTGTACATGTACATTTGCACTTAGTATGTTTTTGAGGGGGTAGGGTAGGGGCTGGGAATGGGGTGCGGCTCCTGTGTTTGCCTGTTTGCTGGTCAGCTAGTCAGCTAGTCAGGTGTTAACAACCTCAGTGTGCAGCTGATGTGCGTGCCAAGATGATGATGATCGTCACAGATGTCGTCGTTGGTTGTGTCGTGTGTAATTAGTTGCCACGCCAATTGAGGAAAGTGAGACGCGTATTGTCTATTGTCATATTGCCTGCGCTTTATTGAAGACTTAACCCCATTAGCGTAAATTGGCGCACTTGCCAATCGGCGATCACAAAACAGGTAAATAAATACACACAGATATATATACAGATATGGCAAGGGCAATAATACAAAGAAACCGAAAAACTTTCTGCCGCATGCCAAAGAACAGCGAAGCCGAACAAAAACTTTTACCCAGCAAAGACACACAATTCAATCTCATTCACGAAAGAGCGAAAGAGAGAAAGAGGGAGAGAGAGCGAGTGAGATTATGAGCATCTTGGAATTTTTAGTACACAGTGCGTTTTTAGTACCCCCACCTCGCAAGACAAAGAAACCAGTTTCACCTGACAGCCTGGCTGGCCGAGAGCAGAAACCCGAGCAAAGCCAGCAGCCCAAAATCAGTTGCTGCGCGACGCTCAAGTGGAGCACAAGACCGATAAGCAAGACTCGGCTCACAGTCAAAGCTCAAGAGCTCAAACCAAAACGGTACGCGAAGCAGACGTTGACGTTGCCGTTGCCGTCGCTGCGCATGCGCAGTCAGTTGTAGTTGTTATTGTTGTACGTGTACTTGTACTTGTTGCTGTAGTTGTAATGGTAATTGTGGTTGTAGTTGCTGCGCAGCTTGATTATTACCCGAGCTTCCAGCAGCAGCAGCAGTAGCAGCGCAGCTCCCAGCCGCTTTCTGTGTTCCCTCAAAAGTTTACTTGTTTGTCTGCATTTTTATCGGCACTTGTACGAGTACATGAGACAGACACACACACACACACATCGTTTGCAGCTGTATGCGTTTTACTTTTGCCTTAATATCTGATTTTGTTCCCCCAACGTTTTGCATGGGAAAGATATTCTTGTGCTCTTTTTTGCGCTTTCTTTTTGCTTATAACACAATACAAACAAACAAATGTAAACAATCACAACATACATAACTATAACAACAACTCATTACGGGCTTTGTGCAATTGTCGAAAAAAAGAGAAGAAAACAAAAAGAAAAACAAAGGAATCAAGCGTCAACAAATTTCCCAAGCTGAAAACTGCAACAACAACAAAAACAACAACATTTTTGATAGTGACGTGCAATTTCACATAACAAAAAAACCGCCGCCACAAACCGAAAAAGTAAGCCAAAAATATAAATCAGAGACGAAACAGGTTACAACAAGCCAAAACACAACAACAACAACAATAATAATAACAACAAAAACCGCACTTTGTGATTAACATATTTCCCATCAAAAAGTCTCTGTTTTTTAATCGTATGTAGTATGAAAGTGTATGCGTGTATGTGTGCGTATGCATCTGTGTGTGCGTGTGTGTGTGTGAAAAAAACAAGAAGTGGACGCAGTCGCAAACAAGACCTTGAAGCTGTTGTTGCTGATTGTCTACGAGCAGCTTTTCGATATCGAATCGAATCGAATGCGTTGCAATGCGTAAAAGGGGCTAATAAAAAAAAAAAGCTACACTTGAGAAATTTGTATGAAATGCAAGCTGCAACATTAATTTATGACCAATAAAAAAATTTACATACATATTAGTCGATCCGTGTGTCCGTCTGTCTGTCTGTCGACTTATTTACAAAAGA
Source organism: Drosophila basisetae (assembly GCA_035041595.1). Classification (NCBI taxonomy): domain Eukaryota; kingdom Metazoa; phylum Arthropoda; class Insecta; order Diptera; family Drosophilidae; genus Drosophila; species Drosophila basisetae. Next base: position 9,136,912 of record JAWNLB010000070.1, read on the forward strand.
TGTGTGCGCAAGGTTTTCTCCGCTATTTCGAAAAACTGACTAAATAACGTTTTGCATGGCTATGCACCATAGAGCAAATAGCAAAATAAAAAAACAAACATAAAATACATACACAAAATACATAAACACATACTGTCTACACACACACGTACACACACAATGTAGTGTTATTTTTTTTCGGTGTCGATGCGCAATCCAACAGCAAACAAGTCGAATCCAACGGTACAACAAACGCCCCAAGAGAGAAATAATCAAGAATCGTTTCGACGGGTGTCTGTTTGTAGAACGAGCAGGAAACGAAGAATATAAATGTATCTCTAGTCAGAGTTTAGTTCTTTAGTTTACAGAAGCACTGGTAACAGTTAGTTAGTTAATCATTGAGTCAACTAATGTGCAGTAAGTGCTGGAATAGCACTAAAAACAATAATTTATAGAATTTTTAATTGTTGCGAAACCTGCTTTACAACGTTGAACATCATTAACAGAAGTAACAGACTGTAAAAATAACCCTTCAATACAGTGGTTCTAAAACTAAAAGCGGTAACGTTTTTTTTCTTTTTTGCAAGCTTAAAGAAGGTCACCATCAGTAATATACCTACAAATTTAAAAATTAAACTTTTCACGCCCATCGTTGGACTAACAACACTTTCCCTTTTGGGAGCAGAGCACAAAAAATACAGAGCATAGGAAAAAGTATGACCAAAGTAGTTTTAAGCATGTAATTTGGTTAATTACAAAGTGAGGGCTGTTAGAAGTCTGAAAAGCGATGGATTTGGAAAATTTACATTTCAAAACATGAACATGTAATTTTTGTCAAAATGTGACAGTCCGGATATGTTTAAGAATATCGCCTTGAACAAATTTGAACAACAAAAATCCAATTCGAAATTAAAGAAGTTAATATTTATTTATTTATATTTAAAATAATGCGTAAGCACTGAGCTAGCCCTTCGACTCGTACAAAACAACAAAAGCTTAACAGTATTATTCACTTTAAAAAAGTAAACAAAACAATTATATAACAAATATAATATAATAAAATACATAAAAATGAAGAAAACCATTAATATTTGAGATGCTAAGCCACAAAAATCAAGACAAAAATTTACCCAAACAAATTCTTACAAAATGCCATTCTGCACTTCTAAGAATCTGCTGCAATTTACGATTCTATACTAATTTCTGTCTTTCCATTTGCTGTATGTAATCCAAATGCCACATTCCTGACTATGTGTGTAGGTAGAATTGAAAATACCATTAGAATATATATATATATATATAAATATACATATATATATTTTTTTTGTTTTTTGTTGACTTGGCTGATTATAGCGTTGTATCGTTTTTGGAGATCTTGAGCGAGTATCAACAACAAGCACAAGAGAATAATAACAAAAGAAACAAGACAAATATGTGGTTTCAACTGAAAGTCTCCAAGCGGTATTCAAATTAAATATTCTCACACAGCGGCGAGCGCAAAGGGGAAATGACCAAATACAGCGGGCAGCTCAATAAATGTGTTCAAATCAGAAAAAAAAAACATAATTAAAGCGGTGTTTTGAAACAAGTTTTAGACACATTGACTCGTGAATCAGTCAACAAGTAATCCAAGTGTGTGTAATCAGCTTACTAAATGATTTCTTAAGACAGTGGACAAAAGTGATTTGGCAAGAAATTATAATGAATTGAAAATCTGAATATATATATATATATATATATATATATATATATATATATATATATATATATATATATATATATATATATGTACATATATGTATGTTTGTCTATTCATAAAAATTGATACATGTTAATAATGCTAGGTAAACATCTTTTAAATCGAAAATGAGGCTTCGCACTAGACATTGAAAATCATTTGCGGGTTATGTAATTTAATGCTGTATATAAATATATATATATTTTTTATTTATTTATTTATAGGATTTTAGGGCTTCACACTAGCCGTTAAAAATCAATTACCGGTTATGTAATTGAATATTTTATTCAAATTGTTGAAAGGTTTTTGCTGTAAGGCATAATTAATCTGCTTGTCCGTCTGTCTGTACGTACAAGCGGATCTCAGAAATTATACGACCTAGAGAATTCACATTTGGAATATAAGTTCCCGTATACCACGCACAGATCAAGTTCATTTTATCTAATCGAATACCGCCTCCATTTCGCCACACTTTTATGGACATAGCCTTCCAGTTGCTGTTTAATATACCTCGATTTTCATCAAGATGGGAAAACAAATATCCAAATAGCCAAAAATTAATCCTCACATTGATCCTCATATGTGAGAAAGACCGAGTGTAAATAACAAACATTAAATAATAAATTAGAAATAATTAATAATAAATAATAAAATAAATATATGTTTGTGCCTCAATATTACAAACTGTATTTTAATGTTTAACTTCTAGACGAGCTCTCTCGACCAGAGTCAGTTTGTTTTTATGTTTAATGCACATTTTCCCCATATTAAAAAAAAACTCACTCAATGAAAATTCAATCTTTTACTTTGCAGCGAAAATGAAAACGTGGATGCAGCTGCTGCTGCTTCTATTCAGCTGTCTGTGCTACTTGCCACAACACAGCGAGGCCTGGCGGCCATGTCCGGAGCTGAGTCCCGCCTTGCGTTTGCCATGCAGGTGAGTGAGTAGTGAATACGTGACAGGTGGACGGGTGGACAGACGGACGAGTTTCCGCTTGCGGATGACGGACGACGTGTATTATTTTAATATCCGCAAATTGAATGCAATTTTGTGAGTTGGCGCTGATTCGTTTGGCTTTGTTTGTCGTTTAATCACCCAGCAATTGGCGCCGATTACAAATTACAAATTGCGATTTACAATTTACAATTTACAATTTACAATTACAGATGCAATGTGGTGCCTTTTGCGGCAACTGGCCAACTCGGTGCTGTGGCCATGGATTGCGATCGTGTTGTCTTCCACGGTGACGCGCCCCAGCTGCCGTATGGTGCGCCCATCGTGGTGTATACGCAACGACACAGTGGACAACAAACGTTGCCGGCACAGGTGAGACATGAGCCAAAAACTCGAATGGAGTCAATGGCACACTCATTTATTATTAATACATTGCAGACATTTGGCCAGCTCAAGCTGCCCATTGAGGATTTGGACATGTCCAACAATCTCATTCGACGCATACCCGAAAAGGCCTTCGATGGACTCAAGGATTCGCTGAATGAGCTGCGCCTGGCCAACAATTTGTTGGGTGATAATCTGAATCCCATATTCTCCACAGCCGAGCTGCATACCTTAAAAAATCTTCGTTTGCTCGATCTGTCGGGCAACAAGATCAAATTGATTGAGGAGGGTGTTCTGAAGGGTTGCATGGATCTCAAGGAGTTCTTCATAGATCGCAACAGCTTATCGGCGGTGCCTGTCAAATCGCTAAATGGCCCCAGTGCCTTGAAGCATCTATCATTGCGCCAAAATCACATAGGTAAGCGATCGCAATATGATCTTGATCTTCACCTGATGTTGAGATTTTCCTTGCCATCCTTTTAGATACGCTCTATCGGGAGTCATTCAGCGCCCAGTCGCAGCTGGAGATTATCGATTTGCGTTACAACATTTTGCGCAGCATTGATAGCCAGGCATTTCGTGGACTTCGCCGTATACGGGAAATCAAACTGGCCGGCAATCGCCTGACCAATCTGAACAGCGATGTCTTCGAGCAGCTGACCACGCTGCACAAACTGGATCTGTCCGCGAACTTCTTCGGTCAATTTCCCACTGTGGCACTGGCCTCCATTGCTGGTCTGAAATCACTGAATCTATCGTCCAATATGCTACAGGTGACAATCTTGTAGCTTTATATGACGAAAACATAATCCAAGAAGTGAAACATAAAAAAAACGTTTTATATTTTAAGGCGATTTACAAATTTGGGGTTGACTTTTCTTAAATTGAATAATCCCATCTATAATCGTACCCAACTTTTTAATTTTTTAGCAACTGGACTACACGCATATGCAAGTGGTGAAATCGCTGGAGAGCCTCGATCTGAGCCGTAACAGTATCACCAGCATTCCGCCGGGCACATTCCGCGATCAGAGCCAGCTCAAGTATCTCGATCTGAGTCTCAATTCGCTGCGCACAGTGCGTATACTTGATAATTGAGAGAGAGTGATTTACTAATCTCTAATCCCATTTACAGATCGAGGACGATGCGCTTGAGGGTCTGCCCAGTCTGCAAACGCTCATCATTAAGGACAACAATATTCTGCTGGTGCCGGGCAGCGCTCTCGGCCGCCTGCCCCAGTTGACCTCACTGCAAATGGATTTCAATCGAGTTGCGGCACTTTCCGCTGAAATTCTGGGCTCCGTTCAGGCCGCCGATATCACCACACTCACCCTGTCCCGCAATGTGATCCGAGAGCTGCCACCAGGTAGCTTTCAAATGTTTAGCAGCCTGCATACACTCGATTTGGCGGGGAATTCGCTAGCCATGGTGAATGCGGACACGTTTGCCGGATTGGAGAGCACCTTGATGCTGTTGAAGCTGGCGCAGAATAAACTCACTGGGCTCGGCAACACACCGTTGGCATTGTCGGAGCTGCGCAGCCTGGATCTGAGCAGCAACAATTTGGGCGACATTATGCCAACAATTTTTGGTGACTTGACGAACTTGCAGTCGCTGAATTTGAGCCGGAATCATTTGATGCCGCTGACTCCGGCTCTATTCAAGCCGCTGACTCGGCTGCAGATCATCGATTTGAGCCACTGCAGTATTCGCCAGCTGAGCGGAGATCTACTCGCCGGCTTGCATGACTTGAAGCACATCCATCTGGGTGGCAATCAGTTGCAGGAGCTGCAGGATGGCAGTTTCCTTAATCTGTGGAATATCAGCTCCATTGATCTATCCGAGAATCGCATCAATTCCATTCGTGCCGGCGCCTTTGTCAATGTGATGCAATTGAAACGTTTGGATTTGCGCGGCAATCAGTTGTCCGCTTTTAAGGGCGAGTTCTTCAATACGGGCACTGGCATCGAGGAACTGGACATCTCCCACAATCAGCTCAGCTATCTGTTTCCCTCCTCGTTCCGCATTCATCCACGTCTGCGCGAGATCAAAGCCAGTCACAACAAGTTCTCCTTCTTCCCCGCGGAATTGATAACCACGCTGCAGTATCTGGAATACATTGATCTGTCGCATAATCAGTTAAAGACCGTCGAAGAGCTGGACTTTGCTCGTTTGCCACGTTTGCGTGCACTGTTCCTCGCCCACAATCAACTGGACATGGTCAGCGAGATGGCGTTCCACAATTCCACCCAGCTGCAAATTGTCGATCTATCGCATAACAGCCTAGATCGCATTGGGGAACGCACCTTTGAGGGTCTGGTGCGATTGGAACACCTCAATCTCGAGGGCAATCAGCTGGCGGAGCTCTCCGATGGCGTCTTTGAGCACTCCAAGCTGCACATGCTCGAGAACATCAATTTGGCCCACAATCGATTCGAATATGCTCCGCTCAAAGCGCTACAGTTGCGATATTTCTTTATTTCCTCACTGGATCTGAGTCACAATCGCATTCGAGAGTTGCCACGGGATGATAGCATTATGGTGAACATCAAACGGATCGATCTCTCCTTCAATCCACTCAGTAATCAGGCGGTGCACAATGTGCTCAATGAACCGAAGACGGTGCGTGAGTTGAATCTCGCCGGCACGGGCATTGAGGAACTGCAGCTGCTGGAGACCCCGTTCCTACAGTATCTGAATCTGTCGCACAACAAGCTGCACAACATCAAGCCGGATGTATTCCAACGGGTGACGCTTCTCGAGACACTCGATCTCTCCGGCAATGAGTTGGCATCGTTGAGTGATCTCTCGCTGGCCTGGCCACAGTTGCAAGTACTCCAAGAGTTGGATGTGTCCAATAACAGTTTCGAGCTCATCTCGCAGTCAAATTTTGCACAGCTAGAAATGTTGCGCACGCTGCGAATGAATCACTTGCCCCTCTGCAGCCGAATCGAGAAGAATGCGTTCAGACCGCTGCCAAATCTGGCCAAATTGGAGGCATACGATCTGCCGCTATTGGGCTATCTGGATCTGCAGGGCATTATGGAGCTGTTGCCGGGCCTGGAGCAGCTCGACATTGAGGTCAAGGATGCCACCATTGGCAGTGAACAAATCCAGCCGTTGAAGCATCCACGCTTAAGCTCCATTGGCATACGTGGTGAGCGCTTAAAGTCCATCTCTTCGGGCACTCTGGCCGGGCTGAAGAGCAGCGATCTGATTATCAAGCTGCAGAACACCTCGCTGAGTGCTCTGCCGCCGGCGTTGCTGTTTCCCGTGCCGCGTTCCTCGCAGCTCACACTGAATGTGGAGGGCTCGCGGATTAGTTCGCTGGTGCCGCAGTTTCTCAACGCGCTGGACGATCGACGGGCTAGCTTGCAGCTGCACGGACTCGAGAGCAATCCCATCAATTGCAATTGTGATGCACGCGCTCTGCGCCGCTGGCTGCCCAACTCGGGAATGCCGGAGCTGAGGTGCCACGAGCCGGCCTACCTCGCCGGCCGCAAACTGATCGAGGTGGGCGACGATGAGCTGACCTGTGAGCCGCGTCGGATGACATCCTCCTCGGCTCGGCCGTCGACATCGCAGCTGCTGAAGACCTCACTGGTGACACGAAGTGGCAGCATTGCCACCGAGGAGCCGCTCATCATTTGGAGCATGGAGCCGACGCAGCCAACGATTATGAAGATCAAGACAAAGGCGCCGCTGATGAAGGCGCAGGCGCCCATCATCAGCAACGATGACACACTGATCATTGGCATTGTGGGCGGAGTGGTAGCCTTTATCGCCATATTGATAATCATCATTTGTATTATTCGGCTGCGCATGAGCAATGTCGAATACCATCAGCAGAGCGCAGCCATGATGGGTATGCCACCGGCAACGTTGCAACAATTGGGCGCCCACAATGCCGCCTACAATTATAATAATAAGAATGCCGGGGGTGCTGCAGCACTTTATGCTGTGCCACCGTATCAGGCCAATTATGCCACATTGCCGCACAAGGCGTCGTCGTCCACACAGAATCTGACGCAGCGTCAGCAGGTGGCACAACAGGCGGCCGCGGCACAACAAGCGGCGGCAGCTGTTGCCGCCTACTCGACCATGTCGCGCATGTCGTACTTCAGTGGTGCGGGTGGTGGTGGTGGGGCACAGAGTGCCGATGGTGCCGACAGCCTGACGCATCAGCATCAGCATCCGCATCCGCATCAGCATCAACCGTACATCATCTATTCGGACGACAAGGCATACAGATAGATGTGAATTATGGATTGTGGATAGGCAAATCTGCTTTCATCTTGTCTCCATCAAATCTTTCTAACCTTCTCTCAGTCAATCAGCCAATCAATCAATCAATCAAACAGGTTCTACCACAATCGTCATTGTCAGCTTATGTTGTATATAGACTTAGTTACATTCTAACCGTATCTCTATCTTAATTAAGTCGAACAAATCGCATATGCGTAAATAAACAAATTCTAGTATAATATTAAAAACAAATATTGTTTTCATTTTGAGCTCGTTTTTTACTTCATTTTATTACAATTCATAAAATATGTTTTTGTTTTTGTTTATTGTACAACAAGATAATTTCATAAAGACCTATATTCATAAATGCAGATATATATAGATTTATACTATAGTTATAGACATGCATGCTTATGTCTATATTTGCAAGATGCACACATATGTAAAAAAATGTGTGTAAGAAACTTCAGGGTAATTATTCACAGTCTTTGTTTTTCATCGTTCAGAATAAGCAACAACAAGATCAGAGAATCAACATAATAATGAGAAGCCCAATAATTAACAGTTTGTGGCATCAAAAGAATGGCAACAAACGAAATTAGTTATACATATGCCCAATGACTATAACCTTAAACAAAGTCTTTTTTGCAAGCCATCCAAGTCATTATCTACGCCATTTGAGCATACGAAGTGTACATGCTGTAATTGCGACGACGATAGTAGATCATTAGGCCAAAGCTGGCGCAGAGTAGAACACCAATGATGCAAATGAGAATGCCTGCAATGAGATTAGAAATTAGTAGATAACATTAATTATGCAATCATTGCATGATACATTTCAATTAAATTTCACAATTTGCCTTACATTATGATAAAATATTACTTCAGTTTTTATAACAAAACCCGCTTTCACATTTATATCACACTTAAATACTAGGTCTTGAAGATTATTCTAAAATGTGTATGCAATCTTCGCAGACTCTTCATGTTGATGATTGAAATGCTTTTGAAGCTGTTCTAATTGGTAATTAATATACGATTTTTTTGGCTTTCTTGCTGTTAAGGCTTTTGAGCTTAGTTTGATATATATTATGTAAAGATCTTTAAACACATACCTGATGCTGCTGCCAAATTGGCTTCCTCGTACGTCATCGTCAGTGTGGATCTTTTGCACTCATCATCCCAATTTCCTGGCAACACATCCGCATAGAGCTCAATGAGTGTAGCAAGCGGACAGGAGACACCACAATTGGGTATATTCATGGGCATTGGCTCCGCTGTTGTGTTCTTGTAAAACACCGACACCAACGGCATATTATTGGCATCCACACGTAATTCCAAGATTATGCACGCCGTATATGGTGGACTGTGAGGCTGAGATACAAATTGAAACTTAACATCATTAAGATTAATAGATAACATTTGGCTATTTCACCTCAAAGAGCTTGAGTGTATTCAACAAGTTGGCAACTGTGGTATCATGTGCACTATATATAAACACATTTCGATCCGGTATCAATTGATTTTTAATTTTGATCTCGAATCGCTCGAGAATATCCTTCAGCAGGGGGCCACCCTTCAGACGGGCCATTTTCCGGGTATACGTATTAACGGAGAATGCAAAATTCGACGCCCACGTCAAGTTGGCGCCTCCATAAACCTTTTGTGCCCACACTGGCAGTGTTTTGTTGTATAGCGTCTCGATGAACAGTGTATTGTTCAAATATTGCGCATCAATAAATGTTTTTATTTGTCGGCCACTATTTGCGCTCAGATAGTTAAATAGATATTCATAACGTTCCATTAGTGACTGAAATTCCGAAGATGCTTGCAAGTTAGCTAGATAATAGTCAAATGCTGGACACGGAGCCTTCGCAGCGAGAATCTACAATGAATAAATATTATATTAGATATATAGAAATGTGCATTTGGCATGTGTAGCAACAACTAGTTACGGGATCAGCCTTCTCTGGTAAGGAATGCACAGGAATTGGTTGCCATTTGATTTGTGGATTCCACACATCCTCACCAATCGGCTCGTATAGACCAGCCAAATGGGATTGGGCACTCATCAGTGTACGATCCACATCCGTAGACTCCACATAGATCTCATCTCGGTTATATCTGCTGCCCAACAGGCAGTTGTATCGTTTCCTCAGCCATTTACCCAACTCGTAATGCTGTTGTTTGCCACGCTGCACGTAAAAACAAAAAACAATGAAGATATTTAGTTACAGCCACAGATTTAAATTTGAACTACTCACATTTGTCAGCTCACCCCAGGCCGTAGGCCAGTACTTGGGGTTGCCCCACGGATCCGTTGGATACGGATTTATGGGCATTCGATCGCCATGTCGAAATATCTGTAAAGCAACACAAAAATTTAAGCATATGGTACCAAAAATTGACTTAACATCGACTTACCACGTGCGCAAATTTGAGCTGGCCAGTTAAGCTGGCTTGTTGTTTACCTTCTGCCAGCGCCTCGCCCTCGATTTCGCTGGGGCACTGTGCTTTAGCGCGTCCGAAACACGAAATGCAAATCAAGCTGAAAAAGACGAATGCCTTTGCCTTGACCCCACAGTTTTGGCCGTTGCCCATTGCAAACTAAAGTAGAAATCAAAGCACGTCTCTGCACAAACAGTCAACAGTAATTATTAAGTCAATAAGTACGTGGCGAGTGTGTCTGAACACATCAATTACTTACTCACTTATCTTCTTTAAACAAAACAATGCTGCTGCTGCCTATCACTATATTTTGCATTCAACACAAAGGCCATTGTGTTTCAATTGCAGTCGATAGACAATTGTAATAAATTGTTACTTATCGATATTTGAGTATCGACACAAATAAGTGTGACCAGAAAAGCATAGAATTTGAATTTCGGAGTGTTTTTCTTTTTCGGCGAATTCAAATTTGAGCGAAAAACTATATACATTTTTTAATATTTAAAACGCTTTTACAGACCGCTGCAGACTGATAAAATTTATGGTGGATTTGTTGGATTTAGATGTGGAATTTATAAACGAGCATAGTGATGATGAAAAAAATGATAATGCTAAGATAATAGCACTTTTAGACAATACAATCAAACCTGATTTAAACACAGTATTATAAGCCACATACTAAACCAGTAAAATATCTGACTTTGGCACCAATTTAGTTTGTGGCACGCATATCATTGCCTAAATGTTTCTGGTACTATTGCACAATGGCTAAATGGTAAAAAATAAGTTAATATAAAATGGGCGGGGAATGCAATGTGGCAATATCATTGGATGCATGTGAAGAACGTATCCTTTCGAGGTGGAACGTATCCTTTCGCTGTCACCTGCTGTCATGTAGATCGAAACAAACTTATTACATTCGTAAAATAAATAATAATAAAATAACATAAAATCCCAAGAGCTAATTATTCACATATCTTTTGTTCACCCTGTCTTGAAAACGTATTCAATTCATATTGCTCCAATTATTTCATAGCTTAAATAACGAAATGCCAACATTTCTATATTGAAAAGTTTTAATATTTGTATTGATCGTATTGTAAGAAGAACGTGACGTGGTCTTACAATGCATTCCTTTGTCATTACTAATTGGAAAAAGATCTATTTGCACATTGTTCAAGGGATAATAATTGTATCATCCTAAATTACAATTAACAAATTATACTGTCGTTGATTGTTGTTGTTGGGCTTAATCGTATTGATAAACGGTTTCGAACTTTTTATATACCTTAAAATTAAAATGTCGCACGCGGACAATTTATGGAAAACAAAATTCGGCTATTAGCAATTCGGTTAGAAATCCATCGTCGATTACAATCTGCGTCGTCCATGATAAAAAATATTGCTTTACAAAAATAAAACACATTAAAATCTTCGATTCCCGCTCATATTCTGCGCCGGCCGCGGTCCATTAAAGCTGTAATTGTAAATCATTAATTTATAAATAATCACACAATATTTGTTTAATGTATTCCTTACCGATTGTAATTGCTTGGAGCACCACCAGCTCCACCTCCACCTGCACCACCACTGCCGAGCGGTGGAAAATCCGTTTGATATGCATTTGGTGCACTATGATGATTGTGACCATTAACGGAATCGTGTTTATTATAATTATGAGACATGCTGCTGCTGCTGCTGTGTCCACTGCCACTGCCACGTCGACCACTGAAGCCGCCACCACGTCCGCTAAAACCACCGCGGCTCGTATTAAAACCACCACGATTGCCCTGCGGGCTGCTGCAAAAGGAATACATTTTGAAACAGTTAATAAAACAGTTAGTAACTCAACAATTGAGAACCTATTTTACCTATTCATTCCAATATTGTTACGATTGCGCTGATATGGACCATTATCATGATCAATTGGTCCATTGCCAAATCGATTTGGTTTGCCACCAAACGACACCGACTGCTGCTGCTGATGTTCGACGGCGGGCAGTGCGAATCCCCGGCGATCTTGCCCAATGTTATGTGATGTGGAGCCCCCGCCGTTGCCACCACGCTGATGACTGCCAGAGCCACCGGAGCCACCCGAGCCGCTCGCATAGTAATCACTGTGTGATGAGCTGCCAAGCATGCCTTGGTTAAATTTGTTTTTATACGATTGTGCTGAAGAAGTGTCAAAGCTTTGGTTATGCTGTCCCGATCCCTTGCTGTACGGCGCACTTCGCTGCTGTCTGAAGTTCATATCACTTCTCATTGGTCCATAATGGCTGTCGCTTGAGTTTTGTCCACGGCCTCCTCCTCCACCGCCTCCTCCGCCGCCTCCTCCTCCGCCGCCGCCTCTGAAATTATTTCCACTGTTGTGACCACCGCGATTAAAATTTCCGCCGCCGCCGTGTCCTAAAAAAGATATATATATATATGTATATGTATATATATTTCAATTTCTAAAGTGTTCAATACTTACCTTGCATGGGCCTTCTGTTGCCGGCACCTCCACCTCCTCCTCCGCCGCCGCCCCCGCCACCACCGCCGCCGCCACCTCTTCTGTCTTTTGGTCTGCCTGGTTCGACGACAATTGTTTGGCCTTTAAATTCGATGCCGTTTAGAGCGGCAATGGCTGCCTCGGCCATTTCGATGGTCTCCAGATGAACGAATCCGCATCGATTCATAATGTCGCACTCGACGACAACGCCATAGTTGGTGAACAAGTGTCGCAGCTCCTCCGGTTTGCAGCCAGGCGGCAGACTGCCTACAAACACTTTGGCTGTCTGCTAACAACACACTAACTTTCAGCACTCTGCTATGATTTTCTTTAGATCAATACTTACCGACATATATATATAAATATATATATATAGGAATTTACTTTCTTCTGCTCGCTATGTTTTCGTTTTTTCTTTTTCTTACTTATTTTTCTTCTTGCACATGAGCCTTTAATGCGATGAAAACAAATTCAGTGCTGTTATCGAAAACTATCGGCAAGAAATGTTATCGAGTACAGTTGATTTGTTTACTCACTTTTTTTTTATTGCAAACAAATAGATTTATTTGAAGAATGTGGGCGCCAAGCACAGATGAAACATATTTTGCCAGCATGGACTACAAAAAGAATGTCCACAACATAATGCCAACCATGGAAATGATGGTTAACTTCGCCGGCGACAGAGACGCGATGCGCAGCCAGAAAACTTGTTTACTCCACGCCGAAAGAATCGACTTTAAAGAGCTGATCGTAAGCCAATTGACTCTTTCCACGTTATGTGATAACTGTTTGGCTAAATCTTGCTTGCAGCAATTGCGTTTGTCGGAAAAATGCGATCAACGTCGCATGTATATAACCACAGTGGACAGTGCATCCTTTCATCAACTGAAGCAGGATCAATCGTTGAATGTCACATTTGGTGGCTTTATGGAGAATGTGGTGCGCATGTTGCAGGACTGCCATGCTGGGAAGCTAGAGTTATGCCTTTCCGCCAGAGATTGCACCAGCGATACGGAGCGAGATCGTCACGATTACCATTTGCAATTTGTAGAGAAACGATCCTTTAAGAATTTGGTGCATCTCTGTCTGCCCTGCCGTTCGGCGCCGCTGCACACGGTGCTCTTCTATATTAATGCAACGCTGGATGCGACGCACAAGAAACTCTATACGCTGGAGCAGAATACGCAGCAGTTACAATTGGAAATGAATGCCCAGCGATCGCACATTGAGCAATTGGGCGTGGAGAACAGCAAATTGCGTGAGGCTTTCGCGGAGAACACCCGCAAACTGGGCGAGAAACACTTGGTGGAGTTGCAGCAAATGCAGGAGAAGCTGGACAAGCTGAGGGACCAACGCAACAATGAACTCGATCGCAGTCGTCAATCGATTGCCGGACTCCAAACACAGCTGGAACGTGCGGCACAGGAAATGGTCGATGTAAAGGCATTGCAGGAACAGACCGAGAAACAAAAAAAGAACCTGAATGACGAGCTCATCTGCTGCAAGTCACGCATGTGCAGCCTGAAGGAGCAGAACGAGAAGCTGCACAACGAACTAACCGGCGCTAAGAAGCAAGGACGCAAGCTGGAATACAAAATTGAAGATCTCAAACAGCACACAACCGAGCTCCAGGAGCACATCCAAAAGGGCAACAAGGAAAAGGTAAGTACTATTATATGTTATGTTCAAAAAGTATCGCGAATTTTGAATTTTCGCGGGTTACGTATAATCGAATTTCGATTTTTTTGTAGCGTTATGTTGGTACTCATGTCTCTCACTTACGAGGTGTGTTCAAAAAGTATCGCGAATTTTGAATTTTCGCGGGTTACGTATAATCGAATTTCGATTTTTTTGTAGCGTTATGTTGGTACTCATGTCTCTCACTTACGAGGTGTGTTCAAAAAGTATCGCGAATTTTGCATTTTCGCGGGTTACGTATTATCGAATTTCGATTTTTTTGTAGCGTTATGTTGGTACTCATGTCTCTCACTTACGAGGTGTGTTCAAAAAGTATCGCGAATTTTGCATTTTCGCGGGTTACGTATTATCGAATTTCGATTTTTTTGTAGCGTTATGTTGGTACTCATGTCTCTCACTTATGCCGACAAGCTCGGCCATTTTGAATGTTCACTTAATTGGTACAAAATAGATATTCATGAATAAATAAATATCTGAAAAAACACAAAATTCGCGATACTTTTTGAGCACACCGAGGTGTGTTCAAAAAGTATCGCGAATTTTGAATTTTCGCGGGTTACGTATAATCGAATTTCGATTTTTTTGTAGCGTTATGTTGGTAAGATAAAAAAAAATGATTTTTTGAAGTGCTTCGAAGATTGGAAAAACCGTTGGCACAAGTGTATAATATCTCATGGGGATTACTTTGAAGTGAACAAAATAGATATTCATGAATAAATAAATAATATCTGAAAAAACACAAAATTCGCGATACTTTTTGAACACACCTCGTATATAAAATAATACATAAAATTGATACAATGAATTGTGTTTTCAGGCCAACATTGCTGCGGAACTGGAGGCGGAGAAGAAGATACTGCACACCAAGCGGCAAGCTTTGGAGATGGCATCCGATGAGATAGCTAAAGCGAATCAGATCATACTCAAGCAAAATCAGGAGCTGCTCAGTCAAAAGAAGACGATTGCGTGGCGCACCGAAGTGGCGCTGCAGCAGGAGAAGGCCGTCAAGGAGAAGGACAAACTGCTAACCTTACGCGACGAGGAACTGCAGCAGTCGCGCCAAACAATTCAACAGCTGCGCGAGGAGATTCCCCAGCAGCTGCAATCGATGCGTCACTTTGCCCAGGGTCTCGAAGAGAAGTACACAAATCGTAAGAGTTTTTAAGAAAAAGGCAACAATTGTTTTAAACTGAATTCCTAATCTCTTTCACCACAGAGATACTCACGCTGAAGGAGCATTTAGCGGGCAAGGAGAACTCCAGCCGCAAAGCCATCCGCAAATAGGCAATAGATATAAATATGTAATTAATTAATTAAGTATTATGATTGTTAGTTAGTGTTTTTTTTGTATTAAATTTATTTATGTATCCTAGTGCTCTATTCATAACCTTCATCTGTGTTTTTTTGTCCTGCTTGTGCCGTGCCCACATTCACCGCCTGGCTAATGTCTTCGAACTGATTCATTTTCAGCCTCTCGCGTATTAGTTCCGCAATTGCCTTCTGCGTGCGTCGCTCCAAGCGTTCCAGCTTTTTGCTAACATCCCGCTTCAAATCCCAATCTGGTTTGCGTGGCGCCAGATTTGTGATATCAATTTCATCAATAACCATTGGCTGATGCAACAGATTAAGTTGGGATTGCACGGCGGACTCAATGTCACCAGTTGGTTCTTGGGCCAGCACATCGCCAACTGTGTTTTCATTTTGCGGCTTGTAACTGCGAAAAATTGGCCTAACAAAAGGAAGAAACGGTTGTCAACAAATTTTACAATTCATAAACATTGAGGACTCACTTTGGCAACTTGTCCGCATTCTCTGTGACTCCAGCCGTCTTGGATTGCGCTTGTTCCCGCAGCTTCTGTAAGCGCTCCTTGCGCTTTAGCGATTCTTCTGCTAGCTTTCCCAAGTTGTTGTCGTTATTGGCCATTATTTTGGCAAAGAAAACACCGCGTTAAATAAAAAATAGTCGGTCCTAGCACGACACTGCTGCTTTTTATCGATACTTATGAATGAAAAACAATTAATACATATCGAGGCCTGCCAACATATCGCATCTGCATTTTCCGCTATGAGAAACCCTTTTATGTTCTTATCATTTATGTTCTCAATTATATAAAATTATATTTGGTTAATTTACTTTCAGTAAATATACACTTATTTAAGTAATCTTAATTCAAAAATATTTTAAGTCCGTTTTGTACTCACTGCATATTCGATATGTGCATTATCGATATTTCAGTCAAGAGAGCATTAGATATACACAAATACTCAAAGCCCAAGTTGGCAGCACACTTTTCCATGAAATAAGAGTGGAGGGGAGGATAAAAACAACGCAAATTTTTACACGAACAAAAAAACAATAAAAAAAACAAAACATTTTAATAATCAACATTAAGAATAATACTAATTGCCAAGCTCCACACAAAGTTTTCAAGACGCACATATCACTTGTCCAAAAATTGGACAATAAACTAAATGCAAACACAAACGAAGCGAAAGACATTTTAATAATGTAGCAGCTGCTGTTGTTGGCAAGTGGAATTGGAATAACAATAAATTAGCTGCTGCTGCTGCTGGTTTTTGGCTGGCTACCAAGCGCCCCTCACTCGCCTGCAGGTAACACAAACTCAACTCGCTGGCTATTAAAAAAGTTGTGCTTGCGTCCAATGTGCATTTTTTTGTGTGCGCCCGCCTTGTTTTTAATATACCCTTTGCAGTGAGGTATTTCAGTTCGATCGTCAAGTGGGCAACACATTAAGGGAGTAATTAATTGATAAACACTTGAATTTGGACTAATTTTCAAAAATTAACTATTTTGTTTGTAAAGTGTTTTAATGCAAGACTTTAAGGCTTCAATAGAAGCAATCGAATTCTATTTACATTGTTTTGATTAATTTTAACCACTGCAATTAAGCTGTAATTTCACACAAGGGCATTTGGTATTCGGCTTGTCGGAGTTGGGTGCTTCTTTTTGTAGTTTGTTTTTGTGCTAATTTAAGTTGTTTTTGTCTCTCACTTTAAGGGAGCCGTTTGCCGCCGACAATAGAAGTGGACGATCTAGCGGACAGATCACACAGATATAGAACTCGCCTCGTCGAGCTCATTGTTCGGCGAATTGTGACTGTGACACCGTTTTTTTTTTTTTTTGGGCAGGCAACGAGCATATTGTGCGTGCCCGGCTGTAGCTAAAAATGGAGTGGACCAGAGAGAAGACGCTGCTGCTGATCGGCGAGTATCGACAGCGACGCGGACTGTGGGACATGACATGCGACGAGTATCGCAAGAAGGATGTTAAACAGCGGCTGTTGAACGAGGTTAGCGACGTGCTCGGTGGCAATATACCCATACCGGAATTGGAGAAGAAATTTCACACACTTCGCACACAATATCACCGCGAGATCAACCGGATGAAACGCAAGGAACCCTACAATTCAAAGTGGTTTGGTTTCAAGAATCTCAACTTTTTAAGTTCACCCTTTGCGTGTCGCTCGACGAAGGGACGCTTGAAAGCCGAACTGCAAACGCCGGAAAACGCCACAGTTCAAAAATATCCATTGGGAGAGGTGAATGCAACGGACAGCAATAATATGAATGAGGAGTATATAATAACGCCGCGTAAATCGCATGCGAGCAGCGCTCAGGAGCTGGAGAAGCTCATCGAGGAGACGACCAAAGATGCCGATGATATTGATGAGGAGGAGCCCGGCGACGTGGACGATGATGTCGATACAAAGCCCAAACTGCGTAAGGAACTCGTGGGCGGGACATATGTGCACATGAATGAAGAGGACACCGAATCTCTCGAGACGCACACACATCAGCAGCACCAGCACCACCACCACCAGCAGCAACAACAGCAGCAGCAGCATCATTCCCAGTCCATGATGGAGCTGCACCACACATCGAATGCCGTCGAGGCGGTTAGTTTTCAGGCAAGCGAAAGTGGAGAATTGCATTATCAATCGTCTGGCGCTGGCAATGCTGGTGGTGGCGGCGCGAGCAGTAGCAGCTCATCGGTGCACGTGTTGCCCACGCGCATTATAAAGATCCAACGACGCGATACAACCGGGCAATCGGATAATGGTTACTTCGATGAGGCAACAACGCCACAGCATCAGCATCAGCTGCATCCACCGCCGCCCAAGCGTATCTATTTCGATCCGAATGGCAGCCACAGCACCACCATACTCTCTGCCTCCACGCTGGCGGCGGCCACACAAAATGGGAATGCCAGCAATGTGCTGACCAGTTCCGGTACCACAGTTACGGCGGGCACATTACGCCTGCCACGTGTCAATGCCATAGTCAACTCGACGTCAACGCTGTCGCCGCCAAAGCCGGCCAGTTCACCGATACCACCTGCGCCGGCAATCTCCGGCACGCTGCGTGATGAGTTCTCCACATACGGAGAGTATGTGGCCAATGAGATGCGTGCCATTGGCAATCGAGAGGTGCTCATCGCACTCAAGCACAAAATCAATACGGCCATCTTTGAGGCGAATATGGCCGAGTTACAGAAGTGAACAGAAAAATTATTTGAAATCACAATCAGCATAATTAATATATATATATATATATATATATATATATATACATATGTATAAAAAAAATGTTTTTAGCCACAATTTAATCTTAAGTTTCCGAGTTCAACTGTCGAAAATCGAATCGAATTTTACTACAATACCCCCAGTAATTGTAATTGTAAAGCTTTCGTGTTTCAAATTGTAAATTAACATAAATACGTACATATTATGTATATATATATATTTATGTATTTAAATATACATACATGTATATATATATATATATCGATTTGATTAAATAAGCCAAATATAACGTTTAGTAGAATCCGACTATATGTAAATGTAAATGTATTCGAAACTTTTTCGTCTTCAAGTAGGCGGCCAACACGCCCCCTTTTCATTTTACAATATAAATTGTTAATCATATTTGTTTTAGCCAAATTCTCGTGTGTCTTGTTATTTTCTTAATAATATTCGAAAAATGCATTTGAAACCGATTTGCGAAGCATTTACAGATTCGCCAGTTCGCTTTGATATTGAGAAACTTGCTGCGGAATTTAAGCCAAAACATAAGGAGAAAGATGTTGAGAAATCTGCAGTTCCTCGAGATTTCCTCAATAAACCGGATACGAATTGGGCTGTGTTGCCCATGTTCAAATATCACTTGGATCATCTGAAGCCATCGCTATCGTGTCGCACCAATCCCTATATGCGTTGCCGTTATAGAAAATTTCTGAACAGTGTACCGGATAATTATGTTGACATATTTGTATTTGGCTCGAAAGACAACAAGTTATTAATGTTATACCAAATTTAACAAATAATTTGCTAATTAATTATGTTTATAGTCAGCCAAAACCGAGAAGGAAATCTTTAAATGGTCAATTCTATGGTGTGGACTATAAGCTGGCACCAATACCTGTCTCGGCCGATCCGCGTAATTATGCCGGATCGAGATCGAAAAATTCAAAACCAATTCCCAAATAAATATTTAAAATGTGTTCAAACTGTTCGCAAACTGCAAAGAATATTCAAATGAAGCGCCTTACTTATTATTGTTATCGGTTATAAATGTTATCGAACAGATACAGACTGAAGTCTGTGTCAAGGAGGTGGACAACCCTAGAAGTATAAACACGGACATTTGGCAACACTGTCCGATCAATTGAGATGAAAAATGTTTACAAAATGCATTAATTGTTGTGCTTCAATAATTATTTGTGTCATATTCACATGCCTTTTGGTCGAAAAGAGTGGCAAGTATCAAAATATGCATATTGCCAAATGCAAATGTATGAAAATAATATGGAATTTTTGCCGCACACAGTTGCACTGAAACGGACACTGCGCCACTACGAAGTTTTCCACAGAGATGATGTTGTACATCGGATTGTCAAGAGGGGCTTCAAGCAAAGCAATAATCCATATAATACAATTAAGGAGCTCGAGTTTAAAACACTGGGCAAAAACTTTCGCGTGATTCTACATCCGCATCGCGATGTGCTCCACAGCAAATTTCGAGCTTACGCCGTAGATGCGGACGGAAATGAGACTGTTGTGCACTTGGGTGAGCTCCAAAAATGAATAAATGTATATAAATCAATATGAATTACGGTATTTAATCCCTTTGCAGATCATGATAACTTTTATACGGGTCGCGTGTTCGGTGAACTGGAATCATCTGTGCGCGCACACATTGAGGATGGCACCCTGACCATGTCCATAGAACTGCCCAAAGAAACCTACCACATAGAGCCTTCCTGGCGCCATTTGCCCACGGCGAAGAAACACACAATGGTTGCCTACAAATCATCCGATGTCAAGCTCAATAATAATGAGGAGCAACCGGGCACAGTGCCCAAAACCTGTGGCTACATCAAAGAGGGCCTGGAACTGGAGCATAATGACAATGAGATCTACGCTCTGCGTGAGAAGCGCCAATCGGATCAATATGAATATACGCCGACAAAGACGCGCTGTCCACTGCTCCTGGTGGCCGATTATCGGTTCTTTCAGGAGATGGGCGGTGGCAATACAAAGACAACCATTAATTACTTGGTAAGTGAGACACAGCTTTAATAAAGTCAGCCAATCCAATCATTGATATTCTCCCTTGCAGATAAGCCTTATCGATCGTGTGCATAAAATTTATAATGATACCGTATGGCAGGATCGTTCCGATCAGGAGGGCTTCAAGGGCATGGGTTTCGTCATCAAGAAGATCGTTGTGCATTCGGAGCCGACGCGTTTGCGGGGCGGAGAGGCACACTACAATATGATACGTGAAAAATGGGATGTACGCAATCTGCTCGAGGTAAGCCGAGCTGTGAAAATATTCAAATCAAGTCAAAATTTGTATAGCTTAAAAAAATATTGTGTAAATCTTGTTCTATTGTTCTACTTCTACTCCCATCACTGCTAATTACTCTCATAACTATGATAATAATGTAGGTCTTCTCACGGGAATACAGTCATAAAGACTTTTGCTTAGCTCATCTCTTTACCGATCTCAAGTTCGAAGGCGGCATTTTAGGCTTGGCTTACGTTGGCTCCCCACGCCGAAATTCTGTCGGTGGTATCTGTACCCCAGGTTGCTTATCCCCGAGATTAACATATTTATTCATCATTTAGCTTATCGTTGTGTTTCCCTTCTTTGTTATTCTTTTGAGTAGTGGTTTATTTGATTTGATTGAGTTCGTTATTAAGACCATAGAAAGAAAAAGATAATATTTATTCTCATTAATTTTTTAATCTTGTGAAGAATACTTCAAGAACGGCTATACACTCTATCTGAACTCGGGCCTAAGCAGTTCCCGTAATCATTATGGCCAGCGCGTAATCACACGCGAGGCTGACCTGGTTACGGCTCATGAGTTTGGACATAATTGGGGTTCCGAGCATGATCCCGATATACCCGAGTGTTCACCGAGTGCCTCGCAAGGCGGCAGTTTCCTGATGTACACGTACTCCGTCAGCGGCTACGATGTGAACAACAAGGTAAACGAATCCTCCTTAATCCATCGAACATGCAAATAACTAATTAGATTACGTTTCAGAAATTTTCACCGTGCTCGCTGCGATCCATACGCAAAGTGCTGCAGGCCAAGAGTGGCCGCTGCTTCTCCGAGCCCGAGGAGTCCTTCTGCGGCAACTTACGCGTCGAGGGCGATGAACAGTGCGACGCCGGTCTCCTTGGCACCGAGGACAATGACTCCTGCTGTGACAAGAACTGCAAACTGCGCCGTAATCAGGGCGCCATGTGTAGCGACAAGAATTCACCGTGCTGTCAGAACTGTCAGTTTATGCCGGCGGCGATGAAGTGCCGGGAGGCGCAATATGCCACCTGTGAGCAGGAGGCACGCTGCACTGGCTCCCATGCCGAATGCCCCAAATCGCCAGCGATGGCCGATGGCACCATTTGCCAGGAGCGCGGCCAGTGTCGCAATGGCAAATGTGTACCTTACTGCGAGACACAGGGCCTCCAAAGCTGCATGTGCGACATCATTGTGGATGCGTGCAAACGCTGCTGTCGCATGAGCATCAATGAGACGTGTTTTCCCGTTGAGCCGCCAGATGTTCTCCCCGATGGCACACCCTGCATAACTGGTTTCTGCAATAAGGTTGCTTGTGTTTGATATTGTTATATCTATATTTATATTTAATATATTTATCTGTGTATACAGGGTGTGTGCGAGAAGACCATACAGGATGTTGTCGAGCGTTTTTGGGACATTATTGAGGAGATAAATGTGGCGAAAACACTGCGCTTTCTCAAGGACAACATAGTCAGTAAGTAAAGGAGGACTGATCTATGTTATATATATAGATTATATGAGCTTAACAATTTTGTTTTGTTTTGAATAGTGGCCGTTGTGATGGTCACCGCTGTCTTCTGGATACCGGTCAGCTGTGTCATCTCGTATTTCGATCGCAAGAAGCTTCGCTACGAAATGAAACAAATCGAGTGGAGTCACAAACTCGATCTCATACATCCCAGCGACGACAGGCGTCGTGTTATACACATACGGTAGGGTGTACCTTCTCTCTGTACATATATATATATGAATCTGTATAAGTAATCTTATTTTGTGTATTTAAAGCGTACCACGGCAGAAGATCTCAGTGGCGAGAGCTTGTAACTAACATAGAACGCGGTGGCGGCCATTGTTTTATCTTCCGTGAGCATTCTTCTCAAAACTGCCACAATTATTTTATATTAAGCATTAACATTTAAAATACATAACATAATGAATAAAATTCCCGATAATATAGACCAATTCCCAATACAATTGTATTACCTGTCCACCAAATTGGGATAAATTATAAAGCACTCAAAACATGGATTAAAAATTAACTATTGATATTTTTAACAGTGAGCAAAATAGAACTTAAATCCCGCTCTGTGAGTAGATAATCTACTATTAATTAACATTTAATTGCATTGGATTTTGTTTTGTTTATTCATACTTTAGCAAAAATATGTTTTTGTGTGTGTTTTCAAAGTTCGTTCTACAGGGCAAACTGTTTAACATTTATGATTGATTGATTTTCCGATTATATCTTAGATTACTGGTTTTTTTTTTTTTTTTTTTTACTTTTTTATATTGTATTACTTCTTTTTTATGCTCTTGCCATTTGTCTGTGGCGAACTCTCATCATCGAGCTCATCGCTGTCATCGTCCTCATCCGAATACTCCTCATACATCTGACCATCGTCATATTCACCCAAGTTCATTTCCGCCTTAAAAGAATCACAGATTGAAGTAGAGTTAGAAATGTATAGTTTATATGGAAATTTAAGATGTATGATTTACCTTGCCACAAACATAGACCGGCCCCGTGCCCTGGACCAGCTTGAATGTGACGGAGCCATTGGGGAACTCAACATTTGGCCTCAAACTGCGCGTTTCGCCAACCTTTAAGACCGCAATGGGAATTTTAACTGTCTTTTTCTCGCCGTCATCGTGCACGTTTGTTTCCGCCTGCAAGTGTACGATTATTAAATACTTGTTGTTATACGATATAAAGCTAATAGATGGCCACTGTCACTGCCTCTTTCCACTTTCCCCTGCCTCCTATGTGTCAGTGTTTTTCCACTGGAGAAATTATTGTCTACATGCCTGAACAACATTGAATTCGCCCGTTTTCGCCTCGGGTCCCAATGAGATCTGTTTGATGATCAGTTTGTGTGAGTGTACTATATACTCCTCTGGAATTTCCGGCACATCGAACTGTGCAATTGGCTCTTTTTCGCTCAACGTAACACCTGGAAATCAAGAGAAAATTTGTTAAAGCCAAACGTTCTATGTATCTGTATGTGTTTGTGAGTGGGTTTTGCCGGTGATGCCTCATAGCCTGAGACACTGGCCGACTCCAGACGCCTAATGGTTGATAATCACCGTAAAACGATTCGGACTCCATTTGTATGCAGAAAAAGAAACGCTCTTGTACAGTCCAATTGAAAAGAGTTTATGAAATCTTGTAGTTTTCACACGTGCCCCGTACAATGGCGATAGCTAAAGAGGCAAATGCGGTAGAAAAGATGCTTGGCATTAATCGATGGTATTCCGATAGTTTTTCACACGCCGATATTGCTTGCAAAAGCAAAAGAAAAAATAAAAATGTATGTTTTTGAAATAGGTAATAGTTAATAAAAATAATGTATATTGCAAAACAAAATTTTTATATATAAAGCCATATGTGAATTAAATATTAAACGATTAATAACAAGTGAGTTGCTTAGCGAATTTATCTGGTAACGCCACGAGCTAAATGCGCGCACATCTCTAGCACATTTTGTATCCCTAGTTGGTAGCTACCATTTTGCAAAAGTTTTTGCTCAACACGTGCTCGGCGCTCATA
This sequence comes from Drosophila basisetae, assembly GCA_035041595.1. Classification (NCBI taxonomy): domain Eukaryota; kingdom Metazoa; phylum Arthropoda; class Insecta; order Diptera; family Drosophilidae; genus Drosophila; species Drosophila basisetae. The sequence continues at coordinate 9,161,233 of JAWNLB010000070.1, forward strand.
TTTTAAAGCTAGACATAAAATAAATCCCAACAATGGCAGAGGAATCATTCTATGGTAAATAACAATTAACAACATATCAATATAGTAGTGAAAGAACGGCGACAATTGGTTTAATTTGCAATGCGCTGGCAACTTTGCCGGCTGCCGGCATTTTTATTCAAGGTTGTGTCTGTGCGTACATGTGTGTGTGTGCGCGTATATCTGTATACATGAATGCAGATACACATGCATGTTTGTGTGTATGTGTGTGCGCGTGTGTATTTTAATCTACAAGTAATGAATTTTTATTTTCAGGTGTTACTTTAACCGCAGAAAGCAACAGCGTCACCTGGGACGTTGTCGCCGATGAGGATTATGCACGCGGCCAGAAGCTGGTCATCAAACAGATCCTACTGGGCGCCGAGGCAAAGGATAATGAATTCAACGTGGTCGAGGTAAGTGCGCCAACTACCCACCAACTGTCAATGTGTGTGTGTGTGTCTCAGTGTATGTGTGTGTCTCAGTGTATGTGTGTGTCTCAGTGTATGTGTGTGTCTCTCTTATTGTGGACCGGTTTGTATTCATTCTCCAAGCGGGCGGACACAACGTTTGTTTTGTAGATAAAGGGCAAGGGCAAGGGTAGGGGTAGTGGTAATTTTGTCTGTATCTGCATGCAATACGCGCCCTTTGTCTGCTATTAACGCCGCCGTTGTCCTCGCTGTTGCTGTTGCTCTTGCTGCTCTTCTTTTTACCAAATGCATGACGTCACGAATGCTCAAAAGTCGACTTTGCATATGATGGCACTTGAAATACCCCGTACTTATATATATATATTTGTATATAGTCTAAATGGAAGAGAACATAGAATATTTAATATTTCTAGCGGGCGAAGTTGTAGTTTCCAGTATTTGCAGATATAATTTATTTTATTTACGACTTCCACTTGCAAGTAAATATTAAACTTACAACAGATATACATATATATATATGTTATATATGTATGCGTTTGTACAAAAATTGTTCTATTTATGATTTACATTGACATATTTGCAATTTGCGTTTTGCTTGTGAGGTGTACTTATTACAGGGTATCCGCTAAGCGAATACCTTGCGACTCTGCTCTTTGACTGTACCAAAGCAAAACACATTTTGTATATATATATTTTTTGTTTATCGACTTGAGCCGCATGCAATTCGATCAAGGCGAGTGCTGTCACCAGCAGCACCCCCTTTCCCCTCGCTGGCATTCTGATCACTATTAGTGCTGCCTGTATTTGCCGTTACAATTTCGATGAGGTCCGCAAAGCTTTTGGTGAACTGGAACATGGCGCGTGCCTGCTTTTGCAGCCGGCAAACAACGCCCGCTGCTGCCACATTCCAGTTCCAGCAGATTAGCTCGCATCGCATCAGCCTCAGCTCATCGCGCAGCGAGATTATATTCTGTTAAGGCAAATCAAAAGTTTAATTGTTTGATTCTTTATTTGTTCTTGTTTTTGAACATTAAAATGGGTTGTTGCCTATTTACTTACCAGCGCCACTGTCGCATCAATTGACCTAATCTCATCGCCTTTAATGATCACCAGTCCAATTGTGCTGTCCGACCTTTCCTCCTCTGCCACGCGAGCAACTGTTGTTGATTTCAAATATTCGGCAGCCGTATAATCTACACTGCCCTTCAGCTCCGCCAAACACAGTTCGATTCCATCGTGCTTAAAAAAAGATATAACTTAAATTGGAAAAGCTGAAATTGAAATACTTTTGTCTGTTGCTTACCTTTTGCGTGGTGAGCTCAAATTGTGGCGTCGTGCTCTTCTCCAGTATGAACAGGGCATTTACTGCGATTCCCACCAGCATTCCATATTCCAGTGACCAGAAGACACAGCTAGCAGCGGTGGCCACAAAAGGTACCATGTCGCGTTCTGGCGAGCGGGAAAATCGAAGTCTAAAACTCGCACTTTATTTTGGGAGTCTGTTGCACTTACTCTTTGCCCGCCAAATCTCTGCAATTTTATCGTATTCGACCATAAACATCATGGCTGCAATGATGATGGCCGCCAGCGTTGCCTTGGGTATATATGCAAAAGTGGAGGTCAACAGGGCCAGGGTCATCAGGACGAGAATGCCGGTAAAAGCGCCGCCCAGTGTTGTCTTAACGCCACTCGCATTATTAATCGCCGAGCGGGTGAAGGAGCCAGTGATGGGCATCGAGGAGAAGAAACTGCTGAACACATTGCACATACCCAGCGCGATCATCTCCTGCGATGCATCCACAATTTTGCCCTTGGCTATGGATTGTGAATGGTGAAATCAACTTGAATCTATGGGTAAATCAATAGAACAGTTCGAGATCACTTACAGAATGCCTTGGCAATTGATATGCTCTCGAGAATGCTGAGCAGCGGTATGGTTGCCGCTGCTGCGCCCAGATTGGAGATCATGCCGCCAAAGCTAATCGTCTGCCCCAAATCATCCTCCGTTTGAAATGGCGGCAGGCGAAACGGTGGCAAACCCGGCGTAATCGCGCCCGTTATCCGGAATACCATCTCATCCGAATTACGGCTGAGCAGATAGCACAACAGAATGCCCACAAATACGACCAGAACATTGCGACACAGCGCCAAATATCTCAACAACTGCCGATAGCCACATTTCAAAGCAGTCAATTTCTAAGCGAACATAAAAAGGGAAGCAATTTAAAGTAAATTTACGAAAGTCGATGTCCGAATTTCGCCAACTTACCCGCATGAGGAGCAGCACGATTAGGGTGCAACAGCCGAGAATGGCGTCGTTGCGACGCGTCTCCTGGATGTGGCCAAAGAACGTGATCCACGCGTCGAGAAACCCATTCGTATTGCTTTGGATGCCAAAGAGATTGCTGATCTGCCCGCTGCCCACATTTATTGCAGCGGCCAGCGTAAAACCCGTCGTCACCGGCACCGAAATGTAACGCACCAAAACCCCGAGATTCAGCAGACCCAACACCACAATTATGCAACCGGAAAGGAAGCACATTAAAACAGCATAATCCGGATTGCCATTCAAATGTGAATACATCATCATCGACAAAATGGCCGTGGGTCCTGTTTGGACGCAGTGGCAGTAACAATAAGAGGGGGGCAAGTTAGTATATACAGTCGCGAAAAAATTATTTCTTAAGGTTGTTAAAACAAACAGTTAGTCAATCTTTTCAAACGTTGATTTTAATTATGTTCTTTAAAACTTATAACTTTAAAAAATATACCTTTGACAACATTTCTTCTGAGAGTGGAGCTAAAATTTATTTTTTCGCAACTGTTGACTACTCACCCACTGTGATGTCCTTGCAGGTGCCGAATATAATGTAAATGAATCCACCCATAAAAGCCGAGTATAGACCATAAACGGGCGGCAAACCGGCCACAACGCCATAGGCCAAACCCTGCGTGATGGCAGTTAGACCCACCGTCATGCCGGCCAAAAAGTCAACGGCCAGATATTTGAGCTTATACCCTGGCAGCCAGCTGCAGATGGGTAGCATGTTTTTAACGGTCTGCGTGCTGCAACAGTTGCGCGCCTTGGCGCCCATAGCGCCACACACATTGGGCAACCTTTCGTGATAGAGCTCATCTGGAATGCGACAGAAAAGCACTTGACAGCTCTGATTAAACCAAACCACCTGATTAATAACCGAGCGTCTTATCTAGTTGTCAGTTTTTTTTCCCCCCAATTACCACTTGGATGGATCTATGATGTGGCTGAAGCTGATAAAACAAAAAGAAGAAAAATATGGCTACTTATTGCTGTACATTTCAATCGATCTGAAGTGGGCCAACTGAAATTAAATCGATCTCTGGATTAAGATTAAAACCGCTTTTTTGTTGATGGCATCTGTAATTCCTTGTGACTGCTGTCCCTCAAGTAAATCACATGCAATTTATTCATTTTTAATCATCATGCACTGTTCGATATAGATTGGACCGACCACAATTCGTAGTGATTTTTGAAATTGAGAAAATTTCTATAGAGTATTTCGTTGTTGTTTTTTTTTTTAACATTTGTTGATTATAGAAACTGGGTTATTCAAATTATTACATTTAAAAACAGCTCAACACAAGCAGAAAACAAATAGAAGATTATTTAAAGAGATGACCTTATGATTAAAGAAATAAATTGATATTGTCTTGATACTAGTCGCACTAGTAATATAATTAAATGTATATTTGCTTTGGGATTCACTTATCAATTATCATTATTTTTGTAACGCACCTTCGACGAAGTCGCACATACTTGCCAATATTTTGTCTGATACACTTTGAGCAATTAATTGACTTGAGTGCTTCGTAAGTTTTATTAACTTATATTTATAACACCCGCCACGCTACTCTCCACGAATTGGAGAATTGAAGTGTGTTGTATACGAAGCGGTTTTGCTGTTGTCTCTGCGACTGCAGACTAACGAATGGCCCGTGTTCGACATATTAGTACTATTTAATAGTGTCTTGCTGTCTCTCAGTTCCAACGTCAGAAACTTTTTGCCTTTTGCTATCGCAATTTATTTGAATTCCTTACGTTGTTTGTTTGGGTATTTTCCAGAGGGTGGCAAATTTCAGAGTCCATTTTTCACAATCTTGATATCCCTTGCAAGAGGGAGTTTTATAAAAGTATTCACACCCTGAACTAAAAGTAATGTCACTAATTTGATTTACTGTTTGCATAAGGATATCAAATGAATCGCTAAAATTGACGTCAACCATTCGATTTGCAGGTGACCACACTGAAGGACTCGGTGCAGATACCGATTGCAGTGCTGAAGGCTGGCGAGACGCGTGCCGTCAATCCCGATGTGGAGTTCTACGAGTCGAAGGTTACGTTCAAGCTGATCAAGGGCAGCGGACCCGTTTATATCCATGGCCAAAACATCAAGGATGATGTTGAGGTGGTCGACATGGAGGAGGAGGATGAGGAGGACGATGGCGAAGATGATGAGATCGAGCATCCAAAGAAGCGCGCCAAAATTGAGCCGAACGCTGAGGTCAAAAATAATGCCAAGAATCAGAAGAAAAAGTAAAAAATCAATAAAACAAAAGAAAACAAAAAAAAAAAACAACGAAAGATTTGTAAGCTAAATGTGTAGGTTTTAAAAGTTTTTTTTAGGCCCTTTAAACAATACATTTGCATAAACATAAACACACATATAATACTACATGCATGCGATGTAAAACTTGAACATACTTTTAGTTCCTTTCTCTGAGATCCTTAAACATTCAACAATTCAAAAAACAAAAAAAAAAGATACAAATATACTGATGATGTACTACTTACACTTAAGCAATAAGCCAGTCTAATATGTAACAAAAACCAGAACAACAACATCCCAAAACAAGCATGCAGCTGCATATATGTATATATATATATATATATATATATATATATATATATACATATATATATACACTATATATATATATATATATATATATATATATACATATATATATATATATATTTATATATTTGTATATAAAGTACACTTTGGGTTCTTGAAGTTGTGGCTGTTTTGCAATTATGTTTTTCAAACAAAACGGCAACAACTTCTTATCCCAGTCAGGCTTTCTTTCAATTTTACAATTGTACTATGAAAACAACAAAAACAAAACAAAACAAACAAATAAGAATGCTCTAGTCGAGAGAGCTCGATGTGGAGATACACTGAACCCAAGTCTAACTCGTAATCATAACTCGTACACGTCTTGCACTCAATATATGTACATATGTAATTGTATGTATATCGAAAGGAAAAAGAATACTTTCGCTTGCTGCTGCTAAATATGAATGTAAGATTTATTTCCAATCTTGATGAAATTTTTACAGATGATTCGCATTATGTCAAGGTATATACATACCCGATTAGAAAGATATATCTTTAAAATGATGTGTTGTTTTTATTGCTGTCGGTAATCGATGTTTATCATCAGTGGGAAAAGATATGTTATTGACTAAATTATATGGTATATCCTCGATATACGAAATACTTTCTATATACTCGTATACATTATACGAGGTGTGTTCAAAAAGTATCGCGAATTTTGTGTTTTTTCAGACATTTATTTATTCATGAATATCTATTTTGTCCCCCTTCAAAGTAATCCCCATGAGATATTATACACTTGTGCCAACGGTTTTTCCAATCTTCGAAGCACTTCAAAAAATCATTTTTTTTTTATCTTGTTCAGCTCCTCCTTCGATCCCGTCTTTATCTCGTCAAGCGTAGCGTAACGTCGTCCTTTCATGGGCCTCTTCAGTTTAGGGAACAAGAAAAAGTCACAGGGGGCCAGATCTGGGAAATACGGTGGCTGCGGCATCATTAGTGTGTTGTTTTTGGCCAAAAAGTCGCGCGCAAGCAACGATGTGTGAGCAGGGGCGTTATCGTGGTGCAAAAGCCAATTTTTGTTCTTCCACAAATCCGGGCGTTTCTGACTTGCAGGTAATATTCCTTATTGACCGTTCTACCCTGTGGCAAGAACTCATGATGCACCACGCCCCTGCAATCGAAGAAAACTGTCAGCAAAACTTTCACATTCGACCGAACTTGGCGCGCTTTTTTCGGTCTTGGTTCGTGCGGCAGCTTCCATTGAGATGATTGAGCTTTGGTTTCCACGTCGTAACCATAAACCCACGATTCGTCACCAGTTATGACCCTCTGGAGCAAATTTGGGTCGTCGCGGACAGAGTCCAACATCTCATTAGCAATGTTCATGCGATGCTGTTTTTGGTCGCAATTGAGCAATTTTGGTACGAATTTCGCGGCGACCCGTCTCATGCCCAAATCATTGATAAAAATCGAACGGCATGAGCCAATCGATATGTCTAGCTCCTCAGCAACTTCTCTAACGGTGATTCGACGATTGGCCAATACCATTTTCTCCACTCCATTAATTTTTTCGTCTGTTGTTGAAGTGCTCGGGCGTCCGGCACGCTCTTCGTCGTTCACATATTCTCGGCCTTCTGAGAACATTTTGTACCACCGATAAACGTTGCTTCGGTCCAAGGTAGCTTCTCCGTATGCCACAATCAACATTCGGAATGCATCCGCGCACTTAATTTCGTTTTTCACACAAAATTTGATACAGGTTCTTTGATCCATTTTTTTGAATAGGTAAAAATCGAAGACGATCCCAAACACGTGCAAGCAAAGCAGCTGTCAACAATTAAGTGAACATTCAAAATGGCCGAGCTTGTCGGCATAAGTGAGAGACATGAGTACCAACATAACGCTACAAAAAAATCGAAATTCGATTATACGTAACCCGCGAAAATCCAAAATTCGCGATACTTTTTGAACACACCTCGTACGTAACCGGCGAAAATCCAAAATTCGAGATACTTTTTGAACACACCTCGTATATCATATAAAGTCGGAGATGCTTACTCCGGCTTGATATATACTTTTCCACAACTTGCCCTTTTCCACTTTTTGGGGGGATATAAAAATCCGCATCGTTATACAAAATACATTAGATTTCTATGTCCAATCCCATTGTATTCTTTGACACTTTGTGAGGTGATTATAATTAAAACTCATCAGTATAGAAAATACTTTCTTAACATTTCGATTTTAATGATTCATTGTCAGTTGTTGTGTCGGATTGATACAGGAATTGTGCGGCGGATCTAAAGTAATGCGAGAGGAGGCTCAATTGAAAGAGGAAACCATTGCGGGAATGCATTTAGCCATTAAATGTTACAAAAGAAAACAAAATTCAATTGTTAAATGTGAATCTCGCACTTTAAATGTTTCGTCCTTCTATTGTACGCCTTAGTTGCTAGTTGTTAGCCTTAGTTTGGAGATGGCATCACTTTGAGACGCTCGCAGGCACTCTTCTCTAACGCCTCCCGGTGCTTGGGATCAGCGATTTGGATCAGTTCGTACATGCGCTGGCGCATATTCTTGCCAAACAGCGAGGCGATGCCGTGCTCGGTGACCACATAGTGGACATGGGCACGGGAGGTGACGACACCGGCGCCTATGCAAAAAAAGAGAATACATTTTAACATTGTGCATCACATTTGTGTGGTTGAATAACTTACCAGCCTTCAGAATAGGCACAATCTTGCTCTCTCCTTTGTTGGTGGTCGATGGCATGGCAATGATGGGCACACCCAAACCATCCAGACCCTCGGCAGCACCGCGTATAAAGTCCACCTGGCCACCGAAACCAGAATAGAAACGTGTGGCAATCGAATCGGAGCAGACCTGACCGGTCAAGTCCACCTCGATGCAGCTGTTGATGGCCGTCATGCGGGGCTGCTGCTTTACAATGCTGGTATTGTTCACATAGTCAATGGCCAACATCTCTGTGAAGTCATAGAATTATTTATAGATATATATTTTTGGGCTTAGGCTATGCTTGGCGTACCAATGAAGGGATTATTGTCGACAAAATCGTAGAGGGCCTGATCACCGATCAGGAAGGAGCCAACGATGCGACCCTTGTGCATCGTCTTGCGACTGTTGGTGATGCAACCCTTTCTGGCCAGCTCAACAACGCCGTTGGCAAACATCTCCGAGTGTATGCCCAGATCCTTGTGGTTGTGCAGAGCATTGAGCACCGCATCCGGAATGCTGCCAATGCCCATCTGCAGTGTGGCACCATCTGTAACCAAATTCTCAGCAATCAGTTGGCCAATCTTCTTTTCCACGGCCGATATCTCGCCGGTGCCATGCTGCGGCAGCTTGTCGTTCACCTCAATGGCAAAGTCAAAGTGCGACTTGTGAATGATGGAATCGCCAAAGGTGCGCGGCATATTTGGATTGATTTGAGCTGCAAGCAAGTCGATTATTACAATTTATTTACCATATGTATATCAAAATCCGTTTGGGTTTATTGGACTCACCGACAATCTTCTTCGAGTTGAGGAGCGCAGCACGGACACAATCGACGCTGGTGCCGAGCGAGCAGTAGCCATGATTGTCCGGTGGCGACACATGAATTAAGGCAACGTCAGGCTGCACAATCTTCTTGTAGAACAACTGGGGAATCTCATGCAGAAATATGGACATATTATCGCCACGTCCCTCGGCGACAGCTTTGCGCACATTGCCGCCCATGAAGAACGAATTCGAGCGAAAGATGTCCGAATACTCAGGCTTGGAATACTCCGCTGGACCCTCCGTGTGCATGTGGCAAACAGTCACATTCTCCAGTTTGTTGTTCTTTCCATGCGCCGTCATCGTATTCAGCAGTGTCACAGGAGTCGCGGCTGCGCCCTGAGCGAAAACCACATCGCCTGCAAATCAAACACAATGCAAACTGTTAATATGTATTCGAAAGCTTGACTTTAAAATTAACCTGACTTGTGAAAATATCATATCATCAAAATCGTTAAGTCTGAAAATAGTTGTTTCCAATATTTTTATTTCATGTAAAGAAAAATGGTTCTGTTATGTTTTCGTAAATTTTCTTCATTTTTCATTTTATTCTTTAATTTGAATTAAATTTAAATAAGTTGAAAACGTTTTATAAAAATGTGTTTATTTTTTTATTGTTTCTCACTTTTTCATAAGTTCTGTAAACAGACCTATTTGAAAACATTTCTTGTGAGCGTGGTGCCAATAATTTTTTAGGCAACTGTATGTTTGTTTGTGTGTAAGTATGTATATTTACCGTTTCGCATTCACGTGCAGTTTTGTTTTTGTTTTGTTTGTGAGCATTATTCATTTCTATGCCAAGAAATTGTACGCGTACATTGTTTGACAGTAAACACTCGCCACACATGAACAAGTTTATTTTTAAAAGTTGTAGAACTGATCAGCGAATGTTTACTGTACTTGATATAACTAGATGAAGTTGCCAAACACTTGCACTTGCTTACAATATGTATACATATATTTATAAATAAGTTGCCAATATTCTATTTTTATGGCATCCTAAAGAACTCAAATGCTTTAGAGTATCTTATACATATTATATATATATATATATACATATATATATTTCTGTTTTTTTTTTTTTAGGTGTATTTGCATGCAAAGATCTGTTAAGAACAGGGCTTGTATCTGTTAGTGTTAAAAATGTGAATAGAAGATCAACATTTTTGCATTCTCTCTTTTTACCCACTGCAAACGTCGTCGAGGGAGCTTTTATAAAAGCTCTCTCGAAAGCCCAAATGTCATTGTCTGGATCAACACCCTGCAACAAGTTCATGATTAAACATTACCAAAAGTCGCATGATAAGAAATTATTTGTCTAAATAACATTGTCTGTTCATTTCTTAAGATTTTTTTTTCATCTGGTTTGCCCAAAGATTTCCCCATATATATATATATGCGACTGTGAACATATGCCAGAAGACATGCATATATCTACATATGTGAGCATTATCAACCAAAATGTGCCACCAAAAATATAACCAACACAATTTTTCTGCGTTAAATGACGTAGTTGATTTTTGAGCGGCGCGTGTTTGTGAATTGATCTAAATTTAGATTGCTGCCAGCGCTAAACAGAATTAAATCAGTATTTGTATATCTAACTTTACATACATATAAAATATTTCTGTGATTCTACATCGCCATAAGATGAAGCTCAAAAAGTGCGACAACTTGCGATGTAAATAAACATTTCAATTCGTGCTCGCGGGCGGGGTCAACAAACGAAACTAGTTTTATTATCATAACATTTTTTTTTGTTGGTTATTGCGCAACTTGTCGATTGAAATTAATTAAATCAAAGTTGAATTAGCACCAACAATTTAACAAATTTATTTGCGACTGCCAATGTTATCAGAGCACCCCAGTTGCTGTACAGCTCTAGTTCTGTGAACTAACACTATTGCATAACAGCTAGTTAATGAACATCACACATAACATAACATATGTAGATAAGTTTTTAGTTATCTGCACACCAGCTCAGACAGCTCAATAGAAGGCGGGTTATAAGTGACTGTGTGCGATGCCAACTGTCTTCTCTGTGCGCGTCTTTGTGTGTGTGTGTCTGTTAATGTTAAACTGAGCTTTCGTTGAGAACAGCTGGGCATAGTACAAAGTGCAATTATTTTGAGCACATTAGTTTGTGTTTTTTCAAAATATATGCACAAATGAAGGCACAACGGAATGAGAATAGTTGTAATGAAAGCGAGGAACTCATAAAAACAACAGACTAATTGAATTAAAACACTTCTATTAGAAAAACATGTTACGTAAAATAAATTAAATTGTTTATTTTTAACTATATATATATATATATATATATATATATATATATATATATATATATAGTTTTATTTTTTGCTATTATCATGTTTTCAGAGCCATTATATTTATGGTTATTGTTACGCCTATTAATTGCTCAACTTTGTATAGTGCTATAATTTTGCTGACGTGTGCGTGCCGAGTTAATAAATGATAAGCTCGGATGTGTTAAGCACGCTCAATTGATTTTAATATTGAAGCACCCTGTAATTTGATACATGTTTATGTGTACAAAACACACGTGTAATTTGTGTGTGTGTAAATAGTTTTAATTGCACACGCTACACTCACACACACAACAACACATTTAAGCTCATAATTTGCATGACTTGTTCTATTGGCCCTCTCCCTTGCACTTTCATTCAGCAGTCTAATCAGGGCAAATAGAGCGAAACGCTCAGGACTTAAATGTCTTGGTTTTATATTGTTGTTGTGTTACATAACATAGAATTTTCACTTAGAATTGGCAGCGCCATCTTCAGGCGCCGATTCCAGCGCAGATTTACTTTTCGTCAGATAACTCACCAGACTTAATGCAGGCGACGGCCTCCTCGGGCGATACGATTGGCGGCTCGCGGGGCAACGGATGCGACAACTCATTGACATAGGTAAAATAAGTGTTGTGCGATGCTGCTGCATTTGCCGAGCCAATCCTCAGCAATTTGTTGATGCTTCTCGCACGACGAGCCAACATTATTGCAATTTAAATAGACACTAAGTAGAGATTAAATGTTACTCTCTTTATCTGTCTCCCAAGTAGAGGTTTGTAGGAGGTGGGCGTGGGTAAATGCAGTAAAACAATCGTTGTTTTTATTTATTTGTGTGCTGCTTCTGCCTGACGCGATGGTCTCCGTATGTCCGTCTCTCTACTCCAGCGGCGCGATTGCAACTAGCTATGACCGAAAGCTTTACTACACCTCGAAAGCTGTTCAAACCGGCGACGGCTTAACTACTGCACCTGCATAAATCAGTTATTACATGTTATACGAAAGTAATTTTATATTATTTTGAATAGATGCAAAATGTTACATTATTCGTTTTGGCTGCTAAATGTTTTTTTTTTTTGTTTTTATAAATATTACAATTTGTTGGCATTTATTTGTGCTGTCAATCGAAGCCAACTCAATAGCATTACACAACACTACAAAACTACTCGGGGCGAATGGCAGCCCGGGAATATTCAAATTTGCAAAAAAAAAATTCTTTTGCTTTTCACTTATTTTCTAAAAAATTCTTTACAATTACTGAAATGCTTATTGTGAAATTGTCTTTATGTCAAAATTAAAAGTTCCATTAATTGATTTTATAACATATTGAATGAACGGCAGTGTGTTTGGGGCAAATGCCGAATTCCATTCACCACGTACGTCATTCAGTTTGAGAAAAGCAACATTTTAGTAAGCAATTCACACAGGACGACATCTACCAGAAGATGCGAAAAGTGATTCTTAAGTGCAACATCATCCAACATCTTTTGTAACAGCTGTCACGGAATAAATAGATAATTATAATGAGCCAAACTGGAGATGATATAATTAAACGGGCTATTTGGGAGTTCTACCATGAAAAAATATTACTTGACATGTGGGAGGAGAATGTTCCCTTGTTTAAGTCCCAGGTGCATAAGAACAGCAAAATATATAAGAAAATGGCCTTAGAATTAGCAGAAGCCGGCCTGGAGTTACATTGGTCGAAAATAAAAATAAAGTTGGATAATCTGGTCAGGAAATACAAGTATGTATATTTGGGCATAGAACTACTCAATACAATAATATATATAAATATTTTAAAATGTCGCCCAGAATTGAGTTAAGCGAAAGGACAAAGCCTGATGCTAGCTCCAAACGTTGGCAACATTTTAAAAAAATGCGTCAAATCATGTCCCAACTGGTAACTCAAAATTCAGGTACATTTTTTCATTTCTATATCTATAAATTCTACTACGAAAAACTCTACAAAATTTAAGTAGATGAGCCGGAGATGATGTGTAAGACTGAATCAGATGCAGATGCTGAACATCACAATGTTGTTGATGATGCCGGTAATGATGTTGTTGACGATAGCAATGAGGATGTTGAGGATAATGTTGCTGATGCTGATGATAATGTTTCAGAAACAGATTCAAATAACTCATTAATTGTTGCATCTTCGGAGGAATCATTTCACGGGGATTGCAGTCCAACGACGGATGAGCCACCTGCAAAGCGAAACAAATCTACAAAAAATCCCAAAATGACATCATTTGAATTGGCAATGGCTGAGATAGCAAGGGGACGAACGAAGGATTTAAATCGAGCGGCGATGACAAGGCTGGAGATACTGAATCGTATGGCAATTGATACGGCCAATTATCATGCGAAAATGTTGGAAATGTTAGCAAAGTGTATAAATAGTTAACAGTTAATGAGTAAACAGTTCGAATGTGCGATTTCAGTTAATTAGCCTTTATTATATGTGTATATATTAATTTACGTCCAAATTTGTAATTGAAAATCCTATGAGATAAAAGCGCCTTGGACTAACAATTAAAAAATAACAAATACATAAATATAATACTTA